>CAWUHX010000097.1:225926-840368 GCA_963922205.1 Romanomermis culicivorax | reverse complement strand
ATTCAAAGATGTAGCGTTAAAACTTTAAAAAATGCTGGCCAAGCAAATAATTTCACATATTTGGCTAATATAGGTTGAAAAACATGCTGCTTGGATGTTAGGAAAACATGATGCTCGCACTAGCCGAGTACCCACAGAATTTCTACGTATGTATTATCAAGAGGCATGATAAAATAATACTTGAAAAGTGTCATAATTCACAATTCAAGTAAAAAATATGATTGAACTGCATATACAAATGTTATAGTATGCCTCAATATGTTATAGCAACAATATATTACAGGTTTATAACACATGAGTTGTTCGAAGATTTCGTTTCAGTTGAACTTCGAAAGCGGTACTGCGCGGCACCGCGGGCGCCGAAAAAATCAGAAAAATCTATTCATACTTTCCAGGAGGCACCGGCCGGCGCCGCGCGGGTACCTCACGGTGAAGTATGACAGGGCCTCACGACTGTGAATTTAGAGCTCCTGTCTAGGAATAATTGTTGTGAACATTCATTTTTCAGCATTTTTTTCAGCAATTTTCTCGGCGCTATGCGCCGAAATAAGGAAAGTATTACGATCCTTTAGTTTGATTCTAATTTATTTTCGTTGTTATAAAGATTAATTTTCCAGCCTTCAAGACTGTAAAAACCTGAAAATTTTTGCTGGGTCCGCCCCCTCAAAAAATTCCTGGCTACGGCCCTGTCCTTCAGCATTGCTACCTAAGGAGCTGCATAACTCTACTGTGGAAAATACTGAGAGAAAACACCAAGTGCGGACTCTCTACTGTAATATCCTTTGTACTTTCAGCATATTTTAAATCCTTTATAACCGACTGCAACAGCGCCCATCTTACAAACGATTCAGTTCTTCGGCCAACATTTCAATCCCAGGTAATACCAAATTTTATTTCAGGTTAGAAATAGTTAGGTGGCAGAAATGGCCTGGTGGTGAAATTGACCCCAATGGTGGAAGTGACTCAGCGGCGGGAAGTGACCTAGGGGCAGAAACATACATATAATTGGGAAGAGGTGCTATAGGAACCCACCCCAGAAACCGTCGACCATATGGCTTTCCATTGGGCGAACCCCCAGGACTTTCCAATCCTATGGCTAGCCAGATGGTAGTCCCCCATACTTTTGGTCGGAAAAATACTGAAAAATATTATTTTTCATAAACAAAAAATGGTCAAAAATGTAAAAGTTTGTCCGCGCTCCGCGCCAAGGATACATTTTTACGGTTTTTTAGACAAAAATTACAATTTTTAGAACGGTTTTTCGGACTTTTTTGCTTGAAAAATCGATTTTTTCCTTAAGAGACCCCCTCCCCGAAAATTTTGGGGAATTAGTAACCCCCCCCCCCCCCCAGACCTCGGGCCCCGTTACATGTATGGGCGGAAGTGACTCAATGACGGAAGTGACTATATCTACCCGAACGCCCTTGTGGTCACGTGACCACATAAGTAAGGACAGCTTTTTCTCGACCATCTTTAATCATTACCCATGTTATAGTATTGCGGGCCAGAACTATCATTGACCATTGCAAGCCAGGGAACCAGGGCTTACTACTTATGAGTACATTTTGTTTGATTTCTAAAAGGATAAAAGCATATTTTTGAACAGAAAATTTGAACCTTATGCTTATCGGATAAGTTATCCTTAGATTGACTTTCCAGTATTTTAGAATGTCATCCTCTAAAAATTTATTCGCGCCGAAAGATAGGAGACAACAGAACGAATAAGAACGGAAAATGCATTTTTCAATATCGTGTACTTTTGTGCTATATATGAAGGACATTAAAGACCCTGTCATACTTCGCCGCGCGGTACCGCGCGGCGCCGGTTGCCCTATCCATACTAACAGGCGGCGCCGCGCGGTAGCGCGCGGTGGCTTGTCATACTTCGCCGCGCGGTACCGCGCGGCGCCGCTTTTTTGCTTTTGGATTTTGCTCTTCTCAAAAAATGTGTATTGGTTTAGTTAAAACCTGATGGGGTGCCGCGCGGCGCCGCAAAAATTACAAAAACCTATTCATACTTCAAAGGTGGTACCGCGCGGCGCCGGCCGGCGCCGCTTTTCAGTATGAACAGAACAACCGGCGCCGCGCGGTACCGTGCGGTGAAGTATGACAGGGCCTTAACTCAGGTGCCATCTGGAAGAAGGTTTGTGCAAAAATACACTAAAAATCGTTTTTTTGCGTAATAAAAAATTTTCTTCGTCCAAATATTTTTTGGTCGGTCTTTGGCTTATACAAAAAACACTGGTTGGGAAATAAGTTTTGACATTCATTTTTCAACACGTATCAATTGATTGAATATTCATGTAATTCAGTCACATTAAACAGTGCGTTACAACTTATACTACGACATTCTTCAATTATAGATTTTCGTATCCTGAGATTTAGATTTGGCTCCTGTAAATTCAGGTCTAGGAGCTATTTGGCTCAAACCGAAAAAAGCCTGTTGTGGTCTACGCTTAGTAAATACGATGTGAGCCAAATGTCTTGACGTAACGGCTGCTGGTCGATGTGGCGAGGAGATAAATCTTTCATTTGCAACAGTATCACGTTAAATACCCAGAGTGCCATCCAGGGGCTAAACAGAAATCTCTAACCATATTCACTTTCCCATGCATAGGCCGACTGTTAGCCGCTTTAAAATGTTCTAGGTAGTCTGGAGGGTGTATCATTTGAGGATAAAGTGCGGGTTACTGGTTACATACAACAATATTTTTGATTTTAAATCAAAACGTGATTTAGAACTGAGTATCAATCAATTGTCTGACAGAATGCGAAATGTGGTTGACTATAATGTTGCATATCTTGACGATAAGCATACTTTGAATCCAAATTATGGACGTTGGAAGTCATGATAGAAAGACAAACATTACCCCCTTACCAAGATTATACTTTTCTACATTTAGAAACAAGCATAAAAAGTTACTTGACTGGGATCAACGTTAGCAAAAACGATCAGCACGCCGGCATGTTCAGCATTCGTTATCCATAATTTCGTACCGTTGATTATATAATTTTCGCCGTTCTTTTTTGCAATAGTCTTCAAAGCAAAGGCGTCAGAACCAGAATCGGCTTCGGACAGGCAAAACGAACCAACCTACGGAGAAGCGGTAAGACAGCGGATTTTTATTCAGACACAAAAAAATATCGGCACCAGAAACGATTTTCCGTACCACGTTGAAATCAAGTAAAAACGCGAAAAAAATAACAACAGATTATATACGCACAGAAAAATCATCAAAAGCTTGTGTGTTTCTTGCTGAACATTATTATTTTGGTATTACTGTAGGCAAGAAACTATTTGTCACTAATCAGTAGAGATAGAATTACTTCACCGGATCCGGAAAACTGAAATCGTCAGATTCAGATCTAGAACTGCAGAGCTTTCCGCCATACACAGATTTTCATGTATTTTTGAGACTTGAGCTCACATTTTTCATATATTTTTAGACATTTTAAAGATTAAAATCGTTTTTTTATCACTTCGAACCCCTCCTCTAAAAAGGGTGGTATTCCCTCTAGATTGTTGTTACATATATGGCGCACGATTGTTCTAAAAATTTCAGTTCTTTCAACTATTCTGAGTGATTTCAAGAACATAAAGATTGAGAACTAAGAACTATGTGACGCACAGTATTCACATTCGATAATGCCACAGTGTGACAAGTAAGCTTGATGGCTTACGACTGGGATCGAAGAGACATAAATTTAGTTAATATTCAATCGGCGGAAGTGATATAAAATTTCGTTTCAATTTCTGAAACACAATTCGACGTATACTCCTCTTCATCGATTCCGACAATTAAAGCAAACAAAATACCTACAGCTTCTCCATGTTTCGGTTCTGTGCAGAAAAAAATCCTAATATTTTTGAGCGCGGTCAAAAAAACACAGCACAAGAAAAAAACCTGGTGAGAAATCAAAACGAAGTTCAATAGCTTGAATCAGCATGTATGTATAAAGTGTGTGAGTCGGAACCTGTAAATCCATTAGTCAGAAACAAAAAGATGTTATTTAAACAGACGTGTACGCACATGTAGATTATAGTCACAGAAAAAGATAAAGACAGACTTCGGTTCGAACTTAGTTTTCCGAAATCAAGAAAATTATGGAACTATATGCAGAATCATGTAACGTTTTCAGAAACTCGAAAACTCAGGCGCAGCAATAATACTATCATTAGCATACATGTAATTGAGGGGAAGTGCTATGGGAACCCCCCCCCCCAGAAATCGTCGACCATATGGCTAGCTATTGGGCGACCGACCCCAGGATTTTCCAATCCTATGGCTAGCCATATGGTAGCCCTAGGGGCCCCTATACTTTTGGTCAGAAAAACACTGAAAAATGTCAATTTTTTGATGAAAAATGTCAATTTTTCAACAAAAAATAGTCAAAAACGTCAATTTTCTCGGCGCTTCGCGCCATAAATACATTTTTAGGCAAAAATCACTATTTTTTGGACCGTTTTTCAGACTTTTTTCGTGAAAAAATTAAATTTTTTTTTCTTTCAGAGACCCTCCCCCCAAAATTTTGGGAATTACTGACCCCCGGCCCAGAAAAAGTGGCCCAACCCCCCCCCCCCCAGACCTCGGGGCTCCGTTACATGTATGATCATTAGTGGTATTTTATCTCTAAAATATACAGCTTCTCTACCAGATCAGTAGTCATCCGCTTCAAATAACGCTGTTTCTGTTCTTCACTGCCCCATTTCAGTATCGCCGGAGCCACGAGTGTATTGTGAACGTCGCAGCAAACGCTAACGCTAGGGTCAATTTTGGCCAATTCTTCGACGATAGTGACTACATCGAAAAAACTGCCGCCAATACCGCCGTAATTTTCGGGTACCTCCACAGCCATGAAGCCGTTTTGGAAAAGACCTATAATAACACTGGAAATTTCTGAAGAGTTTTTTGATTAAATTACAACAATCATAAAACCTTCGAATAAACAAAAATTTTCAACCAGAAAAAGATAGTTTAAAAACAAAACTATAAACTATAAATCAGAAATAGATTAAAACTATAAAACAAATAAACAAAAAGAAAACAAAACAATAAAACAAAAAACAAATTTGAATCGAGACTAACCATCGATGATTCTCTCATCCATTACGCTTTCAGCATCCATTTGTCTGACCAACGGTTTTTATTATGTCGACGGAAAATTTACGGACTTGAAAAATTTGTTGTCTAGTGAATAGCTAACACAACAAAAAGCAATCTTATACCAGACTCTTTGACCAAATTTTCCTCCTGCGATAAATACATTAGCGGTAACGATCGGATTAACTTTGATGCATCGTTTGCATCATGGCAACTGACAAGTTGAGAAATCGAAAAAAACCTATGAATTGGCCGCAACAGAAGGATTTCATGTTTGTTACACAAGCAAACCATCCGACAGCCATTTATTTTGAAGAACATTCTAAAAAACAGAATCGTTGAATCAGATTAATAAAAAATTATCAGCATAAACATAACCGGTATTTTTACAACTAACAAAGAAACGCCCTAAAAAATAACTATAGAACCTGATTCAGATATTTTCTTTCAATTTCAGACCATTAATAATATAATGAATAATTATGATTATGCTTACAACATCCCACAGAGCTGAAAAAATCTGCTGCCTTTGACCTTCTAAAACGCACAAGAATTATGGTTTATTCCTCGACGATATTTTCCACATGAGAAACCCAAAACTCTCTTTCGTGTTCTAAAACATGTACAGTTTTAGTACACAGATGTTCTATTTGAGCATGTAATTAGGGATAGTACCATAGGACCCCACCAGAAATCGTCGGTCATATAGCTAGCCATTGGGTGATCCCCCACAGGATTTGCCAATCTATGGTAGTCATAGGTATCCTATCCTCATACTCTTGGTCGGAAAAATGTCAATTTTCTGAAGAAATATGAAAATTTTCGAACAAAAAATGGTTAGAGATGCGAACTTACTCTTTATTTTTTTATAGTTTTTAGACAAAAATTAGAATTTCATTTGATCTGAATCGTACGTAAGGAATGGTCGCACACACCCATGGACTTCAATCTGTGTATACGACTGTGGAAATTTCAAATTGGCTAAAGCATTTGACAATGGTGGGGCACCACTATTTTGATTACGGACATTACAAATTGTGCGTTTCAAGGATTCTTTTCTTGGCAAAAGTGCCAAAACGTTACCATGGGTATTTTTGTATAGCCGTTGAAATAATTTGCGGGGTAATTCTTGCGTAGTGGCCACCCTGCCCTTCATTTCATCAATGATCATTAATGCTTCATATCATGCAGCTTGGGCAGCATGATTATGAATGCTAACAATTTTGTAAACATTATTCGTAAGGCCATTTGTCCAAATTCGTCCTTTGCAGGAACTGCGTTTTTCATAGATCCATATTCAATTTCTCCATCCGCTCTGCACTTTGATAAAGTGTAAATGTGCCCGTCATGCACAAGTTTTCTATTATTTTTTTCAGATTTAACAAAAAGCCCATTCATTATTACTACACACAATGCCAATTACTAAGGAAAAATTAAAAAAAAAATCTACTTTGCTGCGCTGTATGGATGAGAAACATAATGGGATTATGTGGATTTCAAGGGGACAATATTCAGAAGTAAGGGGAATTGTGTTATTGTTTTCATCAGAAGTGCTGGGTTTTTTCTTCATTCACATGTAGTCTGTGATGATATTTGTTTTGTTTTGAAGTCAATGAAAAGAATGAAACTGAAAATAAGATGGAAAGTAGTCCAAATAAGTAATATGGTTGGTCCGATAGAAGGATACTCAATAGTAAAGTCATTTATTCAGCTCCTTCTGTATCACACATAAGGTTTTGTTTTTTTTTGAAAAATATTTTTACTGGAATTGATGCAAGTGGAAACAACTTCAGGGGACGAAAGACAAGTTGCTCTGGGGCGAATTTTCCCAGGGACGAGTTGTAGGGGGACGAATTTTCCTGGGGAGGAATTGTTCTGGGGACGTATTGTCAGGGACGAATTTTCCATATCCCCATATACAAGGATCAACCAAAACATCTTTGTTCGAAAAATTATTCTTTTGTTTGCAAAGAAACACGAAACTTTGTGTATTTTCGGATGAACCTTACAAAAGTACAGGGTAATTGGAAAATACAGCTTCTGTTCTTGTTCCTCCTGTTGTCTGCTATCTGTTCGGGCGTTTAGCACCAAAATTTTTTTCAGATTCCGACATACTAAAATGCTGGGAAATCAATCTAAGTATAATTTATTCAATAAACACAGGAGTCAAATTCAGTGTTTTTTTGCACGAGCTCTTTTGCACGGTGAAAAAAATCACCGAAAAAGTTTTGCACGCCGAAAATTTTTTTTGAACTATAAACGGGGTTTTTTTGTACAACATGAGATAATACATTTGGGATGATAAAAACTATTATACATTACATGATAGGTGAAGGTAGACATTCTGAAAGCCGCGTCTTAGCTATGTAATACATAATAATGACTATCAAAGTTATAACCGGCACGAAGCGCCAGAAAATTTTGAGATTATTACCTTCTAAAATGCACCAAGTTGATGTGTTGATCTTTCTCAAAAAATGTATGAAGGAAAAATGGGGATCTTCCTTCATTAAATATAATGATAATTGAAGATCCCCAATTAGACATGAAATAATATGTTTAAGATGATGAAAACTATTAAAAATATGTGATAAGTGAAGGTAGACATGCTGAAAGTCACGCCTGAGCTTGACAATAAATAATAATGATTATTAAAGTTATAACCCGTGCGAAGCGCCAGAAAATTTTGAAATTGGGTCTACTAAAATGCACCAAAATGTATCTTTTCTATATGAAAGCACCAATTTCTTTTCGACAATTGGATATTTTTTTGAATGGTGCAAAAAAACTGAAAAAAAAGTTTTGCACGAGCGGAAAAAATTTTGCACAGTGCAAAAAAAACACTGGTCAAATTTTCTGTTCAAGAACATGTCTATATAATTTTACAAATTAAAAAATATAGTCATACTTTCATGAGTTTGAAAAAAATCAAATTAAACTTGAAATTTCTAAAAATCACTTCCCTGCTGCTTAGGAATTCAAACTCAGATGAATGTTTAAAATCATAATCACAAAAAACTTGGAAAATCAGACATTGATCTCTAAAAAGAACCGAAATTCTTCATTTCCATGTCAAACCATGTCAAATTCTGACCAGAATGCTTAGATTGTAAGTGGCTTACTATCATTGACGTCAGGTGACAACACTTCTAGGCCCCTTTTAACTTGCTCATTCAGAAAATGAGTTGATGACTGTTTCTTTCTGAAAATCAACAGAAACAAGAAACAATCACATGTGGTCCTGTAACTTTATCAATATTCAGAAAGAAACAATCGCATGTGGTCTTGCCCATTCAAAAAACGAGTTGACAGCTCTGCTTCTTTTTGAAAATCAACATTTGATCACATTTTGTCCCATAACTTCATCAATATTTTGCCGAAGTTGTTTGCTCCACAATTATTGCAGTTGTTAATATGAGGACCCTCTATGCGAATACTGATACCTCAATATGGATCAAACGGGTTTGTTTCGCCTAATTCATAATAGAGCATATTAAATAAGGCACAACATAAATGCTTCAACTGGGAATATTTATACCAATTTGCCTCGTATAATGTCCTAGAAGCAAATTCAGCCCAAGATGTTGTCGGGTTGCTCCAATTGAATTGTTCGCCAAGTTGCTCAGCTATGACTGCAGTATCACAATTTATAATTTGATTTTCTTTCTCTGGAAGATTCGTCATGCTAGCCTTTTGGGCAAATAAATAATGTTTGGTACTCTTATAAGTTTGACCATAGATGGTAAATTTACATGGGAAATGGTTCGACAAAATACATTTGTAGGTATAAAACGGTATATAGTCCCATTTTTTGACATTAACGTAAAATTAAATAGATCAGGGTAATTATTCACTGACATGTTTTGTTTTTCTATGACATTGATCTTTGAAATTGATAAGTCTGAGTCTACACTTGCCACTGATGAACACTCTGAAGGTGTTGGATTATGAACTTGTATTGATTTTACTGTCCCAGTAACAGATGCATGGGATTTGATGTTTGTCAGTGGTTTAAGAAGGTTTTTGTTAGTAATGCTGCAATCTTTCCGCATGTGGCCCGGCTGCATACATTTTCGGCAATAAGTCTCCATGCCATAAAACCAGGGTTGTAACATAATAAGTTTAAAGTTTTGGTTGAACCTGAAACCAAATAACACGGGGGATTTTAATTTCTGGTGCAATCTCGATTTTAATAGCTCGAACACTCAAATAGATCAATTTGCAATCTTTGATCGGCAAAAATTTTTTATTATTATCATCAGCAATTTTAAGGCCAGGGAATTTAATTGTTAGTCAATTTTCTACTTCAGAATGTTTAACATATTCTGGTATGGTATTACTATATAAATGTCCTAAATTTAGAATTTTTGTAATTCCAGGTGGACGTAGCTTGATAACTTCTATTTTCAAGTTGAATATATTATATTTCATCATTACAGCTTGATAGCACACTTCTCTTGTCTCGAAAAATGGAGTTTTAATGTGTTGTTATTCAACATCGATATATTACTAGGCAAAAGATCATCAGCATTTTTCATTTCGAGTTTGATGCAAATATTAATTAATGTCTTTTTCTTACAAATTTCATTATTCAAAGATATAAAACCAATTTTACTGCTTTCAGACTCCTAAATTTCTCGTGGGGTTGACGTATTATTATCCACTGAATTAATTTGGTCTATATGCATTGGGGCTTGTTCCTCATCCTCTTTCTCGCTGTTGTCAGCCATTTAATATAAATATTAAAAATATGAGGTTGAACAAAAACAAAAATTCGATTCAATAATAATTTTTCAAATCGACATAAATCAAAGTTGATGCCACAAGTAGCTGTAGATCCCTGTGGCAAATAAATAACTTGATCAGCAAATAAGTTAAAATTGGTGTAACTTAAAGTTGATGCCACCAGTAGCTGTTGATCCTCATAGCAAATAAGTAACTTGATCAGCAAATAAATTAATGTTTTTCCGATCTTAATATTTTAGGGTAAAAATTTTTTTATATTTTAAAAATATTTTTGGGAATGCTGGAAAATGAATCCTTTCACCTTTTATTTCCTGGACTGATGGTTTGAGCTCTCAGCAAATCAGATGAATTTTCAGTCAGACAGACTAAAATTCAAAAAACTAGGCAAGCAACTAAAAATTTGGATCAAAAATTCTTGCATTGTACTACACTCAAAATGTTTTAATCACATGAAAGTCAAAGTTATCATGAGCCGATTATTGCAAAAAATTTTGAAAAAATGACCTAGAAAAATGTTAGTTTTCATCAAATTAGTCAAGAAACAATATTCAAGATCAAACATTTATCCATAATATGTTAATAACTAGAAGCTATAAGCAGTAACTAGAATGACCTTTTCAAACTGTGCACTAGAATAATATAAAAAATTATAGACGAATTAAAACCCGGTGCGAAGCCCCAGAAAATGTTCACTTTTTTCCATTTTAGAATGCATAAAAATGCATCTACGGAACTTGACTGAAAAAATTTGGTTGCACAGCCCGAAATTTGGTTGCTGTTGTGATAGAAAACCCTGGGTGTGTGCATACCTGTAATTGGGGGGGAGGTGCATTGAGGAGACCTCCCCAACTTGGCCAACCATAAACTCAACCTCCCCCCAGTTTGGGAAAATTAAAAAAATTTGCGAAAAAGTGTATGTTTTTTGGCCTTTTTTGAGAAAAATTTCGACTTTTTTCGACCCCCCCCCCCCAAATTCCAGATTTACCCACCCCAACCCATTTTTGAAAACGTTGATAACGTGGCTACAGATGCTTTTTTATGCATTTTAGGAGCATACCCAAGCATTTTGTTGTATTTGGAGTCAGAAACCTGCAAAAATGAGAAAAAAATTCAGAAAATTCTAGTTTATTAGCCAAAATGAGCTCATGAAGAATATATTGGTGTTCTACAGGAGCGGGTGAAGCATATTAGCGGAGCGCTGGAAAAATTTTCGGATTTTCACTTTCTTAAACGGTGGAAATTGAACCTTCACATCATTGGGAAATGAATTAAAATCCGACTGATGAAGTATAATTTGTTTCCCACTCCAGAGCATAGCACCAGAAAGATTTTTCAGTTTTTATATTCTAAAACGCTGGAAAAAAATCTCTCCAACAGATATTCATAAACAGAAGTTCTAAAATTGCAGTCTCTCTCTCTCTAATGCTTAGCACCGTTTTTTTTTTCCTCGAAGATTTTTTCCACATGAGAACCGGACCCAAAATTTTTTTCCTCATTTTCCAAAAATTTTCCACATTTTTAAAAACGCTTATAATGTGGCTAGGGATGCTTTTTTATGCATTTTAAGAGCATACCCAAGCATTTTGTTGTATTCGGAGTCAGAAACCTGCAAAAATGAGGAAAAAATTGAGAAAATTCTGGTTATGTTAGTCAAAATGAGCTCATGAAGAATATATTGGTGTTTTATTGGAGCGGATAAAGCAAGATAACGACAGAGTTCTCATGAATTTATCTGCTATCAACATTTCTGTGATTCCGATTAGAATCATCTAATTTTATTTAGTTCTTGGTCCAGCGCGGAGCGCCGGGAAAATTTTTTGATTTTCACTTTCTAAAACGCTGGAAAATGAACCTTCATAACGTTGGGAAATAGATTAAAATCAGACTGATGAAGTGTAATTTGCTTCCCATTCCGGCGCGAAGCGCCGGGAAAATTTTCGGGTTTTTGTATTCTAAAACGCTGAAAGATAAATCTCTCCAACAGATAATTGGTGAACAAATGTTTTGAAATCGCGTTCTAGAGTAATGTCTTCAATTTCCACCTTCAATAAACGCAAAAGTTCAGATTGCAAACGTTTAAAAAATTCCAATCATCGAGATAAACAATTGAGAGACTTGATGAAAAATCTATTTTCGACGACATAATTGACTGTAAACGATTAGAAAATGAAACGAGCTAATTTGATTGATAAAAACTGTTGAGCATTAATTATTAAGTCAAAGTAGTTATGCTGACGGCCGCGCCTGAGATGGAATATAGTTATAATTATACCCATGACCGGCGCGAAGCGCCGGAAAATTTTGAGATTTTGACCATTCAAAGTCCATCAAAACGCATCTTTTCGGTTTAGAGTTCCCCAAAATTTTTTCCACAATGAGAACCATACCCAAAATTTTTTTTCTCATTCCGAAATTTTTTTCCTCAAAAGACCCCATTTGAGGAAAAAACGGTGATGCTTAGTATGGATGTGTGGTGCGATGGAAATCTGTCACAGTATGATGAGACTCTTGCGGATAGATGTAGCATTTGGTATACCTTAGTTTCCTGTTTGCACCTAACAAACGGCATCATAGAGTGAGAGTGACAAGTTGGATACATTAAAAACGGTAAAGTCGATAAAAATTCAACATGATTTCAGTCTTACTGTATTTCTCAATATAAAAAGCGGAAGCACGTAAAAAAAGTATTTTCACTGTATTTGAAAAAGGAAGAAAGTTAAGGAGGCAGTTTGTTTTGTTCCCTTTTTGAGGCAATAAAAAGTTGTGTCCTAAATCGATTGGGTGTTTTCAAAATTTTGCAACTTTAGAATTTTACACATTAAAAAAAGGTGAAACCTTAAAATCCTCACTTTAAGCACGTTCTGGAACATCATAGGTTTCAAGGTTCTATGCATGAAAAAATATGTAAAACCGTAAAACTCCTGGAAACTCCAAGAATTTTTATACAGCAAAAACAGTTAAACATGTGGTTTTTTGCATTTGTCCGCTATTTGGGCAAAAATGGGGGTGGCAAAGGTCATTGGGAGTCTGCATTCAAATGGTGCTCGGTGGCGCGCCAGAAACATGCAAAAACGATTTTTTAGGGCCCCCCAGTTGCAGCAGGTTCCTCAATGGGTATGCATCCATGGACATTGATACTTTTACTTGTGCATCTATTAAGGGTCTACTCTAAACGCCTTTTTTAATTTTTTGAGGATATTGATTTCGTCAAATTATATGAGTGACCAAATTTGGAGGAAATCCCCTTTGTTTGGGTTCAAAAAAACATTTTTTGTGAAAGGATGTAGTGTTACTTGATTATCCTGAGTGTAAACAAAGGTGGCCTCATTGGGGAAGGGTTTTTTGAGGCTGTGGCTATAGAGACTGCAGTGCCACGTGCCGACGAATTTCATCGAATATCATGTGATTCAAATCACAACTTTTCGTTATGTTTCTCGTTACGTTTTGTGTTACAATAATTTGCATCAATTTTACGTTTCGTTTTTATAATTTTTACATGCAATTTATGTGTGTACTTTTATGTTTCGTTTCTGTTTCATTTGCCCACATTTTATTTCCGTTTCGATTTATTATTTTCATTGCACACGTAGACTATGGTATGTACCCGCTAGTCGAGAATTTCCGTTAGAGATAAGCTCTCCGAGCTCATCGCTGTAATTGGAGCACAACGTGCACCTCTTATCAGTAAAAACTAGCGATGTTTCGCAACGTGAAACGACCAGTTTGAAATTCTCACTAGTTGACATTCCTATGTTAAGCATGGAGAGTGAAAACTCGCCCCAATGCTTAACATTGTGAACTGGAAAATGTCTATGTGACCATAGGCATCTTCTGCAGCGATTTCCGCTGCAGAAGTTGGCTTGGGGGAGTGTTAACTCCGCTCAAGGCATACTGTAGTTTATGGAGCCCTTTAAAAGGGCATGTTTCGTTAGTTTTTCACTCATTTTTTAGGCCTAACTGTTGTTGCATCTTTTAGCCTTCGCCTCGCATTTGCCGTTTGTCGCCTTTATTATTTTAATTTACATATTTCTACTGTGTTCGCCGCTCATCGAATAAATTTGCATATTCTCGCCTCCCCTCTTCCTTACATGGCCTGCTACAGTAACCCAACCGTTGGAGTTCACCAACCGTCCTCGTTGATTGAAAATCCCGTCGCCCTCCCCGAGGAAAACGCTTGATACCGCTGCCTGCCGACCCGCAGCAGCATTACCATTTACGCCGAATCGCTTCGGATTCCTGTACCTGCTCATCGCCATCCGTAGGACCCCCGCTTTGACCCCAGAAACCGTCGCCCAGCGCCGAGTACTTTGAGAAGAGGATTTAGTGAGTCTTCTCAGGAGTTATTATTGTTGAGGGTATATTTGTGGGAATCTCCCCTAAGCTAGTTTCCCTTGGAAGTACCCTCAATTGAGAAAGGCCTCGGACCCTTAAGGTCAGGGCCAATAAGGGGACTTAGGTTAACAATCGGGTCCCCTACAGTACGCCATTCTGCGAATGGCACCCTCCCTCATTCCCAGTGAATGAGGACTAGGGATTGGCACCCCTTACCCGGCTGTGTTGTCCATTATTCTAGAGCATAACCCAAGGACAAGGCGGGGGTACACCATAGGTTTACCTGTGGTAGTACCAGCTGGGTTAGGTTCCCGAAATGAAGAATATTAACGGAGCCACCCCAGGGGGTCACAGCATGTCACCTACAGTGCTATGGCCATATTTCCTAGGGGATATGGTATGGGTTTTCCCATCAATGTGACTGATCACCAATCTACTTAATGTGACATGGCTCCCAATTTCGTTTAATGTGACATGGCGAGGCTCTGGAAAATTGACCTTTAAGTCTGACTTCACAGTCCTTAGGAACGAACCTTTTACCCTTTTTGAGTGAGATACCTCTTTCAATTAGGTAAACTTTCGGTTTGAGTGGGGGAACCTCCCTCAGATCATGAAAATTGCTACTTGAGTGGGGTAACCTCTCTCAGATCTGCAGGTTAGCATTCAAAGTGGGATTACTGACCCTTAGGATGATCTTCTGCCCTCATGTAAGTCGGATACGCCCGTAAGTGGGTAGACTGCCCCTTAGGTCGGAATAGGCCCTCATATTTGAGTTTTAACACCAACTCAGATAGCACTGCATTTGAATGCGAGTTTAATTACTGTAGGTCGGAATTTGCCCCAGAGTGATTAAATTAATGATTCTTGCGTGTAAATTATCGCCTTATGAGTACCGTAACTCCTGTAAGCTTTAATTAATCCCCTGGTGTCAGATTTTCCCTAGAGTTGATCCCAAAGAGTCATAAATTCCCAGAGTCGAGTAAAAGAGTATTCTGCCTAAATCTCCTCTGAGCTCTCTTCTGTTATTTTTTTTCTCTTTTCCATTTTTTTGGGCTCCATCCACTGCGTGTGATCGGATAGGTTACTGTACCACTGTATGGCTATTTGGTTACAGTACGACTGCAATTTGCACATACTCTAACTACAGTATACCTGGGTAGGGGTACTTGAGTATCACAGCCCATGAGGTTTTCACATTCCCTGAGGGTTTCAGGATCTCCGATCATGAGATACAGTACTCCTTCCACTCTTGATTCTGGACGTCAAGTGTGGTCGTGATTTGTTATCTGTGTCCTGTATGTGTGTCAACACACTTTTTCAAACTTTTTCTTATCTTCACTGAGCACTGGCCAAGTTGCTCATTTTCTGGCCAAACAAGCCCAAATTATACTGTTGACACATATAACACCATACTAAGCAGATCACATTGCTTATCTCTCGGGCCTCAAATTTTATTTCATTTACTTTACTTTTTATTTTCTCGGTCTTCTATGCATAATGTGTGACCCAATTATAATAACTTTTTCACCCAATAAATTTTCTTATCTCAAAATCAACTCAAATAAAAACTAATAACGCATTTTCTCCCTTTTCTAAACAAACAAATTAAAATTTATCCCTTTTAATACCAAAAAAAACAAATAAAACATATTCTTTTCCATTCTATTCAAATTTATCAAAAAAAAAAACCTTTTTTCTATCAGCCACACATACGTCACAGTTGGCAACCCTTCAGTAGGTCATCCTTATTATTTTTTCCACTACTGTACGGTCTTCTTTTTTTCTCCTTCTTTTCTCTCTCTCTAGGTGGTTGCAAGTGGTGACCATCTTACCGATTGTGATCACTGACATCTGCAACAACTACTTATTGTGTTGTTGTTCTGAGGTGATGTGTCATGGGGACCCTACCTCTGACGTCTGCAACTACCTCACATGCTGCTGTTGCATTGAGGCATGACTAGCGGGGTCAAGCCTCTGACGTCAGCAATGGCCGCATAGCATGTGGCCATTAAGGGGTGGATGGTTCTCTGTGTCTTCCCCTGCGTCTGCAACAGCTGCATCCCTTGCTGTTGCTTTAAGGGGTCAGTGACCCTCCGGCTCTACCTCTGATGTCAGCAATGGCAACATAACAGGTTGCTATTGCAGGATGGTGACCATTGGCACTGTCTCTTTGACGTCTGCAACAGTAGAGGCTCGTGTTGTTGCACTAGGACTGGTCGGTTATTCCGGTTTCAGTCCTTGACGTCAGCAACAACAATGCACCATATTGTTGTTCAGAGATGTGAGGCCTTACAAACCGCACATCTAGCCTCTGCAACAACTGCATCTCATATCATTGTTGTAGGATAACTGAGACTCAGCTATTACCTTTTGACGCTAGCAACGGCAGTGCTCTGTGTTGTCGTAGGAGGGTTGCTGGCCTAGGGCCCTATCTACTGATGTCCACAATGATAATGTCTCTATTCCAGTATCGGAATTAAGACTTTACAGTCTTATTCTGGCGTCAGCAATGGCGATGCCCCGTATTGCCGTAAGAAGTCTGTAGCCATAGACTCTTACTTCTTTGGCATACATACTGCAATATGAGACTATGGCACTTACATCCCAGTCACCTGAGGTGAGCACCAAGTGTGTGGTGGTGTATATCACATCTTTTGACATCAGCACCGGGTTACTGTGGGTTTCCAAGATGCCACTTGAGTCTTAGGTGATGATTGGAATATTACCTTCTCATTTACGGCTCTTGTCTAAGGGTTGTGTCTGTGTGTCACTGGTGCCTGGGAAACATCAGTTGACACGCACACGCAACCTGAGATGCACTTGGTCCGTGATACTGATCAGGTTGTCCGCCAGGGTAGCCGCACTGATGGATCAGCACTTGACTACCTTTCAAAGCTTTAACTGCAGGTTTGAACGGGTTTACACTCGGCCTCAGCTGGGTTGGTTGTTCAACATACGCAATAGTTAGGCATCTGCAGTTGGTACTGCCTGTGTCTAAAGGCTCATCTATACTTTGGACGCAAGGCTTGCGTTGCGTGCATTGCTTACGTTGCGTTGCTTGCGTTACGTTGCTTATGTTGCGTAAAAAATCTGACGCAATGCACGCTACGGAAGCAACGTAAGGAGACGTAAGCAACGCAAGCCGATTATCCATACTCCGACTTTGTGACGCAACGGACGCAAGAATTATGGTGCAATCAAAAACTTGTGAATCAAATTACAATTTTGTCTAGCAAATTCATAAGTATTTGAAGCCAAAAACATTTCAATTAAACTGAGATTAGCAGAATTAACGTTAAATTAAATGATTAACCATCTTTTCTGAAAAGGATTTTGAGAAATCTCATGAAAATGGAATGGGGTTCTTGAGTTTTATTCATTTACTAAGGAAAACAAATTTTACATAATGTGACACAAAATTTCATGTTCATCTTTCTTCTTCGCGATTTCAAATTACGTATTCGCCCTGTTGAGATTTTCTGGTAACAGAAGATAAATTCATTGAATGCAAATATACGAGAACAAATTTTCGGAGGTGAAGAATTTTGAATACTTACTATATTTGGGAAATGTTGACGAAAAATTTCACAGAATATATGTAAGCTTTTTCACAATTTTCCAAAAATGGTTCAAAAAGTATAATTTTCTAAACGAAAAACAAGTTACAAGAAAGACATTCTATGAAAATTTAGATTCTTCTACAGGAAGCTGTGATAAGCATTTTAACTTCACCTGAAAATCACATATTTGATGTACACAGGAATAATTGACGCTAGAAACCAGTTGAGGTGATCCCGGTCGAAACGTCGAGCAAGATCAGCTGAAAATAAAACTTTGTTCTGTTGAAATTCTGAATTTTTAAGATGTGAGACATGGAAAATAATAGATTTCGACATTCAAAAATAGTCAATAATCAAATTTTTGAGAAACAATAAATCTTTTACAATTTAATTCTTGAGAATTATAAATCAGATATCATTTATCATTCTACTAACTTGGGGAGTGATCAAAATTGCGACAAGTATCGACTAGAATATTTTCTATTAGGGTGAAATGACCTATAGTTTCGTTTCAAATCTCAACATTAGCGGCATACAAGGAAACTTCGGACTACTCCCATGGTCCTGGACAATCGGCACGCACCTCTGGACTCAAATCTAGTTGGATGAAAATAATACAAAAATTAAAAATCTATAATTAATGACTTTAAACACAGTCAGAAGTTGAAAACATACAGACGAAAAATTTCATTTACCTGTTTTAGCTTCAGCCTACATTCCTATCTATTAGCTCCCGTATAAGTAAGTCAGGATTTGATTCTGGATTATCTCACGAGGTAAGTGAATCATTTAATAGCACTCTATTGAATAAATCGCTTTGTAACGCTAATGAGTAGTAAAATTCGGACAATTTTTCTGATACCAGAGTACAAATATTATCCTAAATTAAGCCTTGTTAAACGGAGGATGATACGCAACTGACAAATACAGAGGAGGAGTGCTATGAAGGTCAAATAACATGTATTTTGATAAGTGAATAGTTAGAATCTTGTAATAACGTAGTTTTTAGATATTTTAAAGTATATAAATTAGTGAATCATCTATTACTTAAAAATGGCATGGTGTATAATAATTATTGAAAAAAAAATTGAGGGCCTCTAAACCGGAGTTCGCCCAGGGCCTCTAAACCATTAAGAACGGCCCTGACTGTGACTTGAATTGCGTTAAATAGTGTAGCAGGTATGTAAAATTAGAACATTAGGATTCCGTTCTTCCATTCACCACGGTTTTTTAACATTTTGAGCCTCGACTAGTAACAAACTTTTGCATTCTTTTGTATTCCCAGTGACATTGATTGCACGTCATAGCAGAAATAGTATTCAATTCATGCGAATTTAGTGTCATACCTGTAAAAAGTCCGACCAGGGTAAACCAGAAATTTTGGAGGGGGGTCCAAAAAATTCTTAAATTTTTCCAAAAAGGCACTTTTTGCCAATTTTCTCTAATTTTTCCCAGTCTGGGGGAGGGTTGGGTACAGGGCCAATTACAGGTATGTTTAGTAGGCCAATTGAAAAATTTAGGATTTTTAACTTGGCTTAATGATCTTACGTTTAAAAATTTTTAGCAATCAAATCAAAGAAAACCCGAACATACCTAGAAAAGCCCACGAGTAACGGCTGTAAATATATCTATATTTGTCAAAAATGTGGTGAAGAACTTAAATTACAACTTATCAAACAGAAAAAAACAGTTGTAATTGAGGAGCCTCTAAGCCCCGACTGACTCAGCATGCAAAAAAATCAAAAATAGGATAAAAAGGTGCCATTCTGGCTTTAAAAAAGATTTTCGTGATTGCGGCAAACAAATTGGGTTTTTTCGACTTTTAGGCTGATTTTTACCTCCTACAACCGACCTAAGGTCTTACAAGTATGCAGAAGTAACCGAAACCCAAAAAATTCGCAATCCGAAATCTTGAAAACTGGGTTTTTGCCAACGAAGCTTGAAATTAGCGCAGAGCGCCGGCATACCTGCAAGAGCTCTGAGCAGTTTCGGAGGGGAACCAGCAATTTTGGAGGGGGGGGTAAAAAAAGTCGATAATTTTCCCAAAAAAAAGCCAAAAAAGAGTCTTTTTGCCCAATTTTTTTCTAATTTTTCCAAATCTGGGGGGTTGGGTACAGGATTGGCCAAGTTGGTGGGTCCACCCCCAAACCCTCCCCAATTATAGGTATGAGCGCCGGTAACTTTCGACAATACTAGTTTTTTGTCTTGATGAACGGATTTTTTTCATTCGTATGAAAAGCACGCAGATTTTTTCCAACATTCCTAATTTCCTCCATAATATAGCGCTTCAAGCAGTTTCCTACGGGTGGGAGTCCCGAAATTTCTACAATTTTGGGGAGTAACCAAAAATCTCAAAAAAGTCGAAAAAAACCAAATACTTATTTCGAAAATTTACCCCAAAAATTTACCCTTACTAATTAATTATCAACAGTTTCTATCAATCAAATTAGCTCATCTCATTTTCTAATAGTTAACAGTCAACACTGGAATGGGGAACAAATCATACTTCATCAGTCGGATTTTAATTTATTTCCCAACGTTGTGAAGGTTCAATTTCCAGCGTTTTAGAAAGTGAAAATCCAAAATTTTTTCTGGCGCTCCGCGCCGGGAAAAAAATTAAATAAAATTGGATAATCCTAATTGGAACCACAGAAATATAAATAAAGGATAAATTCATGACAACTCTGTCGTTAAAATGCTTTCTCTGCTCTTGTAAAACACCAATATATTCTTCATGAGCTCATTTTGACTAAGATAACCAGAATTTTCTCAATTTTTTCCGAATTTTTGCAGATTTCTGAATCAAAAAGCATCAAAATGCTTGGGTATGCTCCTAAAATGCATAAAAAAGCATCCGTAGACGCATTATAAACGTTATAAAAATGTGAGAAATTTTTGCGAAATGAGGAAAAAAATTTTGGGTCCGGTTCTCATGTGGAAAAAAATCTTCGAGGAAAAAAACGGTGTTTGGGGGGAGTCGCAACATTTGGGTATTGGGTTCCACCAAGTTGGAGGCTCTCCCATCATACCTGTACTTGGGGGGGGGGGGGTTGGGGGGTCCCCCAACTTGGCCAACCCTGTACCCAAAATCATTTCCCCCCCCAACCCCCCCCCCAGTTTGGAAAAAATTAAAAAAATTTTCAAAAAAGTGTATGTTTTTTGGCCTTTTTTGGGAAAAATTTCGACTTTTTCCTACCCCCCCCCCCCCCAAATTTCGGATTTACCCCCCCCCAACTGGTCGGAGGTCTTACAGGTATGTCTCCCAATCCCCACCCAATTACAGGTATGCCAAAGTGGCACCCATACAACCCCTGAGAAAACCAAAAACCCGGGCTGATCCAACATTTCAGAAGTCTGGATTGCCCACAAACCAAGCTTCCCCCAAATAACGACATTATTACGAAAAAATAACCGCGGCAGACGACTCGCTGGAAAAAAAGAAAGAAAAAACTCAATGAAGGCAAGAACATCATCAATAATGAAATGGGAAGTTCGGAAATCCGAAGAAAACACAAGCGAAAATCCTTGCGTTTCTTGCCTTCCTTGCGTCAAGTCAAGAATCCTACTGTACCGTTTGCGTATGCTTGCGTCGGCCGTAAGGAGCGCAACGCAAGCAACGCAACCGAGCATCCATACTCGGACGCAAAAGAAATACGCAAGATACCCAAGCGGAGCATCCATACTTCCGCATTTTTGCCGTAACGGACGCAACGCACGCAACGCAAGCCTTGCGTACGAAGTATAGATGAGCCTTAACAACTGCAAGGGTTGACAACCTTCCTGTAAATTTCTTATCTAATTTCTCGCATTTCTCTTTCATCTATAATCTTCTTTAGTGTTCCCGCTGGAATAATTCCTCAGGAATTATGGCACAGCCACTGGTTGGGCCTAAAGTGTAAAAGGCCCCTCTGTAATCATTCTTTACACTCAAACGCCTTCATTAGCTGGCCTAATAATGTCCGCACTAGAGTGTCCCTCAATTATGAGTCTGCCTCCATTGGTTTGTCCCTATAGCATATTATGCCGCTAGTCCGCCTAAGCGAAGGTGTTCGAGTCAGCCTAAACTTATTACAACTAAGTCCGCCTTAGCCCCTCACTTTACACTCATTTATTCGAGACAGACTGTACCCCTGATCTCAAGATGCGTTGAGCCTAGCCTCAATTCATAGGAGGAAGCCTGCATTTCCCCACCTCTATTTAGGCACAGCTGGGCCAAGGAACCCCATGCCACCCATTTACTGACTGAGTGTGTCAGAATAGCACCTCGGTACTTGGTGCTCTTATTTTCCAACTGGTGACCTAGTGATCCTCACTTCATCTCAGTGACTGGAAACCCCGCCCCAGCTGTATATAATACTCCTGGAGAGTTCCCCTTCTGTTCAAGACGCGCATTCCCATTTTGGGCACGGTTGTAGAATACATGCGAATGTCGTCCCCTTGGGAACCGCCTGTCTAGTCATCACACTTTTCAGAGTTCGCAATTGCTCCTAGTGAGTGAGGCCGATTGCGTAATAGCACATCCCCCTTTGCGTAATCTGGTGTGTAAACTAATTTTGTCCCTATCTATTAACACCCATTAAGTTTACTTTAAGTTGTCCCCCTTTACTTATTAATTCTTAAGCTACTCCATGCGTCACTCCTGGTGAGTAGGACTTTGTTGGTTACGAGTTCTCCCATATCCCAAGGTCTGTAAATTAGCACAACGGACTTAACCTCCAAATAAAATTCCGTTTTGGGCCGGTTTATCCATACATCCTCACGTTGTCCTTTTCTTTTACGGTTGGGAAAACCACCATTTCATTTTAAATTTATTTTCTTTTGGTTCCAATAACCGGGTCTAGCCCCTTTAATTTATAAAGTTTGGGTATAATCTCCCCTCTCTTTACACACGGGTTATTCCCTCTTTAAGTACATAGGTAACCAGATAAATTCCCTTCTGAGTCAACCTATCTTACCTTCTGGCTGTTCTGAGAGCTAAAACCTTGTTCTTTTCTAGCCCCATCGTTGAGTGGTCGCTAGTTATTGTAAAGAACAAGGGTTAAAGCCTCAAAAACGCCTTCACGTAAACGATCTCGTAATTCCCACGCCTCTTCGCCACCTGACTACAAAAGTAATACTTACTTCACTTTCACAAAATAGAGACACCTAGATGTTCCTGTCGCTTTAGTACTAAGCTTAAGCAGACAAGTGAGCCCCTCTCTATTCACTTTGATCAAATAGCTTCACAGGCATAATTATCAGTCTTAGCTACCTTACAGGAAGACAAACTCTCAACTATGAAGTCAGAAGTTGATCTACCTTCACAGATTGTGAATAAGGTCCAAGCTGCATTTGAGAATGCCCTTGGACCGCTCAACCAAAAGCTGGAGGCTATGAATGGCAGAAGGCACCCTCCTGTGTCCAGCTTCATCGCCCCTCCTGCCTATTCAGGTGCTTTTGGTGAGTCCATAATGGATTTGATATCTCACTTGACTCGTTTCTTTACACTTCGAGGGGTAACAGAAACGGATCATGCATATAAAATAGCGTTTCTGGTGTCTTGCCTAACAGGTCCTGCTCTCGCATCCTACAGGGAATTTAGCAGTGGTACTCCGCAGCCTACCCCCTACGAAGAGTTCACCACTTTTCTGGGGAAAGACTTTCCAGTAGGGCGAGACTCAGATCTGCACCAGCAGTTGATCCAGGATCATCTCCAAAAGCCGACTGAGTCTGCAATAGTCTACCTTGAGCACATTAAGAGACTGTCCAGGGTGGCTTATCCGGATCTCGCGACTGACGTTAGAGATTTGATTGTAAAACGTATCTTTCTGAGAGGGTTGAAACCAGTCCTTCGAGATAGTATTGAGTTCAGGGAGTTCACAACTCTTGAAGAGACTCTCAAAGCAGCTTGTCACGTGGAATCACAAATTTTTTGGGATGAGATTAGGTATACTGCCCATCTAATGCTGTTTTCTCTTCAGAACAAAGGACCGCGGACAACCTCAGGTCAATGTCGAATCAAAGGGGCACTGCTCGATGTCCATCAGCAATGCCGTCCGATGAAATTCGACGTTTACAATCAGAGATGGCCCGGCTTATGGCTCACATTGCCCGACTTACAGCTCAGCAAACGGCGCCACTTCCGAGAAATTCCATGCTGTCAACCACACCGTCCACGGGTGTCCAAAACGGTGGCGATCCCCCCTCAGGGGCATATTTACAGATGTGCTCCTACCATGGACGCTGCACCCAGAACGAGGCTAATTGCCGGGCCCAACATCCTGATAGCACCAGCCCTAGCACTGCCACTGCCACCAGCGCCAGCCCTTGCTATTTTTGTCAAACGAGGGCGCACCCCACTGACCGATGCGACAGACCCTGCCCGCATTGTGGAAAGTTACAAGTGCACAGGGCTTCGGCCTGCCCAAATCGGATTTCGACATTGCCTGGTGAGACTAACTTTGGTAATTCCCTGAGGGGGCAAGTGGAAATTTTTGGCATTATGCTAATCCAACTCCTCACGGGACAGGGAACCAATATCGGTCACCTCCACGGCAGAATAATGCGGTAGGGGCTACCGACGGTCTTTTTCATCCAAATCTGTTTGATCTAGATGATGAAATTCTGGCTGAACATCTGGCGGATCACTCACAACTGTGTTATCCTGTCTGTGTAATCAGTATTGGGTTTTCAGCTGCCGCAGTGGTTTCGGCATCGACTCCGTCATCAGCCTTTCCACCACTGTGACTGAAATACGTGATGCCGGTCAATGTAAACCCATCAACGACACCAAAAACGACTGGTGACGTCAGCATAATTGCATCGTATCGACCGACGGAAGGTACACCGGCGCCTCCGGCCTGTTTTATCAACCAAAGACCGCCCCCCAGAATTCTTACAGACTCTGCGTTGGAGGTTTTTGGTCAATTGGAATTGATGAATCTGATAGGTAAACTACCTTCTTTTTTTGACAATTTCAGATCTGAAAATCAGATATCCTAATAAGTCACCGGTTTTAATGATTTCTTGTTTACAGATTCCTCATCCATCACCGACGCAATGCAGGCAGTTTGGTCAACAGATTTGGCCAAAAAGTATCCGCACCTCCCATGGGGGCTACTCAATGAGCCATTCGAGGTTGAGGTGCTTACGGCCACCAACGTGGTGCTATCGGCACCAGCAGCGCTGTGAATATTGGGACCCGACGTCGCTCGACGAGCGCTCGAGTTAATCGCCCACAGAACTATTCCCGCCACCCAGGTGGACAAGATCCTGTTGGATGGTGAACCGTCATTGCCGGCAGTGGATGCCTTCCACTGCACTGTGGAGGAAGCCAGTCGTAACGTGCAGCCCACAGCAGTTGTTGCTGCGTCACCGTCAATGACGATGACAGGAGCCCAAACACTGGCCCCGATTGCTCAACAGCAATTAGTCGCCAACGCCTTTGGAGAGACGTTGCGTGCCATCAATGACAACGTCAGCATCATCGAGGCATCACCTTTTCCGACTGCAACTGCCCCGCAGTCCCCGAAGATTGGGGTTCTTTGCGAAGTCCACCCATGCATGGTCCTGGTCATCGACTTCCCCAGCCAAAAGCTGATATTGTCCCACGAGGACGTAGAATGAACCCCCCTGACGGGTCGACACTGTACATTTTGGTGTATATTTACGAGCACCTTTGTGGTCTTTCAAGCAGCAGTCATCCACTCGAGCTACCTCAAAAAGTTGAATGCAAACCACCAAAATATTTGTGGAGTCCACGACGCATGAATGTTACATTAAATGTTCCTATTTCTGATCCAATCACTACTTTAGCATGGAAGTGTACTTTGCAAAACCGTAAAGTGTGCACTAACACTGGTTCTTTCAGATCTGGGGGCATTACTGCAGACCTCATTACCACTCAGCATCTAGCGCCTGCAGCGTGTACACTGGCACATCGCATGAAGGTGTTTGGTTTACAAAAGCTTGTGGAGATACGTCCTGGCTTTTATAGCACTAACCAAACACTGGAGGTGATGTACTCATGGTGCTGCAATGACATCTGCAGGACAGTGACTAACCTCTTCATCGAGGAAGGACAGGTTGCTTCGTGGGATGGCACTACAGCTCTGAGTACCTTAGGAGATGTAGGTGGATGCAGTCCCACTGCAGGTCAATGCACTACTCTTGACGGGGTAATTGTTTGGCCTGCCGCAAACTTTACAGCACAGTGTCATTATCATCCTCAGGGTAATTACATTGCGTCTGTATCAGGGAACCATATCATCATCGATGATTTGCAGGTCGCCCTGAAGATCCCAGGAAACTCTCCTGTCTTTCAGTTGTGTCCTGACCTTTGGTTGAACACAGTGTGAACAGATCAAGGTCTTCTTCTATGCATCCACGGAAGATTTGATCTGACCCAAGGTTGTTCAGATTGGCAAAGGACCCCCGTCCTGACCCCGTCAATGCCAAACTGAACTACCTGGCTCAGCAAATCAAAGAATCAGAAATTAACAATTTTCGGTTCATGTCGCTTGAGTTGTGTTCATACGCTCAATGCTACCTTGATCTGACTTGGCAGTTGCTTCGTTTTGACCCTACACTAGGAGCCCGGGCATTCCTGCAAAGGAATGATCTGATGGCAGAATTTACGGGTGAAGCACTGACAATATGGCCGTGTCAAAAGGTCAATGCCACTTATGTCTACCATTCGTACCGAGTGGGGAACACCTGTTACAAGTATCTACCTGTACAGGTTGGTGGTACCATTTATTTTGCCACCCCCGGTGGCCCAGATCTCACTAAATTCAGCCCATAAGTGCCCTGTGACCACCACTTCACCGGGATTTTCTGAAATCACTCAGGCTGGTTTACTGAGTCTGGCAACAGTCCATGTGAGCCACATTCCGCTTGAACTGTTTTGGAAACAGTGCTTCAACGTCACTCACTTTGATGCTCCTGCACTATTTCACGATCAGTTGGCGATGACCCCTTCAAGTTTTGCTTTCTTTATACAATATGTTTACAAGACTGAGCAAATTGAAGCGGTCTTGAACCGGTCGGTAAATTATACTGCTGGTCTATCCCTACAACCAGATACCCTGTATCAGGCAGTTGCTGGGATAGGGACTGACATCAAAGCCTCACTGGGAGGTGTTGGTCTGGCAGCAAACCATGTGATTACCCGTCAGCAGCACAACCTCATACAGGGCTTACAGTCTCTTTTGAGTGGACCAGTGCAGTTGATCTTTAACACCCTCATCGCGCTGGCAGTTCTGGCTGGTACAGGATTTCTCATCTACGTTGGGGTCTCCTATTACCTCAGTTACTGTCTGGGGAAAAGACAGGTTCGGTTTGTTAGCCAATACTCTCCGTTGAACCTCCTCGGGAAAGTTCAACGTTGGGTAGGTTTTCATTACGTACAGAATGATGTGCCAACTCAGTTAGATAGGATCACTCCCTGTTTTGTCGTACTGGTTGAAGACAAGGAAACTCCTGCTTTCCTTGACACTGGTTGTCCATGGACCATCATTAGTCAACACCTTCACAAAGCCTTGATTAAAGAAAGTCTGAAGGCAGCGATGGCTTTCCAGCAACATCACGACTGTAACCCATTGATGAGTATCAATGGGAAAGCCGTCCATACTCTCCTATCAGGACCATATGAGATCATGTTGCCTGGAACCCATCAGCCACACACAAGAGTGGATATACATCTCCATGTGTGTAAGACTACATCTCCTTTCTGGACATGGTCGATCTGATTCTTGGATTGGACTTTCAAGAACAATTCCAGAATATCACGTTTGATTACCAACAACATGTCTGTCCGTTGAATGCAGTAGAACTGCCACTTCTTTTGACAGCCGCTGAGATTGATCATGCCGAACCCCGGTGGGAGAATGCACGTTCACTATCAAGGGCCTCCCACAGGTCCCGGTCTCGATCAAGATCAAGGACTTTGTCCATTTCTCGGCCACCCTTGCGAGCCTCCTCAGTTGCGTCATCACGTGGGTCAACCAGAGGTAGACGGACCTCTTCTAGATGGGCCAGTACTCATTTTATGACCAGGTCAGGGTCAAACTGTCCTGGACCCCCGCCTGGAAATTCTCCAGTTAAACTCGAGAAAGGCCGGTTTCGCAAGTCTAGTGATTCTGATGCACCTGCATCCCCAGTACTAGAGGTGCCACCACTCTCTGATACTGAGGTCGAATCACTAGGAGGTACTCAGAGCTCAGGAGAGAGATCGGATCATGTACTTACTGTTCAGGTTCATCCCACTCCTTGGGCCAATCCGGAAACATAAGTTGGTTGTACTCTGGTAGGATTACTCTGACGCACTGGTTTGCGGATACCAAAGCGGACCGATGCCCCAGAGTCGAGTTTTGACGACTCCATGCCTGACCCAGGACATGTGGTGTCAGCTTTCTACCCCACTGAAATGAGGACCCCTCATATCAGAGTTCTACTGAATAATTGAGTAGAAGCCAAAGCTCAAATTGATACAGTAGCAGTTTTCTCGCTCCTGGATCACAAGTTGGCGGTTTAGTTACCGGACTTGGTACTTACAGAGACTAGGGCTCGCCACATAGCAGCCAATGGGTCTCCGATTCTACTGCTAGGTGCTGCCTATGTCACCGTGACAGTGGCTGATGTCTCTGAATGTATTCAGATCCAAGTTCAAGAGAATTGTTCAGCTGAACTAGTCCTGGGGATGAACTTCCTCCCATGGTTCAATTGTGTCAGCCTGAACTGGGAGAAATCCTTTCTTCAGTTCAAGGAACTTCGAGTTCCGTGTGGGGTCATTCACAATCCTCCTTCAGCTCGTGGGGCCATACCCTTGCAGGAGTTGATTGTCCTTGAGCCTCGCTCATTGACACAATTTACTGCACGTGTACCCCCAATCTATGCCACTGTGCCCGAGGTAGCTTTCTTTCCTAAGCCTCTCTTGGGACAACAATGCAGTGTGTATTTTGCTGGTACTGGAGGCACTGTGACTAATTGTCGCATACCCCTACAGGTAGTTAACCCGAGTACACACCCAGTAGTTCTCTACCCGCACATGACCATCGGTCATGTGCAGATGTACACTGATTCCTCACAGGGATCAGCGGTCAAGTCTGATACCATTCTTGACTGTAAGTGGGCTGAAGCAAATGCTGTGATATCCTCAGATATCTCCTCACAGGATAAAATGGCATTGCTCGATCTACTGGTTGCATTCACTGACCTCTATGCTATTGATGAAAAGGACACAGGTTCCACTGACCTCATGCACCATGAGATCAGCACCGGTGATGCTCGCCCAGTCGGCCATTTCCCTTACCGCACCGCGCCCAAGGAAAATGATCTCATCATACAAGAAGTCAAAGCGCTCCAGGAAAAAGGGATTATTCGGCCTAGCATGTCTCCCTGGGCTACTAATACCATCCTGATTCCCAAGAAAAATAGGTCACATCAGATGTGTGTGGACTTTCGTGGCCTTAACGAGGTCACAAAAAAGGATGTCTATCCTCTACCATGGATTGATGATATCCTCAACACACTCAAGGGTATGAAATACTTTACTACTCTTGATCAGGCTAACGCCTACTGGTCTATACCTATTGCCAAGGCAGACAAGGAGAAAACGGTGTTTAACACGCCTATTGGACTTTATAAGTTCAACTATCTGCCTTTTGGTCTTTGTAACGCCCCTGGGACGTTTCAGCATCTCATGGATCTGCTTCTCACAGGATTGCAGTGGCGTACAGCACTGACCTATCTCGATGACATCTTGGTGTTCCGGAACTCTCACACCCAGATGCTTGAGCGCCTGAAGGATGTGTTTACGTGTCTCCGTCAGGGTAGAATGAAGCTCAGACTGAGGAAGTGCAACTTTTCGCACTCTAAGGTAGAATATCTAGGCTACCATATCTCACAGAATGGCCTGGAGCCAGATAAAGTCAAATTGGCTGCCGTCCAGGATCTATCCATTCCACAAAACGCCAAAGACATCAAGTCTTTTCTTGGTCTTGTGTCTTATTATAGGCGTTTCATCCCTGGTTGTGCCGGGCTCAGTGAGCCACTGACCAAGCTCTTACGGAAGGAAGTTACCTTCCTGTGGTCAAAACCTCAGCAAGAGGCGTTCTACGAACTCTGAAGGCTGTTGCTGAACTCTCCTGTCCTACGCCATCCGGACTTTACGAAATCCTTCATACTTCAAACTGATGCAAGTATTTCAGGGATAGGAGCAGTTCTGAGCCAGTTAGACGAAAATGGATACAACCATCCTGTTGCGTACGCCAGTCGAGGGTTAACAGCAGCTGAGAAGAACTACACTATTACGGAGTTAGAGACTCTCGCTGTTGTCCATTTCGTTAAGCACTTTCGGCCCTACCTCTTTCAACATGAGGTGGTCGTCCAGACCGACCACACTGCTGTTAAGGCAGTGTTGGAGAAACCCAACCCCTCAGCCGGGATAGCTCGGTGGGGCCTCGTGTTAGCTGGGTTCAAACTGACAATTTGGTCACAAAAAGGTCAGTCTAATGGTAATGCTGACACATTATCATGCCTTCCTGATCCTAATTCCCTTGTTGGGGAGAATATGGACGATACTCCCCTAAACATACACGAGGGAGAAATTATGATGATCTCTGATGGTGCTCAGCCCCTGGCGAGAACATCTCAAATGATCTCCGATGGTGCGGAGGGCCTGGTGAGATCATCCCAATGGACCACTGATGGTGCGCAGCACATGGCGAGGTCTGAGTCTTATGCAGAGATATCGCAGGATGCGCAGCACCATGACCTTCTTGCAACTCAATTTGAGGATCCGGAATTAGCCTCCATTCTTAGGTCACTAAAACCCTATGGTGATCAGAATGATGTCGATGGCTACCACCTGTTGGATAACATCCTTCAGAAGTGGACAGGCGAGTCCAACAAGGTTGTCGTCCCTCGATCAATGGTTACTACCATTATTGAGGCTCACCATAATGACATCCTTGTTGGACACTTTGGTGCAAAACCAACCGCGAGGCTTATTGCTTGCAGGTACCACTGGCCTTCCCTCAGTGCAGACGTCAAGTCCTTTTGTCAGCAGTGTGATCTTTGCCAATGGAATAAACCCGCACGACAAAAGACCCATGCAGCTCTGAAACCAATCACCATTACTGGGCCGTTTCATCGAGTTGGTGTCGACTGCATGGGACCAATTACCACTAGTGAAAGTGGAAACCATTTTATTTTAGTCTTTATCGACTACTTTACCAAATGGGTTGAAGCTTTCCCTACTCCAGACATTACTAGGCAAACCATTGTACGACTTTTTGTTACACAAATTGTCTGCAGACATGGGGCACCACAGATTCTGTGCATGTCAATCAGCTTAGATGCTACGTGTCACCTGCTCAGCCTACTGAGGCAAAGGGGATAGCTTCCACTTCACAGGTCATCGAGACGGCACCCTTGTTGATCCCATCAACAAATCAAGATTTTACACAAGATCTCATTGACCCAAATCTTGATGCAGAGGTCTCCGACCCGTAATCAACAGCTCTTCTCTTCTTTACTTACAGATGGGGTCGTCCTTTTTCGAAGGACCGCTGTGCCCCTCAGGGAATATCCACTCCTGTTCAATGCTGGAGCAGCAGTGTAAAGAAGAGAATGAGCAGCGATCAATGCATCTAAACTAGGGTATTGCCTCATATCACAGGCGCATCCGTGCGATAGCCTATATCTGGCCCCTAAAATTTTTCTTTTAGTCTTGTTACAGATTTCACAAATCAATCAACAATTGGGGATTTCACCAAATGGATCAATTGACATCAGCAACTCCATGCATTTCCAATTGATGTCAGCAACTCCACGCACCACTAACATAACTCCAGGAGCCAAAACGCACCGAAAAACCACTGGACCATTGACCAGCCGCCATCACCATCACCTGAATGTTTGACCTCCACGGACATGCCGCATCCGAGCACAAGGACGAGGACACCCTTTTTCAAAGGACTGCCATGTCATGTGCCGACGAATTTCATTGAACATCACGTGATTCAAATCACAACTTTTTGTTATGTTTCTCTTTACCTTTTGTGTTACAGTAATTTGCATCAATTTTACGTTTCGTTTTTATAATTTTTACATGCAATTTATGTGTGTACTTTTATGTTTCGTTTCTGTTTCATTTGCCCACATTTTATTTCCGTTTCGATTTATTATTTTCATTGCACACGTAGACTATGGTATGTACCCGCTAGTCGAGAATTTCCGTTAGAGATAAGCTCTCCGAGCTCATCGCTGTAATTGGAGCACAACGTGCACCTCTTATCAGTAAAAACTAGCGACATTTCCCAAAGTGAAACGACTAGTTTGAAATTCTCACTAGTTGATGTTTCTATGTTAAGCATGGAGAGTGAAAACTCGCCCCAATGCTTAATGTTGTGAACTGGAAAATGTCTATGTGACCATAGGCATCTTCTGCAGCGATTCCCCCTGCAGAAGTTAGCTTGGGGGAGTGTTAACTCCGCTCAAGGCATACTGTAGTTTATGGAGCCCTTTAAAAGGGCATGTTTCGCTAGTTTTTCACTCATTTTTTGGGCCTAACTGTTGTTGCCTCTTTTAGCCTTCGCCTCGCGTTTGCCGTTTGTCACCTTTGTTATTTCAATTTACATATTTCTACTGCGTTCGCCGCTCATCAAATAAATTTGCATTTTCTCGCCTCGGGTCTTCCTTATGTGGCCTGCTACAGTAACCCAACCGTTGGAGTTCACCACCCGTCGCCGTTGATCAAAAGTCCCGTCACCCTCCCTGAGGAAAACGCTTGATACTGCCACCTGCCGACCCGCAGCAGCATTACAATTTACGCCAAATGGTTTCGGATACCCGTACCTGCTCATCGCTGTCCGTAGGACCCCTGCTTTGACCCAAGAAACTGTCGCCCAGTGCTGAGTACTTTGAGAAGAGGATTTAGTGAGTCTTCTCAGGGGTTATTATTGTTGAGGGTATATTTGTGGGAATCTCCCCTAAGCTAGTTTCCCTTGGAAGTACCCTCAGTTGAGAAAGCCCTCGGACCCTTAAGGTCAGGGCCAATAAGGGGATTTAGGTTAACAATCGGGTCCCCTACAGTACGCCATTGTGCGAATGGCACCGTCCCTCATTCCCAGTGAATGAGGACTGGGGATTGGCACTCCTGACCTGGTGGCATTGTTCATTATTCTACAGCATAACCCAAGGACAAGGCTGAGGTACACCATAGGTTTACCTGTGGTAGTACCAGCTGGGTTAGGTTCCCGAAACGAAGAATATTAACCGAGCCACCCCATGGGGTCACAGCATGTCACCTACAGTGCCATGGCCATATTTCCTATGGGATATGGTATGGGTTTTCCCATCAATGTGACTGATCAGCTATCTACTTAATGTGACATGGCTCCCAATTTTGTTTAATGTGACAGCAGTCTGTATAGCCCGGCAGACATACAACTGCTTGTCTATTGAGACTGCAGTCTGTATAAACAAGTGGCTATACAGAATGTGTTTTGCTTGCGGATAAACTGCCATATGCCATTTACAAACCTTAAAACCTGCCAACAAAGTATGAAATTGACAGGACTACGTTGGATGTGTTCATAGGTATATTAACACTACAGTAAACGATATTCATAAGATGAGTATTACGTATCTTGATTATTAGAATTCAAAAATAATTTTTCCATGTCATCATTTTTTCTTCAGCTGATTGTACAGATGTTACAAACGAAATATTGCTTGATAATTAAAGTAGATGCATAGCATGTTTATCTTGAAATGCTTCTTGTAAAGTGGTTAAATGGGGGTTGTTTATTTTCATGTCTTGATGCTTAGAAACATGAGGATAGCTTTGCTAATTGGTACTGTAATTCAGAATGTGTTTAGATATATACTGCAACCTAATCTCTTTCAGTATTCACTGGAAGAAAGAAGGCGTCAAGAAACATGAAGGGGATGCTGAGGAGACGACAAATGAACCACGATTGATGTCGTCATGATGGAAATATTAGCCGGTAAGTGTAGTAGTATGTGATAAACCCAGTAGTCAATATCGACCATATAATACACTTAAGAAAATATATAACCATAATAAAATATAATATAATACCATCCAGATCACAAGTAACGTGTGTTTTTGCTTGTCGGTTGCTTGTCACAAGTGCCAATTTAGCAAGTACTTGGCAAGCAATCCACAAGCAAAGCACTTGTGGATTGCTTGTGGAACGCTTGTGGGTTGCTTATCCAAGCACTTGTGAGTCGCGTGTGGAGTGCTTGTAGGTTGCTTGCCAAGTGCTTGTGACCTGCTTGCTAAGTACTTGTGAATTGCTTGCCAAGCACTTGTGAATTGCTCGCCAAGTGCTTGTGTGTCGCTTGCCATGCACTTGCAGCTGTGAGTGTGAATTTCAGTTGGAAAATATTTATGAAGGCAAATATTTATTGGAAGTCTGTCCCTGTACTTTGAGGACGTTCATAACATGCAGCTTTTTGAAAGTGTCACATTAATGGAATATTGGGTGTCGCATCAGGTGGAAAACGTTGTTTCCAAGTCACATTGATGGTAAACCATATCAGTTTTGACCCTATCACAGTGAGTAATAGGCTATGACTCATGATGGACATGGGCTATTTTCCACTATTTGGGGGCCTAACCCAGCTAGTACTGGCTATAGGAAGACCTATAGGGTACCCTGGTGCTGTCCTGGGGTCTTGCTGTAGGGTAATGGACAACGCCGCCAGGTTAGGTGTGACAATCCCTGGGTCCTGCTCAGTGAGAGTGGGGACAAGGTCACCCATAAAATGACCTAATTTGTGGAGCCCAATTATGAACCAGACAGTCTTTTTTAGCCCAAACCTGTGAGGTGAGAGCCCTACCTATCTGGGGAGACCTGGGAAACTGACTTAAGAAGGGTTCCCCAAAAATATCCCACAATAACAATAATCCCGAGAAGACTCACCTAGTCCTGTTCCTCAAAGGGTTCGACAAAATGGACCCCAGGTCCCTGGGAACTTTCGGTTTTCAGGCAAGGAACCGGGATGTGATCCACTTAGTTCTTTGGCAATGGGTATTGGCGATCGGGAGGCGACTCTTGATTATTCTCTATTGATCGTAGTGTGGTCGGTAACCTGGCATGGGTGAGTGACAGGTATGGTATGTAGAATAAGGCAGTGAGCGCAGTAAAGAAAAAGAATATTCAAATTTATTTAAACTAGGCGAAAGGCGGTGGACACTGACAACAATTTGGATGCAGGGGTAAACCCAGAATGAGCCAAAAAATGAGGGAAAAATTAAGCACCAGCTTGGGTGCTAGACATGATGCAGAAGATGCCTATCAGCACATAGACATTTTTCCCTCACATACGTTTAGCATTGGGGCTGACTGCAGTGCCTATGCTAAGCATAGGAGCGTCTTTAGCTAAAACTTCTTAGCTAGTTGTTTTTGGGCAACAAAAATGATGCTAATTTTTGTGATAAGAAGTGCATGGAATGCACCAAAACTAGCTATGTGCCGGTGAAGCACATTTGGCGGAAGTTTATAGCTAAAGAGCATACTGTAGCCCGCCTGCATAGAGAAATAAAATACAATGAAACGAAACATAAAATGCATGAAAGATATAAAACGAACACAAAATTCATGTGCCAAAAAAACATAAAAAAAACAAACAAAAAATGAATGAGTTTTAAATAAAATACCAACATGATTTGGATCATGTGACATTGGGGAAATTGGGCGGCATGTGACACGACAGTGGTCCTCCGAAAATGGGAGTCCTCGCCCTTGCTGTGGTTGGTGGTGAGGGTTGTGCGGCATGTCTGTGGTAGTTAGTCATTTCAGGGTGTGAAGGCGAGTGGTCAAAAAGGTCCATTGGGTTGTTGGCTGATGAAGCATTCTTTGATTGTGGCTTGTTCAGCGGTATGGTGACCAGAAGTCATTGATACGTGAAGTTGCTAGCATTGAATATCCTGTACGAACGTCTAGAACAATGAAAAAGAAAAATTTTCAGTGCCAGATGTAGGCTATCGCATGGATGGGCCTATAATGTGATGCACTGGTTGCTGCTCATTCTCTTCTGTCCACTAAGATCCAGCTTGGATAAGAATGGATACTCCATGAGGGGCACGGCGGTCCTTTGAAAAAATGTCCTCGTTGGTAAGCGGGGAAGCGGGGACATTGAAGAGAAGAGCATCTTGAATTAGTGGTCAGGGACCTCTGCATCAAGATGTGGGTCAATCAAATTCGGTGAAAAGGCCCCAACTTGTTGAAGGGAACAACAAGGGTGCCGAATCCGCTGTCTGCAAAGTGGGAGGTGTATTCTCTGCTTCGCTCAGTGGATCAGGGGACAAGTAAGGTCGAGGCTGGTTGATGTGTATGGTGTCTATCTGATCTGTCTCAAGACCAAGTGTGACATTGGGGTATGGTACACTTGTTACAAGATAGGGTCCATCGTAAATAGGCAGCAATTTAGGGGTGAGCCCATGTTTGCTGGAGGTGCGCAGTTTGAGCACCTGATCCCCTATTTTGTACGAGACATCTCCTGCCCTGCAGTTGTAGGACCATGCATAGGCCTCCCGTGCTTTCTGAATCTGACTCTGGATTAAGGTCAAGGCATTCATGAAATGCCATTTGACCTCCATATCATATGAGGAAACATTAATGATATGAGTGGGAGGGTTGAATGAGAGTGTGACATCAACAGGGAGCATGGGTGTGTGACCATACATGAGTTCAAAGGGGGAGTACCCTGTTGACTCATTCATGCTGATGTTGACTGCAAACACAGAGTACGGTAGGTGTTTGTCCCGATCTGTATCTGTTGTGCAGGTCTTTCCTTAAGAGTCATAAGAAAAGATGGTGCCTTCGGGTCTGATCTGACCTGTTAGAACTAATCCCTTGGCTAAGCCTCGATGATAGTGCAACAGTCCAAATATCCCCGACCTACAGCAACAAAGATACACTTTACTCTAAAATGTGGGGCCTCACCAAGGAGCTCTGCAGTCTCCTAGCTGAGACAAGGAATCCCCTCAGGGATAAACATACTTGGGTATAACCCGTAAGGGGTTTCCCAAAGCTTACATGGTGTAAGCTGGCGCCTGGGCCTCTGGCCCTCCGCCTTCATCGCTCAGAGTAATCTAAACAAACAAATGTGTTAAACAATAAATCCGATGAAATATGTAAAAGAATGTGGATGAACCACAGTGAATATTATGTAAAAATAAGACGAAGTGCTGGAAAGTTTTAATGGACGCCAGCAATAACAAAAGTAATATAAAATTAACGATAATAGTGAACAAATGATTTCACTATATCTTTTTGGTCTTTCTTTGGCGCTCAATTTCTATGCAAATGTCTGCGCCGCTGGTCGTCCATTTTTTGTCGATTTGCATGTCGATTTCCCCACGCGAATTGCCATCAACAGGGTGCCCAACATCCCTCGCGCGTCGAAACCGACCTACGGGAGGTAGAAAAAAAAACTTTCGGCCGGGTTAGCCCGGCATTAAAAGCATTAATCAAAAAGAAAAAATCTACTGATCCAGCTGACTCCTGATATAACAGTTTGTCTCACTCGGACTCCCGTTTCACAGTCTGTCCTAATCGGACTCCTGTGCTGGTTGTTGGACACAACGAATACCAAGGGCTTCGCCACAATGGCTGGCAAGTGACACCCATTTTGACCTCGGTGTTGGTGGAATAACCTCTTGCCCTAAGGAGTACAATGGTGACGTCAGTGCCGAATGTGGTCGATTTCGGGCTCGGCCGCTCGGTCTGCATGCTGTGGCAATTCGTTGGCCGTGGGTCTAACCGCATGCAAATCGATTTCCTGCGTCTCTATTTTTTCTAAATTAAACTAAAATACGAGATTATATTATGATACAAAAAGACGACGCCGAGATGTACGGATATCACAAAATTTAAAATGCACTAAAAATTGAGCAAAAAATGTGGCCAAAAATTTAAAATGTTTTTGTGGTTGGGTTTTGCACCGGTTTTGTCAAGATAAAATTTTAGTTGGGTTGGCCAGCAGCACCGAAAATTTAAATAATATTTTTGGATTTTATAATTTTTTGATTTTTTTGGATTTTTGTGATTTTATTAGTGTTTTTGGATTTTGTATTTTATGAAATTAATAAAAATAAATCAGAAAAGATAAATTTTTGGGCCAAAATTTGTGTGGCTAATTACTGCTGCTGCCCACTGCCTCAGTAACCTCCTCGAGGTCTACCTCGATAGTAGCCCCTCTGGCCTGGTTGGCCTCGGGTCTGACCTCCATCCTGGCCTTGATTACGGCCTTGTTGGCTTCCGTCGCTTCTACCAAGCGGCTCGAAGTTCAGATTATGGAACTGGGCCTCCGGGTCTTGACCTTGGTATTGCCATATTCCTTGGCCTCAATAGGGTCCCTGAGGGCGCCCTCTGAAGCCTCCTCTGGCTTGACCTTGGTCATACCCTGAGCTACCCCTGTATGGGGCCGGGTTTGAGAACATATCGTCTCTCCCCTGCTGCCTTTGTGTTGGACCACTGCTAGTGGAGCTGCTGCGTTGAGTTTTTTGAGTCCGGAAAGTTGAATTAAGAGATTTTGATGATGTTGATTTTGATTCAAGAAAGTGGACTTTTATGAGAAGTGCTAGCAGCCTCACTATACGACCTCTGGCTGGCCGCAGTAGATGATTGTTGTGTCGTCAGCAGTTGTTTCTTAGCCGGAGGGAGTCTAGGCACCTTAAACTTACTTGGGCTCTTGGCAGCTGTTCACTGATATTTATCAGCTTGCGATCTGTCATCGCCTGGTGCCTTCCTCTTAACACCCATCTGGTTTAACCTCTGCGAGCCCATAAAGATGTACTGATTAAAGGCTGCAATGTAGACATCGTCTATGCAGTTTCCCTGGGCCTCAACGACTAGTTGTCTGTTCACAAACAAACACGCCTGGGCATACCACCTACCAATTGCCGTTGGCGTGATCGGTGCGAAATCCAACTGTAGAAATATCATTAGGGTCACGTACCTAATGGCTGTAAAGACGTCTGTAGCGTCATAGTCCTGAAGCCATCTGGGGTTGAGAACTAAAATAATCCATTCCCAAATTTCCTCAGGGACGCATTCTCCGTCCAATATAAATCCGCCCTGCATTTCGAACTGTTGGCGGTAATTTTCATGGATTTCGGCCATGGCATCATTGACCATTCTATAAATGAATGGCTGTTCTTGGCAATCAAAGGCGAAATAATTGGCGACCTCTGGATTTTCGAATGAGATCAGCCCAATTAGGCGCCTTTGTTCCCGTTGCCACTCCCAATAATCAATCAGAGTTTCAGCTAATTGACCAGGAGTGACAAACTGCTGTGGCTCCCTTTCGGGTCTGTTAACCACCACATTCAGTTTGACCTTCTTGATCAACTTTTCCTCCGATTCAAGATCGGGCTTTACCAAAACGCTTCCCACAGGTTTGCTACTTCTTGCGGTATAGCTGGTAGGCACGGATTTACTCTTGCCAGATGACGTACTAACCTCTCCGCCGGTTTTGGATACTGTTCGCATCTGAGTGTACGAAGCAGTTGCAGTGGACGCTGTTGTCCTATCCGATTTCCTCTGGCCTTTGGAGGTCTCCGTTCGCATCTGACTCTTTGCAGTCTCCGTCCTCGTCTGACTTTTCGTAGTCTCCATTCTCGACTTTTGGCTTGTTGAATATTCCGGGGTCGTGGTCTCCTCGGCCATGTTGTAGGCTTCATTTTCAGAACCGGTGGCAGCTGCTCCATGTTGCTGCTGACCTTGAGCTGCAAGTCTGCGTGCTTTGGCCTTACCTATCCTTTTCCTACGCCTTACCTTTTCTCTGGCCAAGTGTCGGATAAATTTTTCCAACATACCTTCAGCTAACATCTGCCGAACTTTATCTGGGGAATAAACTCCAGGAATTCCTTCCTCAGCAATTTTTCCCCTCTTCATCAGCTCTGTTGCTGCAATAGCTGAATCTGAGCTGTCATCGGCTAATGCCTGCTCCTTCAGCTTTCTCTGCATTGCCCTCTGACGCAGGAATTCCTGCTGCGTCAGCCTTCTCTGCTCTTGGATTTTGGCCTGTAGGGCCTCCTGCTCCGCTTGTCTATCATGATCTCTAGGATCTTTGGCTTTCACAGGTATCTCCTGGGATGCCTCTTGCATCTTTTCCAGTCTGACATCAATTCCCGACATTTTTGAAACTGCTTTATCAATTTGAATCTGGATTTTCTCCTCCTCAACAGCCTGTTTCTGAGTCTTGACCTCCATCAAATCCTTGTTTTCCGATGTCTGGCCCTCAGATTCCAGAATTTCGCCTTCTTCTTCTTCATCAACATCCTCCTCTGAAGTGAACTCAGTGTCTGAATTTCGTATCTTCGGCAAAAGCTGCTTTACTTTAGATGGCAAAACAGCTACTGCCAGAGGTACCGATTGCATAATTGTGAAGACTTCTGGCTCAGGCTCGGCTGGCTGCTGCATCTGAGCTACCTGAGTCGGCTGTGCCACCGCTGGTTGCATTGGCGGTGGCATCACGACTACTACTGCAGCTGCTTGCGTAGCAGCAGTGTCCAAAGCTGGTTGTGTAGCTTTGACCACTGGCGCTGGCGCTTGCGGCTGCGTTTTAACTTGTCCCCCCCCTCCGGCTTGCGCCGTTTGGGAAGTAGAGGGACGATCTAATGGTACTCTAGATACCAACTAACCGGCTGGGGTATAGGTTAGTGTATACCCAGGCATCTCCGAAGCAATTGTCCTCTCCCGGGAGCTTTTGCTGACAAACTCCGGTCTGAGCTCGAGCGGGTTGCGTGGTGCGTAGGTCATTGGATAATCGGTCGGCGATGCGTCTTCCGTCATTGGATACCGCAGCCCGGTGTCAAAGTCTCGAAACCTACAGAGTAAAAAGTTACATAATAGTAAGGATTCACCTTGTAAGCTTCGTCCTTCAATAACGATTTGTCGTCCCCGATTTGCAATATTTCTTTGGCTTCTCTAAATTGTAGTGGGAAGAATCCGAGCCGATTTTGCCAGGCGTATACCCCTTTTTTGGATGGAAAACGGGGTTCTGATGGCCGTAGCGTCGCTGCTAGTTCTAAATAATAAGCCAGGCAGTTGCCTGACTTCCAGGACATGCGTTTTATCATCTCCTGGCCTTCTTTAGTATAACTATTTAAAAAGTTATAATTTAGCAGTGCGCTAGTTTCATAGTCGCACTCCGCTCTTGAATGAGGCCATGCCAAGTGATAGGCCAATGGCATGAACTTACAGTTGACCTCTAACTCCAGAAAGTTTCGCTCATCCAACATGCCTGAAATTTTGGCCAAATTTTGCCTATAAAAATTTATTTTTATAGGCCTGCCTACAACCTTCTATACCCACTGGGTAGTGGTTATTAGCTGAAAACACTTCTTCTGGAATTTCATTGGGCTTCCTGGCCCGTTGCCAGTATAGCTTAGCGTTTTAGTAAAGCGTCAAGGAAATTTTACCATCTAAATCCCAATAGGTTCCACCTGACTTGAGATTTTCCAGGATATCCTTGGCGATATTAACCCAGTCTGGTATTTGAACATCCTGGATTTCGTCGGGATCACTATCTTCAGTGTACCCATCGTCCTTCATCGGCTTACTATCTCTCGGGAGCAGTGGATAAAAACCACTTGGCAATTGAACTTCCTGAGGACGAATGGGGTTACACTCCGTAGGTGCGGTATAATGACCTGTGTTATTTCCCTGCATTTGTACTGCCCAATGGTTGTACATTTCGCACTTCATCATATGGTAAACCATATTAGGCTGTACATGATCGGTTTCCATCACTGGGGAACCTAACCCCATTTCTCTATTTACGTTGCCTGGTATCATTAGGTATTGTTGGTAAAAGTGTAAGGCAATGGTATTGATCTGCTTGGGATCAACCTTGTCATGATCGAAAATCTGCATTTGCATTAGCAGCTGATCGGCCATGCCATAGTGAATCGCGGCAAACATGAACAATAAAGAGTAATATGCGTCTAGAGCAGCATACCTAAGCTCTTCCGGCAATATACCTCTTTTGGCAAACCGATCACGGTTCGCCTTTAATGAAAAGTCATATTGATAAGGGCCCACGTCTATCAAATAGAATTCCATGAACAGTCCCTTTAACCGGAAGGTTTGGGGACAAATACCTGTCTGAAAACACTTTTTCTCCAGGTTAACCCCTACCATGGTTAGGGTGAAAGGGTCTAGATCAAAGTACCGACCTTCAGTCTTCCTAAGATGTTCCCTTAAGGGCACAGTTTTATCCCTGTCCTTATTTTCTCGCCGTGCACCACATACGTTATAAATACTCACCAAATCCTCCAATACCGAGTATCCGGCAAACAGCATGTTGGAATTCAGAAAGTCGTGGAGGCTTGTTCATTCTCTGAGTATCATAGTAGTGGTATCGATAATGTAGGTTTGACTGTTGGTTAGCGCGAAGCTTATGTATTGGGTAAATTGTTTTCCCATCGGATTATCGACCTCTCTCATTTTGAACAAGGCGGGGACTTTATCCTGATGGACTTTTTCCACGTCAAATCCACAAACTGGCTGTCCTCTGAAGATTGAAACTTCTCAGATGAAGTGGAGTACCTGGCTGACTTTCCCCATGTCTACCATTCTAGGTTCCTTGGGATTAGCCGGCCAGTATCCAAATGTGGCTTTGAACCACTGATCCAGTTTGTGGATTCGCACGACCCTCTTGACGTTGTAATCTAAACATTACAAGATACTATTAATTTCAGTGCTTTTTCCCCTTTTTTCAGCGTATTCTTTGGGTCTATTCTACACCAGCACCACAACACCAAGCGGGTTAAGTTTGGCAGAAAATAAATTTAGTGCAGGGTTGTTAGGTGAGCCACTGATATACAAACATTGAGCTGGTAGGCAACTAACACCTTACCAAATCTTACCCTTGCTACCTCTATATGTTGGGGAGGGTAGACCTGACCCGATTGTCCACCACTTGATCGGACACCAATCTCTGACCAGCTGCTTGAGCGACCAACTACGCTCCATTTATGGCACTGTATTTACAATTTTTATAGCGCTCGAGATTGATAATTTTTAATGATTTAGATATCGAAAAAGTGATATAATTTGATTTGATTTGAAAATAAATAATTTTTGATAAATTTTTGATGATAAAACTTTAAAGGGGCTGAACCCAAGGTTCTAGGTTTCCCTTGAATCGTATAGCTCTCGGTGGTATCAGGTATATTTCCAAATTGGAAATTCCCTGCTTGGCTTCGAGCTTCCGCTTCTCAGTACTCCCATTTTTCGTTCCCTCTAAGTTCTAACCTCGTCTGCCCTTTGGGGCGCCGAGCTGGTCTTCCAGTGACTTCTGGGCATTACCTGCGATTTCCAAGAATATTTGATAAAATAAGTTCGAAACTTACCATCAATGAAGAAAAAACGATTATCTTGGCGGTGCTGGACCCTGCCATATTCAACATGGCGCTCTGTATGCGACCACTCGTGCGTCGGAGCTTGTTGGCGGTTCCGCGCGCCTTTTCCCATCTCTTTTCGTTTCGAAATGTTTTCTTTCGAATAATAAATTTATAAAATTTAAAATTTTTGAACGCTGAAAAAGTTTAATTTGGCAGTTCTGCTAATTTCCTTTTTATCGCGATTCCGGGAATATTTTACTTCTTCCTTCCGATGGAAGTTTAGAATTCAGATAAGCGGGGGCAGCTATAGTTTGATTTTGAAAAAATGAAAAATTTGAAAATTTAATTTTTTGGAAAAATATCGGAAATATTTGGGTTGCCACTTTGGTCTAAAATTCTGAAAAATTTTTCCCCAAGTCTGATATAAATATGAAAAATTTACAAAATTAATACGAATAATACATAAACGCGATAAATATTACAAAATAATACATTTTTAATTAAAATTAGTACCTACGCGGGCGAGATATGTACATAATTTTAAAAAAATTCAGCGCGAGATTGCGCATAGATTCGCCTTGAGCGAATTTCCAAATGATTTCATTTGGTTTGGCGCTCCAGTCGTAACTGTTTGTGCCATAATGGAAATGGACGTATTTTCGTCATTTGGCGTGTCCTGATTGGCTTGTGCTATTTGTGGCAAGACCCTAGTGGTCTCATAACGAAAATGTTTCAACCTGCTAATTGAAACAGTTTGGCGATTTAGGGGGTTGTCCCAATGTACAATGGTGACAACGTTCTCCACTTCTCGTGATATGTCTGTAATTATGAACGGACCGGACCATGGTAGTCCTAATTTTTTCTGCTTGTCTACTTTGAGCAGAACCCAATCATTTTTCTTGAACCCATTTTGTTTGGACTTTTTATCGAAGTATTTCTTCAATTTTTTGGCAGCACTCTGGATATTTTTGGCAATATCATCGTAAACATTGACTAAATGATTGGTCAACACAAATTTGTATGCCTCTGCATTGCTGTCCAGCATTACAATATCATATGCTTTTGATAAATTTAACCCGAAGGTTGCCTCATGACCTGTAGGAAATGAAAATGGGGATTGCCCCCTTGCTGCATGTGGTGTGGCATTGTAAGCAAACACCACGGCTCTCAAGTATCTTGGCCAATTATCTTTTTCCTCAATGGCCACCTTTCTAAGCTGTTTTATGAGTGTCTGATTGAATCTCTCCACCATGCCATTACCTTGTGAATGGTAGGCTGTTGTATAAATTTTTTGACACTCCAATAACTTGCTGATTTCTTTCATCAGATCTGAGGTAAAACAACCTCCTTTATCATTAAGTAATCTCTGTGGAGTCCCGTGTCTAAATACAATTGATTGTAGAAAATTATCTACAAGGGTGCTAGCTGACTGATCCAGGATCAGTTCGGCTTCAACTCACTTTGTAAAATAGTCTTGAAAGACTATGACATATGGTCTCTTCTCACTAAGTGGAGAAATACCCACGATATCCACTGATACTATGTCAAAAGGACCTTGTGGAATAATTGGTATCAGTGGAGGAATTTCCGTGTTTCCCTGATTAGCCATTTGACATACTGGACAAAATTTAATCCAGTGCCTGACATCCTTTTCAACTCCAGGCCACCAGAACCGTTTCTTAATCATAGCAAGGGTCCTTTTGAACCCCTAATGAGTCATACTATGGCACTGTGGTACTGGTGCAAAGTATTGTCCCTTAGGCAGGACGGGATGACCACTTGATCATCGGACCCCTGTCCGGCTACACAGTATAACACTTCATTCTGGATATAAAATCCACTGTGATACTTGGTTGTCCCATTTTGACCCAACCTATCAAAGTATGGTCATAATACCTCATCTTTTCTCTGCAAGAGGGCCATGAGATCATCTCTAATTAATCCTTTTGGCAGCTCATTTTCATTGGGATCTGCCATAGTAAACTCCTGTTCTTTTTCTGGGTATAACCAGGTAACTCTTTTTTCCTTACTTTTTTCCTGGTTTCCCCTACTTACCTTTTCCTTACCCTGATTGCCATCAGGCTGGATCTGAGCGTGATCACTCTTCTCCGCTTCCTTCGCCATGCTCCTTGTAGTTACGGCATTTACCAAGTCTGCAGGCGAAATTGATTCTGGATCACCCTCAGAATCTTCTGGATATATCTGGGTGAATCTCGGACTTATATCAGTCCTCTGATTTTTCTTACTTTTTGGCTCTGGATATAAAGGAGTACCATCTTCAGGATTCCGATCTGTCAGAATTCTGAATCTCTTTACCAAATTGAGATGCTTTCTCTCAATAAGCTGCGCTTCAAGATCTTTCAGATTTCCCGACTCTCGTTTATCCTCTGAGAACATGTGTTCCCATTTTGGTGGTATCTTTTCCGCTTGATCGTCTGGTTCATCCATCCTGGACAAAAAGTCTGCCATGGCATTCTGTTTTCCAGGCACATACTCTAGCTTATGGTTGAACTGAGAAATGAACGAATACCATCTCTTCAATTTACCATTGGTCATGGCATTTACCTTCATGGACAATAAAGGTTTGTTATGAGTTCTTATGATCACTCTATGACCTACTAGGTAGTGCTTGTATAACTTTAAGCCATACACTATTGCCAAGCACTCCCTTTCCATGGCTGACCACTTTTTCTCATCCGCCTTTAAAATTCTGCTGTTATACGCAATTACCCAGTGGTCGGACTTGGTCTCCTGGTAAAGGACTGCTCCTAGTGCTGTTCCGCTGGCATCTGTCTGAAGGACAAAGCCCGCAGACCCATCCAAAACTGGATACTTTAGAAATGGCACTGACAATAGTGCTTCTTTCAGGCTCCTAAAAGCCTGATGGTGAACCTCCGTGATTTCCCAAACACTGTTCTTCCCAGTTAGTTTATACAATGGCTCCCCATGTTTAGCCAACCCTGGTATGAACTTCTTACACCACTCCAACATTCCTAAAAACCTTTGCAGTTTACGTTTAGGCTCTGGGAATGGGAAATCATTTATAGCTTTTACTTTTTTCAGATCTGGGGAAACTCCATCCGAATTTAAGATATGTCCTAAAAAATGAACTCTCTCAGGCAGGAATTCACACTTCTCCGGCTTCAAGGTCAAATGAGCCTTTCTTAGAGCTTGCAGGACTAGCTCTAGATTAACTAGGTATTGCTCAAACGTATCTGAGAACACAGTTATATCCTCTATATAAACTAGACAGATTTTCCACACATATGGATGCAAAACCCTTTCCATCATACGCTGGAACTCAGCTGGCGCATTCTTTAGGCCAAAGGGCATGACTTTAAATTGATAAAGCCCTTCTTGGCATATGAAAGCAGTTTTTTCTTTGCTTTCCTCATCCATTGGCACTTGCCAATACCCTGATTTGAGATCTAAGGTGGTATAAAACTTTGCTTTACCTAAACTGTCTAGATAGTCATCCATTCTAGGAATGGGATATTTATCATCCTTGGTAACATCATTTATACCCCTAAAGTCCACTACTGGTCGCTTGGTACCATCCTTTTTACCTACAAGGAATAATGGAGCTCCCCAAGGCGACTTTGATGGCTCAATTACACCCGTTTTGAGCATATCTTGGACATGCTCACGAACATGTGGCCATAAATTAATGGCAGTCCTGTGGTACCTTTTTGCCACAGGTGCTGCATTGCCTGTATTTATTTTACAGGTCAAATAGGGTGTAGTAGTTGGAGGATCATTGGGCAGGCTGAACACGTTTCTATATTTTGCGAGACATCGTAAAGCTTGTTCCAATTGTTCTGATGGCATGTTGGATTTAGCCAGCATATTGTACAAAGCTTCCTTGAATGCTTTCTCATCAGATTGAGGAGCCTCAGGTCTAGCTTGAACTGCACAAGATTGCAGCTTCTCCAAATCCTCAACTATCTTCCCCTTGAGTTGATCTTGGTTATCAGTATCGCGCAACACTGAACTAGTATGGCCAATTATTTGATTTCTTTTCAAGTGGCATCCTGATCCTCTGTTGTTGGATACCATAACTACAAAATCATCTTTGGTACCATCAACTATGGTAATGTCAATGTGGAACCTTTCCTCGTTTTCTTCAGACTCCATGATGATTCCATTAAGGCGATTTTCGCCTACCTTATCCCAAAGTTTTGCTCTCAGAAGTATATCAGTACCACTTGGTAAGTAGATGGGATTCACACTCACCACTGGCACCGAAACCTTTAGTAGACAAATCTTTGGCTCATATTGGTCAGTGGCGCTCGCCGTGGATTCCGTGGCGCTCGTGGTCATGACCTCTCCCCAATTCGATTGGGGCTGGTCCGGCATCAGGTATATCTGCTGTTGACGGTTGTTGAGCGTCATCATCCTATTTCTGAAATCTATTATGGCTCCCATTTGTGGATGAGCCAAAAAGTCTGTTCCTACAATTACATTTTCACCTGCTTCAGGTATAACAATTGCTTTGATGGGGAACTGTCCACACAATGTATCCATCCTAAATTGGATATACCCATGGGCTTGGACTGTCTTACCATTGGCTACAGTAACATTTAATATCCTCAGATATTCAGTGTAATCCGGGCCCAAAGTTTCTTTCAGAAACTTAGCCGACATTACAGTACACTGAGCTCCTGTGTCAATTAAAGCCAGTGTCTTACAACCTCCTATAACAACCTCAATATGGAATGGGGCTGTTCGGGGGTACGTATCCAGCAAATGTTGTTCCTGAGGACTAGCTGGTGTGCCTCTCCTTACTACTTGTACTGATGGTACTACACATTGTTGTGCAATTGCGTTCATTTGAACGATGCTACCTAAAACAACATTCGGGCAGTTCACTCTCTGATTTACTTCACCTAAAGGACTCATTTGTGATTGCCTCGCAACCATTACACTCCAATAATCCTTTTCGGGTGGCTGATTTGTGAATTGACCCTGTTGAAGAGTCTGAGTTGGACCCATAATAGCCTGAGGTGGCTGAGGTTGCTGTATTGCAGCCTGCTGTTGGTATTGCTGCATCTGCTGGAACTGCTTCTGCAGCTCCTTTTGCTTCTTGAATTCCAGAAATTCATTGTAATCGGAATTCTGTTGATAACACTCATGGCTATCCTGATAACCTGAATAGCCTATATTATATGCATCTCTGCCTCTACTATTAAAATTGGCATTAGGGTAACCTCCTCTACCTCTATACTTACCTCTAGCAAAATTGTTGAAGCCTCCCCTGTTGAAGGTAGGGAAGCTGGCTCAGCCCCTGCTCCTGCGCTCTGACAACACTCTCAATGTCCTGCAGTCTGCAGTATTATGTGTTATGTTCTTATGGAACTCACACCATGGCTTTGTCGGATCTCAGGAAACCTGACCTCTCTGACTGGTACTAGGTATGGCCACATCAGACCGATTTTCCATTTGCCTATTATCAACCTTTTGCTGGAGCTGGTCAAACCTTTCGACCAGTTGTACCATCTCCTTAGATATTTTTAATAGAAGGGATTCCTTCTTACCTTTTTCGGTCTGAGCCCTAGGGGCTTCCCGAACTGAAATCTCCTCTATTTCAGGAGAATCACTCCTTGACCTTTGGGTTTGGGCCCATACCTGATTACCTACAGTTTGATATGGTTGCCGAAACCTTTGTCTCTGGCCTTGTTGATATCCTTCTGACTGATTCCTAGCAACTACGGCAATTTCAGGATCATACCCACAAGGCATACCTACTTCATTAATAACAATAGGATCCTGCTGTGTACCCTTAGGTCCATATCTTTGAAAGGCATTTCTATATCTACGTTCAATGTCATGAACCTCTACTGCTAGATCATACCAGGTTCTAAAGGTATGTTTGGAATTCTTTAGTTCAGACTGGAACGTGGGGTCACTCTTATATATGAAGGTGTCAATGATCAGTCTCTGTTTTGACTGATAATCTAAATCACCCTTTACTAGTTCCACTAATATGCTGACCCTTTTCAGAAACTCTACAGCCTGTTCATTGGGTCTTCGTTGGATCTCAAATAATTCCCTGGTTAGCATTTCCAGGTTACACTCAGGTGCAAAGATATTTATGATGGCTCTCCTGGCCTCCCTATAGGTCATGTTGTCTCCTGCAACAGCCTTCGGTCTACCTTTAGAAAGCCTCAGCAGTGCTTCATACTTAGCTGACTCGGGTGTATCCCTACAGAATTCCCCTTCAAGTGCTGTTAAGAAGCTAAGCACTTGCTGATTTACCATACCCTCATTTAAAAGTTTGGGTAACACACCTTTAACGATATTCATGACTACAATCTCTTGTGCCAAATTATTTGATGGCACTTCCCTCTGATCATAAGCTGCTGTTAATACTGGATCAAGATCAGAGTTGAGGGATTGCAGGATCTCGTTGAGGTGGTACACCTCCTCGATTTGATGGGATATTGTCTCTATCAAACCTGTAGTCCCTATATGGGAAACATGCCAATTGATCTGGTCTAAGGGTATTTGGATCAACTATGTTTCCTCTACTATAATAGACCACTCTTGTTAAAGTTGGATGCTGCGAAGCTATCTGATTTTGATTCCTGAAGTCTGCCCATGGCTCAGCTCTATTGAATCGAAGATCTCTAGCTGGACCTCTCCAACTTTTGGGCTCAAAGTTAAGCCTCTGCCCTTCATCAAATTCAGGCCTATTACTAGGCCCTGCCCCTGCATTCACTTCAGCAGTGAGACGGTTGTCTCTTTCTGCACCCCTACCACATTGTCTAACCTGTCTATCTGGCTCCTGTCGGCGCCTGTCGGCTTCCCTTTTATTGTCCTTGGTGGCGGCATTTGCAATTATGTCGAACAAAGCTTCTAGGGTCCCTTTTAATTCCCGTAGCTGTGTCGCCAACTCTTGATTGGACATTTCTGGAGCTCTTTCCTGCAGTTGGAATCGCTCTTGCTCCTGGGGAATCCTCTCTAATCGTTGGTCGATTTTCGGGTCCCTTCCTTCCAAATTTGGTCGAATTTCGGGCGTAATGACGTCCCTTTTTGGTCCTGCTAATTTGACCTTTGGCGGCAGTGACCTTTTCAAATTTCGCGGCGGCGGTCCAGCAGCATCTGGGTTCGGATTCGCTGGGCCTGCCTCTTGCAGATTGATGGCAATCGCTGGTGGGCGGTCAATTGGTACGCCTGCGTCTTGAGGCCTAAAATGCATTGCATTTTGCTGCAATGGTTGAACCCTCGCCGGAGTTTGATCTGGGATCACTGGGTCCGGGGCAGCATGCCGTTGCTGCTCTCCGTCTCCCAAATTCACCAGATTCCCAGCACTCGCCACTCTGGGTGGTGATCTATGTAAAGTATTACCTCTTGGTATCCTTTCCTTAGGCATTTTAAAACCTGCTAACTTTCGATAGAAACCTGGAGGATTTTCTTTTCTCCTAGTCTGACTACAAAGTTCCCTGGTAAGGAGTTAAAAGCCACCACTTGTTGTGCAGGTCTTTCCTTAAGAGTCGTAAGAAAAGATGGTGCCTTGGGGTCTGATCTGACCTGTTAGAACTAATCCCTTGGCTAAGCCTCGGCGATAGTGCAACAGTCCAAATATCCCCCGACCTACAGCAACAAAGATACACTTTACTCTAAAATGCGGGGCCTCATCAAGGAGCTCCACAGTCTCCTAGCTGAGACAAGGAATCCCCTCAGGGATAAACTTACTTGGGTATAACCTGTAAGGGGTTTCCCAAAGCTTACCTGGTGTAAGCTGGCGCCTGGGCCTCTGGCCCTCCGCCTTCGTCGCTCGGAGTAATCTAAATAAACAAACAAATGTGTTAAACAATAAATCTGACAAAATATGTAAAAGAATGTGGATGAACCACAGTGAATATTATGTAAAAATAAGACGAAGTGCTGGGAAGTTTTAATGGACGCCAGCAATAACAAAAGTAATATAAAATTAACGATAATAGTGAACGAATGATTTCACTATATCTTTTTGGTCTTTCTTTGGCGCTCCATTTCTATGCAAATGTCTGCGCCACTGGTTGTCCATTTTTTGTCGATTTGCATGTCAATTTCCCCACGCGAATTGCCATCAACAGGGTGCCCAACATATGTCTGTGGTGAACATATATACGTAGCTGTGTAGCTAGCATTTGATTAGCTCTTTTCACTTGGCGGTGATAGGTGGTAGAGTGGATTTTCTTCATTGAACAGATGGCAGTGATTTCAGTAATCAGTGCCATGATCAGACTGGAGTATCTGCGATGCCCCGTGCCAGCAGACAATTTGCGTTACAAAAAGTCGGGCTATGGTGTGCGCAGTAATATCCAGAGTAGCCAAAGCCTCAACCCATTTGGTAAAGTAGTTGATGAAGACTACAATGAAACAGTTGCCAGCTTCCCTAGTGGTCAATGGTCCCATGCAGTCGACACCTACCTGATGAAATGGTCCCGTGATGGTGATGGGTTTCAGGTTGGCAGTGGTTTTCTGTTGAGTGGGCTCATTCCGTTGGCAAAGATCACACTGCTGATGGAAGGACTTGATGTCCTGACTGAGGGAAGGCCAGTGGTATCTGCGAGCAATGAGCCACTCAGTATGTTTAGCACCAAAGTGTCGGGCTAAGATGTCATCATGATGAGCCCGGATAATGGTAGTAACCATGGATCTAGGTATGACAATCTTGTTGCACTCGCCTGTCCATTTCTGAAGGACATTATCCAACTGATGGTAGCCTACCACATCATTCTGGTCGCCCAGAGGCTTAAGAGAGCAAATGATGGCTGCTAACTCTGGATCCTCCAGCTGAGCATGAAGAAGGTCTGGGTGCTACGCAACAACTGATATCTTGGCATAATTCTCGGATCGTACTGGGCGCTCTGCGCCAGCAGTGATCTGTGCTGAAGTACTTGATCTCGCCTGGTGCTGCAGACCATCAGTGATCATCATGATGTGTCCCTCAGGTCTCTCATCGATACTCTGACTGGTGAGAGAGGTAGGACCAAGCAGGCGTGATAATGCATCCGCATTACCGTTAGACGGACCTTTTCAGGGCTGAATTGTCGGCTTGAATTTGGGGAGCGCGAATCCCCATCGAGCAATCGGAGCAGAGGGGTTAGGCTTCTCCAACACTGCTTTGACCCCTGTATGGTCAGTCTGAATGACGACCTCGTGCTGGAAGAGGTATGGCCGAAAGTACTTGACAAAATGAACAACAAGGAGAGTTTCCAGTTCTTTAACGGAATGGTTTTTCTCAGCTGCTGTTAACCCTCAGCTGGTGTACATGACAGGATGGTCATATCCAGATTCCTCTAACTGGCTTAGAACTGCTCCTATCCCTGAAATGCTTGCATTGGTCTGGAGGATAAAGGATTTCGAGAAGTCCGGGTGGGGCAGGATAGGAGGATTGGTCAGCAATTGTCGGAGTTTGTGGAACGCCTCCTGCTTAGGTTTGGACCACTGGAAAGTGATTTCCTTCTGTAAGAGCTGAACAAGATCATTCGTGCTGAACAAGATCAGTGGAACCTGTGTATTTTTCATCAAGAGCATAGAGGTTGGTGTATGCAACCAGTAGGTCAAGTAATGCGGCCCAGTCCCAAGGGGAGATGTTGTGTGAAATTACAGCATTGGCCTCGACCCATTGATGATTGAGGACAGTGTCCAACCTGACCAGTGATCCCTGTGGGGGCTCACTATGCATCTGCACATTACCGATGGTCATGTGTGGGTAGAGAACCACAGAATGAGTATTTGGGTTAACTACCTGAAGTGGTATGCAACCATTGGTCATGCTACTCACGCTCCCAGTGAAATATATGTTTCCGTGACATCCCGTGAGGTGCCTTGGGAAGAAGGCCACCTCAGGTACTTTCATATAGATTGGGGGTACGGGTACAGTAAATCGTGTCAGCAAGCGAGGCTCAAGAACAACAAAGTCCTCCAGGGGCAAGGCGCCATGAGCAGAAGGTGGGCTGTGTATGAGGCTGTCACAGGGGATTTTACTCTCCTTGAACTGGAGAAAGAATTTATCCCAGTTCAAGTTGACACAATTGAACCAGCAAAGGAAGTTTGTTGCGAGGACCAGTTCAGCTGAACAGTTCTCCTGTATTTGGACCTGAATTCATTCAGAGACATCAGCTACTGTGACCGTGATGTAGGCTGCTTCTAGCAGTGGGATCACGGACCACTTAGCTGCGATAGGGCGAGCCCTGGTCTGTGTGAGCATCAAGTTGGGCAGCTTGGCCGCTAACTTGTGGTCCAGGAGTGAGATAACAGCTCCTGTGTTGACCAGTGCCTTGGCTTGTACCCAGTTGTTGAGGAGAACATTGATATGGGGTGTCTGGATATCATTCAGGTAGAAGACAGATACCACATGACCTGGATCAGCTGTGGTGACACCAATAGTGTGTTTAGTCTTACCGGACCACTTTGGAATCGGCAACCCAGTATGATATAGCAGACCCACTAGAGCATATCTGATGGAAGGATCCGAGTTGTTTAGTAGGGTCCACTCATCCTGTACTGTAAGTACATGGTATGAACAGTCCCTTGGGCTCTGAGTAGCTCCCAGTGATTCAATCTCGGTGTCTGATAGTGGTGGCACGTCCAGCATGGGAGATGCCAGGGCATCTGAATCACTTGGCTCACAGAACCGGCCCTTCTCTAGCATAACTGGAGAGTCTCCAGGTGGGGGTCGAGGGCAACCTAACCCTTGCATCGTCAATGAACGAAGGCTTGCACGCCTGGATCAATTTCGATATCCCCTAGTTGACCCATGTGATGAGGCAACTGAGGAGGCCCGTGAGTGTGGCTGAGAGATGGACGAAGTCCTGGACCATGACCGTGATCCGGACGTATGTGAGGTCCTTGATAGTGAACATGTGTTCTCCCACCAGGGGTCGATCTGGTCAATCTCTGGTGTGGTCAGCAGGAGAGGCAGTTCTACCACATCCAACTGACAAACATTACATTGGTAGTCAAACATAATGTTCTTGAACTGTTCTAGGAAGTCCAGTCGGAGTATTAGGTCAACAGGTGCCCAGAAGGGAGATGTAGTCTTGCACACATGGAGATGTATATCGATCCGTGTGTTTAGCTGGCGGTTTCCTGGCAACATTATTTCATATGGTCCTGAAAGGATGGTATGAACAGCTTTACCATTGATGCTCATCAATGGGTTGAAGTCATGATGTTGTTGGAATGCCATTATGGCCTTCCGACTCTCTTACCAAAGCCTTGCGAAGACATTTGCTAATGATAGTGCAGGGGCAATCCGTATCAAGGAAAGCAGGAGTTTCCTTGGTATCCAACAGCACTAGGAAACACAGTGTGAGTCCGTCGAGCTGGGATGGTATGTCATTTTGCATGTAATGAAAACCAATCCAGCGTTGGAGTTTGTCGTAAAGACCCAATGGGGAGAAATGGCTAACAAACTGGACCTGTTTGTTCTGCAGATGGTATCTGAGATATTGGGATACACCAAGGTAGGCTAGGTATCCTATACTGACCAACACCGTCAGGGTAATTAGGGTGTTAAAGATCAACTGAACCGGCCCACTGAGGACAGCATGCAAGCCCTAAACGAGGTTGTGTTGTTGACCAGTAATCACATGGTTTGCTGCCAAATGGACACCTTCCAGGGAGGCCTTGATGTTGGTTCTTACCCCTGCAAAAGCCTGATAGATGGCATCTGGTTGCAGGGATAGACCAGCCGTAAAGTTTACCAGCTGGTTTAATACCGCTTCAATTTGCCCAGTCTTGTAAACCTACTGTTTGAAGAAGGCAAAGTTTGAAGGGGTCATCACCAACTGGTCATGGAAGAGCGCTGGAGCATCAAAGTGAGTAATGTTAAAGCATTCCTTCCAGAAGAGTTCCAGTGGGATGTGGCTCACATGGATCATGCCAGACTCAGTAAACCAGCACGAGCAATTTCGGAAAATCCCTGTAAAGTGGTGGTGACATGGCACAATTGGGCTAGATTTAATGAGATCTGAGCCACCAGGGGTGGCAAAATAGATGGTGCCACCAACCTGTACAGGTAAGTACTTGTAGCAGATGTTTCCCACCCCGTACGAGTGGTATACTAAGTGGCGTTGACCTTCTGACATGGCCATATCATCAGTGCATCGCCTGTGAATTCCGCCATCAGGTCATCCCTCTAGAGGAATGCCCGGGCACCCAAGGTAGGTTCAGAGCGAAGCAACTGCCAAGTCAGATCAAGGTAGTGTTGAGCATGAGAGCAGAGCTCAAGCGGTGTGAACCGGAAACCATTAATTTCTGACTCCTTGATCTGCTGAGCCAGATAGTTCAGTTTGGCATTGACTCGGGACGTATGTCCTTTGCCAACCAGAACATGTTTCGGGTCAAATTGTATCTCCCGTGGATGCGTAGGAGAAGACTCTGATCCATCTGCACTGTGGTGGAACATAGTTCTGGGCACAGTTGAAAGGCGCGGGTGTTTCCGGGGATCTTGAGGGCAACCTGTAGATCATCGATGATGACGTGGTTCCCTGACATAGATGCAGTGTAATTTCTCTTGGGATGATAATGACACCGTGCCGTGAAGTTTTCGGCAGGCCAGACAATAACCCCCTCCAGGGTAGTGCACTGACCTGCAGTGGGACTGCATCCACCTACGTCCCCTAAGGTACTTAGAGCCGTAGTCCCATCCCAGGAAGCGATCTGTCCCTCTTTGATGGAAAGGTTACTCACTGTCTTGCAGACGTCACTGCAGCACCATTGGTACATCACTTCCAATGTTGTGTTTGTGCTATAAAAGCCAGGGCGGATACCAACAAGCTTTTGTGAGCCAAAAATCTTAGTGCGATGTGCTAGCCTGCAGGCCCCAGGCGCTAAGTGCTGAGTGGTAATGAAATTTGCAGTAATGCCCCTAGAACTGAAGAAACCAGTCTTGGTGCAGAGTTTGCAGTTGCGCAATGTGCATTTCCATGCTGTGGTTGTAATCCGGTCCAAACTAGGGACATACACCATAACATTTATGTGTTGTGGACTCTGTGAAGATTGTGGTGGTTTACACTCTACACGCTGGGGTAACTCAAGTGGATGTCCACTTCTTGAGAGACAGCAAAATTGATACTGAGCTGCAAGTGCTGCCACACTCATCCCTAGAAACAGTGATGTTACTATGGTCAATTTTATTATCAAAGACAATTGTACAAACGTGGTTTATAACTATTCACAAATCTTCAGGAATCTGGCCCCATAGGCATTTTCAGATTTCTTCTTCGTCACTGTCAGATGAGATCAGTTCCTGGCCGGGGAAGTTGATGACCAACCCTCTGCATGGGTGGATTTCCTGGAGGACGTCGACCTTTGGCAACTGCGGGGCAGTTGCCGTGGGGAATGGTGATTCCTCCATAATGCTGACTTCCTCATTAACCGGACGCATGGTCTCGTCCATGGCCATGGGTTCGACGACAGGCAACTCATTCGCAGCAGCCGGAGATGTGTTTTGGGCTGGTGCCGGCGATGTTTGGTTGGTCACTTTGTCTTTTGCCGGAGGCGAAGAAGCAATGGTGACTGTTTCTGTTGGCGGTGTAGCATCAACAGGCAGCGCTGCTGTTGGTTGTGTAGCAGCGACAGCAGGCAAAAGGATCCGGCTGGCCTGTTCGACTGCACTATGGACGGCATTGACTGCCGGCAAAGATGGCTTCCCATCCAACAAAAATTTCTCGATGGGCGAGATTGTTATAGTTCCATTGGCAATAAACTCGAGTGCCCATTAGGCGACGTCGGGTCGTAAGAGTCGCATTGATACAGGTGCCAGGAGCACCACGTCAGCGACTGTGAGTGCTTTGACTTGCGACGGCTCGTTGAGCAGTGTCCACGGCAGATGCAGGTATTTCTTAGCCAGGTCAACTGACCAAATGGCCAACATCGCGTCTTGGACGGGGATGGTGCTGTGAACAAGAAATCGATAGAGTGGTGGACTGAGATAGATTTCTAGTTCCTGTATTAGGATCACCGGAAGAAGAAGGTAGTATACCTGTCAAGTTCATAGGCTCGAGCTGGTTGATGACTTCCATAGCCGAATTTGTTGGAATCCACGGTGGTGGTCCTTGAGTGAGGATGTGGGGCGATGGCGCCGCAGATGTCATATTGGTGGCTGGAGTTGGCTCGACAGTCATGATTTTGGGAATGCAATACAATGCTAGGATGTTAGCGTGGCCAACAAACTGCAGTGTCGTCGAGGGGTCCATGGTGACCGGCATTGCATACCTGGGTGGTGGCAGCAGTATGGCAGACACATGTGTTGGTACTAGTACCTGGGCTGCTTGGACTGTTGAAAACCCAATACTGATTACGCAGACAGGATAACACTGTTGTGAAGAATCTGCTAGGTGTTCAGCGAGTGCATCGTCATCCAGATCTAGAGGATCTGGGTGAGGAAGACTGTCGGTAGCCCCAACAGCGCTGTTGCCGCATATGGGCTGCTGATATACATTCCCCATCCCATTAGGAGGGTGATAAGCATTCCTCTGATGATACACATTTGACCCCTGGGAAGAATTACCTGTATATTGGTAGTCATTCTCACTCGTATTTGCCATATTGCGCTGCAGACAGGCAGTTGATCAGTGCACTTGCACTTGATGACAATGAGGGCATGGCCTATCACATCGGTCCGTGGGGTGAGCACGCATACCACAAAAATAACAGCAGCCACCATTAGCCCCATTGTTACTGGGGTTGGCACTGGTAGGACACTCGGCCTGGCAATCGGCGTCACTATGTGTACACAGTCTGTGGAAGGAGCATGTTTGAAGACGAGCTCCTAATGAGCTTAGCTCGATAGACTGATTTGGTGTCGATGGCGGTGGAGGTGGCCTCTGCTGGATTGGCCCTGGTGAGCATTGCTGGGCCATGAGCTTTGCTACATGGGCCATTAGCCTAGACATTTCCTGTTTTAAGCAGCAGACCACATGGGCAGAGGATGACAACGTTTGAGCTTTGCTCTGACGATTGTTTGGGCTTTGATTTGGCATATCGGGATTATATCCAGCAGGTTTAGGTTCTGAATAGAAAATGGCATTAGATGGTGCAGTGAACCGAATCTCATCCCAGAAGATTTGGGATTCTGCCTAACAGGCTTCCTTGAGGGTCTCTTCAAGAGTTGTGAACTCCCTAAACTTTATAGTATCTCGGAGGACCAGTTTCAATCCCCGCAGAAAGATAGGTTTGATGATAGAATCTCTGAAGTCTGTCGCGAGATCTGGATACGCTACCCTGGACAATCTCTTGAGATGCTCAAGGTAGACTATCCCAGACTCATCCGCTTCTGCAGGCGATCTTGGATCAGCTGCTGGTGCAGATCTGAGTCATGCCCTACTGGAAAGTCTTTCCGTAGAAAAGCCATAAACTTTTCGTAGCGGGTAGGTTGTGGAGTGCCACTGCTAAAGTCTCAGTAGGAGGCAAGAACAGGACCCGTAAGGCACGACTCCAAAAAGACAATTTTATATGCATGATCCATTTCGCTTACACCCTGGAGCGTAAGGAAACAAGTAAGATGGGACATAAAATTGGTGATGGACTCACCAAAATCACATGAAAAGGTTGGAGGGGCCATAAAGCTGGACAGGGGAGGGTGCCTCCGACCGTTCATGGCCTCTAACTTTTGGTTGAGTGGTCCAAGAGCATTCTCAAATGCTGCCTGGACCTTATTCTCAATCTTAGAAGGGAGGTCAGTTTCCGACTTCATGTCTGAGGATTCGTCCTCCCGTACGGTGGTTAGAACTGATGTCCTTGCCTGTGAAGCAATTATGTCAAATTGAATAGAGAGTGGCTCACTGGTCTGTACAGGCTGGGTACTCAGATGGCAGGAGCGACGAGGTGTCTCTATTGTGTAAAATGAAAGTAGGTACTACTTTTTTGAATTTGCGGCGAAAGAGCGCGTGAATTCGAATGACGCTTATGCATATATTCAAATTTCCAATTTAAGACTAGCGACCATGATATGGCACTAGAATGGGAACAAGGTTGTAGAATGCAAGACCTGACAAAGTACATCAGGGTGACCCAGAAGGGAATTTATCTGGTTACTCCTAATGGGTATAGGCATGGCCTGATACATGGGGGAATTGATCCTGACTGAAAGGATGTAGAGTTGGGGCCTGGACCCGGCAATTCCAATAGCCGAACAGAGAGAGATAAAGGAGAGAGAGAGAGATGGTGGTTTCCCTGCCGAAAATGAGGAGATGGATAAACCCACTCAGAAGGGATTTTTTCTGGGGGTTCGACCATTGGTACTAGTTAACAAACCTTGGGGCGAGGCAGACTTGTGGCCGACAAGATCCTACTCAGCAGGAGTAGCGCATAAAGTGGCTTAAGGTGAAAAGGATGCGGACAACTGAAAGTGAACTTAAAAGGGAGCAATAAAGAGGGACAAAACTAATTTACAAACCCAGTTACGCAAAGGGGTAGCACAGTTACACAATGGGCCTCACTCGCCAGGAGCGATTGCGATCTCTGTACAGTGTGATGGACTATACAGAAGTTCTGTGCTGGACGACATTCCCAAGTAACTTAAAGCCGTGTCCGAAGCGGGAGCCCGCATTCCGAACAGAACAGACACTCTCCAGGAGTATTATATACAGCTGGTGGCCGGGTTGCCGATCACTGAGATGTAGTGAGGCTCGCAGGTCACACAGTGGAAGAGAGAGAGCAGGGGTACCAAGGATGCTATTCTGACACACTCATTCAGTTAAGAGGAGTTTACTCTGGATGTTTTGAGGATGCACCTGAAAGATGGGTACAAGGCATCCCTGAGTGAATTATTGAGTGTAAATAGCTGAAGCAAATCCAGTTATGCATTGATGGGTACTCAACACCTTCGCTGAGGCGGACTCAACGGTGCCTATTATATTACATGACTAACAGGGGTCAGTGGCGACTCTAGCGCAGGCATCATTAAGCCAGTTAACGAAGGCATTCAAGTGAATAAAATATGACAGGGGGTCCTATACACTCTAGGCCCAACCAGAGGCCGTGCCGTGGTCCCTCAGGAACCACTATGGTGGGGACACTGAAGAACATCTATATATGACAGCTCGGTGAGATGAAAGAAATGAGTGAATTTAGATAAGAAATTTACAAGAAGGCTGCTGAACCCTTGCAGACGCCAGACACAGGCAGTACTGACTGCAAATGCCCGCCGTTCACATGAATCAAGCAACCAACCCAGCTGAGGTGGAGTGTAACTTGTTCAAACCTGCAGTTAAAGCTTGAAGGTAGCCACATGCTGATCAACAGTGCCGCTACCCGGGCAGACAACCTGATCAGTATCACAGGCTAGAGAGCATCTCAGGTGGTGTATGGGTGTTGACTGATGTTTCCCATGCACCAGTCCCATACACACACCAACCCTTTGGCAAGAGCAGCAGGTGATAGGGCCATGCACCAACAACCACCTACGACTCAAGTGAAATACTCAAAGGACCGACAGTAACCTGGTGCTGACGTCAAAAGGTAGGGGTATGGACCAACACATGACCTTGGTGCTGAATGCAGGCGCCTGGGATATGAGTACCCAAGTATCATGTCGCAGTTGCAGAGGCCAGGGGTAAGTGCCTAAGGCCAGCAGATCACTTCAGTAACAGGTAATGCTGCTGTTGTAGATGTCAGGAATAGGGTTGTGTAACCTCAATTCCTGCTGTGAGAACATGAAACATTGTCATTGCCAATGTCAGCAATAGGGCCCTGAAGCCAACTACCTGCACATGGTAACGCGTGATGTCGCCGTTGCTGAAGTCACAGGTGGAACCGAAGGTCTGATACCCTAGATCAATTACACGAGATGCGATTGTTGCAGACGTCAGATGTGGGATAGGTAAGACCTGCGCATTTCTGAATGATGACACATCGCATCACCATTGCTGATGTCACAGATAGGGTGCGAGAGACCAGCCAATCTTGCTGCAACAACATGAGCTTCAGCTGTTGCAGACGTCAGGAGTTAGTACTGCATGAGTATCAACCCACAACAACAAAAGGTAATGTTGCCATTGCTGACATCAGGAGTAGAACCCGGATGGCCACCCACCCCTTAAAGCAACAGCAGGTGAAGCGGCTGTTGCAGACGTCAGTGGTTGCATCAGTGAGGCTGAACCACATAACAACACGTAATGTTGTTGTTGCTGATGTCGAGAATCATGACCCTAAAGACAATGACCCAGATGCAACAACCAAAAATGAAAGAAAAAGGACCTTACAGTAAGCAAAAGAAACTGGAAGAGAAAGACTTACATAAGGGTGGAATACTGTAGCAGTGGTGTAAGAAAAACGAAAAAAATTTTTTTTTTGCCATTGCCCAGATGACGGAAAGAAATATGGAGGAAAAAAATAACAAAAAGGGAGGAAATAAGAGATTTGTACATACACGTGTTAAAGGTGTAAACAGTATGTTTAAAATTTTTGGGACCGGAGAAGTGAGGAACTCCGACAGTTTCCGGTGAAGTGAGAAAGTAAGTGAGAAAAGTACTGTACACAATTAATAGATCACAGCCACGTATGACATCCAGAATCATACATGGAGGGTGTACTGTATCATGAGGTCATGGACCACCAACAGCCAGGAGGCCATCAACCCCTAGAACTGTGATACCAGTAGCCACATATGGGTATACTGTAGTTAGAGTACGGATATGGACACAGATGTACTGTAAGGGAATCCACCCTGAGGGGTACAATATACCACGAAAAAAAAGAGAGAGAAAACAGAATAAAATAAATGAGGTAATTTACAACAGAGCAAAGAAATATGTAGGCTACAAGCGATTACTCAGAGGAGGAATACAGAATACTCGATATATAACTCGACTCTGGGGCTTGACTCTGAAGGAAACTCCACTCTGTGGGACAAATAACTGGACTCTGGGGGATTTATTACTCATAGGGGCGATACACACACATGAGATAATTATTTACACATATAGATAACATTTAGATCACTCGTAAGGGCGATTTCTGTCTTACAGTAATTACACTCAATTTGAAGGGAAAATTCAGCTTAAATTGGCAAATTTCGAAATAAGGGCCATTTCCCAACTCAATAGGCAGTATACCCAAATTAAGGGGGGTTTCCAACTTATTGGATGGTGATTACCTGATTTTGAGGGGGCTTGTCCGACTTAAAAATGGGATTTGACCCGACCTGGGGGCAGTTCCGACCCAAGGGTGAATTTTCTACACTTAAGACTAGCACCAGACTTAAGGTCGATTTTCCAGCCTCGCCATGTCACATTAATGGAGTATTGGGGGTCGCATCAGGTGGAAAACGTTGTTACCCAGTCACATTGATGGTAAACCATATCAGTTTTGACCCTATTACAGTGAGTAATAGGCTATGACTCCTGTTGGACACAGGCTATTTTCCACTATTTGGGGGCCTAACCTGGCTAGTACTGGCTATAGGAAGACCTATAGGGTACCCTGGTGCTGTCCTGGGGTCTTGCTGTAGGGTAATGGACAACGCCGCCAGGTTAGGTGTGACAATCCCTGAGTCCTGCTCAGTGAGAGTGGGGACAAGGTCACCCATAAAATGACCTAATTTGTGGAACCCAATTATGAACCAGACAGTCCTTTTTAGCCCAAACCTGTGAGGTGAGAGCCCTACCTATCTGGGGAGACCTGGGAAACTGACTTAAGAAGGGTTCCCCAAAAATATCCCACAATAACAATAATCCCGAGAAGACTCACCTAGTCCTGTTCCTCAAAGGGTTCGACAAAATGGACCCCAGGTCCCTGGGAACTTTCGGTTTTCAGGCAAGGAACCGGGATGTGATCCACTTAGTTCTTTGGCAATGGGTATTGGCGATCGGGAGGCGACTCTCGATTATTCTCTATTGATCGTAGTGTGGTCAGTAACCTGGCATGGGCGAGTGACAGGTATGGTATGTAGAATAAGGCAGTGAGCGCAGTGAAGAAAAAGAATATTCAAATTTATTTAAATTAGGCGAAAGGCGGGGGACACTGACAACAATTCGGAGGCAGGGGTAAACCCAGAATGAGCCAAAAAATGAGCGAAAAATTAAAGAAACATGTCCCTTTAAGGACTAGCAGCTAGACGTGATGCAGAAGATGCCTATCAGCACATAGACATTTCTCACTCACATACCTTTAGCATTGGGGCCGACTGCAGTGCCTATGCTAAGCATAGGAGTGTCTTTAGCTAAAACTTCTTAGCTAGTCGTTTTTGCCTAACAAAAATGATGCTAATTTTTGTGATAAGAGGTGCATGGAATGCACCAAAAATGCTATATGCCCATGGAGCACATTTGGCGGAAGTTTATAGCTATAGGGCATACTCTAGCCTAGAGAGAAATAAAATATAGTGAAATAATATACAATAAAACGAAACATAAAAGAAACATAAAAATAAAATACAATAAAATGAAACATAAAAAATGCATAGAGAAATAAAATACAATAAAACGAAACATAAAATGCATGAAAAATATAAAACAAACAAAATGCATGTGCAGAAAAATAATAAACAAAACAAACGAAAAATGAATGAGTTGTAAAAAAACATGAAGGAAAACAAAATATCAACATAATTTGGATCACATGACGTTGGGGAAATTGAGCGGCACATGACAAAAGCAACAGCAGACATTTTTTGTTTTCGACTTTTTTACAACAGAAAAATGTATCATACGTTTTTCAAAATATGTTCTATAAAAACGGAATAAAGTAAACTTTTTCTTAAAATTTTCTTAATAATTAATTACAGTGAAAAAGCAAGTAATATTTTATTTTTTTGAAATTGTCTGCTAAAATAAATATGACTAAAAATATGTGAGCATGCTCAACCCGCGTGTAACAATTCTTTTAGAAAAAATTCCACCAGACAAGCTCTGCCAAAAATTTTGACTACAATGCTGTTGTGATTTTCCCGATTTATAAGCATTTTATCAAAGCCTTACTGTAGCAGACCGATTTTTCATATCATCAACATATTTCATGTCTACAATAATCCATTTTGATATATTCCTTCTGAGGGATTATTTTGTTGGAAAAGACAAAGGCGTCCCTAGACGTGAAGAATAAGGTCATAAAAGAGTGTCTATTGTGCATTGCTTGTGGACTGCTCATGAAACGCTTGCGGATTACTTGTGCAATGCTTGTAGAGTGCTTGTGGAATGCTTGTGGAATACTTGTGGAAGGCTTACGACCTGCTTGAGAAATGCTTGTGGGTTGCCTGCACAAGTGCTTGTGGGTTGCTTGGCAAGCGCTTGTGAGTTGCTTGTGGCAAGCAACAAAATGACAAGCAATCCACAAGCACTTGGCAAGAACATCACTTGCCAAGCGCTTGTGGCCATGCCACGTTACTTGTGATCTGTACTCTATATCTGATGAATATTCAAATTAGGTGACGCTGCCCACACACCTGTGTAGCTGATGAGCGACTGACGAAATGAGAGCTGACAGGCTGACAAAAAAACTGATGAGGGAACTGACGAATCCACTCTGAACTGAATTTTTTATACCCCCCTTGAGTGAGCACGTGAATCAATGACAAATCGATGACCTTTGCACGCTTTTCTTGTATGTTGGCGGACCTTGTACCCCAATTTTCGGAATTGGAGCTAATTCCTAGAATTCTGATTCTAATTCTAAGAAAAAGTAAAATCAGGTTATTCCCGTTTTTAATTGTCGAAAAATTATTGTCCAAGAGAATGTAGATAAAAAGAGATGATGCGATGATGTAGGAACAAAAAAAGAAAGTTGGAAATAATTGGAAAAAATGAGTAGGCACATAAAAAAAGATAGAGTGGGAAGGTCTAAAACTACAGTAAGACTTCAGAGTTTGACAATCTTCCCTCCATTAAAAATTTAGGTCTCCCGATCCCAACAGGCGGCAATCCTCAATTTTACCAACAGAAAGTTTTTGCTTTCTGCCTATGCAGCTTTATGCTGCTCTTAAAAACAAACAAATAAATAAAAAAATAATATGTCGATTTTTTGGGGGCACACGACATCATCAAAAAAATGTTTAGTGGCCATTGATGCATTGTTTGACAGCCATGGTGACGTCGTCCTAAAGCCTGTTTTGCAGGCAGATGGCCTTGTTGATCTCTGTGGTGTGGAGGCATGGGCTCATGCTATATTCACGACGCAGTGTGTCGCTGCAGGAGTCGGCATAGGCCTGCATTTGGCTGTTCCACATGTCTGGGCCATAACAATAGCCAAATCACAGCCCCAAACTGAGCATTGTGCCGACAATGTGATGATTCATTTCGGCCAGGAGTTGTTGTGGTGATGTCCCAAATTTGAAGTTTGTCGGCTTCATCGCGAAAATTCAAAAGCATGGAAGCAAAAGTTTATATAGAATTATAATGCATTTTATGTACATCATGTGTTTTTTCAACTTTTCTAGCATATTAAAATGCACCCATTCGGTGGAATTAGTTGGCTTCCCATCTGGCTGAATTAAATAATTTGGGAGTTTTTTTCCAAAATTGTATAAGGCCCATTTCATGGGAAAATAAATTTTGGGGAGTGCCCAGATTTCATGGTGGGATTAAATTTGAATACCTCAACTCCCTGGCTTATCTCTAATTCATGTATTTTTTTGTATTGTATTTTTCTAGTTCCACAGAGTTCACAAATTTTGTGCATGATTTCAGACAAAAAGTTTGTGCCACAATCAGATAAGAGAATAAGAGGGGCACCAAGACGGAGTACAATTTCTGTGAGAAAGGCATGAGCAGAAGTTTCTGCAGTGCCATTAGGAAACAATTTAAATATTTTGTTGCATATTTTGTTAAGTATTCTGTGAAAACAATGACTTACTTATTTCCTGATTCACTTCTAGGTAGTGACCTAAGAGATCAACTGCAACGCAATCAAAGGGTCCTCCAAACTTAAACATTTTTCACAATGTTCTTTAACATCGTGATAAAGAGTAGGCCAAAAATAACGTGTATGCACTCTGGCTAAAGGTCTTATAGAACCAAAATGTCCAGAAAATACATCAATATGACAGGCTTCTAAAATTTCTTCTTGTAAGTTAGGTGCTATGACAAGTTTTCGTTCAGGCATTGTTTTGTCTCCAATGTAGTATAATATTTGATTCTGCACTTGAAATTTTTCTTTGTTGTTCACAATATGTTGAATTTCTCCCAAGTCTGTTGGTAAATTATTGAGTAGGAAACAATTTAAATATTTTGAGCAAAAGGGATTAGCTTCTTGAAGTAGATGTATTCTATTTTGATTTCCATCGTTTTGATCAGCTGAAATTATTTTTTCAGTTATGGCTGAGCCTAAAAAAAATTATGAGAAAGAGCATCAGCATTTTTATTTTTCCAGTGGGGCTGATGTTTGATAGTTAGTTCTTGGAAGCAATTCTACCTGAGGGGTTGGGTTTAGACAAAATGCTGTGAATAGCAGAGTGATCAGTATAAACTGTAATTTTTTGTTGATATAGGTACTACCTGAAATGTTTTACAGCCCATACATATGCTAAGGTTTCTTGTTCAGTGACTGAATAATTTTTCTCAGCTTTGGATAAGCTTCTGCTACCAAATGCTATAGGTTGTTCTCCTTTATCTGTGATTTGTGAAAGAACAGCTCCCAGTCCTTCACCTGAAGCATCAGTGTAAAGAATGAAAGGTTTCTGAAAATCAGGATGAATCAGTAATATCGAAGTTGCTAAAAGTTCTTTGAGTTTTTGAAATGATTGTTCACATTTTGTATCCCAATTAAATTTTTGATTAAGTTTCAGTAATTGATGAAGTGGATAGGCGATCTTTTCAAAGTCTTTCAGAAATCTGTGATAATAACTTGCAAGTCCTAAGAAACTATGTAATTGATCCACATTCAATGGAGATGGAAAGCTCTGAACAGCTTTAACTTTATTTTCGTCAGGTTTACTTCCTTGATCTGAAATTTCATGACCTAAATATTTAATTTTTTGAGTGTAAAAATTGAAATTTTTCCAGGTGAAGCTTAAGACCGGCGACTTGGAGGCAACAAAAGACTTTCTCAAGGCCCTCAAGGTGTTCATCCAAATTAAGACCAAAGATCAAGATGTCATCAAGGTAAACTACACATGTTGACCATTGTAGGCCACTCAAAACTAAATCCATTAGGCGTTGAAAAGTTGAAGAATTGCAGAGTCCAAAAGGAACAACAGTGAACTGATATAGCCCATTATAAAAGATAAATGCTGTTTTTTCTTGATCTTTTTCATCTACAAGAATTTGCCAATAACCCCATGCTTGATGTAAATTAGTGGAAAGAGTTGCTCCTTGAACAGCATCAAAAATATCATCTATTTGTGGTAATGGATAACTGTCCTTTTTGGTGAGACTATTAAGTATTCTGTAGTCCAAGCAAAATCTAAATCCTCCAGTTTTCTCTGGAACTAAGACCACAGTACTTGCCCAGGGACTGTGAGAAGGTATGACTCTTCTCTTTTGAAGCATTTTTTCAATTTCTTCATTAATTGTCTCATGCTGTTTGTAGGGCACATGATTGGGAATTTGGCAGATCGGGGTATTGGAACTGGTATCAATGGAATTTTTAACCAATGATCTCTGGTTGATGTCATTATCCTCATAAGCAAAGAGCGTTGAAAATTGAGTCAATAGGCTTTGGAATCGGCCTTTTTGATCATTGGTGAAATTAAATTTATCTAGATCAACCTCAGTGTACTTGAATTCTAATAATTTGGGTCTAGTTGGGTTAAATTATTTAATACAGTAGGTCTCAAGTTGATTTTTGTTTGAGTATTGCAAGCACTAGGTGGTTCAGCACGTGTCCAAGGTTGACAAAAAATCTCACTTTTCCAATTTTGGTTCCTGCATATAATGTAACAGGTGATGATTCTCCAGTGGTTATGACACTAATTGGAATCAAACCATCATCGGGTTTCACTGAGCAAGATGTGACTTGTAAATAGAATCTGTTTGTGAATTTTGGTAAAGGTTCAAAAATTAGAGAATCAAATTTTGAATATGGTGCCTGTAATCTTGCATTTATAATATTGAGAGTTTGAGGATGTAGGTACACAGTTTGATCTAGAGCTGCGACTCCTCTAGTCAAATCTGGTAAAATTCTTTGAGAATTTTTCAATGGTACTACATGAGAGCCAAATTCTATGTGAGCATTTTTCCATTGTAGATCAACTCTATTGGATCATCATAAGTAATCAGTGCCTAATAAGAGGTCATATGTTGAGCCGTCAACTATGTGTACTCTTAGAAATTCAGCAGAAGGAGCTCGAGCATGCACCAATGTCAAGGAAATCCTAATCCAACAGGATCCTACGACTTATGTCAGTAGTTGGGCAGCGATCTTGTTGCTCAGATAAGTTGTGAGTTTTTGTAGATAATTCTGTGTTTGTTTTTCCTTTCTTGCCTAGCAAGGGCAAAAAGGCTTGAAGAAGTAATTTTTGAAAGGGTTGACTAGTAGAAGGTTGCAAATTGGTATTAGGAAGTTCAGTATCTTCACCATCTTTTTGAAGGGCAGAGAAGAGTACAGTTTGTTCTGTTCTTGATTTGTGACATCCCAATGGATTCCAAATACCACTATGTCCAAAACATTCAGTAATTAGTTTAACACTAAGACATCATTGAAATAATAACCAGGCAATAAAAGCTAAGAAAAATATGATTCTTCCTACTATGAGAATATTTAAAAAAAGTTGACATGGTCCAGATATGAGATATTTTTGTAAATTTGGAAAATGTTGATTCCCTACAGTACTAACATGTTCTAGAGATGTAGTGATACTTTCAGCAGCTTCTGTCATTAATTTTCCGCTTCCAGACAGAGCATTGTACACTACTGATGGATCTAAGGAAAGACCTGATGTATACTGTATTAGGTTTTAGGTGATCAGGGTTTTTTCATTAAGTTGATACGAGAAAAATAACTTCTCATTAACCCAAAGGTATGTAAAATTCCAGTTTGCTGATCATGGAAATAGGAAAGTGTATTGAAGGTTTCTAATTTGTAAACTCCTTTCCATGTAACATTGTAAGGTATGATAGAAACATGCACTGGGCCTGTTGATGTTCTCGAAGCAGTATCCCTATCAAAGTAAATACCTACTACATGATGGTTGCAACCAACTACAGGTGAATATTCAACCACATCCCATAATCTACGTACTACAAAAAGAGTGATATTTTCAACTAAAACTGGTAGATATGCATAGCAGGTTCGATTGACTTGATGATTCCTGTAGATGATTTCATGACAGATGGGCAAGCATTCCCATACCATTAGTACTTGACCAGCGAAGGAGGCAATAATGTCATTCCTCATTAAGAGTGCTCTGGTTCCTAATGTAGGGTTTAGCTTCATAAACTAGCGGATCATTCGTAAGTGGCATTCAGCAGAATGACAGAGTTCTAACCAGACAGTTCTAAAAAGTTTGAGCTCTTGCTCTAATATTTTGTCAAATAGATATTGAAGTTTTGAATTAACTGGGTCTAAGTTGGTTTGAGAGGAAAAGTTCCTAAGAACTGATTTACTTGTTGAAGGTAAATAATCAGGTTGAACTGCATGAAATTGAGTGAGTGGGCCTTGTTCTGTTTTATGTAAATCTCTCAAATTGCAGATAGAAACATGTTCCTTGATTTTAAAGACACCCTGTATTGCTCCAATTACGATGTGATCTCATAATGAGTGTCCAAGATAATCTCCAATAAGGCTTATCGGGCAATAATCATCAAAAACTGTTGAATTCCAAATAATTGTTCCTCGAATGTTAGTACATTGGCCAGCTGAAATGGGCAACCTCCAGTATCTCCAAGATCATTTATAGTGTCTTCTCTACCAGTTGTTGCTATTGATCCAAGTTGTAACAAAAAGTTCACAATGGAGAAGCAAACAGCTTCGCAACACCACTCATAATTTACAGTAAGAGAATTATTGGTTACCCAAACACCAGGTTTAATAGATGTCAAAGGTTCACCATGATACCTTTTATCAGTCCATACTTGAGGACAGAGGTCTGGTATTACAGCTAATGGATCAGTAGAATCTGATACTAACCCTCTTGATCCAAAAAATCCTACATTGGTGCAAATGGATTGGTTCCTGATCACATATTGAACAGCTAGTATTTGATTCAATTGGCCACTTGGTGACCATATGCTAATGTTGATCATTTTCTTTTCAGTGGCCATCAATGGAGGTGGTCGACATGGTGCTTTTTTGAAAGGATCAACGTCCGTCCACTATGCTACATGCCGCAATGATAATATGGTTTGCCAGTGACGATTTTTATTAAGAAGGTGGAAGAAAATAGAAGAAGAAAGAAAACTTGAGTTATATTGCTGACTTGAGTTATATTGCTGACATCTTTTGACCTAAGCAAAGAAATAAACATAACAAGTGGTGGTTTCTGACACTTGCAATACGGAAGAGCACAGAGTCACTCGAGGTGTCACAAAACCTAAAGGTTTTTACAAAGACTTAGGACTCAAAATGTCCAAAAATGCTGAGGATTTAGCCTCTGGTACAACTTTACTGAGGACTCTGCCTGGTGTGGGGCATGACGAGGGGGATAAATCTTTCCCACTGCCTGTGGTATCTAATACTATGAGCAAGCGGAAAGGCTCTGACTCAAGTGCCATAAGCCAGTTGGCTGAGGTAAAATTGGACCCAGTAAGCGCGCCCAATTCTGTAGCACCCATAATGGCCAGTAATAATACCAATAATATGGCCACGGCAAAGGAACTATTGACTGCCGATGATAGATATGCTCATATATTGGCGCCTATCGATAGAAGGCTGAAATTGGCCAAGGATCATATTGATCCATTTGATCAATTTAAAGAGGAACATTTTCGACGACCTCGACAACAATTTGATACATATCATCCCGAATACGTCAATGAAAATTTGGACAATATTTGGGACGATTACCATCACAATCCACTGGACGATTTACAATTTGAAATGAGTCAAAAGGATGACGAAATCCGATGACTAAACATCAAAATTGACAAAATGGCTGATTCAATGATTGGAGTCCAAGGACTATTGGAAAGATTCATCCTGGATCAGAAAGAAAGGGATATCCGAGTGAGTAGGACTACAGACAGACCATTGCAAACTGAGGATATGTATAGAATTTTGCCAATGACGTCTGCAACCTGTATTGCCAATGACCAAAGGTTACAGCAGATGGAAGCAGATAAGTCAGAGCAAAAGTTCACAGTCAAACCTACTGTGAAATCAAAGGTTTCTATGGAAAAACATGTAACTGAACCGCTTGCTGTTCAAGAACAAGCAAGTGATACAGTTGCTCAATTTTTCCAAGAGGCTGATGAGGAAGCAGCAGGTAGTCATAAGGAAAGCAAACATACTACATCGAAGCACAAATGATCCAAAATGTTAACACGAGGAAATTCATCAGATTCTGATGACTTCTCAGTAAATGGATTGGAGCCTACGGTGTCAGATATAGTGAAGGCTGTAAGGCCAAAGCTACTCCTCGATGATATGACTGAAACACAAGTTTTCAGCTTCCTAAATGGTCTAGAAGCAGAGTTTACGTCAGAGACTACCGATAAAATGAAGCTGGCGGCCTTATGAGCACTTTCTAAGGGTTTACCAAAAGCAACTGCCAAAGGGTTCAAGAGTTAGGAAAAAGCCAGAGGGAAGTTGCTCAAAGTGCAAGCTCCAGATTCAAATGTCGGTATGCAAACAAGGGAGCTGGTGAACATAAAGCAGGAATTTGATGAACCTCCAGTGAAATTCCTCAAGAGAATTAGTGTGCTAGTAGATAGATTGTATCCTAATAAGACTGAAGAGTTCAGAGATCACTTCATAATTGATAAACATGGCATAATCTAGCAGAGGATGTGTACAAGATAGATGAGCGGAATACAGCTGCTTATAAAAAGAGAGGAACTGCAGAATCTCCAATTGTGATAAATGAAGTGACGATGGGGGAAGGGCAAGCTGAAGTGGCTTATGTCGGTAGAAATAAATTTGGCAATGCCCCACAAAGGCAGTTTCAAAATAAAGCTATGCGACAGCAAGCAAGGAGAGAGAAGCAAGCCCGGATCCTAGTGTCAGAAAAGAAGGATTCCGATACTTCTGTAGAGGAGAATAACTCACAGGAGACTCAAATAGCTACTACTCCCCAAAAGGAAAAAGAGCCTGAGGAACCTAGCAGTGATTCTGTTTTAGCAAAGTGGTCACAGGAGATTGGGAAGTTGGCTCAATGTTATCAGAAGATAAGCCAAAAGACTGATGCTAAATTGAATGAAATTTCTGCCAAAGTTAATAAGGGCAAACCCCAAAAACCTGGTGGAAATGAGTTCAGGAAACCATATTGTCAATACCATAGAAATAATTCTCATGACACGTCCCAATGTAGAACCCTTCAATGAAAAAATGCACAAGGATGTAATTGGAATAATCGATATGGTGGAAACAGAGGTTTCAGGCAACAGTTTGGAGGCTTTAGAGGAGGATGTGTTGACGGAAGCAGTAGATGAGCTCATGCTGTAGGTTATTATGGTGATACTATGGATTATGATACTTATCAACAGTTCATTGATTACCAGAATAGATTGCCGAATGAGCAACTCTATATGGCACGACAACTGCCAGCCCGTAGCCAACAGCTGATGATCACAGCTCCCCCTCAAGGTCAGGTTCAAATCAGTAACCCTAGCCCAAGTGTGCAAGCAATTTCCAGTAGTCAACCATCCACGTCCAGTCAGACAGAGTTGGAATCTGCTGGAAGTGTTAATAGCGTTGCCACTACGGGTCAAGGTGTTAGTGAGATGAAATGGTCTAGAGTATTGAAGTGTGCCATGATGAAAGAACATTACTCAAAGGTTACAAAGGCGTTCAAGCATGGGATAATTCCTAATCAGGAGGAATGATTAAGGTTTTCTAAGTTTCCTCGAGCTCTCCCATTTCACATAAATGTGACCGTATGTAATACTAACACCAAGGCTTTAGTGGATACTGGTGCTCAGTGTTCGGTGATGTCTTCATGGTTTCTTAAGGAAGCTTTTGATGAAGAATATACTGCATATCCTGAGATACTAAAAGTCATTGTTGCTGATGGTGCAGTAGTGCATGCACATGGTTACATACAATTCAAAATGCATTGTGAATTTGGAGTTTTCTTGGTGAAGGCCATAATCATTCCAAATGCTGAGGAAAATCTCATAATTGGAACGGATTTCTTAGCACATCCAGATGTTGGAGCCATGATACATTTGGGTAAAGGTATCATGAAGCTTAATGGAGTTGAGAAAGCTATAAGTGTTGTACCTAAAGATCACGCGAGTCATATACAAGTTATTGATTGTATAGGAGAAGCACCTATAGTACATTCAAGTCCTAAAGAGGATCAATACCCCAGGATTTGCCAATTAGGTGTAGTGGTTCCAGTGGTATCATGTAGGAAAGTATACATACCACAGGGAACTGATGTGCTTATTAAGGCAAGATTATGGGAATGATCATCTAAAACAGATCTGAATTGTTGGGTTATAGATGGAAATAAAGATGAAAAGAAATTTAGAGTTGATAGCACACTGGTTGATGGTAAATGGGAAGACTTTGTTCTGATGATTTTGAATAATACTGGTTCTGGATGTCAATTGCAACCTAATCAGGTTGTAGGCTTCTGTGACTCAATATTACAAGAAAATTCAGGAGTATCAGAAGTACAAAGTACAAGTTGTGGGATATTTAGTATGGAAGATAATTTTAATGCCACTCCCAGAATGTCTGTGCATGATGCATTGGCATTTAGGGAAGCGCTATATAAAATAATCTCCAAGGCTGATATCAATGAGGAATTAAAAGAAAAAGCTGTGGCAAAACTGTCTAAATACAGGGATGTTTTCAGCTTACCCAATGATCCCTTAACTACAACACCGTATCTTACGTGCAAAATTGATACTGGTAATGCAATGCCAGTGGCAAAACATTATTACAGAGCTCCCATTAACCAAAGATCAGGGATTAGAGCTCAAGTCCAAGACATGTTAGATAAAGGAGTTATTGAACCCAGCCGGTCACCATGGGCTGCTCCACTTTTCCTAGTTGGGAAAAAAGATGGTACCACGAGACCAGTTGTGGACTTACGAGATATAAATGAAGTTACTAAGGACGATAGGTATCCTATACCTAGAATGGATAATTATTTGGATTGTCCAGGTAATGCCAAATTTTATACAATCTTTGATCTAAAGTCTGGATATTGGCAAGTCCCACTTTAGGAAAGTAGCAAGGAGAAAACTGCATTTATATGTCAGGAAGGCCTATATCAGTTTAAAGTTATGCCTTTGGGACTTAAAAATGCACCTGCAGAGTTTCAGAGAATGATGGAGAGAGTGTTAAATGTTCTAGTCTGGAGAGTCTGTATGGTTTACATCGATGATATCATTGTGTTCTCCAAGACTTATGAAGAACATTTGGAGAATTTAAAATTGGTCTTGCAAGCTTTTCCGAAAGCAAAGCTAACACTCATACTGGAGAAGTGCGAATTTCTTCCAAAAAGTGTTCATTTTCTTGGACACATACTGGACGGAAATGGAATCTCACCAGATCTGAAAAAAGTGAAGGCGATTACGGAATTCGAATTTCCCAATAGCATTAAGCGTATGCAACGATTTTTGGGGATACTGCAATGGTGTAAGAAATTTATCCCAAACCTTGCAAATCTTGCAGAACTGTTGTATAAGCTTACCGCTATGGGAAAGAAGAAGTTTGGAGCGACAGAGGAACATCGCCGAGTGTTTGAAGAACTGAAAAAAGCACTCACCTCAGTGCTATTTCTACAGTATCCTGTTTTGGATGGAACTGCGGAGTTTGTTCTCCAAACAGATGCCAGTGGAACTGCACTGGGAGCAGTACTTTATCAGAAGACTAAAGATGACCAATGGGTAATAGCCTACAGCAGCTGATTCCTTAAGGAAGACGAGAGGAAATGGTGTGCTACAGAGCGAGAATGCTTAGCGGTTGTCCATGGTCTTAAAGTTTACTGGGACTATTTGTTGGTGCAAAAAGCATTGATCAAAACTGATCATAACCCTCTTTTATCAATGAAAGTAAATACTCAAACTAATGATAAATTGAAAAGATGGTATTCCATTATAAATCAATTTAATCATAGATTGGAGTACGTGCCTGGTAGACAAAATGCAATGGCTGATTTCCTCTCAAGGAAAGATCAACCCGAAGACACTAAAGACAAGAACCCACCAAAGTGGGAATATGTCTTAGAAATTCAATTTCATAATTTCGGAACTCAAACCAATGAAATTGGAAGCCAAGAATTGGTACAACAATCTCAGAGGATAAGGGACGAAGAAATTGAAAGTAGAGACGAAAAAATTGTCCCCGAGCAGACCAAGGAGTTGATGGATATCCAGGAATTGATGGTAGGAAAAGAGAATATTGCACCAACTACCAAAGATACATTGCAAGTCAGAGATGAAATGCAGAAGCTTACGGTAGTTGATGCAGTCACAACTAGAAGACAAGCACTACTTCAGGATCAGAGTGCAGGAAATCAAGAACAAAGTACATCTGTACCAATTGATCCTGAAAACATTGCTTGGCTTTTCCCGAATAGAGAAAAGGAGTTTGAAGAGGTGAAAGAAGGAGAGAATGAAGAAAAGGATGATGAGAAGATCAATTATCCAATTGATCTAAAGGTTATCGCTCAATTGCAAAAAGAAGACACTAATCTTACCCCAATTTGGGAAAGATTAGGAGTCAAAAGCACTATGAAGCAACATAGTGGATTCTATGAGGATAACAGAGTTCTTTATAGGGAAACTGAGGGATGTGGCCATGATCAGATCGTGGTCCTGAATTCCCTTAGAGACAGCATTCTTCACCAATATCACAGAGCCATTATAATAACACACCAAGGGTTCAAAAGAACTCTGAGTGTTGTCAAACAGCGGTTCTGGTGGCCTGGCATTGAGAAAGATGTCAGAAATCGGCTGAAGTTTTGTCCTGTGTGCCAAGTGGCTACTCCCGGTAAAAGCTCCATATCCCCATTGATACCCATTATACCGGAGGGTCCCTTCGATATTGTGTCTGTGGACATAGTAGGGATTGCTCCCTTGGAGGAACGTCGCCCATATGTCATTGTCTTTCAGGATTATTTGACTAAATGGGTTGAAGCTATATTGATTCCTGATCAGAGGGCTGAAACCATAGTGGATGCATTCTTAGAGCATGTGATATTTAGGCAGGGTACCCCAAGAAAACTTCTTAGTGATAATGGATCTGGATTTAATTCAGATCTTATGAAAGCAGTCTGTAAACTGTTAGAGTGCAGGAAAATTTTCACAACAGCATACCACTCACAGGGTAATGCTATGGTTGAGAGATTTAACCAAACTCTAATAAAGCAACTGCCAAAAGTTGCAATTGAGGATAACAATAAATGGCCAAGGTACCTCAGCGCAGTGGTATTTGCATATAATGCCACACCCTACGCAGCAACAAAATGCTCGCCATTCTCACTGCTGCGGGGGTATGAAGCAAATTTTGGTATCAATTTCATTGCTGCTCTTAGAATAGTCATGCCTAATGACTATGAGGCTTATAAGTATGTTTTGGCTACCCATTTTACAAATTTGTATGAAAGTATTGCTGAAAACATACAAAAAGCCACTAAGGACAGCAAGAAATATTTTGATAACAAAATTAAAACTTTTGGTTTTAAAAATCAAGATTGGGTTCTGTTGAAGGTTGACAGACAGAAAAAACTGGGGTTACCTTGGCAAGGACCATATATCATCATCAATGATAAAAGATTGAAAGAGAATGTGCTCACAATAGCGCATTGGAATAACGCGCTTAAAAAGCAGGTCGTATTGGCAAGTAGGCTAAAACACCCTCAATACGAAGGTACCAGATGGTCTCGACACGAAAAGTCGCAGGTATTCCGGGATACTTCAGTCAACGCAACTGGAAATCTCGCGAAGACCGAAGATCATCTGGTCGTTATTTCTGTGTCCAAAATTTTTAGCGGAGAATGCCATACACATGTATTTTATGTGAATAAAATTTTTATTTTTTGTGTTAGTTAACCCATTTATATTCGTTTAATACTTTCTTAAACTGGTATAGCGAGGAGTCAAATTTTCAGAATAATATTGTTAATTTGTACACTGGAAGCTAAAATTTTTTGGGTTACATTTTGGGGAGGTTTACGACCAATTTTCATTCTCAATTTCAAAAGTCGTGTTTTTTCTCTGCTCCGCGTCACACAAATCTTTACGAACAAAATTTTTCGTCCAGCCCAAGGACCGGATAAAATTTTTTTTGGTAATTTCGTATATTGTATTGATATTGAAGTAAGAATAAATGTTCTTTAACATTTTGTTTACTTTAGAAGATACAATGCCAAATTAAAAAATTTTCAAAAAATTTCATTTCTGATGTCTAAACTAGGTGTCACACCTTTCGCGTGAAATTATTGTGCGCACGCCGACCACATTAAGGTGGGCCAACTGCAAGGCCACCAAAACAATTATTTTTTGACCAACGGTAAGTTTTATTTAATTATTTCTTGGTAAGTGGGACGAATTGGCCCATTTAGGTGTCTTAGGAATGATTTCTTCATGCTCAATTTTCTGAATGGGCCAACCAAGGGGAAAACGAGTTGGAAGAAAAGTTTCTAAAAATGTTAGGATAGGTGAAAAGAAAAACCCAAAGGATTTATGGCCCTAAAAAGCCAAAATCTAATGGTTTTTACCTTGAATCCGATTCCGAAGCATTTATTTTTGGTCTTATTAAAGCCCCTGGTTCACTAAATTTATTTCTTGAATTAATTAAAAACCTTAATTGGTTATCTATTCATTACTTAATTTTGGTACCGAGGCATGAAGTTATCGCTAGGGTAAGTGGTAAATTGACGGCAGCCAACGTCGAGAAGCGAGAGGTGGTGCAAATGTGAGGTTCCTGAAAAATTGGTGTAGCATTTGCGTTAACCATGGGTGCTTACTTTATGACTTTGACACCTAACCCTCTAATTAATTTATTTTTCCCCATGCTAAATCCTTTTCTTAATTTGGTGCCGGTCAAATTTGATTATTTAATTGGTGGTGGTGGCCTAATGCCTGATTTTTAAAGGGTCAAGGGGCAAATTATTTTTGATTTTTAGACTATAACATCAAGCGTCTGGTCCATGTCGGAGAGATCGAACAATGGTTGGCCGGGGCGATGGGTTATTGGCCGAAACAACAATGGAGCCGGAATGGGTCCACAGCGGCAATGTCGAGCCAATACTGAAACAATTGGCCACATGCCAGTTTCGGGGGTTAGGCGTTATCGGATTCAACGTGGAATAGAAGAAGACCGAGGTATGTGTCATACCTTATAGAGTAGCAATCCAGAACCCGGAAGGGAAAAAGTTCACTAGGCTGGTGTCATTTGCACATATAGATGGTTCCAGCTTTGTTATTGACCTTACAACATTGAAGCCGCAGGAATGGGATCTTTTGATTTCATTCCTTTCATCGGTGGATTGTTTCTTGGTCAGTTTCAAAGTTGTGGATGATCTGATTGCAATTTTGAACATCTAGGGATCTGAGTCAGGGACCTCAACTCATGATGAGACGAAAATCATACAAGCCTGTATACTCCAAGGATTTGGAAAATACTAGGACTGTGAGATTTGCGTCAAAATGATGACGGGGCCCATGGCCAATCACGCTTGTGATTTAGGATTGTGTCCTGAAAACTTTGGGTTAAAAGGGCTTTTCACCGAATTTTACTTGGGTGATGTCCGCAAATATCAATGCGACTTCGGTGACAAAAAAGTTCGAGAAAAGTTCTTGACCCCCAAGATTCAGGATACTGAAATTGTGTATGCTGGCCTAGACGCCTGTTACTCAATTGCTGTATTCTTGGGGTTTTTTCACTACGGGTTTTGCGGGGAATTAAGTGGGGTTACGGCAACATACCCCCATGATATTTTGTCGCGGGCCCAAGTGAAAACCTTGGCTTTTCGCTTTTATATGGGGTTTTCTCAAGACCTAACGGGGTTCGAGGATTGAAACTTCGTAGAAGAGAAAGACATCATAAAAAGGCAGTTATTCAAGGTTTATCACTTGATGTATCAAGAAGTAATGGCCAGGTGGGCTATGCAATTTCATAATGACCTGCCCGAGTATTCATGTCCTGCGGATATTAAAAATCCCGCCAAACCTACAGACCACACTTTACTGTCTGGGGTTTATCCCAAGGCAATAAAAGCTGGTCCAAGCAAAAAGAAGGTAAATCAGTGGGGAGATTTAAGTGATCCAGAGGACATGGATACAATGGATCAACAGGTCAACAGGACTAACTAGGTTATAAACCAACTGCATACAGAAATGTTGCAAGGGGTTTCGTTTTTCAAATTGACGGATCTGGTAGATGTTGTGTGGTATATCACAGCCAGTCTTGCCATGAATAAAACTCCTCGACAGGACTGATCGAAGCAGCTTCAATCGTTTCAACTTGGAACGGACTGCTACGAACCAGTGGAAATCGACACCAGTATGGGTAAGTATGACAGAGACCATTGGATGGCGGACTTGAGGAATTACAAGCATGTCATTGACTCAACAAAGTTTTCTGCATTGGAAAAGGCATGCAACCTAATTCCTCTACCATTTTTTGTTTTCTGGCCTCATAGCCGTGCCGAGTACGATTACATACTGAAGGAATTATTAAATTCTAATTTCCTCAAATCCTACTCGGAGGAGGATGCAGAGTTGATCAAGAAGATGGCATGGAAGACTGATGATAGGGTTTTACAGAATTTCAGCACAGTGGAATCTTTTTCGCCAATGGAACCCGAACATGCTATAAAAGGCAAAAGGGTTACCACCTGGCAAAATAGGTTTGGCTTCATGCCTATTCAGTTGCACTTGCCCAACAAAATAGGCTCTCCAATTTCGACAGAAAAAGCAAAGGACAATATAACCCATTACAAGGATTATTGGGCCAACTGCTTTTTCTATGTCAGATTCTACTATGCTGAATTCGGAATTAAAACCCCATCACTGCGATATGGCCTGGCACCAGACACGCCTACTCTTCAGACAGGTCAAATTAGATGTATACTGGCTGACTATCCGATGTATACATATGAATTTCCCGAGAAGTGTATTCACCAGAGGCCTCTGCCGATGAATTACCTATGGTCACCTATACATATGGTAACAAAACCAAACAATCCGATTTCAGGATGAAATCTGATATACTTGACCCTGATGATGAACCCACAGTTCGATCAGGTCAAGTGGACAAGGACGTCACGGAATTGGAGAGTGGGGATGAGGATAATTCCGCCCTCCTAGGAGAGGAAAGCTGCAAAGAGGTTGACAACGAAGAGGCATTATCGTATATTTCAATCACGGACCCTGAAGTAGCCAAATCTGCGATGACAGCACCTTCTGTCATGCAGCTGCAACCGCAACCACTAGTTGTGATGCAGCCGCAGACTGAAACGCTGCCACCGCCAACTGGCTTACCTAGGCCGCAAGTGATACAAACATCTATAGATGCGAGTCAGTACTTGTCGAGCGTAGAAAGTCAAGCCCAGTCGGAAGAGATTCCGATTGCTAAGAATGAGCAGAACGTGTATGACCAAGCATATATTAGTCAATACATGGATGCCGAAGGTGCAAAGAAGAAGGACAAAGAACAGACAGCAGGGACACCTAGCCATACTCTGGTGGAAACACCACAAGAGCTAGCGGCTTGGCTGGCTGAAGAAGAAAAGGAAATTCAAGTCTTAGCCTTGACCTGGGATGCAGAAGGTGTTCCCGGATACTATACTGCTGAGGCTATAAAAAATATGAAACAAAAAGGCTTAAATGATAGGCAAATTTTCGTTAACTTGAAAAAGAAAGGAAAAACAAAAGCCCCTCAGGAGAAGAAAAAGGTAGAAAAGGCAATTGCGCAGCCTGCAAAGGTTATGCAGCCAAAACCTGCCAGAACTCCTGCTCTAGTCTCAGCAACAGTATCCCTGACCACGGTATCTTCAACTACTCCTATGTCGCAGACTGCCTCTACAGATACTTTATCTATGGCAACGAGTCAGTCCACGCAATTTCTGTTGCAGGCTAGGGACACCTCTGCTTCCAGACGGCATCAGCCTAAGGTGCAGGGAGCTCCTAGCAAGCCACAGGTTGCAGGACAAAAAGTTCAAATCTTTACACCAGGAAAAATAAAGCCGTTAACTCTGGTTACTGTTGACACAAGTCAACAAACACCAGAAATGATGGTGGAATTATTCCGGGATGTATTGTTGGATTTTTGGCAAGTTACCAAAGATAAAAGTAGAGCCCGGGGTCCAATTTCTTTTGGTACACCAGAATTGACTAATTATTTCTGGGATGAGCAGTTTGAAGATTCAGAGATTTGGCTGATGTTCAATAAAGCGGTCAGGACTATATACAAACTTTATCAGCCACAGTTTGATGTCCAAAGAGGATTTTTATACGATTCTCAAAATATTCCAGAGCCACTATGGGATAGGATCATTCGTGAAATTGTTCTTGAGTGGCTCACGGAATATTGAGCGAGTGTCATATTTGCAGCAGTCAGATACTTGTGTTTGATGATATTCCTTATGCTTGACTATGCGCCACTTACGGCTGAGCAGATTGGTAAACCATCAGTCTCAGCCAAAGTGTTTGCAAATGTCATGCTGTTACAGGAATATCGAAGCACCACTGCTTCGGATGTTTTTAAGACGGCCTATCGCTTGGTGATGTATAATTACACTCAGCAAGCAGCGGAGATGGATGTCAAAAGGTCAGGTAGCCCAAGTCTTGCGACTACTGTTAAATTTAGCAAAGTTCAGAACCATGCGGGACAGACCTTTTGAGCACCTGGACTCCCAAGCAGCCAAACTGGTGGTCAAGGAGCCATGGTTGGTGTAACCAACCAGGTCTCCACTGGCCCCAGTACTGGCACTGGGCAAGCCTCCAGAACCGTTCCGAAACCACAGCAACCTATACAGCATCCACAGGGTGCTAGGGGAGCTCGTCAAGGATGGGGTAGGGGTGCCCAACCAGGTCAGTTTCATTTTAACAATCGGAACAGGGGTAGAACTGGTTACATTGGTGGCCGAGGTATATACTGAGGACAACACCCTCCTGGTGCATTCAGAGGTCGCTGGGGTCATCAACAAGGTCAGCAGCAAGGCGGTGGACAACAACAATAAATTTTAGCCCCAAAAATCTTGGTTTAAAATCCTCCGTTCTTGATTCAATCTCATTTATTCAAAAAACACAAAAATACAAAAACATAATAAAATCACAAAAAATCCAAAAACATTATAAAATACAAAACACAAAAATATTATTTAAACTTTTGGTTGTGTTGTTGCTTTCAAAAATCTCATTTTTGGCCAATCTCATTGCTTGAGCCAAATTTTTGGTTTAAAATTTATTTGACTTATTTTTTGCATTTATTATTGTTTCTCGTATTTCAATCTCCTCAAATTTTGCCTCATAAATTTTTTCTTGTCGTTTTTTCGGTGCCCTATAAATTTTATTTTCTTGTCATTTGTGCCTCATATTTTAAATTTTTCTTTTGCTCAATATTTTTTCGTCCTACTAGTTTTGTATATACTTGTTGGTCATATAGTATTTTAAATTTTTCGTATGAAAAATCAATGGGGAACCGAAGCAGCGATGGAACGGATGAAAGTAGCTGATTACTGCAGGGATTGGAAGGCTGCTACCAAAGACACTTCACATCACGCAATGGGATGAGACAATCAACAGTGGAGGAAGGTACCAAGGAACCTCAAGGCATGCTGGTGAAGCCAGGGGAAAGTCAAGCTGATGCAGAGTCATTGATTGCTCGTGCCGTGGCATCCCAGTGGACAGACCTGGATAGCCTTGTAAAAAGACTTGACATTGGAGGTTGTCTTGACCCATACACCCTTTGGGGTCAGGTCAGGACGATTATGACCCATACACCCTTCAGGGTCGGATCATAATCTTTTTATGAAGTGGGGATCCAGTAGTAGGTCACACCGTAAAAGGTAGAAGTCCTGCTCACGGTTTCCTTCTTCACCTCCGGTTGGTCAGTTTCAAGGCCCGAGGGATGTTGGGGATGTGCTTACGGTAGTAGCAATCCCACATCTATGGAAAATTGGTGAATCGACAAAGTTACGATTCGACCAAAAAGAGAAAGTTTTATCATTCTTGTACTTTGGTGTGTCATGGGCGAGTGGCGTTCGTTTTTCATTACATTGTTCTTTTACGCCCAATAAAGGCAAGCATCAACAGCCCGACACCCAAATTTGAATAATATTATTATTATCATTATTAATTATTTATTATTTTTATTACTTGTGCAATAAGCGGAAGCGGGAGTTGTCTTACACGGGACCCGAAGCCAAGGCAAAGCCCCAGCTCCTTTGGATATTATTGTAGTGAGTCTTGTGTACTTGTGTAAACCTTTAGGAGGCATCTGGGGAGACCCTGAGTGCCCTTCGATTGCAAAAGTTAGAGTTTCCAGTTACTTAGTAGTGACTGAAGGTTGTGTTTATTTCTGCTTAAGAACTGTTGCACTGTGTTTAGTTGATTGCTAATAGGAAGCTCCTTTGAGTGACCTACAGTAGTCGATTGAATACAAGCCAATAGGACTTGAGTTATATTGCTGAAGTCTTTTGACCTAAGCAGGGAAATAAACATAACACATTTCATAAGTGGCCCCTTTACTTTCCATGGAATTATGGTCTATGGTCCAATTTGATCCACCTTTGGAGGAATCTGAGTCAGTATGGGGGGTTAGATCACTGACCTCAGTATAATTACCTGTTGATAATGAAAATAGCCGCTTCTGCACAAAGTTGGAGTGGTGGGCATCCCCTAACCACTCACTGACCTGTAAAGATTGGTCAATCTATGGGGGCGTTTTAATGAAAAATCTATCTTATGGACCATACAGATGCCTGTGGGGGTCATTCCCACATCATAATCTTCTTCAAAAAGAGAAGAGCATAGTCATCACAGTTCCAGGGACCATTCTGGAATTCAGTGGGCAGACTAGTGGAATTGGTTGACCCTTCGACCCTGGCAGCAACTTGCTGACTATTGACTTTCTGTGGTATGGATTGGGTCCTTCCAGGTTGCTGAGAGTTCAAAACACCATCTGAGCCAGGTGTTTGACCTTGTGGTGATCCACCCCGCCACCTGTTACGGGCTAGATTCGAAGTTTGACCACTTCTATAGCTTACAGCATTCGGACAGGCAGCATGGAAAGGCCCCATGCGCCCACAGCAATAGTAGATTGGTGTCCCATCAGGTGCTCGACCTGAAAAGTGGTTCCGGATATTTTGATGATTCAAATTTAGTGCACTTGGTCCATTTCTTGAGTGTTTGATTTGGGATGGAGTAGGTCTAAATCGATTATTCACCTGATCTTGGGTAGGTCTGGAGTGACTCCAAGGATTAATATTCCTAACCTGAGTGCCTATAGGTCTAGATGAATTCAGGTTTGTCCCCATCTTGTTGGGTATCCAACTAGCCATGCTGACGGTGCTTAATCATGGTACTAAATGATCTAATTGGTCTACAGTCTTTGACAATATTTGTAAAGAAGGGCTAGACTGACTGTTATGCTGTCTTTCCCTCAATTCTTGTTTCGCAGCTTCTGCCACTGCAGCTTCAAAAGAGGCAGGTTCTGAATTTTGTACCCATCTTCTAATATCAGGTGAGTCACAAAATGATTTTTAATAACGATATCATTTCCTCCAGCAACATCCCAATCAGCAAGTGCTCTTTTTGCCAAACCTCGTATATCTGCAGCAAAAGATTTTCGGTTGGTAGCTGAGAACGGGCAATAAGTTTCTCATATTTTACATCAATTTGTCTATTATCAGGAAAGTGACCTAAAAAGGCTGCAGACCATGCTTCTCCATTTGGTAAAGCGAGTTGCCTATTTTCTAAAGAGGGGAAAAATGTTAGAGCTGGTCCTCTCAGATATGCAGTAAGGAGAGCAGTTTTTCTAGCCAATGATGTTGCTCCTGCTATGACTGACATTCTTGAAAACCATTTTTCCCATTCTGTCCAGTTGATGTCATTAGGGTCTCCAGAAAAAGGTGTGGGATCTCCTAGATTCTGAGCGACTGGTCTTGTTTCATACATTTCCCCTACTGTTTAAACTGTTTGTCTCAATAATTCTTGCACTTGATCTAAATCATTTGCCATTTAGTTTTCAGAAAGTAATCGAGATTTGTTGCAGGTACAGTGACGTTGATCAAAATTTAATTGAGTATTATCGATAATACAATCAAATTCGAAGAGAGGTAATTTATTTGGTTCCGTTGTGATTTAGATATTGGTAAGAAAGTTAGACCAAAAATTAGTGGCTGAAGTTGATAATTATTTGATTCGATTTAGAAAAATATCCAAAAATTGCAGAAAGTGTCCTGACCTACCAAGCCAAATGTAAAGTGCTTAATGGGGAGTTGTTTATTTTTGTGTCTTGAGGCTTATGAATGTAAAGATAACTCATGCTTATGGGCACTGTAATTCAGAACGTGTTCAGCTGTATACTATAGCCTAATCACTTTCAGGAATACGATAACAGAGAGAAGAGGATTTGAGGGCGATAAGAGGACGTTAAAAGGATCGACGATTGCTGATGTCATGACAGAAATGCCAGCAGGTAAGCGTAATAGTATGTGATTAACTCAATAGGCAATATCGGCCATATAGTATAATTGAGAATATATATAAAGATAATATAATAAAATATATAATATGTGAGGAATATGCAAATTGGGTCGAAGCTCAAACACCTGTCTAGCTGATGAGCAACGGATGACTGACAACTTGACAGCTGGGAACTAGGAATGGAGAACTAATGAATCCACATTGAACTGATCTTTTTATCGTCTTCTGATTGAGCACGTGAATTGATGACGTTTGTATGCTTTTCTTCCGGCCGACTTTGTACCCCAATTCTCCGAATTGGAGCTAATTCCTAGAATTCTAATTCTGATTCCAGGAAAAATTTAAATCAGGTTATTTCTGGTTTTAATTGTCAGAAAATTATTGTCCAAGAAAGTGTAGGTGGAAAAATAGATGATGTGATGACGTAGGAACAACAAAGAAAATTCTAAAATAATTGGAACAAAAAATGATTAGGCGTATATAAAAATACACTAGGAAGGTTTAAAAACTGCAGTAAAACTTCAGAGTTTGACAGTACTGATTTGTGCCGCTTTATATCTGGAAAAATTTTTAAAGATGGAGGCACATTCCATACGGCTCTACGATTTGAAAACAATGCCTATATGTTACATAAACAAGAAATCATATTTCGACCATTCAATGAGTTCTTGATAACCAAAACAAAGGTTTTCTAACATCCAAGCAGAAATATCTTACATCTATAGTCAAAAATGAGAAACTATGCGCTTGGTCACCACTTTTTAAATTTAATGTTACTCGTTTGGAATCAAGTATGCTTTGTTCAGAAAAATCGTTAAACTGCAGCATAATTTTCATTCTTATGACGTTTTTCTTCTTCTTTCTTCTCTCATGTTCCTTCATAATCTTCTTGGTCAATGCTAGGGAATAGAATTTGATGCGGTCAGCAAGAATCTGCCGAGCTCAAGACTCACCCAAGCTCCCAATGTGCACGTATGGTCATTTCACTCAGAGTTTTCAGGGTCTACATCATTGATTGCTATTCGAAAAATAAATTTAGTTGCTGACGTCGGCCTTGATCATTAAATGCTGATGATCGGTTTTCATCGATTTTCAAATGAATTTTATTTTAGATTGTTAACCATACCAGTTTTAAAGTCCAGTGTAAAAAAACATACTGCAACTTTTTTTGTGATAAACTTAACAACAATTCAGTTGAATTGTCAAAGCATGCATATTTTGTAACTAATCTATTAGAAAATGCCCCGATGCGGCAGTAAAAAGAAGAATGTACTTGCTTGGACAGTTGTCAAGCTAGAAAAAAGAGTGGGCTAGATTTTTGAAAATTTGAATTAAAGTTTGAAAAATCCACATTTGTAACATTGGAGTTTTATTCTTTTTCATTAAAAAATTTTTTCATGTCCGCGGAAAAGTATATTCAGCAGCTTCGTGAATTTTGTCCTCCCCATGGCAATGCATCAACCACAGTAAAATTTTTCTGGTTAAAAATGATATGCAAGCTAATGGTTAGCTTCACTGAAATGTGGAGAAATACTTTTCCAACTAACCCACCTCTTTTTTCAAGAGAATTTTCTAATAAACTAGTCCACCTCTTTTTGGGCCTCAACCATGCACGAAAACCTTCATAGAAGCACATTAAAGCTTTAAATTTGGTCATCTTCACATCAAAGAAACAATAAAAAACTACAAATTCTCACTTTCTGTTAAAGTAAAAGATTTATAAACTGCGTAGTAAAAGACGTTGTAAACAGAACGTAAAGTGACCATATCTGTTGCATTCCCCATGGTCAATAACCCTCAACCCAAAAATGGAAAAGTACCTTTGTTTACACAATGGACGATTTTTTGTGTAAAGTGACTGCATCCATTGAATTCCCGATGGTCAGGAAACCCTTCCACCAATAATTTGCGAAAATACGGTTGTTTACACATTGGGTAATTTTTTCGTCCAAAGTGACCGCATCCATTGAATTATCCGCGGTCGAAAACTCCTCCCACAAAAAAATCACAAAAATAGGCTTGTTTAATCGATCTTACGTTTGTAACATCTGCTCGATGAGGTGAAGAAAGAAATGGTGCAATCTGAAAAATATTAGTTTTGGAATCTGATAATCAAGTAAATTAATTTTCATTTTACGAAAATCGTTACTCTAGTTTCAATGTACAAGGAGGATACAGGTGTGTCAATTGTATACCTTGTCGGCAGGTATTGAAGTTTGTCAACTGGATGTTACAGTTTACTGTATATAAACGCACATTTCCATCAGCAAAACACAGCGCGGTCGCTTTACACAGAAAATTATCCCGGGTGCAAACAAGCATATTTTCGTGATTTTTTGGTGGAAGGAGTTTTCGACGGCGGACAATTCAATGAATGTGGTCAATCTACACAAACAAATCATCATGCATTCAAACAAAGGTTTTTCTGTACTTTTTTTGAGGAAGGGGTTTTCGATCATTGGGGAATCAATGAATGCGGTCAGTTTACACAAAAATATTACTCAGGGAGTAAACAAACGTATTTTCGTGATTTCTTGGTGGAAGGGGCTTCGACCACAGGGAGATCAATGGACGCGATCACTTTACACAAAAAAAATTATCCCGGATGTAAATAAGCGTTTTTCGTAGTGTTTTGGAGAAAGGAGTTTCCTGCGTATAAAACAAAGGTATTTCCGTGGTCTTTTTGAGGAATGGATTTTGGAATATTTGGAATTCAATGGATGCGGACATTGCATAAAAAATTATGCAGGGTGTAAACAAATGTATATTCGTAATTTTTTGGTGATAGAATTTTTCGACCACTGGGAATTCAATAGATGCGGTAAATTTACGCAAAGAAAGTATTCCCAGTGCGAAAAAGCGTATTTCCGCAAATTTTTGGCGGGAGGATTTTCGACTGCAGGGAATTCAACGGATGCGGTCACTTTGTACAAAAAATATCTTCACTGTAAACGAATGCATTTCTACGATTTTCAGGGGGAAGGGTATTTAGCTATGGAGAATTTGATGGATGCAGTCACATCACGCAAAAAATTATCCTGCATGCAAACAAATATATTTCCGCGGTTTTCGGGGAAGGGGTTTCTGTTGAGGCGACCTCTTCCCGCTAGTCGGGGCTTCAGTAAAAGTTAGACTCGGTCTGGGACTTGAACTCAGGACCTTGCAGCTACCGTCCGCACGCTCTAGCCAACTGAGCCAACCGAGCAGCGGGAAAGGCGCTCTCTTTTTGCAACAATTCGTAGTTGAGGTGGCTGCTTTGGCCACTCTCAACATCCCTCCATCGTCGAGTTTGACGGACTGTCAAGGGCCACCAGTGTTGAGGCAACCTTTTCCCGCCACTCGGGGCTTCAGTAAAAGTTAGGCTCTGTCCAAGACTTGAACCCAGGACCTTGCGGCTACCGTCCGCACGCTCTAACCAACTGAGCCAACCGAGCAGCGGGAAAGGAGCTCTCTTTCTGCAACAATTCGTAGTTGAGGTGGCTACTTTGGCCACTCTCAACATTTCTGACCATGGGGAATTCAATGTACACCGTCACTTTACACAAAAAAATTTCTTTTATTTCTGCAATTTTTTGAGTTGAGGATTCTTGAACATGGAGAATTCAACAGATATGGTCACTTTACATTCTGTTTACAATGTTTTTTACAATGCAGTTTACACATCTTTTACTTTTACTGAAAGTGAGAATTTGTAGTCTTATGATTGTTTTTTTATTGTTTCTTTGATGTGAAGATGACCAAATTTAAAACTTCAATGTGCCGCTATGAAGGTTCTCGTGCGCGGTTGACGCCCATTAAAAAGAGGTGGACCAGTTTTAAAAAAAGCAGAAAAAAGAATATACTCGTTTGGATTGTTGTCAAGCTAGGAAAAGGAGTGGACTAGATTTTTGAGAACTTGAGTTAAAGTTTGAAAATCCACTTTTGTAATATTGGATTTTTACTCTTTCTGCTTTAAAAATGTTTCATGTCCGTGGAAAAGTATATTCTGCAGCTGAGTAAATCAGCACACGCATCAACCATTGATAGGATGGGAAGTAAACCCTTCCACTAAGACTCATGATACCCCTGGCTGGCCTCTGGAAAAAGTCAATTGACTACCCTTGAACTTTTTCAAAATCAGAAAACACATGAAAAACAGGTTTATTGACAAAAATTGGTAAAAATTGAAAATTTTTTGGAAAATCCATTTTTTGCTTTTCAACTCTCCCTCTCGAAAATTCTTCCCATGAATCGCTACTTTCAACCATACATGTGCAGCTCTGAAATTAGGGGCATTGTTGGTTACAGAGGGGGTGGATCCTGGTTTTTTGAGACAAAAATCACAAAAAGTTTACTAAAAATTTTTTCCATACAGGAAAAGACTTCCAATTTCAAAACTCTGGGGGTACATACCTCCCATATCACCCTCGCACATGTATGCTTCCAACTGCACTGAGAGCTTTTACAGATGAGGGAAAAATCTGAAATTCAAAAATAAGATTGACATGAAACATTGCCTTACAAGCATACATGCACAGCATAGAAATTCTGCGGGGGGGTCAGCCAGGACAGGGGGTGGAATACAAATTTTTTTTCCTTCTTGATAATGAAAAGAAAGGTCTCAGAAAGTCTTCTAACATCCAAGCAGCATATTCTTCAACCTATGTTAGTCAGATATGTGAAACTATTTGCTTAGACAGCATTTTTTAAAGTTTCCATGTTACTTTTTTGGAATCAAGTATGATTTGTTTAGAAAAATTGTCAAACCATAAAGTCATTTCCATTTTTAGGACGACTTTTTTTCTCTCCTGCTCATTTTCCTTCGCCATCTTCTCAATCATTGCTGGAAAAGTTAAATCTGCTGGGGGTCAGCAAGAATCTGCTGGGGGTCAATAAAAATCTGCTGGGGGTCAAAACCCCCTCAACCTCCCCCCCCCCCACGTGCATGTATGCTTACAAGTATGGCATTTTCATTCAATAGACGCTATATGTATACTCTTTGTTCAATGTGACATCGAATTCCATGCAGAGGTTGATCAAGAACGACTATACTACATTACGATTTCATGGCATAGAGCAGAGCAAGTTTGCCCATCACATTAACAGAGATAGAGATGAGTACTGAACAGGCTTTCATATGTAGGTGCCTGATACTATTTTGTTTCATGTAAAATCAAACATGCATCCATTTAGAGACATAAGTTTGGCAATGATGACTGTGTCGAAGTAGTATGTGCGTGGCTGAATCAAAAACTTTTTAAAGGCATTTTTGTATGCTTCATCCCGTTGCCCTGTTTGCAGACAGTGCGCAATGACTGTAAACAGGGCCCATGTCTACTAAAGGTTTGGCCGCGAACAAAAGAGCAACCAACTGTGTTTCAGCAGTTGCACTAGCATGTCAATGACGTCAAGTGTTGTTCGCTATAATCTCGATGTCTTCAGGATTATTCTCGAGCTGTTGGGTTACACTATTTTCTTAAATTTTTTTTCTAGACTGCAGTTCCTGAATTAGCTAATCTTAAGCCCGATGTGAGGATTGTTAGCTCTGCAAGAAAATAATCTCGACATTGTGATTAGCTGAAACTGAGGATTAGCGCATTAGTGCTTCACACTTTGAAAATCTTATGACTTGGGTAACCAGTTTTCACAGTATTCATGATACCCTGGTAATCTGCATACCCAACTTGAGTACTATATTTAAGTATACTGGAATATTGAAGTATATAAATGTTTTATCCACACAATATCTTGCTAGAAATTCGGGTAAACAGGTCACCTGAATACCTAAGTAGCACCCAGGTTGCATTTTTGAAATTGACCTGTGTAGGTATACCCAGCTTTCCATAATACCTGGGTACTCAGTAAGAAGCACGAGTGAGGATCAGCAATTCCTATAATGCTTAATGACGCTCTTTCAATCACGGACATAAGTTGAAAAAAAAACAAAATGACTATAATATGCCAGTCTCTTATTATTTTTCAGTTAGAGGCCCTGTCATATTTCATCGGATAGCGTCGACTGACGCATGCTGTATTGCTATTGGTTTAGCATTTCTCCTCATTTGAGAGAAGTCAATCTAGCTTGCATATAATTTTCATCCAGAAAAATTTTACTGTATTCAATGCTATGGGAAGACAAAATGCAGGAAGCTGCAGAATATACCTTTCCACAAACATGAAATACTTTTTAATGAGGAAAAATAAAAATTCCTTTTCCTAGCTTGGCAACTATATCCAAGCAAGTATACTCTTCTTTTTCCTGCCCCGTTCGGGGCATTTTCTAATAAACTAGTAAAATAATAATTCACAATTCATGTAAAAAATATGATTTAACTCCACGAACAGATTTTATAGTATGCATCAATATGTTATTAGCAACCATGTATTACGGCCCTGTAACACATGAGTCGTTCGAAAATTTCGTTTGAACTTTGAAAACGGCAGCGAGCGGCGCCGCACGGCGCTGCAAAAATTAGAAAAATCTATCCATACTTCCCAGGCGGCACCGCATGGCGCCGCTTTTTAGTATGAATAGGACAAGCGGCGCAGAGCGGCGTCGCGCGGTAAGTCGCGGTGAAGTATGACAGGGCCTTAAGTCTTGAATAATGTCATAACCAAAAGATGCAGATCTATATGCCCTTTGATGAAGCAAAATTCAGTTGGTGTTTTTAAAAATACAGTAAAGCAACGTTTTCAACATATGTCAAGATATGACGTCAGCAATAGCCCTTTCTCAGCATTTGTCCACTCATTTCTGATTCATGTACGAAAATTTCGACTTTCGAAAAACAATTCAATCTCGAGTGCATATGGTCACAACACCACTTCGCATTGGTTCAGCATTTGACGAATTTTAAGAATTTTTAAGAGCTGTTTTGTTTTCTGGAATCATCTTTAATTGATAAAAAAAATTTCCTAACGTTTACCTGTATTTTGAGCACTCTCTCTGTGTGAGCCAGAGTCATGTTTCGAATTTTTCTTTTTTAAAATTGAGTAAGCTACTTTTTTCCATGTTTTTGACCTTCTTTAACGTTATGAAACCATATACTTTTTATGTTTTCATCAAACTTACTGATCCTACTGTTTTCAATTCCGGAAGAAAACACTAAGACACCATATTTTATGTCAAGTTTCCAGCATATTTATTGCTTTCAACATATCACATAAGTTTCCATTCGAAAAACTTCGAAAACATTTGAAAAACCACTCGAAAAAAAATTGTAAAATTTTTGTAAAAATTAGTAAAAAAAGGAATAAATCCGTAAAATTATTAGGTTCTTAAGGGTCGAGGGTCTTAAGGTCTCATGGGTTAATAGTTTTAAGCACCAAAAATTGCAAATTTTTTTAAAAATTAAAAAAAACGAGTAAGTTCGTAAAACCATTGGGTTCCAAAGGATCAAGGGTCTGAAGAGTTTTACAGTTTAACTGTTTTACGCCCAAAAATTTGTAAAAATGTGTGCAAAAATTTACAAAGTTGTGCGTTTTTAGTTGTAAACCATAAAAGCATTAGGTTCTAAAGGGTGGAGGATCTCAAAGGTTTTATGGTTAATAGTTCAATGCACAAAAAGTTAAAAAAATTTTGAAAAAAATGAATAAACCAGTAAAGCTATTAGGTTCTAAAGGCTCAAAGGTCTCGGGGGCCTTGCGGTTCAACGGTTTAACGCACTAAGATTTTTAAAATTTTGGAATAATATTTTTTCGGGACATGATTTTTACTTATTCGGGGCACATTTTTTGTTGATTCTCTGTGCTTTGAACATTGTTCTTGGGAACGATTTTCATTGTTTAGGGACATAGTTTTCATGCGTTTTGTATCAAAAAATTTTTTCGCGTGATTTTTACTTATTCGGGGCATGTTTTTTGTTGATTCCCTATGCTTAAGCGTGCCTTCTGCAGTTTTATTGGAGTGAATATAAATATAAAAAATTTTGCATTTTATATTTATACTCACTTTATTGGTTATGTCTGATGGATGCTCTGATTAAAATCAAAACATTGCTATGTAATATTTATAAACAAAAAACATCTTGCTTAGGTGCTTGGTGGCCTAAAGTTTCATTTATACTTGCCTTTTCCGACGGAAAGAAACGGAATGCAGTCGACTAAACGTGACCTAAGGGAACGAAAATTTCCGTTCGGTTCGGTTGAACGTCACCGTCGATCGTTTTCCGCGAAATTGCAGTTATCCATTTCGACCAAAAGTGGATTTTCAGGCAGCTCGTTTCAACCTGTTGACAGTCCGTTCCCCTCCGTCGGAAACGGCGAGTATAAATGAGCCATAAACCACCACCAGCGGTCAGAGGCTGGTAACCCCATCGTTTACAGGTCACGCCCAATAGTCATGCAGGGTGCAGCCATGAGTCACCCATCTACTTACGTAACATACAATAATATATATAGTAAATTGCGGGTTTCTCAGAAAGGTTTCCCGGACCTTCAAGTTCATTCTTAATCATGCACAGCATGGAAATTCTGTTGTGGGTCAGCCAGGGCAGGGGCGATAGAATTTCCTTTCTTTTTTGATTACCAAAAGAAACTTTTTTTAACATCCGACCTGCAAATTCTAACCTCTATTTACCTTTTTGAAGGGTTTAATATAGCTCCTTTGGAATCATGTATGCTTTGTTCAGAAAAATCGTTAAACTACCGTTAAGCTAACTATATCTTTCTCTTCTTTTCTTTCTCATTTCCCTTCATCCATCTTCTTGATCAATGCTGGGGAGCCACATCTACTGGAGTTATTCAAGACCAATAGGGGTCCAGACCATCCATGTGCATGTATGGTCACGATCAGATTTTGAATGATTTATAACATGTTGTTCCGGAATGTAACAAATATACTTTCTGACAGGAAACGAAAATGAAGTAGATGGACCTGAAGGACATATAAAATTGAACAACATGTCCTGCTGTTTAGACACTTCACATAAACACGTAAGGTACAAATTCACCTGAGTGCTGATCAGAAATGTTCACTTTATTATGAGTTAAGGTCACATCAACAATAAACCGCCAGTCATCATTTAACTGACACCGATTTTGTCGACTCTATTGGCTTCCCCAATCGCTGCGAGCGTCTTTTCTATTCGAAAGTCTCAACTTCTTTGAATGTCAATATTTCGCGAAATAGAGGATTTTATTCCTTTAATTTATTTGTCACCAAATGTCAGTAGATCCACTGGTGAAAAATCTGGCTGTAGGCCGCTTGGAACCGCGTGCAGCTTGTCTATAGTGCCGCTGACGATTTTATAGCAGGCTTTTTCCATCGATTGTCCCAAAAAATTGCACTCAGCAGTTAAATTAAAATGCATTTCAAAGTGACGCATTAATTGAGAACATTATATCCAATGGGGATGCCATGTTTTTCACTTCCTTAAATTTTAATTTTTAAGTAAGTCAAGCTCGGGATCCCAGATTAAGAGTCCAATAAATGCTTGAAAACTTTGGTTAGGAATCTAGAGAGCCTTCCAAAGAAAACACCAATCATCTACTTACCATAGACCTTTCCTAGCTATCGGGGATGACCTATGGGCCATGGACCAATACAAAGAATTTTTTTATAAACGTAGCAACGTTCTGATTTTAATGAGAGCGTCCATCAGACATTACCAATGAAGTGAGAATTGCATAGGGTACTCGGAGCTGATAATGAAATTCTTTTGCGCACATGTGAAAACGAAAATTTTTCAATGCTTGGAGGATGACATTGTTACCGACTTGAGGGGTGATTATTTCATCAGGAAATAGAAGTTCCACCAATTTTTTTTCATGTTCCTCATATAACAAAAAGCGCTCTTTCGAACCAAATTGAAAATAAGAAAATTTGAAGGCCATGAATTTTTGCTATTCGCGTTTTTAAAGTTCATACATTTAAAAAAATTTAGATATTATACTATATATTTCTAATATTTCTATGAAGTATCGTAAATTTTCACTTTGCACGTCGCAAGTAATGGGCACTCTAGTCAGTGCATAAATTATCAAATATTCGATTTTACGACCACTTTACACCTTTTTTTTCAAAACACTACGCAAAGCAGAATTTTCTAAATAGTATAACCGGATCAGAGCAAGAAATTGTTCAGGGCTGCAAACTTTTGAATTTAAAGCTATATTTTCAAGGTGACAATGTGATGCGAAATTAGGCGGTTTATTGAGTTGGAAATTTTTAAGGTCCACAAAAACGCCATAGCTCTCGCGAGTTTGGGAGTTGGATGGCAAAATTTTGCCGAAGTTAGTTTAGGACCTTAGATGACATGTGCACTAAATTTGATCAAAATCTGCAATGGTCGAGCGGGAATGATTTTCAAAATTGGACCACTTGGCGTCGATATAAGTCGCTGACAAATAAGAGTCGAATGAAATATCGGTTAGAATAGTAGATTAAGGTTGAGTAAAGCTTGACTGGAATCGCGGGTAAGATTATAAATAAAGACGGGTAAAATCGTCGGTAAAAAAACAACCCATGAATCTATCCATATCGAGATTACAGAAGGTGAATAGGGTAATAGTTGGGTTAAAAGTTTGTGAAAAAGATTACATTAACCTGTGACTTTGCCCTGCTAGTAGCACGGTTATATTGACAAGAAGTTTATATTGCCAATTTAGAGCTTGGATTTCATTGATTCTTTACATTCTTTTTTTGTGTTGCAGGTTGAACTGAGCCCGATACTAGTGATGGCAATGAGAAGTCTGAAAATTCAGATTTTTCGGGAATGCATTGATCATCAGTGCATACGTCTCAGTACAACAGATTCTGGATACCAGTGTGCCGTTGAAGATCTTTTACAGCTACACTGTAACTCGACAGGGCAAGAATTTTGAAACACATCCTTTGCTTTTAAAGCTGCAGAAAGTAATCAACAGGTTTTTGACAAAATCTCGAGTTTCACAGTTTTTCAGTCCTATGTGACATATAGTAGCAGAAAATCGTAAAAATGTAAAATAGTACTTAGTTTGAAAAGAGAGAATTCAGAACATCAGAGATAAGAAGACAAACAGAGAAATGGCTCACAAGTGACGGTTTTCTGAGTGGCCGATGGCTTGTCTTGCAGTAATCGAAGTTATCATCAAAAAAACACAATTTGTTCGTCACCCTAAAGGCAGATTCATACTTCGTCCGGCGTCCGGCATCCGGCATCTGAAAAATGTCTATTTTTAGATTTTTCATCCGGCAAATCGTCCGGCAATCCGGCACCGGATGACGTCATTTTTTCCTTTTCCCACGCTGCCGTCTCATTTTTTTGCCGGAAGACTGGAATTTTGCCGGATGGGAAGAGTAGAAACAGTTTGTACTTTTCCGGATGCCGGAAAGCATATTTTGTATGTAATTTCAATTGAAGCGTGTGTTTGATTGATTTTTGCATATACAATGTATGCGAGAGATATCGATTTTTTAGTTGGCAAAATTTTTTGTTTTTAATCACGGCGTTCGTTTAATTTTTGATTGCTGAGTATTTTGTATGTTTTTTTCGTTCTTGAAAGCATATATATGTGCAGGGTAGTCATATAAAGACTTTTTTCTAGGCGTAATTATAGTTTAGTCACGCCTATGGAAGACTGACAAATTTGACAAATTTCTCTTCAATAAATAGTACAAAATTGCTAGATCAAGCAAGTTTTCTTCGTCTGACATCGTAATAATTACGAGTAGACCTGGAAAATAATATTATAATATATTTTCCATACGCAATTTCTCCCCAAACAAAATACTGCACAGATTTCAAAGTATTTTAACAGTAAAAGCAAGAATAAATTGTCATCCCGCATTTCCGGCGCCGGAAGAAGTATGAATTGCCATCCCATCCGGCAACTTGCCAGAAGCCAATTTGCCGGATGCCGGAAACCAAATTGCCCGATGCCGGACACTGAATGCCGGAAGCTAAAAATAGCTTGCCGGACGCCGGATGCCGGATGACGGATGAAGTATGAATCCGCCTTAACGCTTGGCGAATAAATGCAATACCAGTTATTTTAATATTCATGCTTATCAATGCTTAAAAACAAGCGAATATAGCATTATGCTTAAAGTAGTCCGCTATCACAGAATTGCCTAGCGTGCATTTCATCCCTAAAGTAAGAAGTATGAACTACTGCAGGATAACTCAAATTACACGACATCGTCCAGAAAGTAACGCATGGTCATGAGACAAGCTATCGTTTTGAGTCGTTACTATAATCTGTTTTTTATAAAATGCTTCCAAATAATGAATCTGGAAAGCAAGTACTATTTTACATTTTCAGCATTTTCTACCAAACCGTACGTCATAATGAAGCTTAAATTTAGTGACGAAACTCAGTCAACACTTGGAAATTTTTTGAGTGGAAAAATTTACAGTAAAAGCTTCATGTGCAGGATTTTCAAGTCACCTAATATTTGTGTCATTTTTCATTTTAGTAGCATTTTATAAAAAACAAACTATAACCTTCTAATGTAATTTTGGGACAGCCTGTTGATACGGCCAAAAGCGACGCTCATATGCAAAAGTTGTATGGAAATGGGGTGTTGGGTAATCCGCAACTTCACGAAGAAAATTACAAATGTCGCATAAATTTTCCGTTAAACGTGGGTGAAATCGTTGGTAAAAGACGGGTAAAATCATGCGTAGAATCGAGAGTAAAAGGTAAGATGGGTGGGTAAAATTTTAGATAAAAGGCGGGAAAATGGTGAGTTAAACGCAGGTTACCTTACCCAAGATTTTACTTTTACCTTACTTTTATTTTACCTGCGAACTGTAATTTGGGATGCGACGGCATAGAAAAACTAACATCAGCTGTGGTCTGTTTTTTTCATAAATGCTTTCAAATTAAAAAATGGCAAAAAAGTACACGTCTGTTACTGTATATTTTTTTACATACTCAAAAAAATGGTAAAGGCTTGTTGAGTAAGCTCACAAAGTCCCATGCGACAACACGAAATGGTGAAAATATGATATAGTACATCAAGCATTTCTAGAAAAACAGAAATAGACAACGCAGACTCTACTGCTTCAAACAACGTGCAGTTTACACAATATTTGTTATTTCATACGATTCATCTCCCAAATTCGATTATTGACTTCCATTGATCGCTTTTATTTACCGCTTTCTCAACAGACGAGTGAAAGTCACGTCTGCGTCACCGCAGCCACGATACTCTGATGTCGTCGTCCGAAAAAGATCAGGTTAAAAATGCGGACGAGGAACCGGCCCCGAAGGCTGCAGCGGCGGAAGCAAATAAGAAACGTTCGGGCGATGTGGGTGAGAAGAAAAAAGATTCCGAATCTCAAAAACTTAAAGATAAGAAAGAAGGCGGCAGTAAGAAAGGCGCCGCTGAAGTTAAAAAAGCGGCGACCAAGAAAGTCGCTGAGAAACCGATGCCCAACGTTAAAGAAGGCGAAGTGGTCAATAATCGCTTTACTATCGTCAAATTATTGGGCGCCGGCGGTTTTGGAGCAGTGAGTTCCCCTAGATTATTCGACCCGTATTATATCTTTATCGTTCACGCCTATCAGCCACTCCAAGAAAGTTGGTTGGTTCCCAAATCGTTTTCTTCATGGCCGGGATAGGAAAGCGGAAGTCAGTCATTTATCTTGTAGAAAATCCTAAATAGTGCAATCGAAGTTGATTTTCAAGCTTATTTCATGCTGTACGTTAATTTAGGAGGTAGTAGAAAAAAATCAGTATCAACCTGTTCAAGATAATGATATTTTTCTATACTGTTAGCAATTTAATTCAATAAAATAAGCCCAGACATGAACTTGATGCTAGGATCTAGCTCATCTGTACCGAAGTTACCTCATCTGGTACCGAGTTGAATCCGGTTGAACCTATTTTCCAGCAATAGTTAGGTACATGTCTGTAGTTGGGGGGAGGTGAGGGACCCTAACTACCCCAACTCGAAAAAAATTGGACTAAAAATAATTTTTTGGCCTATTATGGGAAAATTTTCTAAATTTTTGGTATTTTTTAACTTTTTTGTGGACTATCACAAGATTTTGGGAAAAATGGGTACTCCAACTTCACGAATTTGGGATATCCCAACCGATCTGATGTTTTGCAGGCATGGTCAGCTACCGGTGTTTACCGCCTCCTGTATGCGCTTGGTTGACGCTCTTATACAGTCATGTAATAACTACAAGTTACACAAAGGTGAAACAGCCAATTTTAGGCTAAAGGATTTGTCGATTTCCGAATTTTGGAAGGGGTCGTCATAAACGTGACACAGAGAGCATTTTCGAAAAATTACTTTTTTGACCGATTCTGACGCCAAAAAAGTCATTCTTGACCAAAAATGGACATTTATCATAATTTTTGGCCTACAGGTCACTCCGCGTCAACTGTCCTGATATCAGAAATGGTCCACGCTCGACCATCGCAAATATTGTTCTAAATTTTCGTTAGTGTACATATACGTGTGCTAGGATGTTATGCGAAATTTCAGATTGATTTGTCAAGTATTCGAGGAGCTAGCACACTTTTTGTAGACCCGTACTCGTATAACGTTTGGTGGGTTGTGAGGGATGAGGTAGGAGAAGTAGCGGTCCTAGAAAGGGCATTGTGGAGAGCTGGAACCTTATTCCTAATGGGGAGCTCCTAGAGGGAGAAGCCCGATTGAACACTGAAGGGGTAAATCAACGATGGAATAGAAGAGAGGAGTTGGGGCACAATCCCACTGATGTAGCTTAAGGAGAAGACTCACCGAAAATATTAAAATTCGATTCTCTATCAATATAAAAAGACGTTGACGTAATTGGGTGCTTCTGAACGATTCTCCTCGGCTTCTTAGTATCGAAATACGAATTTGGTGGAACAAACTCGGTATTTATGCTAGCAGGAGTAGGAGTGTCAGTCGCTCCGGAGTACTATAAGAGGAAGCGACTACAGTAATTGTCGACGCTTCTTGCAGGAAAAGAAGATCGGGTTGAAGGCCAAAAATAGTTGGCGCTGGCCTTTTTTAGTCACGAAGAGGCCAGTGTGCATGCATTACTGTAGAGACGCGGGAAGGGGCCTCTGGAGGGACGCCAACTCTGTTTGCTAGAGTCGTTTGTCAAGTACATAAATAGTTACAAAAAGACGCGAACATGAAAGTGGACAAATACAATAATGAACGAGCATACTGTAAGTGAGTAAAGGTATACTGTAACATCACATGAGCGGCTGTCCGTGACACTCAGTTGGAAGAACTCTGTGCACAAAAATCTGGTCAACTTTGACAAGTGCTTGTCCAATGACCAACCTATCAGTTGGTTTGAAATTTATTGTACAAGCACAACTTCCACCTCTAGAAGCAGCTACACTGTGTAAATTGCACGGAAAATTCCAGCCTTTGTATTATTCAGATTGAAAGTGCAATGAAAAACTGGTCACTGTGAGTTTGGATCAAACTTTAGCTGTCTATAGCTCCAAGACAAAAGTAGCTAATGTCCTGATTTTATAGAAAAAGACAGAACCAGGGTGTCGTGATGCCTTAGCAGTTTCATTATTTTTGAGCAAGTACATCAAAAGTTATAAGATGCAATGTGGAGAGCTTGATAAAAAACGCAAATTTATGATAATTTTTGAAGCCAAATTTTCTTATTGAGCCCACCTTTGATCTTTTCATTTTTACCACTATTGGAGAGAACACACTTTATACTTCGGGAATCCAGTTGAAACAAAATGGTTTATTTCCATATAAGGTTTTTATTTGCCCCAAAAGAACCCTATGTTTTACGCCTGTTTCAGCATACAGATTTGAAGCAGGTCATGCTGATGTCGTATAAACAATGACAACTAGGCTTTATCATGTTGTGCAGGTCTTTTCTTAAGAGGCGTAAGAAAAGATGGAGGCTTCGGGTCTGATCTGACCTGTTAGAACTACTCCCTTGGCTAAGCCTCGGTGATAGTGCAATGGTCCGATTATCCCCGACCTACAACAACAAAGATAAACTTAACCTCAAAAGCGGGGCCTCACCAAAGAGCTCCGCAGTCTCCTAGCTGAGACAAGGAATCCCCTCAGGGATAAACTTACTTGAGTATAACCCTTAAAGGGTTTCCCAAAGCTTGCTGGGTGCAAGCTGGCGCCTGGGCCTCTGGCCCTCCGCCTTCATCGGTCAGAATAATCTAAATAAAAGGGAATATGTAAAACAATATTTCCGATGAACTATTAAAAAATGTGGAATGACCACAGTTAAAGAATATGCAAAACAAAGTCGAATTGCTGGGAATTATATTTATGGACGCCAGCAATATAACAAGAATAATATAAAAAATAACGATAATAGTGAACAATGATTTCACCATATCTTTTTGGTCTTTCTTTGGTGCTCCACTTCTATGCAAATGTCTGCGCCTCTGGTTGTCCATTCCTTCGATTTGCATGGCGATTTCCCCACGCAAATTGCCATCAACAGGGTGCCCAACATCCCTCGCGCCTCGAAACCGACCTACCGGAGGTAGAAAAAAAACTTTCGGCCGGGTTACCCCGGCATTAAAAAGAATTAATCAAAAGAAAAAAAATCTACTACTCCGGCTGACTCCTGTTATTACAGTTTGTCTCACTCGGACTCCTGTTTCACAGTCTGTCCTAATCGGACTCCTGTGCTGGTCGTTGGACACAACGAATACCAAGGACTTCGCCGCAATGGCTGGCAAGTGACACCCATTTTGACCTCCGCGTTGATGGAATAACCTCCCGTCCTAAGGAGTATGACATTGACGTCGGTGCTGAATTTGGTCGATTTCGGGTTCGGCTGCTTGGTCTGCATGCTGTGGCAATTTGTTGGCCGTGGGTCTAACGGCATGCAAATCGTTTTCCCGCGTCTCTATTTTTCTAAATTAAAATCAAAATACGAGATTATATTATACGATACAACAAAGACGACGCGGGAATGTACGAATATCACAAATGATAAAATGCGCTAAAAAAATTGAGCATAAAATGTGGCCAAAAATTTGAAAAATGTTTTTACGGTTGCATTTTGCACCAGTTTTGTCAAAAAGAAAATTTTAGTTGGCCAGCAGCACCGAAATTTAAATAATATTTTTGGATTTTATAATTTTTTGATTTTTTTTGGATTTTTGTGTTTTTATTAGTGTTTTTGGATTTTATATTTTATGAAATTGATAAAAATATGATTGGAAAAAGAGAAATTTTGGGCAAAAATTTGTGCGGCTAATTACTGCTGCTGCCTGCCGCCTCGGTAACCTCCTCGAGGTCTTCCTCGATAGTATCCCCTCTGGCCTGGTTGGCCTCGGGTCTGACCTCCGTCCTGGCCTTGATTTTGGCCTTGCTGGCTTCGGCCGCGTCTACCAAGCGGCTGAAAGTTTGGATTGTAGAACTGTGCATCTGGGTCTTGACCTTGGTGTTGCCAGGTTCCTCGGCCTCTGTAGGGTCGCTGAGGGCGCCCTCTGAAGCCTCCTCTGGCTTGACCTTGGTCATACCCTGGTCTACCCCTGTATGGGGCCGGGTTTGAGAACATATTGTCTCTCCCCTGCTGCCTTTGTGTTGGACCACTGCTAGTGGAGCTGCTGCGTTGAGGTTATTGAGTCCAGAAAGTTGAATTAAGAGATTTTGATGATGTTGATTTTGATTCAAGAAAGCGGACTTTTATAAGAAGTGCTAGCAGCCTCACTATACGACCTCTGGCTGGCCGCAGTAGATGATTGTTGTGTCCTCAGCAGTTGTTTCTTAGCCGGAGGGAGTCTAGGCACTTTAAACTTACTTGGGCTCTTGGCAGCCGTTCGCTGATATTTATCAGCTTGCGACCTGTCATTGCCTGGTGCCTTCCTCTTAACACCCATCTGGTTTAACCTTTGTGAGCCCATAAAAATATATTGATTAAAGGCTGCAATGTAGACATCGTCTACGCGGTTTCCCTGGGCCTCAACGACTAGTTGTCTGTTCGCAAATGAACACGCCTGGGCATACCACCTACCAATTGCCGTCGGCGTGATCGGAGCGAAGTCCAACTGTAGAAAGATCATTAGGGTCACATACCTAATGGCCGTAAAGACGTCTGAGGCATCGTAGTCCTGAAGCCATCTGGGGATAAGAATTAAAATGATCCATTCCCAGATTTCCTCAGGGATGTGCTCTCCGTCAGACATAAATCCACCTTGCATTTCAAATTGCTGGCGGTAATTTTCATGAATTTCGGCCATAGCATCATTGACCATTCTATAAATGATCGGCCGTTCTTGGCGATCAAAGGCGAAATAATTGGCGACCTCTGGATTTTCAAATGAGATCGGCCCAATTAAGCGCCTTTGTTCCCCTTGCCACTCCCAATAATCAATCAGAGTTTCGGCTAATTGGCCAGGAGTGACAAACTGCTGTGGCTCCCTTTCGGGTCTATTGGCTACCACATTCAGTTTGACCTTCTTGATCAACTTTTCCTCCGATTCAAGATCGGGCTTCACCAATACGCTTCCCGCAGGTTTACTACCTCTTGCGGTATAGCTGGAGGGCACGGATTTACTCTTGTCAGATGAAGTACTAACCTCCCCGCCTGTTTTCGATACCGTTCGCGTCTGAGTGTATGAAACAGTTGCAGTGGACCCTGTTGTCCTATCCGATTTTGTCTGGCCTTTGGAGGTCTCCGTTCGCGTCTGACTCTTTGCAGTCTCCGTCCTCGTCTGACTTTTTGTAGTCTCCGTTCTCGACTTTTGACTTGTCGAATATTGTGGGGTCGTGGTCTCCTGGGCCGTATCGTAGGCGTCGTTCTCGGAACCGGTGACGGCCGCTCCTTGTTGCTGCTGATCTTGAGCTGCAAGTCTGCGTCGTCTGGCCTTACCTATCCTTTTTCTGCGCCTTACTTTTTCCCTGGCCAGGTGTCGGATAAATTTTTCCGACATACCTTCAGCTAACATCTGCTGAACCTTATCTGGGGAATAAACTCCAGGAATTCCTTCCTCTGCAATTCTTCCCCTCTTCATCAGCTCTGTTGCTGCAATAGCTGAATCTGAGCTGTCATCGGCTAATGCCTGCTCCTTCAGCTTTCTTTGAATTGCCCTCTGACGCAGGAATTCCTGCTGCGTCAGCCTTTTTTGTTCTTGGATTTTGGCCTGTAGGGCCTCGTGCTCCGCTTGTCTGTCGTGATCCTTAGGATCTTTAGCCTTCACAGGTATCTCCTGGGATGCTTCCTGCATCTTTTCCAGTCTGACATCAATTCCCGACATCTTAGTCACTGCTTCATCAATTTGAGTCTGGATTTTCTCCTCCTCAATAGCCTGTTTCTGAGTCTTGGCCTTCATCGCATCCTTATTTTCTGATGTCTGGCCCTCAGATTCCAGAATTTCACCTTCCACTTCTTCTTCAACATCCTCCTCTGAACTGGACTCAGAGTCTGAATTTCGTATCTTCGGCAAGAGCTGTTTTACTTTAGCTGGTAACACAGCTGGTGCCGGAGGTACCGATTGCATAATGGTGACAACTTCTGGCTCAGGCTCGGCCGGTTGCTGTATCTGAGCTACTTGAGTCGGCTGTGCCACTGCTGGTTGCGTTGGCGGCGGCACCACGACTATTACTGCAGCTGCTTGCGTAGCAGCAGTGTCTAAAGCTGGTTGTGTAGCTTTGACCACTGGCGCTGGCGCTTGCGGCTGCGTTTTAACCTGTCCCGTCCCTCCGGCTCGCGCCGTTTGGGAAGTAGAGGGACGATTTAATGGTACTTTTGATACCAACTCACCGGCTGGGGTATAGGTTAGCGTATACCCAGGCATCTCTGAAGCAATCGTTCTCTCCCAGAAGCTTTTGCTAACAAACTCGGGTCTGATCTCGAGCGGATTTCTCGGTGCGTACGTAATCGGATAATCAGTCGGCGATGCGTCTTCCGTCATCGGATACCGCAGTCCTGGCGTCAAAGTCTCGAAGCCTACATAGTAAAAAGTTACGTAAAAGTAAGGATTTACCTTGTAGACTCCGTCCTTCAATAACGATTCGTCGTCGCGGATTTGCAATATTTCTTCGGCTTCTCGAAATCGTAAAGGGACAAATCCGAACCAATTTTGCCACGCGTATACCCCTTTTTTAGATGGAAAGCAGGGTTCCGACGGTGGTAGCATTGCTGCTAGCTCTAAATAGTAAGCCAGGCCGTTGCCTGACTTCCAGGACATTTGCTTTATCATCTCCTGTCCTTCTTTAGTATAACTATTTAAAAGGTTATAGTTCAGCAGAGCGCTAGTTTTGTAATCGCACTCCGCTCTTGAGTGAGGCCCTGCCAAATGATAGGCCAATGGCATAAATTTACAGATGACCTCTAACTCCCCAAAGTTTCACTCATCCAACATACCTGAAATTTTTGCCAAATTTGGCGTATAAAAATTGGTCTTGTAGGCCTGTCTATGACCTTCGATACCCACTGGGTAGTGGTTGTTTGCCGAAAACACCTCTTCAGGAATTTGATCGGGCTTCCCGGCCTGTTGCCAGTATAGCTTGGCGTTTTCATATAAGGTCAAAGAAATCTTACCATCTAAATCCCAATAGGTTCCACCTGACTTGAGATTTTCCAAGATATCCTTTGAAATGTTAACCCAGTCTGGTATCTGGACGTCCTGGATTTCGTCGGGATCACTATCTGTAGTGTGTCCGTCGTCCTTCATCGGCTTACCATCTCTGGGGAGTAGTGGATAGAAACCACTTGGCAGTTGAACTCCCTGAGGACGCATGGGATTACACTCCGTGGGTGCGGTATAATAACCGGTGTTATTTCCCTGCATTTGTACGGCCCAACAGTTATACATTTCACATTTCATCATGTGATAGACCATATTTGGCTGTACCTGATCGGTTTCCATAACTGGGGTACCTAGCCCCATTTCTCTTTTCACGTTGCCCGGGATCATTAAGTATTGTTGGTAAAAATGTAGGGCAACGGTATTGATCTGTTTGGGATCAACCTTGCCATGATAGAAAATCTCCATTTGCATGAGCAGCTGATCCGCCATGCCATAGTGAATCGCTGCAAACATGACCAATAAGGAGTAGTATGCGTCTAGAGCGGCGTACCTAAGCTCTTCCGGCAATATACCTCTTTTGGCAAACCGATCATGGTTCACCTTTAATGAAAAGTCATACTGATAGGGGCCCACATCTATCAGATAGAGTTCTGTGAACAGTCCCTTTAACCGAAAGGTTTCGGGACAGATACCTGTCTGAAAACATTTTTTCTCCAGGTTTACCCCTACCATGGTTTGAGCGAAACGGTCTAAATCAAAGTATTGACCCTTGGTCTTTCTAAGAAATTCCCGTAAGGGCACAGTTTTATCTCCGTCCTTATTGTCTCGCCCTGCACCACATACGTTATAGATACTTACCAAGTCCTCCAACACCGAATATCCGGCGAACAGCATGTCGGAATTCAAAAAATCGTGGAGGCTGGTCCATTCTTTGAGCATCATCGACGTCGTATCAATAACGTAGGTTTGACCGTTTGTTAACGCGAAGCTCACATATCGGGCAAATTGCTTTCCCATTGGATTGTCGACCTCTCTCGTTTTAAACAAGGCGGCGACTTTATCCTGGTTGACTTTTTCGACATCGAATCCACAAACTGGCAGTCCTCTGAAGATTGATACTTCTCGGATAAAGTGGAGTGTCTGGCTGACTTTCCCGATGTCTACCAATATTGGTTCCTTGGGATTAGCCAGCCAGTACCCAAATGTGGCTTTGAACCACTGATCCAGTTCATGGATTCGCACGGCCCTTTTGATGTTATAATCTAAACATAAGATACTATTAATTTTAGTGTTTATTCCCCTTTTTTCAGCGCATTTTCGGGTCTATACTACACCAGCACCACAACACCAAGCGGGTTAAGTTTCGCGGAAAATAAATTTAGTGCAGGTTGTTAGGTGAGCCACTGATATACAAACATTGAGCTGGTAGGCAACTAACACCTTACCAAATCTTACCCTTGCTACCTCTATATGTTGGGGAGGGTAGACCTGATCCGATTGTCCACCACTTGATCGGACACCAATCTCTGACCAGCTGCTTGAGCGACCAACTACGCTCCATTTATGGCGCTGTATTTACAATTTTTATAGCGCTCGAGATTGATAATTTTTAATAATTTAGATATCGAAAAAGTGATATAATTTGATTTGATTTGAAAATAAATAATTTTTAATAAATTTTGATGATAAAACTTTAAACGGGCTGAACCCAAGGTTCTAGGTTTCCCTTGAATCGTATAGCTCTCGGTGGTATCAGGTATATTTCCAAGTTGGAAATTCCCTGCTTGGCTTCGAGCTTCCGCTTCTCAGTACTCCCATTTTTCGTTCCCTCTAAGTTCTAACCTCGTCTGCCCTTTGGGGCGCCGAGCTGGTCTTCCAGTGACTTCTGGGCATTACCTGCGATTTCCAAGAATATTTGATAAAATAAGTTCGAAACTTACCATCAATGAAGAAAAAACGATTATCTTGGCGGTGCTGGACCCTGCCATATTCAACATGGCGCTCTGTATGCGACCACTCGTGCGTCGGAGCTTGTTGGCGGTTCCGCGCGCCTTTTCCCATCTCTTTTCGTTTCGAAATGTTTTCTTTCGAATAATAAATTTATAAAATTTAAAATTTTTGAACGCTGAAAAAGTTTAATTTGGCAGTTCTGCTAATTTCCTTTTTATCGCGATTCCGGGAATATTTTACTTCTTCCTTCCGATGGAAGTTTAGAATTCAGATAAGCGGGGGCAGCTATAGTTTGATTTTGAAAAAATGAAAAATTTGAAAATTTAATTTTTTGGAAAAATATCGGAAATATTTGGGTTGTCACTTTGGTCTAAAATTCTGAAAAATTTTTCCCCAAGTCTGATATAAATATGAAAAATTTACAAAATTAATACGAATAATACATAAACGCGATAAATATTACAAAATAATACATTTTTAATTAAAATTAGTACCTACGCGGGCGAGATATGTACATAATTTTAAAAAAATTCAGCGCGAGATTGCGCATAGATTCGCCTTGAGCGAATTTCCAAATGATTTCTTTTGGTTTGGCGCTCCAGTCGTAACTGTTTGTGCCATATTGGAAAGTGACGTATTTTCGTCACGTGGCACGTCCTGATTGGCTCGCGCTATTCGCGGCAAGACCCTAGTGGTCTCGTAACGAAAATGTTTCAACCTGCTGATTGAAACAGTTTGGCGATTTAGCGGGTTGTCCCAATGTACAATGGTGACAACGTTCTCCGCTTCTCGCGAAATGTCCGTAACTATAAACGGACCGGACCATGGTAGTCCTAATTTTTTCTGCTTGTCTACTTTGAGCAGAACCCAGTCCTTTTCTTTGAACCCATTTTGCTTGGACTTTTTATCGAAGTATTTCTTCGATTTTTCGGCAGCACTTTGGATATTTTTAGCAATATCCTCGTAAACATTGACTAAATGATTGGTCAATACAAATTTGTATGCCTCTGCATTACTGTCCGGCATTACAATATCGTATGCTTTCGATAAGTTTAACCCGAAGGTTGCCTCGTGACCTCTAAGCAATGAAAATGGGGATTGCCCCGTGGCTGCATGTGGTGTGGCATTATATGCAAACACCACTACTCTCAAGTATCTTGGCCAGTTATCTTTTTCCTCAATGGCCACCTTTCTGAGCTGTTTAATAAGTGTCTGATTGAACCTTTCTACCATACCATTTCCTTGTGGATGGTAAGCTGTCGTATAAATTTTTTGACACTCTAGTAACTTGCAGATCTCCTTCATCAGATCTGAGGTAAAACAACCTCCTCTATCGCTGATTAGTCTCCGTGGAGTCCCGTGCCTAAATACAATAGCTTGTAGAAAAGTATCTACAACGGTGCTAGCTGACTGATCTGGGATCAGTTCAGCTTCAACCCACTTTGTAAAATAGTCCTGGAAGACTATAACATACAGTCTCTTCTCACTTAGTGGAGAAATACTCACGATATCTACTGATACTATATCAAAGGGACCTTGTGGGATAATAGGTATCAGTGGAGGAATTTCCGTGTTTCCCTGATTAGCCATTTGACATACTGGACAAAATTTTATCCAGTGCCTGACATCCTTTTCTATTCCAGGCCACCAGAACCGTTTTTTAATCATAGCAATTGTCCTTTTGAACCCCTGATGAGTCATTATTACGGCACCGTGGTACTGGTGCAAAGTATTGTCCCTTAGACAGGATGGGACGACCACTTGATCATCGGACCCCTGTCCGGCTACACAGTATAACACTTCATTCTGGATATAAAATCCACTGTGATACTTGGTTGTCCCATTTGGACCCAACCTATCAAACTATGGTCGTAATACCTCATCTTTTCTCTGCAAGAGGGCCATGAGATCATCTCTAATTAACCCTTTTGGCAACTCATTTTCTTTGGGGTCTGCCAAAGTAAATTCAGGTTCCTTTTCGGGCTATAACCAGGTAACTCTTTTTTCCTTACCTTTTTCCTGATTTCCCCTACTTACTTTTTCCTTACCCTCATTGCCGTCAGGCTGGACCTGAGCCTGATTATCTTTTTCCGCTTCCTTCGCCATGCTCCTCGTAGTTATGGCATTTACCAAGTCTGCAGGTGGGATTGATTCTGGATCACCCTCAGAATCTTCTGGATATATTTGGGTGAATCTGGGACTTATATCAGTCCTCTGATTTTTCTTACCTTTAGGCTCTGAAAATAATGGAGTACCGTCTTCAGGATTCCGATCTGTCAGAATTCTGAATCTCTTTACCAAATTGAGATGCTTTTTCTCAATAAGCTGTGCTTCAAGGTTTTTCAGATTTCCAGACTCTCATTTATCCCCTGAGAACATGTGTTCCCATATTGGTGGTATCTTCTCCGCTTGATCGTCTGGTTCATCCATCCTAGAGTAAAAGTCTGCCATGGCATTTTGTTTTCCAGGCACATACTCTAGTTTATGGTTGAACTGAGAGATGAACGAATACCATCTCTTCAATTTACCATTGGTCATGGCATTGACCTTCATAGACAACAACGGTTTGTGATCAGTTCTTATGATCACTCTATGACCTACTAGGCAGTGCTTGTATAACTTTAAGCCATACACTATTGCCAAGCACTCCCTTTCCGTGGCTGACCACTTTTTCTCATCCGCTTTTAAAATTCTGCTATTATAGGCAATTACCCAGCGGTCTGACTTGGTCTCCTGGTAGAGAACTGCTCCTAGTGCCGTTCCACTGGTATCTGTCTGAAGGACAAAGTCTGCAGACCCGTCCAAAACCGGGTACCTTAGAAATGGCACTGACAATAGTGCTTCTTTTAGGCTCCTAAAAGCCTGATGGTGAACCTCCGTAATTTCCCAAACACAGTTCTTCCCGGCTAATTTATACAATGGTTCTGTGTGTTTAGCCAAACCCGGTATGAACTTCTTACACCACTGCAACATTCCTAAAAACCTTTGCAGTTTGCGTTTAGACTCTGGGAATGGGAAATCATTGATAGCTTTGACCTTTTTCAGATCTGGGGAAACTCCATCTGAATTTAAGATATGTCCTAAAAAATGAACTCTCTCATGCAGGAATTCACATTTCTCTGGTTTCAAGGTCAAATGAGCCTTTCTTAGAGCTTGCAGGACTAGCTCTAAATTAACTAAGTGTTCCTCAAACGTATTTGAGAATACAATCATATCGTCTATATATACTAGACAGATTTTCCACACATATGGATGCAAGACTCGTTCCATAATACGCTGGAACCCTGCTGGCGCATTTTTTAGGCCAAAGGGCATGACTTTAAATTGATAAAGCCCTTCTTGGCATATGAAAGCAGTTTTTTCCTTGCTTTCCTCATCCATCGGCACTTGCCAATATCCAGATTTGAGGTCTAGGGTTGTATAAAACTTGGCTTTACCTAAACAGTCTAGATAGTCATGCATTCTAGGAATGGGATACATATCATCCTTCGTAACATCATTTATACCCCTAAAGTCCACTACTGGTCGCTTGGTACCATCATTTTTACCTAATAGAAATAACGGAGCTGCCCAAGGCGACTTTGATGGCTCAATTACACCCTTTTTGAGCATATCTTGGACATGCTCACGAACATGTGGCCCTAAATTAAAAGCAGTCGTGTGGTACCTTTTTGCCACAGGTACTGCATCGTCTGTATTTATTTTACAGGTCAAGTAGGGTGTAGTAGTTGGAGGATCATTGGGCAAGCTGAACACGTCTCTATATTTTGTGAGACATCGTAGAGCTTGTTCCAATTGTTCAGATGGTATGTTGGATTTAGCTAGCATATTGTACAAAGCTTCCTTGAATTCTTTCTCATCCGATTGAGGAGAATCAGGTCTAGCTTGAACTGCACAAGTTTGCAGCTTCTCCAAATCCTCAACTATCTTCCCCTTTAGTTGATCTTGGTTATTGGCATCACATAACACTGAATTAGTATGGCCAATTATTTGATTACTTTTCAAATGGCATCCTGATCCTGTGTTGTTGGATACCATAACTACAAAATCATCTTTTGTACCATCTACTATGGTACTATCTATGTGGAACCTTTCTTCATTCTCCTCAGACTCTATTATGATTCCATTAAGGCGATTTTCGCCTACCTTATCCCAAAGCTTTGCTTTCAGAAGTATATCAGTACCACTAGGTAAGTAGATTGGGTTCACACTCACCACTAGCACCGAAACCTTTAGCAGGCAAATCTTTGGCTGATACAGGTCGGCGGCGCTCATCGTGGATTCCCTGGTGCTCGTGGTCATGACCTCTCCACAATTTGATTGGGGCTGGTCCGGTGTCACGTATATCCGTTGCTGATGGTTGTTGAGCATCATCATCCTATTCCTGAAATCTATTATGGCTCCTACCTGAGGATGAGCCAAAAAGTCTGTTCCTACTATTACATTTTCACCCGCTTCAGGAATTACAATTGCTTTGACGGGAAACTGTCCACACAATGTATCCATCCTAAATTGGATATACCCATGGGCTTGGACTGTTTTACCGTTGGCTACAGTAACATTTAATATCCTCGGATATTCAGTGTAATCCGGGCCCAAAGTTTTTTTCAGAAACTTTGCTGACATAACAGTACACTGAGCTCCTGTGTCAATTAAAGCCAGTGTCTTACGACCTCCTATAACAACCTCAATATGGAATGGGGCTGTTCGGGGGTACGTATCCAGCAAATGTTGTTCCTGAGGACTAGCTGGTGTGCCGCTCTTTACTACTTGTACCGATGGTACTACCATTTGTGGTGCAATTGCATTCATTTGCACAATGCTACCTAATACAACATTTGGGCAGTTCACTCTCTGATTTACTTCACCTAAAGGACTCATTTGTGATTGCCTTGCAACCATTACACTCAAATAATCCTTCTGGGGTGGCTCATTTGTGAATTGACTCTGTCGAAGAGTCTGAGTTGGACCTGTAATAGCCTGAGGTGGCTGAGGATGCTGTAATGCAGCTTGCTGTTGGTATTGCTGCATCTGTTGGAACTGCTTCTGCAGCTCCTTTTGCTTTTTGAATTCCAGAAATTCATTATAATCGGAATTCTGTAGATAACTCTCATGGCTATCCTGATAACCCAAATAGCCTATGTTATATGCACCTCTACCTCTATTATTAAATTTGGCATTAGGGTAACCTCCTCTACCTCTATAGTTACCTCTAGCAAAAGTGTTGAAGCCTCCCCTCTTGAAGCTAGGGAGGCTGGCTCTGCCTCTGCTCCTGCGCTCCGACAACACTCTCAATGTCCTGCAGTCTGCAGTATTATGTCTTATGTTCTTGCCATGGCTTTGTCTGATCTCCGGAAACATGACCTCCCTGACTTGTACTAGGTATGGCCACATCAGACCGATTTTCCATTTGCCTATTATCAACCTTTTGCTGAAGCTGATCCAACCTTTCGACCAGTTGTACCATCTCTTTAGAAATTTTTGATACAAGGGATTCTTTCTTACCTTTTTCGGTCTGAGCCCTAGGGGCTTCCCAAACTGGAATCTCTTCTATTTCAGGAGAATCACTCCTTGACCTTTGGGTTTGGGCCTGTACCTGATTACCTACAGTTTGATATGGTTGCCAAAACCTTTATCTCTGGCCTTGTTGATATCCTTCTGACTGATTCCTAGCAACAACCGCAATTTCAGGATCATGCCTGCTAGGCATACCTACTTCATTAATAACAATAGGATCCTGTTGTGTACCCTTAGGTCCGTATCTTTGAAAAGCATTCTTGTACCTACGTTCAATGTCATGAACCTCTACTGCTAGGTCATACCAGGTTCTAAAGGTATGCTTTGAATTCTTCAGTTCAGACTGAAACGTGGGATCACTCTTGTATATGAAGGTGTCAATAATCAGCCTCTGTTTGGACTGATAGTCTAAATCACCCTTTACTAGTTCCACTAATATACTGACCCTTTTTAGAAACTCTACGGCCTGTTCATTGGGTCTTTGTTGGATCTCAAACAACTCCCTGGTTAACATTTCCAGGTTACACTCAGGTTCAAAGACATTTATAATGGCTCTCCTGGCCTCCCTATAGGTCATGTTGTCTCCTGCAACAGCCTTTGGTCTACCTTTAGAAAGCCTCAGCAGTGCTTCATACTTGGCTGATTGGGGTGTATCCCTACGGAATTCCCCCTCAAGTGCTGTTAAGATGCTAAGCACCTGCTGATTTACCATACCCTCATCTAAAAGTTTGGGTAACACACCTTTAACGATATTCCTAACTACAATCTCTTGTGCCAAATTATTTGTTGGCACTTCCCTCTGATCATAAGCTGCTGTTAACACTGGATCAATATCAGAGTTGAGGGATTGCAGCCTAACTCTATTTGGATCTCGTTGAGGTCGTACACCTCCTTGATTTGATGGGATATTGTCTCTGTCAAACCTATAGTCCCTATATGGGAAACATGCCAATTGATCTGGTCTAAGGGTATTTGGATCAACTATATTTCCTCTACCATCATAGACCACTCTTGTTAAAGTTGGATGCTGCGAAGCTATCTGATTTGGATTCCTGAAGTCTGCTGATTGCTCAGCTCCCTGGAATCAAAAATCTCTAGCTGGACCTCTCCAACTTTTGGGCTCAAAGTTAAGCCTTTGCCCTTCATCAATTTCAGGCCTATTACTAGGCCCTGCGCCTGCATTCATTTCAGCAGTGAGATGGTTGTCTCTTTCTGCACCCCTAACACATGGTCTAACCTGTCTATCTGGCTCCTGTCGGCTTCCCTTTTATTGTCCTCGGTGGTGGCATTTGCGATGATGTCGAATAATGCTTCGATGGTCCCTTTCAATTCGTGTAGCTGCGTCGCCAACTCTTGATTAGACATTTCGGGAGCTCTTTCCTGTGGCTGGAATCGCTCTTGATCTTGCGGGATCCTCTCTAATTGGCGATCCATTTCAGGGTCCCTTTCTTCCAAATTTGGTCGAAATTCGGGCGTAATAACGTCCCTTTTCGGTCCTGCTAATTCGACCTTTGGCGGCGGTGACCTTTTCAAATTTCGCGGGGGCGGTCCATCGGCGTCTGGGTTCGGATTCGTCCGGCCTGCCTCTTGCGGATCGATGGCAATGGCTGGTGGGTGGTCAATTGGTACGCCTGCGTCCTGCAGTGTAAAATGCATTGCATTTTGTTGCAATGGTTGAACCCTCGTGGGAGTTTGATCCAGGATCACAGGGTCCGGAGCAGCATGCCGTTGCTGATCTCCGTCTCCCAAATTCACTAGATTCCCAGCACTCGCCACTCTGGGTGGTGATCTATTCAAAGTATTACCTCTCGGTATCCTTTCGTTAGGCATTCTAAATCCTGCTAACTTTCTGTAGAAACCTGGAGGATTTTCTTTTCTCCTAGTCTGACTACGAAGTTCTGTGGTGAGGAGTTAAAAGCCACCACTTGTTGTGCAGGTCTTTTTTTAAGAGGGGTAAGAAAAGATGGAGGCTTCGGGTCTGATCTGACCTGTTAGAACTACTCCCTTGGCTAAGCCTGGGTGATAGTGCAACAGTCCAATTATCCCCGACCTACAACAACAAAGATAAACTTAACCTCAAAAGCGGGGCCTCACCAAAGAGCTCCGCAGTCTCCTAGCTGAGACAAGGAATCCCCTTAGGGATAAACTTACTTGAGTATAACCCTTAAAGGGTTTCCCAAAGCTTGCTGGGTGCAAGCTGGCGCCTGGGCCTCTGGCCCTCCGCCTTTGTCGATCTGAAAAATCTAAATAAAAGCGAATATGTAAAACAATATTTCCGACAAACTATTAAAAAATGTGGAATGACCACAGTTAAAGAATATGCAAAACAAAGTCGAATTGCTGGGAATTATATTTATGGACGCCAGCAATATAACAAGAATAATATAAAAAATAACGATAATAGTGAACAATGATTTCACCATATCTTTTTGGTCTTTCTTTGGTGCTCCGCTTCTATGCAAATGTCTGCGCTGCTGGTCGTCCATTCCTTTGATTTGCATGGCGATTTCCCCATGCGAATTGCCATCAACAGGGTGCCCAACAATCAGAGGTAAATAAGAAGGGTTACAGTTTGCATTTTATTTGGGTATGTTACTCACCACACTATGAACACACAATATGATGTGCAGTCACTGTTGTTTTATGTCAATTTCACCAGAAGCTCCCAGAATTTTCTGCATTGTATTGTAGAATGTTCCATATGATTCTTGTATCCTGAGTTCACTGTATGTAAGCAGCAATCTGGCTATGATCCATCATTCGCTTTGTCCATGCATCTACTGCAGTCCATTTTATCATTGGTATCCTCATTCAGTTTATTAAGTTGCTCAATTATCAACAACATAAGTTGACCAATGGAGAATTTTTACCATGTGATTTTAGAATTTAGCCAATACACTGTTGGGCGATTGGACATTTCTGCATGCCATATTACCAAATTCACTCATGGAAAGAATGACGTCAAATAGTCCGTCGAAAGATCAAATTTGGATCATCGATAAACTGTGAAACTACTGCATCCAATAATCAAATTTTGATCATCAATAAGCAGCTCACTAATTTCAGGCAATTCTTTCCATCAATGAATCTGGTAATATGGCATGCAGAAACATCCAATCGCCCAATGGTGCATTGGCTGAGTTGTGAATTCACATTGTCAATATGGTCCATTGGCCAATCTATAAATCTATGATGTTGTTGGTTGAACAACTTTATAAACTGGATGAGGATATCAATGAAAAAACGAACTACAGTAGGATGCATGGATAAGGCGACTTTTCCGCCCAATTTACATAGTTTAGCAGTGTTCAGAGTCGGATGTTGTGCTTGTACAAGAAAATTCAAATCAATTGATAAGTTGGTCATTGCACAAGCACTTGTCAAAGTTGAGTAATCTTTTGCCCTCAGAGTTCTTCCAACCCGAGTATGGGCCTACAAAAAGGGCCCTAGCTCCTCGAATACTTGACAAAACGAGTTGAAATTTTGCAGAACATCCTAACATATGTATATGTACACTAAAAAAATTTTTGAACGAAATTTGAGATGTCGAGCGTGCATCTCTTGGACACGACATGGAATGACCCCTACTAGAGAGTAGTGTGAAGCTATGATTATCCCAAAATTTTCTTCATTTAATGACCGACCACAGCTACTGTAAATCCAGATTTTTTGCCTGTCCTGCCCGATAATCATTCTAGTGAACTAGGTAGGACAGAAAATTCTCAATGATAATGATTTCAGGGTACCAAGGGCGTCAAGGTTTTTTAGGAGCGGAGAATATTTTCCTTCTTTTTGATTGACCGACCCAAATTCTACTTTTTCATATTTTAAAACCCATCAAATGCTCTTCTTGATGCATTTTTTAGAGTTGCCTTGATTGAGTTATAAAAGATGGAATGTTTTGATGATTATGAGTGATGCGTAGTGCCGAAAAAATCTGACGTTTTTTATCTTTTGAAAATTGTTTTCGTCAGATCGATCTTGAGTTCTCAAAGATCTTTGGGGATATGACCGGCGCGAAGCACCGAAAAAACTTAAATTTGGGTATCTTAGAATACATCCAGTATCAAAATAATGCCTGATTTACAGCTCGGTGCACTTGGATAAATTCCCAAAAAAAAGATTGTTCTGTCTTGAAATGTCATTAGTGTATAATTATCCTTCAAGAAATTTGAGATTCAAACCCGTTTTATAGGTGTACGAGGTCGACGACGCAAAAACGAAACAAAAAGCGGCCATGAAAGTTTGTAACCATAAATTTGGTTGCAGTATGTGACAGTATTTATTGTGCTTTACCAATAGCTCGAGCTGCATAAACCACCTCCCGATCATCCTGATTTGACATTGGAAATGAACGTATTAAGACGAGTTCAGAAAAATGTTCATTTCACCCGATTTATTCAGGTAGATTGTTTAAAAGCTTAATGCACGATTTACGAACTGGTATCCAGCCCATTCATTTGCATAGGTAATAGCTCTGCTAGATTGGGTGGGTGAGTATCGGGCCTAATAGGAGGAGAAATCCAATGAGTTAAAAATTTTTCGAAGAACCTAGGATATTTTTCACCTTTCAAGTCATTTGTGGGGGTGAGGAACCAAATTTTAGATGGACAATGTTAACCCCATGGGTAGTGGTCGGACAGCTAGGGTGTCACCTGGGAGGGCCTTCAATTCTGGTTACGGAACCATGTGTCCTTGTAGCTCTGTGAGAGTGTTGATGTAGCCAAGATATTTTAGGAGGGAGAACATCTCTAAAATTTAGATTTGATTGCGCCGCAAAAATTCAAAATTTCGCACCATAATGCTCTCTTTGATACATTCTTCAGGTTTGCCTTGAGTTACTAAAGGAGCATAGGATTGTTTAATAATATGACTAGCGTGTAGGGGGAAAGCCTTTAAAACGCACCGAAAATCTTTCTCTGATGCATTTTGAAGTGTTTTCGGCAGGTAGTTGTAAAAGATCTTTGGGGAATATAATTAGAGCGAATCGCCTGAAAAGTTCAAAATTTGAGTCTCCTGAAATACATCCGGGATCAAAGTAATGCTTCATTTTCGTCTCCACGCACTTAGATTACTTTGTAAGATATTGTTCTGTCCTGCAACATAGTAGTGTATAATTCTAATTCAATGAAACGTGCTTGAAAATTAGAAATTTTAACCTGACAAAATGTACGATTATGTTTAAACAATTTTTGAGGCTTACTGAAAGTGAAATTATCATACATGAAAATCCGTTTTCCATTTGCGTTGAGAGTATTTTCAGATGGTTCTGCTGGTCTCAATCAAGAATAGGCGTCAAAAGTTTAAGTATTTATTTTACCTTTTTGTTCTTTCTCTGTTTTGATTCCTGTTTAATTTCACTCGTGGAACTGGCGGAAATCTCTATATAGTTTTTATTTATATTTTTTAATGTTTTTTCTGTTTCTTTTGTTTTCTTTATATGTCTTCGCAGTTTTTCTATGTTTTGTATCCTTTCTTTATATTTCTTTTCATTCCTTTACATTTTCCTTTTTAGTATTTATATTTCCTTTTTATATTATTTTCTTTATATTTCTTTTCGTTCCTTTAAATTTGTTTTCCCTTTTAATATTTCTATTTCCTCTCTTTAAGTTGTATTTGATTTCTTCATATTTCTCTCATTACATTGATTTTCTTTTATGTTTTTTATTTATTTTTTATTTCCTTTCGTATCTGTTTTTGTAGGTTTTCGGTTCAATATATTTCTTTTCTTTTACACACAGTGATGAGTTCATGTATTTTCTTTATATATATTCACAGATTTGATTTCAACATACGTCACAGAAAAGTGTTGTCTTTTCAGAATGGTGTGCATCGTAATATACGCTATCTGGTCATGCAGCTTGTGGGTAAGCTAATTTTATTGTATTTTCTTCCTCTAAGACAATCCAGTTTTATTCTCTCACAAGGGAGAAATTTGGGCGACATGCGAAAATCCTGCCCAGACAAAAAGTTCACTTATAGTTCGGCTCATCGAAGCGCTATGCAAATGTTCGAAGCTATCGAGCACATGCACAAAGTTGAATTATTACATAGGTAAAAAACATCCTCAAAGTCTGCATAGGAAATTAGCAAAACAAAATTATCTGTAGGGACATAAAACCCGGAAATTACGCCGTTGGTTACACAAGGGGCGACGTTCGAATGATTTATCTGTTAGATTTTGGCCTTGTTCGCAAATATACGGCGAAGAATGGGAAAGTGCGACCACAGAGAGCCCACGCGCCATTCAGAGGTACTTAATGCGGAAAAAATTGGCACATTTCGAATCGCCAATGATGGTTGTCATTAGACAGAGGATATCAACTGAAGTTTTTAGCTCCAGAATGCAACTAAATCTACATACTTATCTACATTTTTTCAGGTACTCGTCGCTATGCGTCACCGAATATGCTCAAAGAAATTGACAGCGGTCGCGTGGACGATCTTATCAGTTGGATTTATTCGTAAGTGAATCGTTGTTTGTAACCGACCTGCTCACAGTGTGTAGTTTTGCTGTTAGTGCAACAAAACCAAGAGTATATTTTTATGTAGTACACTGTAACTTGCATTTTCATCAAAAATGAAAATATTTCTCTTCGAAACATTTTGTCTATTCAAGGTACTGATTTCCGCGGAGTTTCCAGAAGCGTTAGTTTACGTTCAATGTTTAAACTTTTTCATTTTTAAATATGGAATTTGATAGAAAAGATGTCGATGAATTTTCGTCGTGAGCACACGTGACGAACGATTTTAGCAGCACCAAAAAGTTTCATACAAATTGCAGTTTTTTACCGAGATTTTCGACACGAAAAAAATTTTTTTGATTCAAAAATGTTTATTGCGGAATATCAAAAGTTGTTGTCTTGAATTATTCAAATATCTTCACCATTAAAATATGAACTCTCGATAGGCGTTGATGCTTATTTCGTTTTTCTTCTAGAGTGGTAGAATGTTCAATCGGTAATTTGCCATTTCCGTCGACAGAAACGAATCGCAAAAAGTTGGCCGATATAAAGTTGCAAGTCGCCGAAGATGCGCAAGGACTATTCAAAGACATGCATAAAATTTGGCGCCCGATTTACGACCATTTAATGAAACTCAAATATGCCGACGTTCCGGATTACGCAATGATACGCAGAGAAATGGACGGCGTTCTAAAAGAGAAAAAAATCGATTTCAAACGTGATCCTTACGACTGGGAAGAAGAAGGAGGCACTTTTAGTAAAATTATTACGCAAACAATGGCCAAAGGACCGCCGAAAAAGAGCGCCGACGAAATGAAAGAAAAATTTGCCACTGGGACGACTGGCAAGGATACGGGCGGCGGTGCGGGAGTCGATTAATAAGAAATGTAGTATCAGAAATTCGGACAGATATTCAAACGTTTTACATACTAATCAGACTTTTCGATTAATTGCATGTTTTGTTTGGTAAATTTTGAATATATTCAAATTCAGAATATCAGTACGCATACATGCACATGAGGGGGGGGGGGGTTGGGGAGTTTTGGCCCCCAGCAGATTTTTATTGACTCGCAGCAGATTCTTGCTGATCCTCAGCAGATTTGACCCCTAACAGCAATGATTGCGAAGTTGACGAAGGAAAATGAGCAAGAGAGGAGAGAAAGTCGTCATAAAAATGGAAATGATGCTGTAGTTTAGCAATTTTTTTAAACAAAGCATACTTGATTCCAAAGAACTAACATTGTAACTTAAAAAAGTGCTGTCTAAAGCGAATAATTTCACATATCTTGACTAATATAGGTGTAAAAATATGCTGTTTGGATGCTAGAAGACCTTTGTAAGAACATCCTTTTCATTGTCAGGAACAAAAAAAATTTGTATTCGACCTCGTCCTGGCTGACGCCCAGCAGAATTTCTATACTGTGCATTGTACGTAATTGATGAATTTGATTTACATTTACAAGTATGTTATTTCTTGATTCGGTTGATCTACACTTGAAAATCGAACTCGACGTGGTGATCGGCGTTTCCATAATATCCCATTGTGATTAATCACGATTTCATCTTGCAGTCCAAATCTTGACCTTTAATTCAGCATTATATTTTGTGGCTGGGAAAACGCAATCACCCTAAAAGTGCGAAAGTCATAGCGATTCTCAGAGGAGCGAATTCACAAAAGAGCGATTCTCAAAAAAGCGACCCCAAAAGAACGAAAAAGCGATTTTCAGTGACCAAATTTCATTGACAGTATACAGGGTGTAAAAGAATTAAAATTTTAGGCGAGTCTCAAAGTGCAAGTATTTTGGATGTAGTTTGCTGTGCACATCAGAAAACTAACATACAGATACAGATCAAGTTATGTAAAGGATAATGTAGAGATTGATATATGATATCCTTGATATATCAGTGTAGTATCAAAATATCAATATCAAAAATGAGCATGATATGAAATATCAACATTAGACTGCCCGAATATCAAAAATCAGTTTTTGATACTTTGATATTACACTGATTTTGGTTTGTCGCTCTGTCACCGACAGCCGCTCATGTGATTTTACAGTATACCTTCAATCTCATACAGTATACTCGTTTATTATTGTATTTGTCCACTTTAATGTTCACATCTTTTTATAACTATTTATGTACTCAACAAACGACACTTAGTCGGCATCCCTCCATAGGCCTCCTTCCCGCGTCTCTACAGGAATGCATGCGCACTGGCCTCTTCTCAACTAAGAAAGGCCAGCACCAACTATTTTTGGCCTTCAACTCGACCTTCTACTTCTCCAGCAAGAAACGTCGACGATTACTGTAGTCGCCTCCTCCTACCATACTCCCGAGATGACTGACACTCCTACTTCACCAAACTCGTATTTCGATACTATGGATTAGGATCGATGAAGCCCCCAGTTACGCCACTGTTTTTATGTTGATAAAAGATCGAATTTGAATATTGTTTTGGTGAGTCTTCCCCTTGTGCTGTTACTAAGTGGGATTGAGCGCCAACTCTCTTTCCTACTCTATTGTCGATTTACCCCTTCAGTCTTCAATCGGGTTTCTCCCTCCATGAACTCCTCATTAGGACTAAGGTCTCAGCTCTCCACAAGACCCTTTCTAGGGCTAGAATTGCTGACCTCTCCTCTCTTACTTTCTCTCATCACCCACGGGCAGTCACGGTACGTGATAAGCTCTGTGACCTACAAGCTGGAGACTAATTAGTAGCATTTCCTAACTGCAGTACACCAGTGCCTACGACTCCTATAGCACCTCTTCGCCCTCACTCCCGAGGCATCGCAACTTCCTCTGTTTCATCTCTCAGGCCACCTCCCTTAATGTTACAGTTCGAATTCATTATGATTTATGCACATTTTTCATGTCCATTCATCATACTTGCAAACACACATGCACAACATAGATATTCTGCTGGGGGTCAGCCAGGACAGGGGATGGAATACAAATTTTTTTTCATTTTTGGTAATGAAAAAAAGATCTTAATAAGTCTGTTGAAATGAGACTTGGTGGAAGTTGAGAAATATATTAAAGGATTTGATACCAAAAATAGACCTAATCAGTCACTAGCTAATTCACCTAATCAGGCCGAAACCTCAGGTAGAATCAGTTTGCAACAGTTCGGTCAGTCTCAAAATCAACAAAGATCTCCTGCTTTCGTCCCGAAGAACTGCAGAAGATAAGATAACACCCTGAGCTCAAGTAACTTCAAACCAGGGGCAAACTCAGAAGTCAGGCCGAGAACTGAGTTGTAAATGTAGACTTGCACGCTGGGTGGCTCTCCAGAAGTCCGGGGTCTAACCTGCGTTCCCTCCGCTGCGAGAACTCCAAAGGCTGTCGGCCGCGGGACGTTGTATTTAAGGCGGAAATGCTCCCCCACAAAAATATAATACAATAATATAAAATAATGCCCTATTGGGCCGCCGATTTCTTCTTTAATAATAACAAAACAAACAATCAATGAATGACCAAAAACATAGACGACCGGCATATTTATGCACGGTGTCTATGCAAATCGGCGTCTACGCAAAACGCGTCGACTTTGGCTATTTCTTCACAACCTGGAGATAGACTATGTCCATCCCTGACATCCCTCGAGCCTCGAAACTGACCAACGGGAGGTTAAAAAGATTCATATTACACCGCAATGACAATTTTGGAACCTTTTCAGGCCCTAATACAGTCAAAGCAGTTTTCTGAACCTTTTTGGTCAGTCATGCCCCCTTGCGGAAAGCTTTCCGAATGACCACCCTCTTACGTCAAGTCTTTTACCAGGCATACCGGAATGTCCACAAGGCCATCCGGGTGCGCTACCTCTTGGTCTGGACGCCGACGGATCAACGACTCGGCATCAGCTTGACTTTGTTGGTGTACCGCTGAATCCAATTTGACCTGCACCAGGGCCGAGGGTCTTCAGTTGCCGTCCATCCCGTGACCTTTCGTTTTGTGCTTTACGCTGGACGCCAGGGACAGAACATTTGTCTGTCTATCTCTTTCCGGTTGCGTGTTTCGCCGTGAAGTTTCCGCCTTTTTCCAACGTTGCCCTCGCCAAAAAAGATTTTCTATTATATCTAAATAAACTACAAAATATGTACATTAGTACGAGTATCACAACAAAAAAAATCAAATCTCTCGGACGCATCGATTGAGCAAAACAAAAAAAAATAAGGCGAGATAATAACTGAGATTAAGTGAAAAAATAAATTTTTGTACATGCCTGTTTTGGCAATGCGAGGTACGAAAACGAATAAAAATTTAAAGCACGCAACAAATAAGAAAAAATTTTTTTTTTTGTATTTTGTATTTTATATTTTTTTTGTATTTTTGTGGTTTTATATTTTTTTGTATTTTGTGTTTTTTATCCAAAATAAATGCGAAAACGATATTTATGGCCAAAAATTATGTGGCTAAATTACTGTTGCGGCCCGCCACCTCCTTGCGCCCCTCTATGGGCTCCTCCACGACCTCCATAAGGTCTCCATACCCATTGGCCCTGCTGGCCTCCTCTACCTTGCACCTGAGGCGCAGCACCTCTGCCACGCACTGCTCCACGACCACCCCTGTTGGGGTTGTGGAACTGAAACTGGCCTCGGCCTCGGTTACCAGTCTTTTGCACTTTTCCTTGCGTACTCGGAGCTATTTCCTGGCTTCCTTGGCCTTGACCCTGGCCTTGAGGTCCGGGAACCTTCAAAGTAGCACCAGTTTTTCCGTCTTGAGCTTTACTGAACTTAACAGAGCTTTGCAAGTCTGAACTGGCACTTCTTTTGGCTCCCATCACTCCGACCTGGTGATTGCTACTAAGCATCACAGATCGAAAGGCCGTTTTGTATTCCAAGGGGGTATCGTGGTTATTATACACCCTCAACAGTCGGTTATTCGCCGCCACCATCGCCCTGGCATAAATGTTTCCAATATGCATCGGAGATAGCGGGGCGCATTCCAACACGAGGAATAGCATCACAACCAAATACCTGACCCAGGAAAACGCATCAGGTGCTCTCTCCATCTTGAGCCACCTGGGGAGAAAGTCATACATGACTCTTTCCCAGAGCTCTTCAGGTAAATTGGTCCGATCATAGAGAAAAGCTCCCTGGATTCTGAACTGTTGTTCATAATCCCGGTAGATTTCCCTAACAGCATCATTTACCATGAAGAAAACTCTTTCTGACTCAAATTGCTCGAAAGCAAAATACTTGGCCACTGCACTCGTGAAAAATGATATCGGGCCAGATTCTCTGGCTTTTGGTTGATAGACATCCCCGAAGTCCAAGAGACTGTCCTTGAATTTTTCTGCAGTCACTTCTGGCGTTTCAGTTGCCTGAGCAGCCTGTGCCTGCTTAATTTTACTGGGACCAGCCACTTGCACTTGACTAGCTGCCACTCCTGGTTTTTGGTCCTTGCTGGGTTTTGCCTGACCTTTCGGCATCGGTTTCCCCATGGCAAGGCTTATTGCGCCTGAAGTTTGACTAGTTTTGGATGTACTATCTTGAGTTGCAGTTGCCACTGAAGATGTAGCCAATGACGGTGTTCCAGTTGAAGTAGAAGTAATTTGAGAAGTGGGGGTAGCAGTGGAGGTAATCGTAGAAGTTGAGGTCAATATGAGGGACGAAGTCGCCGTCTTACTGTCTTTCTCTTTCTCTTCTGCTTTTGCTCCCTTGATACCCTTCTTCCTCCTTTCCTTCTCCTTTACTCTCATTTTCTTTTTCCTTTCAGCCATAAATAATATTTTCTCGTCGTTCCAACCCTTTTCTCTCATACTTTGAACGACTTTGGCTGAATACAATCCTGGAACACCCCCATCAGCAGAAAACGCTATTACCTCCCTGCTCTCCGTCATCTCCGAGTCCGGCGTTTCCGCTTTCGTTTCGTCAATAACGAGCTTATCGGAGGCCATATCGTCGTCTACCTTCATCGGCGATGGTGGCTCTAATACGACTACCTTCGTTTCCACTTCGGGCGCTGCGGTATCATCCTTTTGGAGTCCGAATTGAATTGACATTTGGCGAAGTTTTTCGCTGTAAATCGCCGCATTCTTCGCAAATTCTTCCTCCATTAATTCGGGTTGGAGCCGAATTCTTTCCTTCGCCTCCTCTTCCATCTTTAGGATAACTTCTAATCGACGCTGGTTGTCGAGTTCGGACTGCGTCTGAGCAGTTTGAGCTTGCATCAGTTCCGTTGCCGGAACCGACTGCTCTTGCTGCTACTCTTCTTCCGACAGCTCAGTCAGGTCCTCATCCTCAAGTCCTTGGTCTGGCGATTCATCTTCAGCCGGCAGTCCCACTGCATCGCTGAAGATTTCGCTTTCCGACGTTTGGACTTCCTGACCTGAAAATATCGGAAATTCAACAACACCTACATCAGCCTGCTGTTTGTCCTCGCCTTTCAGACTATCAGTCTTGGTGGGACTAATCTTGCCAGCTAATTTGGTGACAACACCTTCACCAGTTTTATAACTATATGTGTGCTGAATTCCCGGTAAATCCAAGGCCAGAGGTCTAAGGTCAAAGATCTTTGTAGGGAAGGCTATAGTATACTCCCTATTTTCCGCCTTTGACCCATAGACGTCTCCAACCTTGTCGATTTTTGTTTGCCAGGTTACCCCATATCTTAATGAAGGCGTCCTCTGTGCTAGCTCGATATGGTAGAAATTAACATAATAATACGGATTTGAGCTATAGCTCTTACTGTCCGTAGTTATTGTGTCAGGACTGCCAGGGATCAGCGCGCACACATCAGCATTCTTCCATAATCTTAATCGAATCGGCATAAATCCGAATCGATTCATCCAAACATATATTCCAGCACCTTTGCGGGGTACCTCATACTCTATGTTTGGAAGAGTTTTCGCCAACAAAAGATAATGGGACAACCTTTCGTCTGACCCCCAAGCCATTTCTTTTATCTTGCCCTGTAGCTCTGGGCTGAACAATGTAATGAACCTGTAACTAAACATTTCGGCCATTACAAAGTCCAGTTCCTTTCTGCTATGAGGCCAGATCACGTGAAAGGCCAGCGGGACTAAGGCACAAGCGGCTTGCAGTTCTGAAAACTGCTTTTCCTCAAATGCCTTAGCATACTCCGCCAGCTGAGGCTTCCAGTGATCTTTGTCAAAATAGCCCACCCCAGGATCAATATCAATAGGCACATGAACCAGATGCTTTTTTAGGGCATCTAGTAGTGCTTGCTTTTGACGATCTTGGGGTAGTTTGACAACTTTCCCAGCTGTGTCGATGAACCAAACTAAAGACGCTGGTTGAGTGAGTTCATGATACTGTTTTCCCTGCGCCATCTCCTCTACTAACTGTAGGCGCAACCTATCCTTGGCCGACAAGCGCTGTTCAGGCCTAATCATTTCGTCATCTTCGGGATCACTTGCTTCATCATAGGAATTGGGCTTTAATTTTTTACCCTGACGATAAGCACTTGGATAGATGCCTCGACACGGCAAATTTTCTTTCCCTTTCCTAGGATTGCAGATGTCCCGATGGCAATGAAAATTAGGCCCTATTTCTTGCACTTGTGTGGCCCATCTTGCATACATTTCTTGGCGCATCATGTGGTAGGTGGCCTCAGGCTGCCTAACCACAATATCAGGTGTACCCACAAAGTTACGTAGTTTATAGTCCGTAACTATATATGAGTAGAACTGATAAAATTTATATGAAAGAATTTCAATCTGGGATGGATCGACTATATCGTGAGGAAAGTTGGCAACTCCCCCACATAGCTCAATCACATACCCATAGTGAAATGCCCCCATAAAAATTGCCAATGAAAAGTACGCATCCATACCAGCGTACTGCAGTATCTCTTCAGGAACTCTTTCTTTGGCAACACTTTGTCTATTGCGTAAAAGACTGAAATCAGTCTGGTGAGGACCGATGTCAGCCAAATACATTTTGGCAAAGATGCCTTTCAACTTCAATGTCTCAGGGCAGATACCTGCTTTCCTGGATTTGGTAATCTCGCTTCCCATGATCTGCTTTGCCGTGAGGCTTAGATCATAGTATCTTCCTAGATTTCCATCTTTGATACTACATCTAATCGCGTCAGACAAGTCGCGACCATCGGTGCTTTTTCCGCATCCACCAACATTGACAATTGAAACTATATCTTCTAAAACGGCGTAACCCACTAACAATGTCCCTGAGCGTAAAAAGTGTAACAAGATGTTCCACTCTTGCTCTTGCAGCAATGTTAAGTCGATTACGAACGTTTTGCCATTTAGATGGGTGAACGAAACTAATCTGGCAAACTGGTTGCCTTTTTCATTTTCGAACCCCCACCTAAACAGCTTTCTAGCATCCTCGCGATTCACCTTCTCTACATCGAAGCCGATAATGCTCATGCCTCGGAAAGTGCTGCTTTCTAGGTGTTTTACCACCCTTTCCACACTTCCCATGGGAACAATTATTGGCTCGATAGGGTTGGTTGGCCAGAACTCAAAAGTGGCAAAAAACCACCTTTCCAACTCCGCTATCCGCATTGCCCGACAGATATTGTGGTCTAAAAATCCAGGAGAGACTTAAATTTTCACACAGACATACTCTACTAACTCTTTATGTGCATTTTCGTGACCCTTTATAGAACTCTTTGGGTAATTTTACCCACTATTACTCCTTTAACCTTTGGGGAAAACTCTAGCACCTTTGTGCAGAACACCATTTTAACTTTTGAAACTTTTGAAATTTTGGAGCGGGAACTTGATTTTTAGCCTTTCTGGCCGTTGGGTGTCCCTTTATAGAAACCAAAATTGATAGGCAAAAATATGTGAAATTAGGTGTTTTTTCACTCTAACCCAACACACCTTTGCTACTCGATCAGCGCTTAATCGGTCACAACCTTGATCTCCGCGACTAACTCCTGCTAATCCCCTTCTTCGCCGCTTTGCGGAAACCAGAGGGAGCGGGAATGACAAAAAACCTCCCCTAATCGGATCACCTAATTCGACCGAAGTCTTTTTCGGATCACCTAGGTTCGGCCCTTGCCACCCCCTTCTACCTAATTTTTTGTGTTAAATTCTCAACTCCCAGTTGGTAGCTCGTCCGAGAAAGGGCACAGAAACAGTCTTACAAAACACCCCTGATGAGCGTAACCTCCGCTCATTTTCTTACCTAACTATTTGCAAATATAAAATTATTGCTTACCGTCGACCAAAAAATATCGATTATTCTGCCGCAGGTGCGGCTCCCCAAACTGGACTTCGTCGTCCGTCGCGTTGTACATCCGAGTACACTCATTCGGCGTACCCATTCGAAAAATTTTCTGGGCCCGATTCTTTGCACCAAAATAATTTTAAAATTTTTAAAACCGGATTTGCAGCTGTGAAAAGTAGACAGATGTATAAAACATTTACAGTCTATTCCCTTGCGGCTGCAAATTACCTCATGGGAGGGCTCTTCCATTCACAATTTTTCGAAAAAGATTTGAAAAATGAAGAGCAGACGCGGGACACGACTTTTGAAAGTTTTGAATGATTTTGAAGAGTTAACCAAGAAGTTGTAAAATGAAAAAATGTACGAAAATGGGTCTTTCGCTTTAAAAGCTTTTCCCCCGCTTCGTTAAAACACAATCCTACATTTCAAAAAATATGAAAACAGATTTTAACCGTTACAAAACACAATTGGAATAAATATTTATTAAATATACAAAATAAACTCACCCAAATCGGCAGATTTTGCCGCTACGAAACTACACCAGGCGTCGCACTACTCTCCGCTAATTGCGAAGGTACAGTAAGACGATTCGATTGATTTTTTACGTATTTCTGCCATCGTGTAGTCTCGTAGCGAAAAATTTTCAGCCTACTTGCTGAAACCTTTTGCCGTAGCAAAAAATTATCATAACATGCAATTGTTATGACATTATCTTCTAACCTGGAAACATCAGTTATAATGAAGGGTCCTTCCCAAGTTAAGCCTAGTTTCTTTTGCTTATCAACTTTAAGAAGTACCCAATCATTTTCTTTAAAAACCGAGGTTTTAATTTTCTTGTCCAAATATCTTTTGCTAGCTTCTGCTGCTTTCTGGATATTTTCGGCAATAATACCATAAAGCCTGGTTAAGTGGTCTGTTAGGATGAATTTGTATGCCTCATAATTCATGGGCATTACTATTTTAAGGGCTTTTGACAAATTCATCCCGAACTTTGCCTCATGGCCCCGTAACAATGCAAATGGCGAGGCCTTCGTCACTGCGTGTGGGGTAGCATTGTAGGCAAAGACCACTGATTTGAGATATCTTGGCCAGCTATCGGGTTCACCAATAGCTACTTTTCTCAGTTGCTTTATTAGAGTTTGGTTGAACCTCTCTACCATACCATTACCCTGAGGGTGGTAAGCAGTAGTGAAGATCTTCTTACACTCTAATAAATCACAAACTGATTTCATTAAATCCGAAGTAAAACAAGATCCATTGTCACTTAGGAGTTTCGTTGGTGTTCCATGCCTAAATATTATAGCTTCTAAGAATGCATTCACAACTGAGTTTGCTGATTGATCTTCAACCCATTTTGTGAAATAGTCCTGAAAAACTATGACATAAGGCATTCTTTCTCCCAAAGGCGAAATTCCTACTATATCCACGGATACAATGTCGAATGGACCTTGTGGCACAATGGGTATCAACGGAGGAATGGATGGCTTTCCTGCAGTTGCCATTTGACAGACAACGCAGTATTTTATCCATTCCCTGACATCTTTTTCCATGCCAGGCCACCAATAGTGCAATTTCATGACACTCAGAGTTCTTTTGAAACCCTGGTGTGTCATTATTACAGCACCATGAGGCTGATGCAGTACAGAGTCCCTGATGTTTGCGGGTACGACCAATTGGTCTTCGCTTTCTGCCTCAGTTTCCCTATACAATACACCATTTTCTTCGCAGAACCCAGTGTGATACTTCGTGGTGCTATTTGCACCTAATCTATCCCAGATTGGCTTTAAGCTTTCGTCTGCTTTTTGCAGTTTGCTCATCAAGTCATCTGGGATCACGCCAATAGATCTCTCTTTTTCTCCTGATGTTCCTGGTTTATCAAATTCCTCTTCCTTTCTAGGGTGTAACCACTGCACATTGTCTTGTTTCTTAGGTATCGCAGATTTATCAGTTTCCTGATTTTCTTTCTGCACCTTTTCCGAAACACGAGCTTTGCTTCGGGTTACCACCACTTCTACTCCTTTAGGATGCTCTCTTTCGTCCTCAGGACTATTTCGAGCATCCTCTCCTTCCTTTTTATCCTTGTGGTATTTATTCTTTTCAGGGATGTTGTTCCTCTCAGCCACCAAGGAAATTTGTTGTTGTTCTTGTTGTTCTTTTTATATTCCTTTGACATCAGAGGAAACAACATCCGACTTGAACATACTTTCCCACTTCGGTGGTGATTTCACCACATCCTCTGGCTTATCCTTTCTAGAGAGAAAGTCAGCCATAGCATTTTGTCTACCGGGCACATATTCTAACTTGTGGTTGTATTGATTTATGATCGCATGCCACCGCTTCAATTTATCATTTGTTGTAGTACTGACTTTCATTGATAACAGTGGTCTGTGATCTGTCTTAATCAATACTTTCTGCCCCAATAAATAGTGCCGATAGATTTTGAGGCCGTAGATAATCGCGAGGCACTCCCTTTTGGTTGCACACCACTTTTTCTCGTCCTCTTTTAGCACACGGCTATTGTATGCTATGACCCACTTGTCGTCTCCAGACTCTTGATACAGAACAGCCCCTAGTGCTGTTCCACTGGCATCGGTTTGTAGAATGAATTGGGCTGAGCCATCCATTGCTGGGTACCTAAGAAATGGAACCGATACCAGTGCTTCTTTCAAAGCATTAAATGCTTTGTAATGATCCTCTGTGACGAGCCATTTATTCCTTTTCTTGGCCATCAGCTTATACAAAGGTTCTCCATGCGTTGCCAGATGTGATATAAATTTTTTACACCACTGGAGCATTCCGAGAAACCTTTGCATACGCTTGACCGGGTCCGGGAATGCAAACTCCTTAATAGCTTGCACTTTTTTCGGATCGGGCGAAATTCCATTAGAATCCAAAATATGACCAAGAAAATGTACCTTCTTTGGTAGGAATTCGCATTTTTCCGATTTAAGTGTAAGCTGGGCTCGTCTCAGAGCATCTAGGACCAATTTCAAATTTTCTATGTGTTCCTCGAACGTATTCGAGAACACTATGATATCGTCTATGTAAACTAGACATATCTTCCACACATGAGGATGAAGGATTCTTTCCATCATCCTCTGGAACTCGGCTGGTGCATTTTTCAGTCCAAAGGGCATTACTTTGAACTGAAACAACCCTTCTTGACACAGGAAAGCAGTCTTTTCTTTACTGCCTTCTTCCATTGGCACTTGCCAATAACCAGACTTAAGGTCAAGAGTCGTATAAAATTTTGCTCTCCCGAGGCAGTCCAGATAATCATCCATTCTTGGTATTGGATATCGATCATCCTTCCTAACCTCGTTCAAGCCTCTGAAATCAACAACCGGCCTGAGCGACCCATCTTTCTTCCCTACTAGGAATAATGGCTCCGCCCAGGGCGATCTTGATGGCTCTATGACTCCTTTGTCTAGCATTTCTTGCACATGTTGTCTGATATATGGTCGGCGTTCAATGGCAGCTCTGTAGTAATGTTTTGCCACAGGGCTAGCATCACCTGTATTAATTTTACAAGTAAGATGGGGAGTAGTTGTCAGAGGATCATGAGGTAGGCAAAATACATCCCAGTATTTCAAGAGTTGCCATATCACCATCTCTTTCTGTTCCTCTGACACTGTAGCTTTAGAGGTCATTTTGTACAATGCTTCCAGAAACACAACTCCATCGAATTTTGATTCCTTGGCATCGAAAATGCCCTCTAGGCTACTTTCTCCACTATTTCCTGCTTGCGAAATTGATACACTTGATTCTCCCCAAAATACGGAGTTACAGTAGCCAAGAATTTGATTAGGTTCTATCAGGCAGCCGGAACCCGTATTATTGGAGATCATCAATACAAAGTCCTCCTTTGAACCATCAACTATAGTATCATCTATCCTGAATCTCGTTTCTGAATCATCTCCTTCTACGATGATTCCATTTATTCTATTTGCCGAGGATTTATTCCACAATTTAGCTTTCACTAGCTGATCTAATCCATGTGGAATGTAAATTCTATTACAAGCCACTACTGGAACTAAATCTTCCAGTTGCTCAATTGTCGAACATTGATCTTCTTCAATGGAATTTTCTTGTATTGATTCTGCTATCATCGGATTATGCATCCCAACTATTGGAATTGCTTTCTTATCCGATGTTAACAAATCAATACTTTTCTTTACACCCATCATAGTCATTGAACCTTTTCCAAAATCTATTACTGTATTGACTTCCGGATGCACCAGGAAGTCTGTTCCCAATATTAAATCTTCTGCGGACCCTGGTATTATGATAGCTTTAACTGGAAAACGGCCATAATCACATTGCATTTGAAATTGAACGTAACCATGTGCACTAACTACTTTACCATTAGCAACAGTGACTTTTAGGATCTTAGGGTACGCTGTATACTCTAGTCCAAGTGATTTTTTCAAGAAATCACCCGACATCACCGAACACTGAGCTCCCGTGTCAATCAGTGCCTTTGCAGTAGTCGAACACACAGTTACTTTAATGTGAAATGGCTGTGTTCTAGGATATCTTGCTAACATATCCAGTTCCTCTGCAGTTGCTTTTCTACCATACTCGGCACTGCACTCCATTTCTGGCACATTCTCCTCTTTCTCCATGGCACAATTATGTAAACCACACAACTTCATCCCCATCATTGGTTCTTGCTGTACACTATTGACACCACCAGTCGGCGGTTGGTCTGTCTGCCCGGAGGCTTGCGACGGACTAACTACCTTTTGTGGAACCAACAGGGTATTTGAACTCTGATTTGCGATTACTGGTTGTTGGTCCATTAGATTTGGTCCTGGTAACATCAGCTGGGTGGTAGCCTGTAACAATCTCATCTGCTCCCTGAGCTTCTTCAACTTTACGTATTCCTGAAACTCGGCATATTCTTGCAAATTTTCCGCCTCGTCATCAGGAAATGAAACTTGATAAGCTCCCCTTTCACCTTCGTTACCAAAACCTCCTCTATTCCCTCCGTAATTTCCTCTGAAATTACCTCTGAAATTTCCTCTACCTCGGAAATTTCCAAAACTTCCTCTAGGACTTCCTCTTCCAAAGCCTCTTCCACTATTTCCACCCCTTCCACGATTTTGCAGACCTTTATAAAAATTCAAGGTTCTACAATCAATCGTGTTGTGAGTGTTATTTTCGTGGTAAGTACACCATTTTCGCTGCTGAACCTCTTGTTGACTTTTCGCTTTCGCTTTATCAACTTTCTGAGTTAAAGCAGTTATGGCTTCCTCTTGAGCTTTGGTCGAGTTCCTAATCTCTTCATAACATTGTGCCATTTTGATAAACTCCTTAGATAAAGCCACCATGAGGGAGTCCTTTTTTGGCTCCTCAACAGGCTGTTGCCGAGGCATTATGGCCTGTTGCGGAGGTACTTCAAGTACTTCCTCATCTGCTATATCTATTAATTGATTCTGCGAAGATTGCATTGGAGTTTGCCTTTCTGTGTTTGGTCTTCTAAAGTCCCTATTGCGTTTTTGGGCGCTTTCATAAGGTCTTTGGATTACATTCACATCGGCTTGCTGCTCCTCAGCAATTTCCGTTTGTGCCGTATTTATCATCATGGGCTGCTCTCTTGGCCCAAATGTTCTAATCGCATTCCGGTACTTTAACTCTATCTCATAGACTGCCTGCGAAAGATCATACCAATTTTTGAATTTTGCTATGTCTTTCTGCAGTTCTAATTGATAAGTCAAAGAACTCCTATAGAAAAAGGTTTCAATGATTATTTTATTTTTAAACTCCTTTGTTTCACTCTGATAAACGAGATTCACATGTGCTCGAACCCTTTTTAAAAATTTGGTTGCTGCTTCATCGGGTTCCTGCTTAATATCTAATAAATCCCGTTTGAGCATGTCCAGGTTACAATCTGGAGCACAATAATTCAAAATCTTGTCTCGGGCCTCCCTATATGTCGTTGACTCTTCGGCCAATTCTTTCGGCAAGTCCCTTGACAAACGGGTTAATGCTTCTAGTTTCACCTCATCGGGAGTATTCTTACGAAACTCACCTTCTAGCTCCACTAGAAAAGCAAGAACCTGTTTACTTGGCATATCAGATTGCAGTAATTTCGGTTTGATCGCCCTTTCAATGTCATAGACAGTTGGGCCTACTTGAGCCGGATTGACCCATAAAGCTGGATCAATCGGAATCATTGTAGGCATGACCTGCTGCCTGACACTTGGGGTCTCTCCCCTAATACAACTGCTCTGTTGTGAGATAGTTGGATTTATCAGACTTGGGTTTTTTAGGCCTTCGTCAAAACCACAACTACTCACTCTCTGCTCCACTTTTGAGGTAGTGGGCAAATGAGACATATACTGCTCTTTAGGACCGAAACTTGACTTTTGGTCTTTCCGTCTACAGTCTTGCCCAAGAGTGATGCCATCATTTTGCCATGCTAACTCTTCCTGGCCCTGCTCAAACTTCAATGCACCACCTTGTTCCAAACAGCCAGCATTGCTTTGCCTCGGTTCATTTGCCTTACTGGCTTTCTGTGAACCTGTATTAGCAATGTTGGCGAATATGCTATCATAAACATCTAGCCTGTTCATGATCTGGTCCAATTTATCCTCCAATGAGCTCTTTCGAGGATTTTCTCGATGTTCCTCCCGCTCGTTATCCCAATATTATCGATGGTACGTATCAAATAACTGGGCGGGTTTATTAATCGGCCGGCGCTGCTGTTGATCCAAAACCGAAATGTTCATCTTCGGTAATGGATGCGCCGGTCCCGTAATAGGCGGTTGTAAATATTCGCCTCTCTTCGGGAGGTTCATCGACGACGGAATTTTAAATATTTGATCTTCGTTGGCCGATAATATTGCGTCATCGTCCTCCCTCTCGACAGCTGTCGAGGTCATAGGTCAGTTGCCTTCATTTTCCACCAATAAAGGCCTGTGATCTGAGCAATTGTCCTCTTCAGCTGAAGTTTCAACTGAAGTCAGGACAATTAACTTTTCTGTATCACGGGCCTTTTTTCCCGGTGGTGTTCGGGGCAAACCGGAACTCTTGAGGCCACCTAGGTTGTCTTTACTCATTTTGTAACCTCCCAGTTCTCTATAAAAACCAATAGGTTTTTTGACTCCTCGAGTTTGCCTCTGATTTTCCGTTACTTTGAGAGTCAGAAGCCACCACTTGTTGAAATGAGACTTGGTGGAAGTTGAGAAATATATTAAAGGATTTGATACCAAAAATAGACCTAGTCAGTCACTAGCTAATTCACCTAATCAGGCCGAAACCTTAGGTAGAATCAGTTCGCAACAGTTCGGTCAGTCTCAAAATCAACAAAGATCTCCTGCTTTCGTCCCGAAGAACTGCAGAAGATAAGATAACACCCTGAGCTCAAGTAACTTCAAACCAGGGGCAAACTCAGAAGTCAGGCCGAGAACTGAGTTGTAAATGTAGACTTGCATGCTGGGTGGCTCTCCAGAAGTCCGGGGTCTAACCTGCGTTCCCTCCGCTGCAAGAACTCCAAAGGCTGTCGGCCGCGGGACGTTGTATTTAAGGCGGAAATGCTCCACCACAAAAATATAATACAATAATATAAAATAATGCCCTATTGGGCTGCCGATTTCTTCTTTAATAAAAACAAAACAAACAATCAATGAATGACCAAAAACATAGACGACCGGCATATTTATGCATGGTGTCTATGCAAATCGGCGTCGATGCAAAACGCGTCGACTTTGGCTATTTCTTCACAACCTGGATATAGACTATGTCCATCCCTGACAAGTCTCCTAACATCCAAACAGCATATTCTTCATTTTATAATAGTCAGATATGTGAAATTGTTTGCCTAGACTGCACTTTTTGAAGGTTTAATGTTACTTTTTTGGACTTCAACTATGCTTTGTTTAGAAAGATTGTTAAACTACAACATCATTCCTATTTTTATGACGACTTTTTCTTCTCTCTTGCTTATTTTCCTTCGTCATCTTCTCAATCATTGCTGGGATAGTCAAATCTGCTGGGGGTCAAAACCCCATAAACCCCCCACGTGCATGTATGCTTGCAAATATTGTTTCGGTAGAAAAGCTATGGTTTTACTCCTTTTAGTTAATTTGTTAAAAATGTTTGGCTGAGCAGGTAGTATTCCATTTTTACAAAAGCTTCTGTATTTTTCCAAACTTTTGTTGTTTACTTTTGTTCTGTTTCTTTTATTGTCACAATTGATTTCAAATCATGTGTCTTTCCGTGCTCTTTTGTTCTGTTTTTAATGTTATCCCATTTTTTATTCGCTTCATTTTTCTGATTTCATTTCTCATTTCTGTTTTTTACCCGTTTTTTTTCTCATTAATTTTTCTCTGTCCTCTATATCTCTGATCTTCTGCCTATTATTCTTTCTCTAAAAAATAATATTTTCATCTGGATCGGGGTATAATGTGACGATTGTTTGTGTGAGTGTGTGTGTGATTTATGACGCTCTTTTGGGTCTCGCTATTTTGAGCTTCGCTCTAATGAGTTTTGCTCTTAAGGAGACACCCCGAAAAAGTCTGTTGTGATGATGTCCGAAGGCGTCTTTTCGTCATGTTAATAACGAAAGAAAGGATTTAGTAAAAATGACATCTTTACTGTAGACCTATACGGCGCCAGAACGCATTGCCGATCGAGATCTGTCATCAATTTGATTAGTCAAAAAATTCTATACCTCCAGTTTGATTGGTCGAAAATTCTAGCCTACTCCTTCCTAACCGTGAATCCAAGCCTAAGCCAAAGCCTAAGCCTACGCCTAAACCTAAGCCTAAGCCTAAGAACAACATTTTTTTTTGTGCACGGACATTTGTTGTGCCAAGCCCAAGCCTAAGCAAGAAAATCTGTCAGAACAACTAAAAAAATCAATAAATTTTTTCGACCAATCAAATTGATGACAGATCTCGCTGCGCAATGCTTTTTCTCAGAACGAAGATGAAGCAGTGTTGGCCTTGGCCACTGTTTTTTTCCATGAAATTTTTTCCACAAATGTGGAAAGGGGTCAAATTTTTTTCCACATGTGGAACATTTTTTGACGACAAGTTTTCGTCTTAAAATCCTCGTTTTTCACTTGAATATGCTAATAAACGCCTTATTTGAGTGTTTTCGAGCTTTTTAAAGCATTCTGATAATCATTCTGAACCTATATCTCAAAAATTAGATTTAAATTTTGTGTTCATAAATCATAAATCGTAATTTCTAGAAATTTATCGCTCGAAAAATTTTAAAACCAATTATTCGTAACGTTTTATAAATTTGCCCGAAAATCTATGAGTCAGGAGCGGAGAAATTTTCGAAAAATACTTCCATGAGGAAGCTTTTGAATCAGTGTTTTTTTTGCTCAAAACTTTCTGTCTCATTTGAGGAAAAACGCCAAAAAATTTTCGCTCATGAGGAAAAATAAATTTTTTTAGTTTCCTCGCTTAAAAATCGCTCAAAATCATTTCTGATGTGTTTTTTTGAACGTTTCTCATTAACTTGCATCTAGTGATCGTATGGGGTCCCAGAATGGGATCCCCGAGTTTTCGGGGGGATCCCCGAGTTTTCAACCACGACCCCGAAAAGAAAAACTGAGTCGCGGTTGAACGTTTTTCGGGGTTACACTTGCACTTTGAAATTTTTTTTCCATAGAATCAGTCAATTTGGTTCGGACGAGAAGTGAATACTGTTAAGCTTTGACAACTCTGGGCGAGTAGATCGTGTGATGCTGCTGAGTATAGGTACTATGTGGCATAGTTTAAGTCTTTGGCAGTTTTTCTTATGCCGTTCTGTCGCTATGAGTTGATTTATCTGTTGTTTAGAAAGTAAAAGATGAAACTGTGAGCTTAAGCTAATTGTGGACTAGAAGACCTTGAGACTTGAGATACAAAGTATCTGACAAATCAATATATTAGTTATATTGTGTACCTACTAATGTCCTGCATCCTAATGTCGCATCACAGTCGAAATTTGAAAATTATTGCATTTCAGCTAGCTTGGCAGTACCTTTCGGCACCGTTAAGCAGTGTTGCCTCTGAAAGAGTTTAAAGTAGGAAAATGAATAATCAGTGATAGTCACAATCGCTTATTGATTGCAAATGCTGAAAAATTGATTTGGTTTTACTATAATCAGGAGGCTACCGATTACAGGCTCGAGAGTGCTTTAGGAGAATACGAACGAAGTGATTGTTTTAAGGAATAATAATTTGCAACCTCTTTTTTCGTGCAAAATTGTAAGGTATTAAACAGATTTTACTTTGATCAATAAAACTTGATTTGTTTTGTCTGTTATAGTTTCACTTGCCTGACAATTTAGGGCACACAATACCTTAAACGACCATTATGATGTGTTATTGTTATACTAACTGTAACCCCGACCCCGAAAAATTTTGACCCCGTACGTTCATTACTTGCATCCTATTCCGCCAAAAAACCGACATTTTTTAGCAAAAAGACTCGAGGTATGACCTGGTTGTAAATGAATGTTCAAGTGAGTTTACATGATCCAAGCGAGAGAATAATTCAACGGCATAACTTTTATTTCTTATATTTCTTTGACGACATAAAACAAGCTAATTTTGATATATAACAAGTAAATCAAACGGTAAACTTTGATGAAAAGATAACAATGAAAAATAAAATTTTAAAACTGATTCTGAACAGCTGACAATCTGACATAAAGGTATGAACTCGAATACAGGATTTTTTTCTGCAAAGGCCAGGTTGCAGTGTTCTGGGGAAAAATTTTGGTTGCACAGATAAATTTTTGGTTGTTCACTCTAAAATCAATAAATTAGCTTAATTTTATCGTAAAAACCACCAAAAGCTAGTTTTCTTTTATTTCATTCGATTTGTGTCGGTTTTAGGCTTTTGAAACCAAATTTTCGGAGTTTTGAAGAGAAAATGAAAAGATTGGTATGAGTGACTTGTCCGGCGTCTAGCACAAAAAATTTTTCTGGGATTTTGATATTCTAGAATGCTGAAAAATGAACCTTTTCAAGTTTCAACTTGTATTGAAGACACAGAGGGTTTAATTTTTCAGTGAATTCAATAAATTTTTAGTCGGGCATACTACAATTCAAAAACTAGAAAAACAACCAAGAATTTTGATTCTTCAACCAGCAAGAATTCCCACTTGGACACAAAATGTTTCAAGTAACCACACAAATGTCAAAATCTTTTTAAAGGCCGCAAAAAGACTTTGGCAGAAATGCCGAGAAAAACCTTGTTTTTCGTCAAAATCTCAAAAAACGACACAGGATCAAACATTTATCAATAATATTTTGGTAATTAAAAGCTATAAGTATTAGCTAGAATGAAATTTTCTAACCGCGCATTGAAATAATATAGAAAAATTATTAAATAATTAAAATCCGGCGCGAAGCGCTGGAAAATTTCAACACGCGTAAAATGCACCTCCGATTAGGAAACCATAAAAAAAATTTTCCTCAAATTGGTGCCTGAGTCCAAAAAAATTTTCCTCAATTCCAAAAAGATTCCTCAAAAATGGTCGATTGAGGAAAAAAACTGTGTTTTGAATTGAATTTACGTTAAGAAAGGAACAAACGCTTCAAAAAGTAAAAAGTTTAGAAAGTTGACGTGTTGATCTTTCTCAAAAAATCTATGAAGGAAAAATGCGGACCTTCATTAAATATAAGGATATAATATTGAAGATTGCCAATTAAACATGAAATTAAAGATTAAATGGTTAGTGAAGGTAGACATGCCAAAAGCTGCGCCTTAGCTTGATAGTAAATAATAATGATTATTAGAGCTATAACCGGCGCGGAGCGCCAGAAAATTTTGATATTTGGACCTCCTAAAATGCACCAAAATGCGTCTTTTCAATATGAAAACCCCGAATTTTTCTTCCACATTTGTGGAAAGACCCCAAAAATTTTTCCACATTCCAGATCTTTTTTTTATAGTGCAAATGTGGAAAAAACAGTGGTGTTGGCTGGCATAGTTAACGGTTAACCCCAAATCTAGGCTAAGGGTTTCTCAAGGGCGTTGAGGTTTTTCTAGGGGTTTTTTATTCGCATTCTTGAGGTTTTGGAGGTTTTCCAACAAATTAGCTTGTTTGAATTTTGCTGCGCTTAACGGAGAATTACTGTATTAATTGATAAAAAAGCGTGGTTAAATTGGAAATAATGGAAATTAAAATGAATATTGATCGAATAGTATGGTTAGTTTGTGTAATTTACTATTGAATTAGCGTCTTTTTCGGCTTAATTGTCGAATTTTGGCTTTTGGTGCAGCGTGTTTTTTTCCAAAATTTTTTCCCCAAGTGGGCAAGAACCCTCATATCTGTACTTGGGGGGGGTTTGGGGGGGACCCCCCCCCCCCCAACTTGTCCAACCCAGTACCCAAAATCATCCCCCCCAACCCCCCCCCCGTCCAGTTTGAAAAAAATTAAAAAAATTTTCAAAAAAGTGTATGTTTTTTGGCCTTTTTTGGGAAAAATTTTGACTTTCTCTACCCCCCCCCCCAAAATTTCGGATTTACCCCCCCCCCCCCCAACTGGTCGGAGGTCTTACAGGTATTAGAACCCTGAAAATTTTTCGCGGAAATAATGAAATTGAATGAATTTAGGGTATAAAAGCACTGAAATACATTGAAATTTGATAAATCGCGGCTGATATTTAAAAACCTGTGCTGATTTATTTGGTATTTTATGTATGCCGCAAAGCGGCCGAAAGTAACTATTTTGCCCCATTAAAGTGCATTCAAGTTTAAAATGCTGCATTTGGGCGAAGTTAGATAAAAAATTTTCCCCTATTTGGCTAATAATGCTAAAAAATTTTCCCTTTTTTTCAAAATTTTTTTTCCCAAAACAAATGTTTTGGGGAAAAACTCGCCAGTTTGATGTAAAAATACTCTATTGACATGTGTGCAGGCCCGTATTTAGAGGGGGAAGGGGGGATTCCCCCCTAAATTTTTTTAGGATAAAATTTTCAGCAATATCATTGTACTCAGGGCCGTGCACAAGAGGGGGCGGGGGGCGGCCGCCCCCCCCCCCTACCCGTTGAGGCAGCATGCACACAGTGTATCGCGCAAAATCAACATCTTTGGGGCTATTCAGTAAAAAAATTCAGTCCGCCCCCCATGAAAAAATCCTGCGCACGGCCCTGATTGTACTTATACATCATAAATTCCCAAATTGAATTCACTTTTCGTCAAACATAGAATTTATCCACTAATCCAAGCACACATAAACTAACTGAAAATAAGTCGTCTTTACTGGAAAAATTATTTTCTTTTTATTTAGTAAATTCTAAAATTTTTTGTAAAATTCCCCCCTCCTTTTTTGAAAATCCTGGTTACGGGTATGCATGTGTGGGGCGGAGTGCACACTGCACACTCTTTCACAGATGGAATAAACAATTTTTCCAAATTTGGAATTTTGGATTTTATGGGCTTTTTGCTGAGGTTTCTTTGGTTTATTGATGGTTTTTTAATTTAATGTAATGTGGGTTTTATTTTGTACTCATTTCGAAACAATAGTGAGGAACGGCACATACCTGTAAGAAGTCCGACCAGTTGGTGGGGGGGGGGCGAATATTTTCCCAAAAAGGCCAGAAAAAGGCACTTTATTGTCCATTTTTTCTAATTTTTCCAGGTTTGGGGGATTAGGTAACCCCCATCCCCCAATTACAGGTATGGAACGGCACTATTCAAGTTTAGTGCCAGGCCGGTTAGTCACAACTGCTACTTATCGACTGGTGAGACCTTCGTTCAATTAATTGTTGGCTGGGCAATCAAAATTAGGCTTAGCATTCGGCTTAGGTTTAGGCTCTGGCCTAGGCACGATCCATTTATGTGTATTTTCTATATATCGTGTATATAAGTTCCGGTACTAAACTTTATAAGCGCTTTAGAAACTATTTGAAAAATGATTAGGTATACATAAAATTTAATCAAATGTGCTAAAAATTTTGGCTTAATCTTATAAGTCGCTTGCCGGGCTTCAGCTTAATTATTGTATATGAGTTGTTTGTTAATTTTGAGCCTGGATATCTGTGACTAGTGAGTAGACATTTATTTTTCATCTAAAATTTTCCTTAGGCTTAGGGTACAGCAGCGCAAAAAAATTTTATTAGCGCACAATAGTTTATTTCTTTTTACAACAGTGATCAAGTTATAAGTGATTGTATTGAGCATTATTGAAAAATATGTTATTGTAAACTTATTTTTTGACAGCGTTCTTTAAAACGTACCTACCAATATTCACAGGGCCGTAACCGAGCAAAAAAACGCGTCGGAAAAAATTTTCAGGTTTCTACATTCTAAAAGGCTGGAAAATGGATCTTCATAACAATGAAAATTAATCGGAATGGAACTAATGCATCGTAATACCTTTTTTATCACGGCGCTAAGCGCCGGGAAAATTTTCGAATTCTTGTGTTCCAAAATGCTGAAAAATGTATGTTCGCAACAATTATTCCTGAATAGAAGCTCTAAATTTGCAGTCTTGTAATGACGTTTTTATCGTTTTTCAATCGCTGATTGGGAAGGTTCACGTTTCAAAACGTTGGAAAACTCCAAACGAAGCGAGAGAATAAAATTCTGAGAAGTGATGAAAAAACTCAATTATCAGCAAATTATTGACTCTTGACCAAGTTACTAAAAAAGAGATGCATTAATTAAATTCATAGATGAAGGTTAATTAGTAAGTGGAAGTAGATATCCTAACGGCCGCGCCCGATAGAAAAGAATTGTTATACTCATGACCGGCGGAAAATTTTGAGGTTTTGATTTTCCGAAATTAACCATAATGAATCTTTTCGGTTTTGAAGTGAAAAAAATTTTTTTCTTATGAAAAAATGCTCAATTTTTTTCCTTATTTCGAAAATTTGTTCCCTAAAAGATCCCATTTAGGAGAAAACGGTGCCCCAAACAAGACGAGAGAAAAAATTGTAAATATTTATGGAAAGTCTCATTTATCGGCAAAATGTTTTCTTGTAACTAATGAAAAAGAGATGAGGTACAATTCAGTTGATTGAAACTGATGAATGTTAAGTGGTGGAAGTAGATATGCTAATGGCATGTCGGATAGAAAACAATGACTGTTATACTCATTGACCGGTGCGAAGCGCCGGAAAATTTTGAGATTTTTCTCTGTGAGAGACACGAAATCGACATATGGCAAAGTACCAACGACCTCGTAAATTCTGGAATAAAAATTCGGTCATTAACGCGGCCCACGTTTTATTAGCGCCGCGCTAAAATAACAGTGCATTCTGGTGAAATTGTGTAGTGGTAGGCGCATTAAGTCCATAGGCTGGTGGACCAGGTTCGATTCTTGAAGTAGGTTGGATTTTTCTGTAGTGATAAGGACTATGTGAGGTGTGTGCAGATTTTATGCAAATGAGTTCCTGAATGCCATGAGCGCCTGGATTTTCGAATTGATCTGGATAGTTGGCATCTTGAGGAGTCCAAAAATGCCAGTATGGACCATAATTTGGAAGGGAACGGACTTGTGAAAAAATTCCAAAATTGTATTAAAATAATACGAAAAACTTACGACTATTTCTGCCGATGATCCACTAAAAATTTAGTTTTCATAACAAAGCAACTTTTTGGGCAGAAACAAGTTTGGAATGGTCCAATATGTACGATGCTCTTAAGTATAATAAATCATTAAAAAGTTTTATAATCCAAGTTTATAATGTGTGGATTTTTTTCCTTTTTTCTTTTTTCTCTTCTTTTTTTCGTTTTCGTGAACGTAAACGAAAAAACCCAAAATTTGATAATTAAAACTCAAAACCCGAAAAAACCATCTTTTCCGACCCTGACCATCTCACTCTTGATCACTATCATCAAACTGAGCCGGACTTTCATGTAAGGATTAGAGTCCACCTTTTAGCTTTCAACAAAGCAGGTTTATAAGTATGGATTATGTGTGTGATATGGCTTGGCTTTAAGGAATAAAACTCGTAGCTCATTTACTGTAACAAAACCTATGTCGAAAAAATTTACGTCGGGCATGTATGATCATTTAAACAGTTTGGTGCAGCAATTGGCTGAATGTGATAATGAAGATGGAATTGTGCAGCTTGCAGCTGAATAAAGTTGTTGATCATAATAAACTTCTATTATTTATCCTATGTTTTCAAAAATTGGGGTTTTTAAGGAATTTTCAAAAATTTTTGAGGTTTTCGAGGGGTTTTATAGAACGATTGAGGTTTTTTGGTGGAAAAATCAGGGCTTTTCAAGGCGACTACTTGGCAACACTGTCCCTAACCAAAAATTTTGGGTTTACTCCCCTCCCCAACTGGTCGGACCTCTTACAAGTATGGTTAGAGCTACATCAAGAATGAAGTTGAAGCTATCGTGCCCGCATCCACGTGAGTAAGAGAGAAAAAACTGTGTGAAAATGATTTACGATTCAATCAGAAATAGCCGCGAGAATTCGAATGTCTATAAAATTGACCAAAAAGTTTAGACTTTCCTTTAATTTTCGGCTACGAATTTTTCCCGGCACTTATGCACTTTATGGCCTATTGAATTCTTTCTAAGTTTTTTACGCATATGATTTACATACAGTAGAGTTAGGCTTAGACTTAGCCTTGGGCTGAACCCTGAGCTCAAGGCTCAAGCTTAGACTTGAGCTCGGGGTTGGCAAAAACCAAACTTTTGAAATTTCGACTTTTTGTTTTTGGGGGTTTTTAGGTGTTTTTTGATGGTTTTTTGATTTTCCTATGGTTTTTAGTGTTTTTTCTGGTTTAATTTTTTAGAGTGGTTGGTACATGAAAATAACTATGTAAAAACTGCTCGAAGCTCTACTGGAAGTTAGGGAGTCTAAAAATGACAACTAGAAGTATTAATCTTATCGAAAGTGTCATTCGTTTTAAACTATAGGAAATCCCTATTATAAGCTATAGAAATACAGTAATAGTGAGCACATAAGGAAGGATCGATGAGTGAAGAAAATAAGAGAAGTAAAAAGGGAGCAGGACATTCGATGCGTAAAGAGGAAACTCTAGTAAAAAGAAGAAAAATGACAAATTAAGAGAAATATACAATACGTTTCATAAGTAATCAACTAAAAAATTGTATCAATGCATCTTATGATTCACAAAGCTGAAATGATAGTGAACTTTCGAGCATACCGTTTTTAATAGACGATTTTGAATTAATTAGATTATTACATAATACAAACTGCAGTTTAAAATCACACAGACATCTGAGATGTGTCCAAATTTATGCTTTTCAAATCTTTCTGAGCAAATTCGACTCATTTATATTACTAGTCTCGCTTGCATGTTGGATACATAAACTATCAATTGATTTCTATATATTTTGAGTACCATTTTTTTCTACTTTATAGCGAAGTCAATTCACATAAAAACGAGCCACTCAAAAACTCTTATTTTAAAATTTCGAGCTGAGAAAATTAAAAATCTTACTGTAAAAATAAATTAATAATATTCAACTCGATCATATTTTATAAAATTTCGATGATGATTTGGATATAATCCAGTATGGTCGGGATACACTATAAAAAAGATTTAACGCCTAATTTTTTTGTTTGAGAACAAACTATAGCTAATTCGACTCATGTACCAAATCTGCGGTTGCATGATGCATACATAGAATATCGATTTATTCATGTATACCATACATGTAACGGAGCTCCGAGGTCTGGGGGGTCAGTAATTCCCAAAATTTTGGGGGGAGGGGTCTCTCAAGGAAAAAAAATTCGATTTTTTCACGAAAAAAGTCCCAAATGTAGTTCAAAAAATAGTATTTTTTCCCTAAAATGACCTAAAAAATTGATCCATGGCGCGAAGCGCCAAGAAAATTCACATTTACCATTTTTCGTTCAAAAATTGACATCTTTAATCAAAAAATTGACATTTTTCAGTATATTTCCGACCAAAAGTATGGGGGTCCCAACGGCTACCATATAGCTAGCCATTGGATTGGAAAATCCTGGGGGGCGGTCGCCCAATGGCTAGCCATAGGTCGACGATTTCTGGGGGGGGGGGGGTTCCCATAGCACTTCCCCCCCCAATTACATGTATGATGTATGCATACATCTTTTGTGTACCTACGAAATGTTTCATAGAAATACGATTTTTTCTACGTTGTAATGAAGTCAATTCAACTAAATTTATTGTTTTCGTGACTTAGATAGACACCAATATGTGTCTGGGTGATCGAATAATGTGAAAAAAAACAGTTTCCGAGTGATTTTGAAAACAAAAACGAAAAACCAGGGATTTTTAGGGTTTTTTGAAAACTAAAGCCTTGCCAACCCTGCTTGGGCTCAGGCTTATATATTTATGTGTGAAAAACTTTGAAAAAGTTCGATAGACCATAAAGTGAATAAATACTTTTTTCTCTAACGACGATATGAAGATTGAATTGAGATGCCTATGTATAATGGCTACTCCTAAAGAGAATTAAGTCAAAAACTGCGTTAATTTTTGGATGAAAATTGTGCCAATAATGCCAATTTTTTTATTTGAATCAAACACCAAAAATAAGAATTTTAGTTACCAATCCCATTGAATGAACACAGAAAGTTGACAGTTTTAATTCATTTATCAGTCATTGACGACCTACTATAAGCTCACTGCGATGATACAAATATACTATTCGAAGAGAATTCGCTCGCGTCCGGTCCGGTCCAAATACAAGTTGCTAATATTATATTCACGGATTCGGCGCTAAGCGCCAAAAAAAATTTGCATTTTCAGCCTCAAAAATGCCTAAAAATCCAGGGAAATTTTGTCTTTGACCTGTAAAAAAATGTGTGCCAATTTGCGAAAACGCTCAAAATTTTTTATGCCATTCCATATTTTTTAAGTGCCAAAAACCATGTTTTGGCACAAAAAACACTGTTTTAGGGCCGTTAATTAATTAAAATTGAGGAAAAAATTGAAATTTTGGAGCTTGAAGTCTAATTTACAAGCACTGTGGAACAATATTTTCAGCAAACTTTCCAAAAGCACAATGACTTTGAATTGCATGAGTTATGACATGATAATTATGAGAGCCCTGTTATGACAATTATGAGAGCCCAAAAAGATGTTAATCCTTCCGGCGCCAAGCAACATGAGGTAATACGTTCAAGATGATGAAAACTATTAAAGGTTAAATGGTAAGTGAAGATTGACATGCTAAAACTCGCGTCTGACCTTGGTAAATAATGATTATTAAAGTTATATATAACCGGCGCGAAGCGCCGGAAAATTTCGAAAATTGGACCAGACATGCACGGCAAGAATTTTCCAGGGGGGGAGGGTCCATGGACTTTTTCCAGGGGGCAGGGGGGTGGGTGAGTGGAAAACAAGAAAAAAATTATGCAAGCCTGTTTTTCATACAAAATATGCACAAAAATCATCAAAAAACCTGTCTTGGAAAAGTTCAGGGGGGTGTTTGACGATTTTTTTGGCCAGGTAGGGGTTGGCCCGGGTCTCAGCTATGGGCGTTTACCCTCCCCCATACATGTAACGGAGCCCTGAGGTCTGGGGGGGGGGGGGGTGTTGGGCTACTTTTTTGGAGCCGGGAGTCAGTAATTCCCAAAATTTGGGGGGAGGGGTCCCTGAAGGAAAAAAATTCGATTTTTCCACGAAAAAATTCCGAAATAAATGAAAAAAAAATAAAATAGTAATTTTTGTCTAAAAAAATGATAAAAAAAATGTATTTATGGCGCGAAGCGCCGAGAAAATTGATGTTTTTGACCATTTTTTGTTCAAAAATTGACATTTTTCATCAAGAAATTAACATTTTTCAGTATTTTTCCGACCAAAAGTATGGGGTCCCTAGGGCTACCATATGGCTAGCCATAGGATTGGAAAATCCTGGGGGGCGGTCGCCCAATGGCTAGCCGTATGGTCGACGATTTCTAGGGGGGGTCCCATAGCACTTCCCCCCAATTACATGTATGCCCTTCCCCCTATGTGCATGTATGATTTGGACCTTCTAAAATGCACCGAAATTCATATTTTCCATATCCAACCCTCAAAATTGTTTTCTCCAAAATTTTCTTTCTCCTAAAGAGCCTAAAATATTTTTTCACAAAAAGCACGATTTGGGAAAAAACAAACAGTGGGCCGGTGGTCGAAGAAACATACGTGTGTATTGCGGAGAGACCCTCCCTCCCAACTTGGTCGTACCTACAATTTTACTGTGGGGACCCTCCCCCAGCTCGAAAAAATTGGGCAAAAATGGCGTTTTTCACCCTTTTTGGGAAAATTTTCAGAATTTTTCGGCTCTTTTCCCTATTGTGGGGACCCCCAGAATTTTGGGTTAATGGATATCCCCATCACCGCACAGATTTGGATCTCCCCCAACTGACTGGAGGTCTTAGATGAGATCCCTTACCAGTTTTCAATCGTATAGGAAGTTGTCGATGATCCTCTCGCCTAACTTTCAATTGTCGACAATCAGGAATCGACGCAAAATTCCTATTTTTTTTGTCGAAAACGATTAGCACAATCTGACTGAGCTGACTAAAATTTTCTTGTTTTTCCACATATGAAACGTTGTCTACTTGGACATCAGAATGTTTGAGTTAACTCACAATGTAAACGATTGTTTTAACGTGGACAAGAGTTTCGAGGAAAACAAGGCTCCTCCAAACGCGAACGAATTTAAATTTATAAGTTATCATTGATGAATGAGTGTGAGTTTTAAGCTTCTGTGTTCATTTTGAGCGGTAACTGAAATTCTTGTTTTGTGTCTTTAAAAATTTGCCTTGTCGGTTGGAACAATGTTCCTACCAAAATGCATGCAACTTTCGTCTTCGTAAGAAACATGTAACCAATTGGATCAAAGTCTTTTGCACATAGATTTTTGTGCAAATTGGCGTAGACGCGAAAAAAATTTGTCCCAGTGGCGAAAAAAATTTCGCGTTGAACACACGCTGAAAAAAAGTACAGTTTTTGACTAAAAATTTGATAACATGTAAATAAAGATGGATTTTGAGGTGAGTAAGAAAAGCTATCCGAAAAAGAGGTTATCAATTAACATGCGAATAGAATATTGAGAGAATCCAATGATCTCTTGAAAATTTTTCAGAAAGTTCATATTTTCCTTTCATTTGCCATCACGAATTTCTTCCTAGCAAAGAATGTGTCAAAATTAGCTATTTCTGATTTGACGAAAACAAAGTCGGACTTTGCTTAAATTTTTGGTCCCATTTGTGCATTATTGTCGTTCCGTTGTTTTAACTCTAGACTTCATTCATTTTATAGAGAAATTTAATTTATTTGGAGCATCAAGAATCCAAACTTGATTTGTGGATTGTGTTTTTTCTTCAGGAAGTGATAATACTGGATTTTGTCTTTTTTCTTGGAATTTCGTTTTTTTTTCTCTCATGGTAACTGTGTTGTTCGTGGGCACCAAGTCCCGGCCATTCCCGATATTGTCAATGGTCTGAAATGAAAAAAAATCATTTCAAACACAAAGAATAAGAATTTCGAATACGACTCAAAATAAAATCAGACAGAGAAGTTTAGAACTTATATTCATTTATCAGTGACAATTTATAAATTTCCGTAAGTTACAGAAATATATTATTCGTCGAAGATTTGCTCGAGTTCAGCCCATTAAGAGCAGATCATATCACAAACGCCTAAATCTTTTTGTGCTATTTCAAAAGTTTCTGTGCCAAAAATTATGTTTTGGCACAAAAAACACTGAATTAGACACATCCTTTTTTTACATCTTTATTACAACGAAACTTTTGTGATAGGAAATTGAAGAAAAATACGAACTTCTTAAAAAATTCTCTGTAAATCATTGAATTCTCTCAACGTTCTGTTTTCATCGGCGTTTTTTGTGCACGGACATTTGCACCAATGGGTAGCCAAAATAATTTGTGCCAACTACGAAATAAATTTTTTTTGCATTATAAACACGTTGAAAATTGAGAAAAGTTTCCAGCCAGAAATTTAATAAGAGGTTAAAAAAACTGTCTGAGAAGACGGCCTGCAATTCACATAAAAACAAAATGTTGCGAGGATTCAATGATCTCTAGATAACTTATCAGGAAGCTCATATTTTCATTTGATTTACTTTGAAGTTTAGTTATGTTCAATTGGATGTAGCGTGGCTCTTCATCATTCTAATCTATAATTCATTTTGTGCATTTATGATGTAGTTTTTATTCTATCTGAAGCTATAACCTAAGTTTTATGTCGAAAAATAATTTTCATTTTTTAAAATTTGTAGTGAGAACATTGTGGGATCTCTGCATGAAAAAGTTAAAAAATATTGAAATTTAACAGAAAGCTGCGTCTTGGTGCGTTTCAGAATAGTAGTTCGTAAATTTTCCGGTGCTTCTGACGTCGGTTCAAGTCAAAATGAGAAAATATATTAACAAACTAAACAATATGTTTTTGTCGTTCATTTGAAAATTGCAATTTTTTTGTTGTACTGCCGATGAGAAAATATATAAACGTGGAATGATCTCCTTTCCGTTTTCTTTTCACTCCAGTGCTTTTTCATTTAAGTGGAATCAAATACTCTATCACAAGTATGGTATAACGGCGTTCTTATTTACATTTCACTATGCGAAATGACTCATTGAAGATGCATTGTAATCCTGGCTATGTAAACACCTTATTACGTTCTTGCTGGACAAGCGAAGATAATTGTCATTTACTAAATTTCATCCAAAACCCTCCGGCCAATTTTTGTCCCTCTTCCGCCCTAGAGAAAAAAAGCCAGATTTTCCTGAGGTTGGAGTCGGATCTCTGACCAATCATTTTCAAATCGAGTAGTATAAAAAGACTCGAGTACCCGTATTCAAGTTCAAGTTCCTATCTTAAATAAACTTTCTGTCTGAACTGAATGAATAATCACTTCTAAAAGCTGGAAATACATATTCTAGATTTTGGTCAATAGATTCTTCGCCTAGTTTTCAGTTTATCCTTTCCCACTTATCTGTTCAGATGAATTGCGATTTATAAGCTGAACTGTTCTGTTGCTTGAGCTTGATTATTTTATGCAGATGAACATTGAGCGAGAAATTTGTGCCAATGGCAAAAATGCTGAAAAGCAAAACGACTGTTGTCCGAACGATGTTGACAATTTAATGAAATCTAGCGAAATCGATGAAAAAGTCATTTTGAGCAACAACGATACAGCTTATTGTGAATCGACTTGTATGTGTACATGGGACGAAAAAGTTCCCGACGAAACAGCTGACAGCGTGTCGGTAACGGTGGTCTTTGGTGCCGAAAAATACGACATGAAAGTGCACTTAAATGAAACAGTGCTCAAGTTCAGAAGTCGAGTTGAAAGCTTGACAGGTAAATGGAAAATCAATTTGTAATCTGAAAATGTATAATTCTTGTTGAATGCATGCTCTACGGTACTTTTTTTCTTGGATAACAATAGCGCACGACTGAAAAGTGGGATACTTATTTTCAGGTGTTCCATCGAATATGCAAAAACTAATTTGCAAAGGTTTGAAATTGGTCGAAGATGGTACTTTACAGTCGTGTAAAATCACCGATGGTTCTAAAATAATGTTAATCGGTACCCGCTTAAAAGATATAATCAACACTAGTGATTTGCCAGCCGTTTCTGACTTGAAAGAAGAGGCTGTCGAAGGTCCAAGTTCTAAAATAGTGTTTAAAATGAATTTTAACCTATGTTTTTTCAGTGTCTTCCAAAGAACCGCTTTGTCGTCAAAAGGTTAGTGGACTATTTTTATTCTACGAGCAAGAATCCAGAAGTACAGCTTTTTTAATTCCCGAAAGGACTTGATTGAAACACAAATAATAGTCAGATTTCATGTTTTGGTATTTATCTCTTGAGATCAATCTTGCAGTATCCTAAAAGACCCATTATAAACTTTTCATAGTAAGTCGCTAACAAAAAAAATAATATTTCTCTTTAGATACACGTGAAAATCTTAGAAAAGGGTATACCTGAAGATGCTATGCCCGGAATAAAGGGCGAATTGGTAAGAACATGATATTTATTTTAAATTATTAGCAACATTTACTTATACACATCATCTCCTATGAAAAAACATGGATTTCTTTCCGAATAAAGCCTAGAATTTAAAAAAAATCATTGACAGTAGAGATGTATCGGATTCCCGAAACTACACGATCGTTTTGGTTTACCCGAACCCGGACCCGATGTTCTTAAAATTTTGGACCCGAACCCGGACTCGATATTCTTAAAATTTTGTGACCCGAACTCGATATTTTCAAAATGTGCGACCCAATACATCTCTAATTGACAGCTTTTATTTTGTTGGCGATGGTAAAATTTGCTATGATCACTCGAATCCGGGGAATCTGATCTAGAAGATTCCAGTTCTTTGAAAAATACATTCACCGTAAATTAAAAAAAAATTCATCCGAATCGCTGCGGAAAGCCCGATCTACATTTACTCATTTGTATTTGACCATCTGTCGGTTAAAGAATGCTTATGCATACAGTTCTGGCTGTGTTATAGTAATAATTTAATTTATGTATTTACAAACAGTCTTATATTTAACTTTGTCTGTGTCACCGTAACATTGCTGAACATAAATGCTGTTTTCCACATACGTACTGATTTTTGCCGTTTTTTACGTTCTTAAAGTTAGCTCGAGAAACTTGGAATTTTTAATACATTCGTGGGTAATTCATCACAAACTTTTATCAATAATTTCAAAGTAATGTTGCTCATTTCATAAAATACTCTTGTTTGAATATTTATCCTAGATATCATTTGAACTTGAAAAAGAAAAAAATTAACAGTGCTCTATTTTCCTCTGGTGATTGCGCTCGGTGCATACCGACCCTTTCAATTGATCATTTTCACGCTTGTTGCCAGGATACTAGTATTCTTGCTTCATACACTCGTCACTTGTCTATTCCTTTTTATTTTTGTTTACTTTTTTCATCTTAATATTTTTAGGATCCTTTACCTGAATGTCCGATCTCTGGCATGCTCAATAAACGTGGTGAAAAAGTTCGGCTAACCTTTAAATTAGAAGCCGATCAAGTGTGGATTGGAACCAAAGGTAAAATACAGTAATTTGCGTGAATAAATAATCGCACGAGAACACGCTCAATCACAATGTTCACACTTTGGAAATCTAAGGACTCGAAGACCTGGGGTGTCAAGCGACTTTTTTGGGGCGGAGGGTCATCGATTGCCCAAAATTTTAAGGAGAATTGCTGAGGAAAAAAATTCGATTTTTTACAAAAAAAAAGTCTAACAAATAGTTCAGGAAATAGAAATATTTTTCAAGTTTTCTAACACGGTGCTAATGAAACAGAGCCGTGCTTATGGAAATTTTTCGACGTTAGGTCATGTGCTAATGACTGAAAGAGAAAAATTTTCGAAAAATGTTCGCTAAGAAAGTTAGATAAAAGATATCACCAAATTGTGATGAAATATCAAAAATCGTCGTTTTCACAAATAGCAACTTCGTCAATATCCTCGTTCTCTTCGTCACTTTTGCTTGGTGAACGACTGATTCTCGAATCTGAATCAGCTTAACCGCTTGGACACTGCTTAAGTAATTTGAAAACAGCTGTTTTGACATATGCTGAAGTCTACGCAAATCAGTAATAGTGAGCATCAGCAAATATAATTGCACGTTTTTTGAAAAAAACAATCGAGAACCTATATTTAACTTGAACGCTGTTCCAGACACAATGAAAGCATGTAAACTTTTATGCAAACAACGTGACGTTAACGATTCTTAAAAGTTTTATTGTCGAACTAACCAATGAATATTTACTTGTCGGTTAACTAACCAAGTGCATAATGTAAGAATGGGCTAATTTAATTAGAATCAGGTGAGGGTCTTATTCCTTTTGAAAGTACCAACATCAAGCAAGCATGACTTTATGATTCGATAAAAGCAGATTATGAGAACTGACAAACTCACAGATTAGTTTTTGATCAACAACGTATCATTTGTCAACCGTGCTAACTGTGCTAATGAAGTATTTATTTATTAGTACGAGTGCTTATGGGTCTTCTTGTGCTAAAAAACCTCTGATATTTGTCTTAAAAACCGTAAAAAATGTATTCATGGCGCCAAGCGTCGAGAAAAGTGACATTTTTGACCAGGTTTTGCTCAAAAATTGACATTTTTCATCAAAAAATTGACTTTTCTTCCGTATTTTTCCGACCAAAAGTATCGGTGATTTAATAACTACCATATGACTAGCCATATGATTGGTGAATCCGGTGGGGCGGGATCATCCAGTGGCTAGCCATATGGCCGACAATTTAAGCGGAGTTCGTATGGTACTTCCTCCCAATTAAATTATGTATGCAAGTACTCAAAAAGTCAGTCAATGAAACGTATTTCATGAAAATCTCAAGAAAAACTCGTGAAGCTTAAGGTAGGAACGTACATACACTGGACGAATAATCTGCCGGGGGTCAGGGAACACAATTTTTCGAAAAAATTGAAGACCATTTCGAACATTGTCAAAATGCACTGTCTTTTTGTTGCTAAGAATACGCAAGAATGGCTTTTTATGGGTCACATAAGCGACCTTGTTAACGCGTTGAGCTGATCCATGCACTGAATCAATGAAGGAAAATACGACACTGTAATTGCATATAAACACAAGTAATGCTGTGTAAGTATTTTACACCTGTACAATATATTGTTGCTACCTGGGTATCCGGGTCGCACCCGGATTGATTTCTATGATATGACTATGATTTCAGAACGGACCGACAAAATACCGATGAATCAAATCAAGAACGTTATCAGTGAACCTATAGAATTTCACGAAGAATACCATATTATGGTTAGTCAATAATCTATCACTTTGCTTGAAAATACAACCACGAAATTCTGTTTAATTTTTTCATTTTAGAATATTTTGAGGAACCCTAATTTATTTTTCTTCAGGCATTACAATTGGGACCAACTGAACAATCCCGATACTTCCTATATTGGGTGCCAGCGCAATACGTATCGGCGATTAAAAACGCTATAATGGGCCCGTAGATACAAGCTCCAAATTTAGTTTCGTCGTCACGCGAAAATTATTTGATTTTTATCAATTCCTCCTGGTTGGCTTTTTTGCTGAAATGACACCTCAATTCCAAAAAAGATAGTAGAACGGCCGTTTTAGCAAGGTGTCTCTAAAAAGTGTACTTTATATTAATTCGCTTCTTTTATGCCTTGTTGAACTTTTTATTGCATTCAGTATATACAAAAATTCTACCGCTGATTTTTCGGAAATTTAATCGAGAAACTCCTATTTCGTCATTTAAATTTATATGTCTGATATCCTTGGATTCAGCCTGGAATCAAGTGACATGTTTAATTTTTGTGAATTGGTTACTGATGATTTTATCTTTGTTGGGGGCATAGTAATAACCCTGCTTTTTGGCTCAACTTTCTAATTCATGAATTAAATATGCTACCCTCGGCCGATTGTACATAATCATATATAGCGACATGTTTTTTTGAATTTTTTTTTTATACAATTTTGTTATGATTTCAAAAACTAGCCCCCATTCGCACGTATACTTTTTCACCGGCGGGGGTATCATATGATTTTTTCTACGTTTGATCTGAATCATGGATCTGGGTAACGCGTTTATTAGTTTGGTTTTGGCATTTCAACAGAAATATGCACCACTTAATTAATCATTGCATTGCCATATGATTAAGAAAAAGTGTACCCCGACTACAGAACAGTGCCTTCTACAAATCTAATGTTCAATTTTATGGTCTTAGGTGGAGTAAGAGCATACAATATACTTGTCTGTCGAGCGATCATAATTTTTTCTAAAATTTGATGTCATTGTTTATGTTTGTTTACTATGTGCGATCTTCTATTACCGTGTTGCTGTTTCTTGGCGGTAAGTCTCTTGTTTTGCATAAATAATTCATCTAGGTAGGCTAAAGAGCTATTGTGTTTTAGATTCCAGATTCGTGGAATCCAAGTTCGGTGCACTTCAAGTTTCTTTGGGACTCGATCAGGGTTCTTTTTTTAGCACGAATCCCATCAGCATAGCCGCTAACCTTCCTTTCTTAGCACAACTGTCACACTATTTTCAGGTTTTCAATTCAATGTGTGTTTGCGTTTGCACAGTGTGATATATAAGTGGAGTTTAAGATTTTTTTTTATTTAGGCGAAAATTTGCAAAATATATATGTGAGGCATATGTTGGTGTACAGGGTCTACCAACCAATGGCAAAGTTTTTGATCAAAAGGTTCATGTGTATTTGTTTCCTGGTTGTTCTTGCTCAAGGTCTCGTTACGCCTCAACCCTCACTTCGGTGACGATCAAGGCTCAAAACAAGGAGTCCTGAAAACTCGACAACGGTTTGTTCTTTCTCAGGGTCTCGATATCTTGACCCCTACCTCGATGAATTTCACGATCAAGGATTCTAAAAGGAGGAATCCTAAAAACTCGACAAGGATACTAAAAACAAGGAACCCTATGACAGAAAGAAATGTTCAACCGACTTTATCGACTGTCTGACCGACTGAGTCTCTCTTTTGCATCTTTTCACTCAAAGATCGACTACATAAACGGGCGTTGTCACATGCCCGTCTGAGCAAACATAACAGCACGTAATGCATATCTGTTTTGTGTATTTTGGTGCGGGTCCATTTGACATTATGGACCCTGCATGTATTTTTGTATTTTGAAGGATTTTGTATTGAAATATCTTTGCCATTAGAATCGATAAACGATAGATAAGAAAGAGGAAAAAACAAAATATTTACAAAATTGGTTTATCCGGGCATGCAAAAATATCTGAAAAAATTTACCTAGAAAGATACAAAAGCATGCGAAAAATATCTGGAAAAATTTACCTAGAAAGATACATCACAAAAATTTGCCTAACTTTTACATCACAATCACACAACTAAAATTTTCTTTAGCACAGACTCAAATTTATTAGCACTGCGCTAAAAAAGAAAATCCTTGGCTTAATTTTGAGTTTGATTGACTGTCTTAATTTTTGATGAAAATGTGTTATGAATAAAGTAGGTCAGATGTTCGGCTGAACTCATCTATTTGGCCAAATACACGCACATTTTTTTCAATTAAGTGTCCATTATTTTGAACATGAAGAGGTCTTTGAAAATCACCTAAAGTTATAATCCTCCGATTGAGACTGTCCATTTTTTCAATTTTCATTTCAACTGAAAACAAACAAACACATTTTTCACGTCGTAGGGCTTATCCAAGAAAGCGGCTCGCCCGAAAGTATTAAGATCACAGTAACCAGTAGATCTAGTTGTATCAGAATTTGATGCATCTTCAAAACTCACTGACTTAATATGTGATCACCCACTTATGCTGCTCTCGTTAATTATTATCATCGTCTGCCAACATTTGATTTTAGTCGGTTTAAAACATTTTGATGCAACTCTCAATTATGGGAGTCTTGAAAACTTTATAAACCTAAATTTTCCTTCAAGTGATTTTGTTTGTAACTGTTAAAAGTGACAATCGTAGCTGCTCGTTGATTATTCCGTTTAGTTTTGACTAGTAGCAGAGCATTTTAGAGTTGGCATACATTGAAAAGCCGAATATTATAGATTATTTAATTTTTAAGAAATGAGGTAAAAGGTGGCGTCGAAAAGCAGTGAGAAAGTACGTAAGTAAGTAGGCTAGACAAACAAAGCCGTTTTTGGACCACACCGTGGCCAATTCATTGGGGTTTAGGTTGTATCCCGCTTTCTTCACAATTAAAAAATTCCTGAGCTCTCAAGTTCGTCAGTGACCGTATGACGTCAGCAAGACCATCTCGAATTGTAATGATTATGCAGCTACGTTTTTTATAGCAGTGAACAAATTTACCATTTTTATCTAATTGCATTATTTTCTCGTCTCACTGCGCCCCCACATCACTCCACTATAAGTTGAAATTCTGTCGTCATCTTATCACTTGTGTATTTATCTTGTGCAAGCACAAGTTTTCTTCTTTGTTCAAGCGAAATCGCAAAACCCGCGACATGGGTTTCGTTTATTATTTCAAAATTGTCGACATTTTGGAGTCTAGCCCGGAATTAAAGAAAACGTTCGTCGGGATTAGCAAACAAGTCGGCTGCGCGGCAGGCGGTTGCGCAGTTGGAGGCATAGTTGCCGGACCTCCTGGCGCACTACTCGGTAGTTTTATTGGTGAGCAACATGTTGAGCTTCTCATGTTTCATGATCAAACGCCAGCTTTATAGTTCGAGTCAAAAGTTGATTTCATTTCTGTCATAGAGTGCCCAGCAAACCTGTCAGAGTCCGAGAATTTCAATTCCGTTCTAAATTCTGACGTATTCATTTTTTACCTAATTTTGTTAAACAAAGAAGTTCATTTTTAATTTGTTTGATTAGATTTGAAGTTTTGAAATCTTTCATAGCTATCGGACTTCAAAAAATGCTATGTCCTACTTTACTATTTTGCTATGCGCTCGTGTTTTCAATAGTGTCTTTAAGCAGCTAGAATCAACTAGTTAGGAATAAATTATTTTTTAATAATTCGGGCAAAACAGCAAGCATTATATCGATTTCGGGCTGAAAACATGCACCCAAAACAGGGTTTCCAGCCAGCCAACCTGCTAGTCATGCAAAAAATTGTGCCTGGAAAATCTGGAAAAGTCAAATTTCGATTAGGATTCTTATGCTATATTGTTGTTTTTATTGCAAAATAGGCCAATTATGGGGTTTGAGAAGTTCCGAATCTCATAATTTTCTGGCGCATTTGGATTTATCTTAAGTGCTGTTCTCAGAATCAGTGCATCTGTGATGTTTTAATTTCGTCTTCAACTATAAATACATTCAACGTTTTTGAAGAGTAATAATTAGGATTTCAACTTATCTGCTGAAATTATTGTATTTGCCAACTTGATGATTGCTATAACATTATCATTGATGTGTATCCATAAACATTTTAAAGGCTTGCTCTTCATTCCTATGTCCAGATGCTGACAGCTAGATAGCCAGTTTTCCATTAAGTTCATTCGACTGCAATTTTAAATTTTTCACGACTTTCACTCGATATATTTTTGCTGCAGAATGTCATTTTGCATATATTTCAAATTGAATATTTTTAAATTCGCACCGATTCTTTTGGCATATAATGCAGTGAGATTTATTGTTCCTTATTTATTTATTTAAACATCTAAAGCATAATACTCTTTTGAGAGATGCTTTGCGTAGCGTTTATTTTTTTGTATATGATGAAACTTGAACGAATTTCAGAAAATTCCAATTTTTTCTTTGTATTGGGAATTTACCATGTGAGTAAAGGCCCTGTCATACTTCACCGCGCGGCCGCGCGGCGCCGGTTGTTCTATTCATACTAAAAAGCGGCGCCGCCCGGCGCCGCGCGGTACCGCCTTTGAAGTATGAATAGGTTTTTGTAATTTTTGCGGCGCCTCGTGGCGCCCCATCAGGTTTCAACTGAACCAATACACATTTTTTGAGAAGAGCAAAATCCAAAAGTAAAAAAGCGGCGCCGCGTGGCGCCGCCTGTTAGTATGAATAGGACAACCGGCACCGCGCGACGGCGCGCGGTGCCGCGCGGCGGTGTATGACAGGGCCTTAACAATGCATTTCAAAAATGTATTTATAAATAAGAATACGAATATTTATTGAAGCAACATAACAAAAAGAAAAACAACGAATATTAGTAGAAGGCATTAAAGGAAAACAAAACACGTGATGGAAAAGAGTCAGAAACTGTAAATGCAGACATGCACGGCAAGAATTTCCCAGGGGGAGGTCCATGGACTTTTTCCCTGGGGGGTAGGGGGGTGGGTGAGCAAAAAAACTAAAAAAAAGTTCTGCAAGCCGGTTTTTCATACAAAATATGCACAAAAATCATGAAAAAAGCTGTATTGGAAAAAGTTCAGGTAGGGATGTTTGACAATTTTTTTTGGCCATGGGGGTTTCCAGGGTCTCAGGTATGGTGGTTTAACCCCCCTACCCCCTATGACTATAATCCAACAAAGTTGACCAAAATTTTTTTCACATGCAACCAATTTAAGAACTAATAATGAGGACATGTATCCCCCATATCCCACCGCGCATGTGTGCTTCCAACTGCATTGAACTTTTTTACTAAACTTAGTGTCCATAAATCAGGAATCAACTGTGAGAAGTTGATACATAAAATCCAACTCAGTTTTTTAGAGAGAAAGCTACAGCACAAAGTTTTCTAGAACTATCAATTGTGTGAACCAATTCCAAGCATTAAAATTGTGCAGGTGAGGAAACATCTGCAATTGTGTAGGCTATGGGTGTCCGCATGATTGAAAACCTTGCCTGCTTCCCGCCGGCATAGTCAATCCAGCTCCAACTTCGCGGCTGAGATGGCCTTCCCATAATGCAGGATAATATTTACATCATTCAGTGTTTTTATATAACATATTTTATACAATACCCTTCGTAAGTTTTACTGATTACAAGCTATTTATTCTCTGAATATATATACTCGAAAGCAAGTTATAACAAGTATTTATTGTTCAACAAAATAGCGTAATTCACATTTTTTGGATTAACAGAAATTTTTAGGAAAAAGGTCGGCTGGGAAGCAATTTCACCCATCCCGCCGCTCCTGTACCACTTTCGAAAAATTTCTTCTAAGTAGCATGGCTACTTTTGTTTTTGAACTATATATAGCTAAATTTCGATTCGAATTCTCTGGGAGAAATTCGTGTGGCACTTTCAATCCAAATAATCTAAAGGCTGCAATTTTCCGCCTGATTTGCATAGTGTAGCTGTGTTCAGAGTCGCAAGTAGTGCTTATACGTAAAATTTCCAACTAATTGATATATTGATTATCGCGCAAGCACTTGTCAAAGTTGACCAGATTTTTGCTCTTGAGGTTCTTCCGATCGATCATGGGTTAGCCCATGTAATTGTACACCCTTAAAAATTTTGAACAAAATCTATAATGGTCGAGCATGGACCATTTCTGATATCAAGACAGTATACCTGGTATCACGTGCCGACCAATTTTACCCAAATGTCACGTGATTTCCATCATGTTGATGTTTTATGTTTTTCACCACTTTTTATTTGACAGTTACTTACTTTTATTTCGTTTCATTCATTATGTTGTACATGCATTTTGTGTGTCATTTTTGTTGCGTTTTTGTTATTTCCCATTCTGCACATAGGCTACAGTGTGACCCTTTAATCAGAATTTCCACCAGATAAGCTCTACGAGCTTATGGCCATAATTGGAGCATCACCTACACCTCTTATCAGTAAAAACTAGCGATGTTTTGCAACACAAAACGACTAGTTTGGAAGTTCTCATTAAACGACGTTCATATGTTTAGCATGGGAATGAAACTCGTCCCCAATGCTAAATGTATTCGAACTAGAAAATATCTATGTGACCATAGGCATCTTCTGCACCCATTTCCTCTGCAGAAGTTAGCTTGTGCATCGTAAGCTCCACCCAGGCCATACTGTAGGCCTACAAGGTCCTTAAAAGGGTCTATTTTGTTAGTTTTGTGCTCACTTTTGGGTTCTCCAACTTTTGCCTTCTTGTCTTAGCTCCGCGTCCGTCACTGTCAAATTTTCATATATTTTTATTATACTGTATTGCCTCTGCCACCCTACATCTCTCCAATAAATTTGCATACTTTACCTGTCCACTGCATCCCCCACCCCACTCACATAGGAACATACCCGTTGCCCACGTAGTGCCTGGTCACCCCCCTCACCCATCCATTGAACACTAGAGTGTCGCCCCAACCTTCTGAGTTAACCCATTGCTGAACTGAGTTGACCTCTTCCCCCTTTGATCACTGTCTGGAACCACCAGGGACCTGTCCCCCCTTTCGTCGGATTGTAGCTGAGAAGCAGGACTGGGTAAGTCTTCTCAGGGGATTATTATTGTTGAGGGTGTATTTTGGGGAACGCTTTCTTGAGTCTGTTTTCCCTTGAGTCTTCCCTCAGTTAGAAGGGCCCCTGTTCCTCTTGGGTTACGGCTAAAAAGGGGATTTAGGTTTACAATTGGGTCCATTATATCAGGTCATTCGTTGAGTGACCTCGTCCATCTTTCAAACTGAATGGGACCAGGGATTGCCACCCCTGACCTGGCAGCATTGTCCATTACTCTACAGCAGAACCCCAGGACAGCACTAGAGTACCCTATAGGCCTTCCTATAACCAGTACTAGCCTGGTCAGGTCCCAAAGATGAAGCCTAAATGGAGCCACCCAACCAGGTCACAGCATGTCACTCACAGTGACATGGCTGTATTTTTCTATCAATATGGCATGGGTTTTTTCCCATCAATGTGATTGGCCACAATTTCGTCTAATGTGACATAGCTCCCAATTTCGTTTAATGTGACAGTTGAATTACCCTGTAAACAAAGTCAAATATGATCAAAAACTACTTTTATTAGTTTTCGTTCATCTATTATATTTTTATTTTGTTCATTGTGCTCTGACTAGTTGGAACTCAATAATTTGACTAAGTTCTGATAGATAGTCATAGTGTTTGTAGACAGCTGCATTTCACTTGCAGACAGCTGCATCGCATCTGTGGATTGCTGCACCCTGCTGCATCTCAGTTGTGAATGGCTGTGTCCCACTTATAGAAGGTAGCATCACACTTACTGTAGCATCTCACTTGTGGATGGCTGCATCTCACTTGCAGAGGCTGCGTTTTGCTTGCAGGCTGCTGCATTTCACCTGCAGGCAGCTGCGTTGCACCCGGGGGTGTCTGCATTTCACTTGCAGACTGCTTCTTCTTGCTTGAAGGTGGCTCGTGGACAGCTGTGTCTCACAGCTGATAGCTGCGTCTTACCTGCAGATGGTTGCGTTTCACATGTGGAGTGCTGGTTTCACTTGTGGACAGTTGCGCAGTCCAACCAGGCAGAGCTCTGATAGCCCATCTAGGTGGAGCTCTGATAGTGTGACTAAGTCAGCAGCTAAAATGATCTGGTGGCGGAAGTGACCCAGTGGCAGAAATGATTCAGTAGCCGAAACAAGTCAGTGGCGGAAGTGACCACATTGCCATGCCAAAGCTAGCTCAGACACTCTGTCGCCCCATCCACTGGAGCCCCTAATGGTCATGTGACCACGTAGTCGAGGAGAACTTGTTCCGTCTATCCTTAGCAATTGTCTATCTCCTTAAAAAAAGTGGTCGAATAACCACATGCATCTCATGTATACGAATGCATGCAGAATGTGGGCATGAATGCATCATGCTTAAGAACAACAGCAAAAAATTTTATCCAACAAATTATTTTTTTGAAGCCACAAACTTTATACGACAAAATTGTGGAATTTTGGTGGTTTTTGGGACTTGGGCCATGGTATAATTGGAATGAGGCAACATTTTCAAAAAAGAAAAAACTGTGATCTAAGGGACACCCAGTAGATGCATAGGGCGAAGTCTTGAGTTCGGGGATGTGGGGCATGCTGGAACTAGAAGTCCTAGAAAAGGCCGTTTTTGGGGCATCACTGAGCATGTTTGTCCCTGAGCCCGAAATTATGAAAAAGCCCCAAGGTTCTACCTCTTACCATTTTGGCTCTAGAGTGTGGTGCGAACTTGGGGGTTCAAGTATATTATAGTGTCCGGATAACCCAGTTATGTAATCACTTGTATATTTGTTTTTATCACATTCTTTAGTGGGACCGGTTTCCCACTGAACATGTTATTCTTAATTCTCATGATAATCATGACTTATTATGAATGAATGATGGAATGTGAAAATCATATCTTGGGAAGTGCACAACCTATCTCCAAATAGGGTAACGGGACCATCCTACGATCGATGTGTTCCCAAATCACATGCATCTTTATGGTTATAAGATGCATAAAGAGCATGTGAATAAAAAGTTTGCCTTGCATAACATGCAGATGGTGGGAAAAATGCCCTATGAAAAACACGATAGGAATGTTAACATTTTGCACGAATGCGAAAAACAAAAAGAAAAGGAAACTCAAAATAGCTTGGGATAATGGAGGCCCATCCCTGACATACCTAAGGCAAACAGGCCAGAGGCAATTCTGCTCTGTATAAATACAGAGAGAATTGACTCTTCTCGTTCTTCTTAAGATTATTCTCATTCTTCTGATTATTCCCATCTTGTTCGCATTCGTCCCGTTGGATTAGTTTTTCGTTTTGTGCGTTTGTGTTACGCTGCTGCAAATAAAGTATGACACATTTTACGTCAGCAGGTACTTTTGCTCCTGACAATAGCACAGTTTAGCACACCATTCCTCATCATTAACAACATGGATCAAAAAAGATTGCTTCGCAGCACCATCTCACTCCACGATCTACCCACTGATGCTCAAAAGACTACACTTTCTGAACAATTTGACACAATTGTTAATTTATTAAAGCTCTCAGTTGATAGAATAGATATGCCACTCTGCACACCACAAACTGGTCGGGGCCCTCAAGACTCAACAAAATGTGAGGAAGAGGACGTTCTGGAACAAACTATCACTGCTTTTCTCGAAAGTGCCCTCCAACCACTTGCTCGTGAGATTAATGTTTTGAAAGAAGAAATTCCAAATCATTATCTCACTGACCTTGATGATCAGCCGAGACAGAATAACCTAAGGTTCAATTCCTCCATGGGATTCTGCCTGCCACCAGTATTTTCAGGTCAGTTTGGAGAATCTGTCTCGGATTTCTTTGATAAACTTGACCAATATTTGACACTTCAGGGTGTTACTAATGCTGATAATGATTACAAATTAGCTTACTTAGAATCCAACCTTGGAGGAACTGCTCTGGGCTCCTTCAGAGATCTCAAGAAATCACCACATCCTCCGGATACCTATGTGGCCTACATAACTGCACTTAAAACTCTGTATCCAGATGGATGTGACTGTGATGTTCGCCAACAGTTTATTCACAATAGGCTGCAGAGATCCACAGAATCCGCCTCTGACTTTCTGGATAGCCTTAAAAAATTAAGTAGGTCCACCTACCCTACACTTTCTGAGGATGCCCGCACATCAATAGTGAAACCACTGTTTCTGAAAGGACTCAGACCCAAAATAAAAGAGGGACTCTGGTTCCAGGAATTTAACCCACTTAGTGAAGCCCATAAGGCTGCATGCCATGTTGAAGCAGAAATTTTCAGAGAAGATGTACTTATCAGTACTCCACTTGTTCTTTGTCCACAGTGTCAAACAATGCCGCCTCAATCGCTCAACAGCTCACCACCAAGGATGCCTTGATTGCTCAGCTACGCAGTCAACTGGCCAACCGGACAGGAGCCACCACAATGGTTGGCCCAAAACCATGTTGTCCGCAACGTCTGACAGGCAAATGCTCAGCTGCTGAATGCCGTGCATTAAAGAATGACTCCAGCTGGTCATTTGCAGCACCAACCTGCACCCACTGCAGCAGAGTCAGGCATGCAGAAGTGCAGTGCCTGGTCCCATGTGGCGGATGTAGTGGAACTGGTCATACCTTGCAGGGGTGCACATGCTATTCCAGCCCTATCAAACAGCACATGCCCCAAGCAGTTATGGCACAGCCCGGCAACTATCAACCAGCTGGCCAGCTGCCGGCTATGAATCACAGCTACTCACTACCAGTGGCTGTGCAACCACCAGGTAACCAACTGTTTTACAATACATCTGGTGCCAGTAATCCTGGAGACAGAGGTCCCCAAACCCACCCCAGAAATCAGGACCAGATCTGAGATCCAGTGGTCTGTCAGTTAGATGCAGATGATGCAGGGTTAACTGAATATCTACCAGAATCAGATGATTCTCATTTCCATGCTGTTTCTATTTTAGCACTGACTGTTGTACTCCGGCCCACATGCACATCATGTCCAGTCCATGGGGCTAACCTGAAGCAGCTATGTGCTAAGAGACATCGTGCCCCGCAATTCGCTCATCAAATCCATCCTACCAACACCAACGGTCATCCACCATTTGATTCATCCACCAAGGTGCCTCGATTATCATCCCTGGTAGTTAAGGTACCTTTGGCACAGGTGGGGGTCATGGGTCTGTCCCATCACCCAGAAGGGCATGATGCCTCAGACATGTCAGCAGCCTGTCCTGTAGACACGGCTGAAGGTGAATCACCTTTAGCCATTGATGTGGATCTCACAGACCAAGACAAAACCCACACCACAGCTACCCAGGAGGCAGCGCCAAGTAGACAAGTTGCTCTGGTCACTCGACTAGAGGAACGCATCAATGTTCTCAGCTGCACCATTCAATATCATGCTGCTGATGTGGAAACGCAGGACGTCTTTCGTGACTGCCTTCAGACCACGCAAGCCCAGCTAGTGGATGTCAAATGCCAGCTGGTCCCAACATCGGACAGCATGACACTTGCTAGCACATTAGCCCATCTGCAAGTAACTAGCCATAGTAAGCCAAAACCACTTCCAATATTTGGAGTCCTTTATTCATGGTTGTTCATTTTCTCACAGATGATCAACAGCTACCTACAGAAGCCATCCAAATTGATGATGATGATGACAGCAGGCCCCCGACGCCTAACTGTGATGCTTGATGACACAAGTGCCAGCTGCGTCTCGTTTTTGTTAATACTAACAATAAATGTTGCTCTTGTGGCCCCTCAATATCAAATATGTGGCACATCTCGAAGTGGTCATGCCCTTGAAATTCCAAGGAAGGTCACCTGCAACCCACCCAATCTTCGAGGCACGCCTCCTTTGTGAATAAATATGACACTTTATATACCAAGGTCACAACCCTTGTCTACTCCAGCTACCAAGTGTACCTTGTGCCAGTGCACTATCTGCACAAATGTCGGATTCTTTGGCTCAAAAGGACTGACAGCAGATGACACACAAATTAGCCACATTTCTCCTACAGAATGTCGCACTGTAATTAGCACAAAAACCTATAGAGATACCCCACTAGTAAAACACAATGAGGGATTTTGGAGTACTAACAAAACCCTCGACATGCAATATGCATGGTGTTGTAAGGATGTCTGCACAACAGTCACAAACATCTTTCTTGAAGATGGCCAAGTTGCTAGCTGGGATGGCCTCAAGCTTGCCAGCATGCTTGGAGATGTTGGCAGTTGTACACCGACTGCTGCTATCTGTGCCAACCAATATGGGGTCATTGTGTGGAATGCCACCAATTATGTCCGCACATGCCTTGTTGAATGGAAAGGCACATATACAGTTGTTTATCAAGGATCACATGTGGTCATTGATGAGCTACAAGCTGCCTTCGAAATCCTAGATACATACACTCAGTGTGGGACCCTTAAAGGAAAGGTCATGAGTACAATTGAAGGAGTGGTTCTCCAGGACACAAGCTCTAAGAGATCCTACACTCAAGGGCATATCACACGACTTTCACAGTGTGCAGATCCCATCAATGCAAAACCGACTTATCTTGAACTCCAAATAACTTGAACAGATGAGGAAGCTTTCTGGTTCACATGGCTGGAGCTATGCAGGCACTCTCAGCACCAGCTGGACATAACCTGGCAACTCCTCCAATTTGATGCCACTCTGGGAGCCAGAGCTTTCCTGCAATGAGATGATGTTGTTGCTGAATTCACAGGTGATGCTCTCACAGTTTGGTCATGCAAGCAAGTGAATGCCACACACATTTTCACTGATTATAAATTGGGCCAAAAATGTTACAAATTCCTGCCTGTAGAAGTTGAAGTAAGAATTCTTTTTGTGACCCCTGGGGGAAAAGACAGTGTCTTCACCCCATCCCGTGGATTGCTATCATCACACTACAGGAGTTTTCAAGCACAATGATACATGGATGACAGCATCTGGACCAGTCCATCTTACTAAAGTGCCAGTGGAACTACTATGGTGTGGTCACTTTAACATTGTTGACTTTAGTACTCCACCTATTTTTCATGATAGGCTGGGGCCTATCATGAAAATATGTTAACCAGACCACAGAAGTTGAAAGGACACTAGCCAGACTAGTCAACTTCACTGCTGGCATGTCCGTCAACCCCGATGCGGTGCACAATGCTGTGTCTGGTGTCAGTAGTCAAGCCTGAGCATCATTCGAGGGCCTGGGCTATTTTGTCGGAAACTACATTGCCGAAAGTAGCCATGGACTGACCCAAGGCCTATCTGAGCTATTACAGGGTCCAGTACAACTGCTCCTAAACATGATTGTCACTGTGGCAGGTATCACTGCCATAGCTCATTTGGAATATTTTGGTGTATTATATTACCAAAACCGTTCAAGGCCAAACCCCCTTTGGACGACAATAGCACAAGCACTCCCACACCCAGGAGGCATGGGCTCTGCCTTGATGTAGCTTGTCCGCCTGAGGTCACAAACTTACCCTACAGGACATGCACCTGGGTTACCTTAAGTCCGTTTTGATGCATGTCAGTCACCTTCAGCAACCATACATAAAACTCCAGAAGCATAATATTTGCCATGTGTAGTCACTGACCCCACTGGACTACCAATCAGTGAGGAAGTCATAACCCACAAAGGACCACACATAATCGCCCTTCTTAATGGAATGGTACCTGTCAAGGCTCTCATTGACACTGGATCATCTATATCCATCATTGATGAGCGAGTGGCCAACAATCTTCCCCATCTTCCTAAACACCCAGTGTGTGTAAAAGCCAAAACTGCTAATGGTGAAATTCAGTTCCATGAGTGCTGTTTCATTTCAGTTGAATTTGGTGATGCACAATATGGATGTACATCCATCCAATGACAGTTACTGATATCATCTTGGGTGCCAATTTTATGTCAAACTTTGACACAGTAAACTTCAATTTTCGGAATGAAACCATTCAGTTCCATGAACAATCAATCCATTGTGTAGGGCTGAAAGATAGATCTTCCTCTCATAACCAGTACATTGTGATAAGACGCCAATCACCACAATTATTTGCCCCGCACATGGACACAGCAAATTCCTCTTCCACAGTTAATAATGTAGATAGGTGGAATCAGCTTTCAGCAGAACCTGGACTGCAATCCAATAATACTGATGGAACAACATCAAGCTCAAGTGATCTTGAATCAGATCTAGACTTCAAACTTGAGAATGGCAGCACTAGTCCAATCAATTTCCACAATGATGAGGAACAAGACCCCAGAGCTGGATCAGTCCTTGAACTAGAAATTTCCCATTTGGAAGCAGAAGAGTCATGGCTGCTGAGTAGCAAGTGACAGGCAGCTGTGACTCAAGAGTATCTGATGGATAGAGATCTTATTGATCTAAATTCTTCTCCACTCAAAATTGATCCATTCGGTCTAATTGCCACACTTGCTGGCAGCTCCCGAGGTTCCCCACATACGCCTGTTTGGGTGAATGACCAAACAGCTGCATTACCTCTCCTTAACACTGGAGCTATCTATTCATTAATAGACAGCAAAATTATTGACTGCCTAAATCCACGCCCAAGAATCTTAGCTACATCCATTAAACCCATTGCAGCTAATGGAAGCATCATCTCACTTTGTGGTGCCGCATTTCTGACTGTCCACACATGATGTGGAAGAGACTATCCTCACCTTTATTCAAGAGAACTGCACAAGTGATCTTGTTCTGGGAACAAAGTTCTTCTCACGATTCAGCTGTACAACCCTCAATTGGGAAAAACATTATGTGCAGTTTAAAAAAGCTCAAATCCCATGTGATGGGCTAATCTTTAATCCAACAACAGCAAGGGGAGCCATAGTAATTGCCACTCCCGTGCTTTTGGAACTGGGCTTCATCAAACATATTGCAGTGCTTGTGCCACTGCACTACATCAATGTGAGGGAAATTAGATTTGAACCCAAAATGCATGAAACTATACATCACTATGTGTACTTTGCAGCTAGCATAGGGAGGATCATCAATGGACATATCATTGTCCAGGCAATGAATCAAAACCCCTTGCCTTATTAAATTATACCCTGGTATGATGATTGGTACAATAAAATGCCACTCAAATGAATTGGAATACCATCCTCAGGGAGGCTCCATTCAAAGCCATACAGCTATTCACTCCTGGATACTAGAGAATGCCAGTATTGGTGACACACTCAGTAGCCAAGAGCGAACTAAATTAATAACCCTGCTGGCAAAGTATCCTAATATCTACGCCAAAGATGTCAGGGACACTGGCCGCACCACATTGGTTCAACACACCATCAACACCTGTGATGCTCGACCCATCAAGAAACATCCTTTTCGCATTGCTCCAAATGAAAAAGAAATCATCGCCTCTGAGATACATGCATTGGAAAATACAGGTATAATTAGAAAAAGCATGTCCCCATGGTGTACCAATCTTGTCCTTGTGTGCAAAAAGGATGGAGGTCATCACTTATGCATTGACTTTTGCAGCCTTAATGAGGTCACAAAACAGGATATCTACCCTTTGCCTCGTACTGATGACATCCTTGACACACTTGATGGCATGTGATATTTCACAACCCTAGACCAGGCTAATGCCTATTGGACCATTCCAATAGCACCCAAAGATAAGGAAAAGACAGCATTCACAACTCCTCTAGGGTTATATGAATTCAACTATTTACCCTTTGGATTGTGTAATGCTCCAGCAACTTTCCGAAGACTAATGGATGTACTTCTATCAGGATTACAGTGGGAAACAGCCTTAGTCTATCTAGATGACATCTTGGTCTTCGCCAAAACACATGACCAAATGCTTGAACACTTGGAGGAAATCCCAGGATGCTTGTCTGACAGAATCATGAAACTCTGCCTCAATAAATAAAAGTTCTGCCATACCCAAGTTGAATATCTTGGATACCAAATATCTGAGAAAGGGATCAAACCTGATAGCATGAAACTATCAGCTATTGAGAATATCCATGTTCCAAAATCACCCAAGGACGTCAAGTCATTCCTTGGACTTATATCCTACTATTGGCGGTTTATCAAAAATTGTGCTCAATTGGCAGCCCCATTGACACTACTCCTCAAGAAAAACCCACCAATCAGATTTAACTGGGGCCATGCCCAGCAGGAAGCCTTTGACACACTCAAATGATGCTTGATGTCTCCCCCAGTCTTGGCACACTCAAATTTCCAAAAGCCATTCATCCTACAGACAGATGCCTCAATAGATGGCATTGGAGCTGTACTTGGACAAATTGGAGCAGATAACCAGGAACACCCAATAGCTTATGCTAGTTGTTGCCTAAAACCTGTAGAGAAAAATTATCCCATCACAGAACTGGAGACCCTAGCTGTGGTCGAATTTGTCAAGCACTTCCAACCATACCTTTACCAGCAATATGTTCTGGTCCAAACAGACCATACTGCTGTAAAGGCTGTGCTTCAAAAAGCCAATCCATCCTATCACATCACTAGATAGGGTTTAGCTCTGGCAGGGGTGAATCTAGATATTCAACCGTGAAAAGGGTCAAATAATCAGAATGCTTGTCATGGCTACCTGATGGGACAGCAAAAGCCAGTTTTGACATCAAAACAGATGTGTTCACTCGACCTGAGACAAACTATCCATGCTTTGCAGTCCCTGTAGCTCCTATGTCTCCACAGGATATAGACCTTGCGACACATCAGACTAACGACCCTGCCTTAAACTCACTCATACAGCAACTCCAGATGCTCCCACCAGGACAAATGGTTCATCACTATTTTCTCCAAAGGTCAATACTTTGCGGCATGGAAAATGGTATACAAAAGCCTGTCATACCCCTATCATTAAGACAAAAAATAATCAAAGCTCACCATGATGATGAACTTGCTGGATATTTTGGCTCCAGGAAAACCACACAGATTATATCTGCAAAATACTTTTGACCCTCATTAGCCAAAGATGTAACACACTGTTGCACAGCTTGCCTGAAGTGTCAAGTTAATAAACCAACCAGGTGGCAAATCTGTGCCAATCTCAAGCCCATACCAGTCTCAGGCCCTTTTGAAAGAATGGGAGTAGACTGCATGGGACCCATGACCATTACTGAGAAAGGCAACCAGTTCATTGTGGTCTTCATGGACCACTTCACCAAGTATGTCGAGGCCTTTGCAACACCTGACATTACAGCTTGTACCATAGCTAATCTGTTTGTAACATATTGTATGTCAATATGGTGCACCCACTATCCTCCAATCAGACCAAGGTTCAGATTTCACCTCAGGTCTCATAGTGGAGGTAACAAATATCTTTGCAACAAAGAAACTGCACACAACAGCTTATCACCCAATGGCCAATGGAGAAGTTGAACGGGCCAATCAAACATTGGCCACCTGCATGCGTATGTATGTCGAGGAGACACATTAGGACTGGGATGATCATCTCCCATATGCTGTATTCTCAACCAACATTCACACCAATGAGTCCACAGGTTTTGCACCTTTTGAACTAGTATTTGGCCGTAGTCCTAAACTCCCCATTGACACTGCACTCAATTATAACCCTCCACTTTACTTCATTGACTTGGAGAACTGTGAGCATAAAGTGAAGAGACATTTCACACAAGCATTGACCTTGATACAATGCAAGATTCAACATGTTCAGGTTAGGTATGCAAAAACCTATGATGGCAAAGTGCACAATGTCACCTACAGGGTCAACAACCTTGTATTGAAACAATCCACTGTGGTGAAAAAGGGTCTCACACCCAAACTCATGCCCCTGTGGCTTGCACCTTATAAAATTATTCGTGTTGAGTACCCTAATATTACTATTACCGACCCACACAACCCTGAATGCCACGAAGTCATACATGTGAACCATACAAAACCGTTTCGCATGTCCCCAAGTGATCTGAACCTGGAGGAAGAAGATAGTGAAGAAGAAACCCATCCCTCGACAGCTACCCAGCATGAAAACCACAACAACTGATGCTCAAGCAAATTTCCATTGCTCTATTATATACTGTTTATCAGAAAATCGTAAAAATCTGAAATACTACTTGCTTTCCACATTCATAATTTGGAGGCATTCATGGCATTATCTATCTAGATTGAAAACAATAGCACATTGCTTAGCTCTCCCACTAGTAAACGCATTTTAAGAGACAATGTCTGAGAGAATTCAGCTTCTTATGCAGAGAGTTCTGATAAGTAAAAAGTTAACCCTACCTGAAAATCACATGGTTGGTGCAACTTGATGTGCTAGGAACGAAGATGATATTCATTTCGTTTGAAAATGAAAACTCGCATAGCTACAGTAAGACGAAAGTTGAAAATTTTCTATCTTTTTCGATTTTTGACATACACTTCTTCTAACTTTTGCAAGTTTAGGTACATCAGACATTGTGCTCTGATAATTTATCCAATATTAGGCCAATGGATAGGCCACAATTTACTGTAGAATTCATTAGTGTAAAGTGCTTATTAGGAATACAGTGGATTAGTATTAGGAATACATCAAATTTTGAGAGTCTTTTTTAGCACAAAAATCGCCATATATACTGCTAAAGCTCAGAAGGACTAAGAACTTCCCTATACAATAGATAGCTTACGATTTCTCCTACTTTCTGAAAAAAATTACGGAAATTCATATACTGCTAGAGGTTCACACAACATGAAGTTTGAACATTATCTTACAATTGTATTTTCTGGGAGTTCCCACTTCCACTGTGGAACTACTAGAGCTTGATACATTTTAAAAATGAGACAGTAATACAAGTTTCATATGGTGAATATTAATATAGTTCCCAAACTCATAAAAAATAAAATTCGTGGGGCTACAGTATCCCAAAGTTGGGAATTTTTACGTTTTTTAGCATTTTTCTGTCTATTTACGTGACTTGAAGTATGTCAGCCTAGGCATTTAGTAATTTTATTATTAACTGTGTACTTGATACAGAATACAATGCTCTGTAATGTGGTATGAACATTTTTCCCAGTTGTGCATTTTAGACTTTTTAGGAAGTTTTAAAATGTCAAAAATCAGGCTGTAAAAAGGGTATAAATGCATGTTTTTCTCCATGAAAATGACTATAATTACTGCTAAGCCAGAAGCACCCGAAATTTCCCTACACAGTGGATATATTACGATGTCTGCTAGTTGCATACACAAATATTCTAAAGTTTGTGTACTGCTAGAGCATTAAATCAGCAAAAAACTACTATAGTTGATAAATTTTGGTTTACAATTCTTCAATAATCAATGAGTGATGGAAATAAAGGAAGTACTGCACCAGCAAAAGATAATGATTGAACTGCAGCATCTTTAAACTTCGAAGATTATATGGAGGATGAAAATCCACAACCTGAGAACAGTCCCTTATCGCCCAGAAGAATGATGTCTAGTCTCTCAAAATGCTCACAGCTAAGCAGAAGCAGTTTCTACTGTGCAAATATGATGACGGAATCTGTTGCAAACAAAAGTTTGATGCCGAAATGATATCCAGGCTGATGTGTGAAAATGAACAGTTTTGCAAGGATGAATTTCTAACAGGCCAACAAATTGCAAGCTTCTAGTCATGGGAAGCAAGTCGCCATCATGAAGACTGCTGGAGCAGACAGTTTGTTTGAAGAAGATGAAGCTGAAGCTATGAACAACCCAGCACTATATGACCCAAATTTGTAGATGGAAAGTGAATTGCTCCAAACTGATTGCTTTGAAAGCTTGTGATGCTTTGTTTTTCTATTTATGTTCAAACTTCCAATAACTTCCTATCATCTAAGCTGGAACATGAAATTCTAGAAAAGTAAGCATTTATTGATCAAGAAATGAAAATTACAATTTATCAACTGTAGTAGATTTTTGCAGATTTAATGCCCTAGCACTACACAAACTTTGGAATGTTTTGTATGCAACTAGTAGACATCGTAATACATCCATTGTGTAGGGAAATTTTGGGTGTTTTTGGCTTTAGCAGTACATATAGTCATTTTTGTGGAGAGAAATCCGCATTTTCATTATTTCTACAGTCTAATTTTTGACATTTTAAAACTTCCTAAAAAGTGTAAAATGCACAATTCGGGAAAATTTTCATACCACATTATAGAGCATTGTATTCTTTATCAAATACACAGTCAATAATAAACTTACTAAATGTCTAGGCCAATATGTCTCAAGTCACGTAAATAGACACAAAAATGCTAAAAAATGTGAAAACTCCAAACATTGGGATACTGTAGCTTCACAAATTTTTTTATGAGTTTTGGAACTATATTAATATTGGTCATATGAAACTTGTATTACTGTCTCATTTTTAAGATTTATCAAGCTCTAGTAGTTCCACAGTGGAGGTTGGAACTTCCAGAAAATGCAATTATGAGATGGTGTTCAAACTTCATGTTGTGAGACTGTCTAGCAGTACATAAATTTCCATAATTTTTTGTCAGCAAGTAGGAGACATCGTAAGCTATCTATTTTATAGGGAAGTTTTTGGTCCTTCTGAGCTTTAGCAGTGATTTTTGTGCAAAAAATGTGAATTTGAAGAAAAGGGAATTTAAAAAAAAAATTTTTTTGAGATTTTTAAAAAATGTTTCATCATTAGATCAAATCGGCAAAAAGATGAACGTTTTTCGATATTTCTATCATATAATACTTTATAATGAATCCTTTTACAAAATTTAGGTTGGAGTGCTAGCTGTAAGTCAATTTTAGACGGAAACTAAGAGAAACAGAATAGTCCATAAATTACTATATGATTATAGTTCTTTATGTCTCTTTAAGACACAATTTCTCTAAGACTCGACCAAGGTTGTGATAAGTAAAAATTTAATCATACCTCAAAAATACATATTTTCTACAGTTTTTTGTGCTGAACAACATGCCAGTAATCATTTGATTTAAAAATTTAAATTTGCGTTGTAACATCAATCCAAAGGCTCAAATTTTTTGCAATTTTCGAAATTTTAGGTCACAATCATTGGAGGCCTATAAGTAATCAGCTATGCAATGTCGATCAATAAAACTTTGTCAATGAATGTAACAATGTTTATTGTATATGAATGACACATATAAATATATGTAGCATGAAAATTATGGTTTACACTACACCTTAAATTTCAATTTTCAGCTGTTGTCAATGACTCAAACTCACACATTTTTGTACCCCTTAAAGTCAAATAGTGAGTGTCATTGATTGAACTCCACTATGTTATGGCTGGACCCCTTGGCCACATACCCACAAAGTTTTATCAAAATATAAAAACCATTAAATGTGCCACATTGAAGCAAGTGGAAGACATTTTTGAAAGAAACTATAAAATTTTTTGTTTAAAAATGCAGTCATTTACCCGAAATTCTAACAATTCAACTAAAACTTTTATGCATTGCAGGCTGACATCTTGACTATATACCCACAAGGTTCGATCATAATATTGTTATCCTTTACATGGGAAATTACACAAAGTAAAACACACTCTTGATATTGTTAAAAAAACTGCAGGTGCAAATTAGTGTTCCATTTAGTTGGAATAATATTAGTTCTATTCCAAATGCTGCCACAGTATGTGGCTACATAGGCACCAAGTTGCATCACATTAAAAATTAAAAAAGCTATGTTCTCTTGGTAACCATAAGATGAAAAATTGTTCAAATTTTTAGCAAAAACTGACAAACTCTGGATTATTTTCAGATCATAAGAGTTCAACATAAAATCCACTTGAATCTGATAAAAAGATTTGCTCTAAACCAGATGACATTTTTAAAGACTCAGATCTACATACTATTTATCGAAACAATTATTCAAAACAATCTGATTTCAGTAGTTCACTTTCATATTCTAAATGAGGATCAAACATCATTACAATGAAATGTAGTAGGCTCTTCCTGACAATGGATGGCTTCCCTAGCCCAGAATCCAGTAATTTTTTGTGGTGTGAAGAAGTCAGATCTGACAAAAGATGGGTTCCTCCTCATTTCTTTATCGATAACTCCAGCATTGAATTTTTGAGGATATACAATGTCACTGTTGTATTTTTCCAGCAAATAATCACGTTGTTTTTCTGTCAAGGGATGGCATATCTTATGCTTCTTTAATGCAACTTTTTTCCATAACACCAAATGACTCAGTTTCATAGAACAATTGAAGAGTTTCTAGAACTTCAGGCAAGATAGGGGTCAAGCAAACACTTTCTAGTGTTCTACTATAGCTTTGTATTGCCATATCACATAAACTTGTTTGCTATGGCATTAGCTTGTGGTTACCTAAAATAAGATGCTGCAACAAGTTGCGATGAAGTACAAAAGCCTTCATAAAGCCTTCTTCAGGACAGTTGAAGGCACTGCTTTCCATTTTATATAGCTCATCACTGGGGGCTGGAAGATCTTCAGATTCTTTTTCAAAGTTGATGATTGTGAATTTTGGATCATTAGCAATCCAGAACTTTGATGTTTGAAGGGGTGAAACCTCTGGCTAGTCTTCATGAACTACATGATGGATTTTAACATTTGGTAACTGTTCGAAATTCAATATTTTCATCTTAGTTATGCTTCCAGCAGTGTTTTTTTTGTACTTTACAAAGGAAATGGTCCAGAGTACAAACAAAAATTTGGGCTTCATTCATACCAGTACAAACGAAAATTTTTGGACAAAAAAAATTGTTACTCAACAGCTGTCAGTATTCAGTATCAATGGACTTTGTAGGACTTGTTTGTTATGCATCCACATCGAAAACGATGAACTAGCAGCTGTGGCATAATAATAAAAACTATTTGTGGAGTATTTCACTAGTGCATGTTATGTGCCTCATGATCAAGTGTTTTATGTGTCTGAATTTGTAGCCTTCTTATGTGTCTCATGGAAATAGCCAACGTAGTCATATTTCACAGCATGTTTGTTGCATTTCATAACAATGAATCCATTTTTCAGCAATTTTTCGCAAATTTTGGAGTACAAACGGTTTTTGAGAGGTCGTTTGTACCAGTACAAATGGACCGAGTACAAAAAAAAACACTGGCTTCCAGTACCAACCTTGTAAGTTTTAGTTGCCTTAATTTCAGTGTTACCAACTGCTTTAAGATCCATCTTTTTGTGTGGGATTTTGAGATTGCCAGTGATGAATGGCGTTCTCTTGACCTTTCTATATGTTGTAGCACACCTGATGAATTCTTCAGCAGTTGTACATCAATTGTTTTCATTTATAAACAGTCCAACTTGCCTCTCTATTGGTGCAGCCATTCGGTCACATGGGCCTTTAACAAATTGAGGTTCAGAGAAGTCCCAGTTCTTTATAGTCACGCATGTTTTCTGAGATATTCTTAGCACCATGAGCAAGGTTGGGGACCATGAAAACATCCAGCATTAACAGATCACACAAAAACTGTGTTGATTGTGGGCTGCTCTGTCTTGATTTTTGTCAATGTGTCAGTCAGTATTCCAATAATTGCATTACTGTGTAATGATGCGCATATGCTGCCATCGTGCATTTTCCTCTGAACCTGTAGACTTGATGTTTCACAAACAAGTCATGGCCCCACACTTGGATATTTGTGACGGGCACTGCTGCACTTGCTCAGGCAATGCAGGGCTGTGCAGTTTGTGGTAGTGCACTGCTACCACCCAGTGCAACACACATTACATGGAGGTCGTGCTGAGAGGGGGCCCCTTGCCTGCCTCAGCAGGGGAGAGATATTGTGATGAGGACGTCACTCTTCTCTAGGGGGGAATGCCATGATGTGCACATGCTGCCATCCTGCATTTTCCTCTGAACCGGTAGACTTGATGTTTCATGCACAATTACAGCCCCACACTTAGATATTTGTGACGGGCACTGCTGTGCTCTCTCAGGTGATGCCGGGCTGTGCAGTTGGTGGTAGTGCACTGCTACCACCCAGTGTGACACACGTTACAACTGTCTTGTGCAAGCAATGGACAAATGTGTGGTGGCGTAAAAACCACTTTTCATAACAAGGGCATGTGTGATGTGCCATGGCGAACTGCACATACCAAGCCAGCTTGACCAATGTTTCCATCTTCTGGAAGACAGAAGTTTAATTGCCCAATCAAACTGGAGGTGAACATAATTGTCCTGTGGTTGTCAATTATGTCTTTCCATGCTTCATTTTAGTGCATTGATCTAAGCTGGTCTTGATGCCATTCTATTAAATTATTGATACTTTCATCAGCTAAATACTCAGTTTCAACTTTATCAATTGGGTTTGCAAATTGGAATTGAGTCATGCCTCTTTGATGTCCTTCAGTGTCTTCTTTAACTGCTCACAATTGTCAAATTTCATGGCATGAATGTGATTTGTAAATTTCTCCTGTAACTTTGGATGGATTGGATCACTAAAACTATGCCATGAATAGTGATCAGAAATATGTGATTTTAGCTTTATGTGGAGTCGCTGATCACCTTTTAAATACACTTTTGCTTCTTTTAGCTTTGATATAATTTCTTGTGTCCATGTGGATCCCATTTAACTGAGAAAGATCCACAAAATTTATGTTGGTTCACCTTATCAGTTTTGGCTAAAGATTTGAACAATCTTTCATCTTATAGTTAACCAAAAGAACATGGCTTTTCTAATTTTTAACATGATGCAACTTGGTGGGTATGTAGCCACATACTGTCCCTGCAATATAGTCGATTTGGACTAGAATTAATGTTCCAACTAAATGGAACACCAATTCGCACCGGAAGTTTTTTCAACAATATCAAGAATGCGTTTCGCTTTGCGTAATTTCCCATATAAGGGATAATGATATTATGACCAAACCTTATGGGTATATAGCCATCTTGTTGGCCTGCTATGCTTCAAAGTTTTAGTTGGATTATTAGAATTTTGGGTGAATGACTGTATTTTTAAACAAAAAACTTTATAATTTGATGCAAAAATGGCTTCCACTTGTTTCACTGTGGCACTCAATGGTTTTTTTTATATTGATAAAACTTTGTGGGTATGTGGCCAAGGGGTCCAGCCATAACATAGTGGAGTTTAATCAATGACACTGATTATTTGACTATACAGGATCCAAAAATGTGTGAATTTGAATCATTGACAACTGCTGAAAATTGGAATTTAAAGTTTAGTGTAAACTATAGTTTTGATGCATATATCTATATGTGTCATGCATATACAATAAACATCGTTACATTCACTGACAAAGTTTTATTGATCGACATTGCATAGCCAATTACTTATAGGCCTTCAATGATTGTGACCTAAATTTTCGAAAATTGCAAAAAATCTGAATTGATGTTGCATAACGAATTTTGATTTTTAGATCAAACAAATACTGGAATGATGTTCAGCGCAAAAAACTGTACAAAGTATGTTTTTTGTGGTATGATTAATTGTGCCTTAAATTTCATCGATTCTTTATCAATCAAGTAGGTCCATCGGCAGTGTACATTTTATTGAATTATATCGAGCCTAACGCAATTTTTGACACCAAAATTTTTAGTCGTTTATCGCTTTTAGCTAGCCTTAATTTAGGCGCTTTCATTGGTTACATATCTTGCAACCAATACGACGCATTGATTTTCGTGATCAGAAAATTGTCGGATGAAGAAAAACACCGATTAGAGGAAAAAGTTCAAGTTTTGGTCGGCAGTAATTTGCTAGAAGATTTAACTAAATTCGTCCAAGACGAGGTTAATCGTCAGTTGTTTTTGAACGCCGTTACTGAAATGTTCAAAGGCCAAAGCGATGAAGAAACGCAAAAATATTGACCCCACGAATATATCGTTTCGGATATGTTACATATTTACTGTGATTATTTATTGTTTTTCGCAGCTAATTTATCAACACGTGACCTTACCGTCGGTTTATTCGTGTTGTTTCTGTAGTGTTTAACGCACGTTAGTAAATCTAAGCTCCTTGAAAAAATATACAGTATGAAGATCGATCGATTTCAGTGCTTTTTCACGCAAAAACGAGCGCTTTTCAGCAGTGTTTTTTTTTGTGCCAAAACATGGTTTCTGGCACAAAAAAATTTGGAACGGCACAAAAAATTTTGAGCGTTTGTGCCAATTGGCACAAAATTTTTGGCTGGTCAAACATTAAATTTCCTTGATTTTTGGACGTCTTAGGGGCTGAAAATGTGAAAAATTTTCGACGCTTCGCGCCGAGTCATCGAATATAATATTTTCTATTTGTATATTTGACCCGAACGCGAACAATTCCTCTTCGAACAGTGTATTAGTATCGTTGCAGCAAACTCTATATTTTGGGTAGAAGTATTAATCTTATCGGAAGTGTCATTATTTTATGCTATAGGAAATCCCTATTATAGCAATAGAAATACAGTAATAGTGGGCACATAAGAGAGGAACCATGAGTGAAAAACATAAGAAACGTAAAAATGGAACAGAGCATGCGATATGTAAGGGGTAAATTCAAGAAAAAGAAGAAAAATTACAAATAAAGAGAAATATACAATACACAATGTACGTAATCAAAACTCGAAAGAAATCAACTACGGAATTGTATCAATGCATCATATATATACATATGCACAGAAAAGTTGAAATGACACAATTTTTAAGTATACCGTTTTCGATAAGATGGTTTTAAATTGATAGATTATTACATATGTTATTAATATTACAAACTGCAGTTGAAGGTCACACATAGACATTTCAGATGTTTCCAAATTTTTGCTTTTCAAACCTGTCTGCGAGCTATAACTACAGCAAATGGATCTTATTATCATTCTCGTTTGCATGATAGATACGTATTTTTGTAAGACTTTTTCTACTTAGCAGCGACATCAAGTCACATAAAAATGAGCCACGCAAAAGCTCTTCTCTTTGTCAACCTACAGTATGCTTAACTGATCTGTATAAAATTTTATTATTGTTGTCTCATTCATATTTTGAAATTTCGAGCTAAGAAAATTAAAAAGGTTACTGTAACAATAGATTCAGGATATTAAATTCAATCAAATTTTATAACATTTTGATGATGATATGGATCAATGGATGTAACCCCGTATGGTCGAAGTACACTCCACGAAAGATTTAGCATCTACTTTTTTGTGAGCAAATTATGGCAAAATTGACTCATGTACTAAATGTGTGCTTGCAAGATGGATGCAAAGGATATCGATTAATTTATATTACATCTTTTGAGTACAAAATATAGCATAAAAATACGACTTTTTTCTACTTTGTAGTGAAGTCAATTCAACTAAATTAATTGTTTTGTTGATTTAGATGGACACCAAAACATGCCTAGAAGATCGACTAATGTGAAAAAACAGTTTCCCAATGATTTTGGAAAAAAACCAAAAAACCAGAGATTTTCCAATTTTTTGGTTTTTTTAAAAAACCAAAAAAACCAAAAACCAAAAAACCAAAGCCTTGCCAACCCTGGGTATGGTTCTCATTGTGGAAAAAATTTTTAGGGAATTCAAAACCGAAAAGATGCGTATTGGTGGACTTAGAAGTCACTATTTTGTATCAGGAGCGACCATTAGCGTATCTACTTCGACTTACTAATTAATGCTCGACAGTTTCTATCAATCAAACTAACTCGTCTCATTTTCTAATTGTCAGAAGTCAGTTATGTCACCGAAAATATCAGACCCGTATTTAGAGGGGGAAGGGGGGCACTGTTTTCTTCCCCCAAATCGTGCTTTTTCGGGAAAAAAAATTCGGAAAAGGAAAAAAAATTTTGGGCTCTTTCCCCATTTGGGAAAGAAAATTTTGGGGATCGGATACAGAAAAGATGCATTTTGGTGCATTTCATAAGCATACCTGTAAGACCTCCGACCAGTTGGGGGGGGGGGGGTAGGAAAAAGTCGAAATTTTTCCCAAAAAAGGCCAAAAAACATATACACTTTTCGGCAAATTTTTTTGATTTTTTCCCAACCGGGGGGGGGGGGAATTATTTTGGGTACTGGGTTGGCCAAGTTGGGGGGGTCCCCCCCCCCCCAACCCCCCCCCCCCCCAAGTACAGGTATGTTTAGAAGGTCATAATCTCAAAATTTTCCGGCGCTTCGCACCGATTGTAACTTTAATAATTATTATTATGCATTACTAACCCCTGGCGCGGCTTTTAGCATGTCTACCTTCATTTATCATATAATCTGTAATAGTTTTCATCATGTTGAACGTATCATCTCATGTTTTCATTGGTAATCTTCAATCTTTTATCATGATATTTGATGAAGATTCGCATTTTTTCCTTTCGAGAAAGATCAGTACGTCATGTCTCTAAGCTTTTAGATGCAATTATTTCTTTTCTAACGTAAAATCAATTCAAATGCTTCATAGAAATATCTTTCGGAAATTCATACTCTGCTTACTCATATATTTTCGACCAAGTATGAGAGTTTACAAATAAATTATACTGGTTTTAAAATTTTTCAGGTAAAATTCTAGAAATTACGACTTTTGAACACAAAATTCAAATCTAATTCTTGAAATAAACTTTCGGAGAATTGATTTTCCAGCGTCGCAGAATATCAATACCCAAAAAATTTTTCCGGCGCTTCGCGCCGGAAAGGTTAACATCCCTTTTGGGTTCTCACTTGTCATCATAGAGGACGTAATCATCGATTTCTCATGTAATTCAAAGTCATTATGCTCTTGGATAGTTTGCTTGAAAGTTTGTTCCAATGCTTGTAGATTAAACTTTGAACTCGAAAATTTCAATTTTTTCCTCAATTTTAATGAATTAACGGGTCTGAAAACACCAGAAGGCTTGAAAAAGCTCAAAAACACGTAAATAAAGCGTTTGTGAGCATTTTTAAGCGAAAAAAAACGACTTCGGGAAAATGGGGAAAAAATTTTTTGATCCCTTTCCCCATTTGTGGAAAAGGCCCGGGGGAAAAAAACAGTGAGGGGGGAATTCCCCCCCCCCCCCTAAATTTTTTTTAGAAAAACATTTCAGCAATATCATTGTACTTATACATCACAATTCCAAAATTGAATTATTATATTTACGTAGGTACTTCTCATACCTGTAAGACCTCCGACCAGTTGGGGACGGGTAGAAAAAAAGTCGAAATTTTTTCCAAAAAAGGCCAAAAAACAGGCACTTATGGAGTTTAGGGGGTACGGAATTTGTTTTTCTAAAATTTTTGCAAATTTGCATATTTCCGATTATAATGATGACGCTGATTACGAATATGTTAATAGTTTTGCATGAAATTGAATAATTCAACTGCAAACAGGGTATCATATCACAAAAGTCTTTTTGCGAATTTTGCATATTTGTGACCAGATATGGGCAAATCAATGACGCTGATTACGAATATGCCAGTAGTATTGCACGCAATCAAACATATTAATCAAAAAACATTAACAATGAGGTTTGAATTTTATAAACGTTACAGTTTATGGCGTAAAAAATAGTTTACACTTTACACAATACACAATATTTAATATTTAACTTTGAGTCAGTGCAGTGTATATTATTTCGAGGCTTTTCTTGTCAAACTTTTAGATAATTTATTTGTCATTAAAAAAAATAAATTCAGAAAAGAATAAAGAAAAAAAATATTATCACGAGCTTAAAGGCGATTAGTATCGCGCGGATATAAGCTCAAAAACGCAATGCATCTTTTTTTTAATACATGAACATTAACGGCAGATGTAACATGACTAGGTAACATATTCTACGTATCAATATATCTATTACAAAAATTTTTTTCGAGTAATCGTGTACGAAATTTTGTCTTATATAATTTATATGTGTTGTTAACACGATAATTAAAATTACTGTATACAAAAAAAATTATTTGAGTCCAAAATGCTGTCACAGATTATAGAATAAACATAGCATAAATCAGTTATAGTTCTCCTAAATTCAAAAGAATGCAGATTGGCGGACTCAAATCTTTCTTGATAATTGCTAGAGTTAAAACCATATAATCGTTTTGTGAACCACCTCTACCCTTCACCCATTAGAGAAGGATTCCAAATAGGACTACCATACTCAAGGATTGAGCGAACATAAGTTTTAAATGTCCTGATTTTGAATTCATTTATATTTGAGTTGAAACATTTAAAAATTAGATTTGATACCCTAGAAGCCTTCTTGATCATGTAATCACAGTGCGGAACAAAACTGAGTCTTTCATCAACATAAACACCATGATCTTTCATTTCAGTGACAGCATCAAGATCACATTCACCAATTTTGTACTGATTTGATGGATTATTTTTCCCCAAATGTAAGACTGCACATTTAGGCAATGATATACTAAGTTGCCATTCCTCAGACCAATTATAGAAACTGTTTAAATCTTCCTGGATTAATACTGTATTATATGCATGGCCGTGCGCAAGGGGGGGGGGGGGGGCGGGGGCGGCCGCCCCTCCCCCATTGAGGCAGTAACTCTAAACCGAAAACATGCGTTTTGGTGGACTTTAAAAGGTCAAAATCTCAAAATTTTCCGGCGCCTCGCGCCGGACATGGGTATAACTATAACTATATTCTATCAGGCGCGGCCGTTAGCATATCTACTTCAACCTACTAATTAATGCTCAACAGTTTCTATCAATCAAGCTAGCTCGTTTCATTTTCTAATCGTTTACAGCCAATTATGTCGCTGAAAATAGAGATTTTTCATCAAGTCTCTCAATTTTTTCCCTCGATGATTGGGATTTTTTAAACGTTTGCAATCTGAACTTTTGCGTTTATTGAAGTTGGAAATTGAAGACATTACTCTAGAACGTGATTTCGAAACATTTGTTCACGAATTATCTGTTGGAAAGATTTATTTTTCAGCGTTTTAGAATACAAAAACCCGAAAATTTTTCTGGCGCTTCGCGCCGGAATGGGAGGCAAATTACGCTTCATCAGTCTGATTTTAATTTATTTCCCAACAGTATGAAAGTTCATTTTCCAGCGTTTTGGAAAGTGAAAATCAAAAAATTTTTCCGGCGCTCCGCGCCGGACCATTCTATAGAACACCAATATATTCTTCATGAGCTCTTTTTGACTAACATAAACAGAATTTTCTCAATTTTTTTCCTGATTTTTGCAGGTTTCTGACTACAAATACAACAAAATGCTTGGGTATGCTCCTAAAATGCATAAAAAAGCATCCGTAGCCACATTATAAGCGTTTTTAAAAATAAGGAAAATTTTTGGAAAATGAGGAAAAAAATTTTGGTTCCGGTTCTCATGTGGAAAAAATCTTCGAGGAAAAAAAACGGTGATGCACACAGTATATCCGCGTATGATCAACATTTTCTGGGGCTATTCAGTGAAAAAATCTAGTCCGCCCCCCCCCCCCCCATGAAAAAATCCTGCGCACAGCCCTGATTATATGCATCATTAAAAATTTTAGCATCATCTGCAAATAGATAGAGATCACTTTTAATTATATCACTCATATCATTTATAAATATCAGGAACAATGTTGGACCTAAACACACTTCCTCGAGGATCACCAATAATTATTGGAGTTGGAGCAGAAATGATATTAGGGTCATTCCATGTCAAGTGATCAAATTTTCAGAAAGTGCCCTGCTCGACCATCTCAGATTTGGCTAAAATTTTGTGTGAATGATCCCCCATGTCTCAAATGAACACCTGTGAAATATTAGCGTCCTCTGTGAAATATTCATGGAGTAGGAGTTCCATGTTTGACACCATATCTGAAGATCCGACCACGGACAATAATAAATCGGCTACTTTGGAGAGAATTAATTCCATGGTATTCATCCCCAAATGGATGAAACTGCTTCCTCTCATAGACCAAGACATGCTCTATCATATGAAGCTAAAGAGGGTTTCTGTATCCTCCCACGAAAAATTGTAAACCAGCCCAAAAATAGGAAAATGTAAAGTGCTGCGAAATTAATGGGATTTTCGGATAGCTACAGTAACCCAACTGGTCGAGTTATGAGTCTGCAATTTTGTGTATCCGTTGTACATCTGATATAGTTCAAAAATGTATGGTTTCAGCCTTCTAGCTTCTTTTTTAAGTTTACACTTTGAATCTAAAATCATGAATTTGTGTAAAGTAGTGAAAAATAGGGTGTTTTCAACATCATTCTGCTAAAAAAAGACTCCAGATAAAATTTTGAAACTAGTCTCATTTGAAAGAGCATTCTTTAAACTACTTTGAAAACCCAAGTTGATTTTTCATTGCACGCGGTTAAGAGTCGAAATCAATAGTTGAAATTGGCAGCCGTTGTCATGGTAATGGTGTATTGCAACGTGTAATTATGAACAAAACGTCTTTGATCAGCAAAAGTTTATTCAACGTAACAAGTTAGAATGAATCAATTGAATATTGTACACTAAAAATTAACAAATTTGCGAGCAACAATGTCCAATGCTTTATTTTCAAACTGATACTAATGGCCAGATGACGTCAGTGATGGAGGCAGCAAAACACTCAATAGTGTTGATCTGGCACCCAACAAACATCTTGTCCTTCTGGCCAGTGAAACAAAACAGCAGGAACATGCGGGTGCATGAATTTGATCAAACGGAGTGCATCCCTGCAGCACCTACACTGACACACCACTTCGGGCCAAGTTCGCAAAACTTCGAAAAACTGATTTCAGCACTATATTTTGTTTGGTAGGCCACATATAGTTCTTTTAAATTACACAATATCAATCGTTTTTGCTTTTGAATTTTGATGCCATTGACAAGAACTGAAACATAATCTTTCTTGCCCAGGCACAAGTGACTGAATTCATCATCTTCATAACACCATCGCACTCGTTCAACAACATTATCAGGCAGCAGTTTTCTGGTTTTTTGGTCAGGAACAGCCAATATGGCTTGTTCATTCTTCAACTTGCGAGCCAGTCTGACCATTCGATGTAAAACACCAAATTCTTGTGCAATTTTTCTAATCGACCAACTATTTGGCACAATTGTCAGCAACTGAATTTTTTTGTACAGTCGGAAACTGAAAACTTTGTTTTTATTTGTTCAATCAAATTTCCAAATTCTTTGCATGATGAACAATCGGTAGCTTGCTTTTTTCAACAACTGTAGTAGATATTCCAGATGCCGTCATTATTTTCTCCGCAATAACTTTTTGAACTCGCTGAATTTTTCGAACAACATATCCAGGTTTATCACGTCCACTCAATGGCCATACTTTCAACAGTGAAGTGTCTAATCGTCGCGAATCCTCATTTACAGCCTCTTCAATTTGCATTTTGTCAATTTACATACCAAACATAACTTTTGGTCTTGTGAATAATAGAACACGTAATATAATTGTATAAATTTTACCAAAATATTAACACACCAAATTACCAGGTTTCACAATTGTTTGGGGGTAGTTGTTCAAATTTTTGGCTGTTTCCAAATCTACTTTGACCAATCCAGTTTTAACAGAATACTTGCTTTTTCTGAATGGATTACAGCAGTATCTTTGCCCTGTTTCATTTTTATCCAAATACTTTGCTTTATGATCCAAGCATAATTGGTCACTATCAGTTAAATTTCACTCTAATCTACAATTGATGAGTACTTTTTCATCAGGTGTAAGGCTTCTGAACTCAATAGCGCCAATTTTTCTGGAATAAAATTGACTCTTACAACTTGACGTAACAATTTGACCAATTGCGCATTTTGAGGATGACTGATCATCTATGGTCGATTGAATGATAATATGACAATAAGATTATTATAATAACTGTCAAACAATGTCTGAAAAATAAAGTACTCCTACTGGTGTTTTGTTTTGATCACAAAAAATTTTGAAAAAATATCACAATTTTTTTAATTCTGACCCCCTTCCCCACTTACCCCACCTTGCAAAGATAACTAGAATGTCAACTACTACCATATGAGCCAACTACTATAAACGACTACCATATAAGGGATCTAAAGCATGATTCATATGTATGATTATAACGTTACTAATAGTACCGTTACCATGACAATGGCTGCCAATTTCAACTATCGATTTCGACTCTTAACCGCGAGCAATGAAAAATCAACTTGGGTTTTCAAAGTAGTTTAAGGAATGCTCTTTCAAATGGGACTAATTTCAAAATTTTATCTGGAGTCTTTTTTTAGCAAAATGATGTTGAAAACACCCTATTTTTCACTACTTTACACAAATTCATGATTTTAGATTCAAAGTGTAAACTTAAAAAAGAAGCTAGAAGGCTGAAACCATACACTTTTGAACTATATCAGATGTACAATGGATACACAAAATTGCAGACTCATAACTCGACCAGTTGGTTCACTGTAGCTATCCGAAAATCCCATTAATTTTGCAGCACTTTACATTTTCCTATTTTTGGGCTAGTTTACAATTTTTCCTGGGTGGATACAGAAATCATCTTTAGCTTCATCTGATAGAGCATGTCTTGGACTATGAGAGGAAGCAGTTTCATCCATTTGGGGATGAATACCATCGAATTAATTCTTTCCAAAGTAGCTGATTTATTATTGTCCGTGGTGGGGTCTTCAGACATGGTGTCAAACATGGAACTCCTACTCCATGAATATTTCACAGAGGACGCTAATATTTCACAGGTGTTCATTTGAGACATGGTGGATCCTTCATACAAAATTTCAGCTAAATCTGGGAGGGTCGAGCAGGGACCCCTTGATCACTTGACATGGAATGACCCATTACTTAGTTTTACACATTGAGTTCTATTTGTAAGGAAGTCACAAATCCAATTCATTTGAATTTATCAATTTTATATCCTTTTAGTTTTTGTAAGAGCTTTGAATGTGAGACAGTATCAAATGCTTTCTTAAAATCAATGTATACAACATCAACAGGAACTTGATCATCCAACTTCTTAACCCACTTAGTTTTACATTCAAGAAGTTGTAAGACACATGATTTATTCTTTCTGAATCCATACTGCCTACTACTGAATAAGGCATATCTGTCAAGATGACCTACAATATCCTTATTAATTATTCCTTCCATAAAAAAACTTTTAATATGGCCAATATTCGTGATTTTCCCGATCTTTTGGCTCAAAAATTTATATTTGGTCGCGGTAACAGTTCCTGAAGCTATCAGATGGGCACAATACCATGGTCTTTTGAAATTTTTTTATTTGATTGCATGCAATACTACTGGCATATTCGTAATCAGCGTCGTCGATTTGCCCATAACTAAAGTCACAATTGTGCGATATCCCCAAAAAGACTTTTGTGATTTGATACCTTGTTTGCAGTTGTTTCATTCAATTTTATGGAAGACTACTAACATATTTGTAATCAGTGTCATCATTTTAGTCCCAAATATGCAAATTTGGAAAAATTTTGGAAAAAAATTCCGTACCCCCTAAACTCCAATAAGTGCCAAAAAACATACACTTTTTTGCAATTTTTTCAAATTTTTTCGAAACTGGGGGGAAGTTGGGTTATGTTGGGTACATGGTTGGCCAAGTTGGGGGGAGGGTCCCCCACCCCAAACCTCCCGCCCCCCCCCCCCCCAAGTGCAGGTATGGTTCTGAACTATCCAGAGGTTTCTTATAATTTTCATTTAACTATATTAATGTTAGAGACACTTGAAAGTAGAAGGTGTTTGAATGATTTGGTTATGTTATATAAGATAATAAACCATGAAGTAGATATAAAATTTAGTGATTTCTGCACCATTACACATTCTCAGACCCGGCCCAACCACAAGTGGAAGTTAAAAACAGATATTCCAAGGACTGATAGTAAGAAATACTTCTTTACAAATTTATTCCTATTTTGAATAAACGTCCTGAATCGATGATAATATCTGGAAATAGTAGAATTTTTTGCTCTAAATTGGATAAGTTCAATTTTGGTCAACTGTAAGAGCTATATGCCTTTTTGACCAAGCACATCATATTCGTAAATGTACTGCATATTTATTCCGTATTTAATTAACTTATTCGTTTATTTTATTATATTCTCCAAACATTGCTGAGTGTCGTTGCAAATAAAATCATCATCATCAATTCCCAAAATTTTGGGGGAGGGGTCTCTCAATGGGAAAAAATTCGATTTTTTTACGAAAAAAATCCGAAAAATAGTTCAAAAAAATAGTAATTTTTTCCAAAAAGATCAAAAAATGCATACGTGCAACAGGGTTTTTCTTGCACACAGCAACCAAATCTCGGGCTGTGCAACCAAATTTTTTCTGCCAGGTTGCACAGTGCAACTTGAGGCATGACTGCTCTTTTGATTAGGTTGTAGGGTTTTCTGTCCGTAGATGCATTTTTATGCGTTTCAAAATGGAAAAAAGTGAAAATTTTCCGGCGCTCAGCGCCGGGTTTCGATTTATTTATAACTTTTTGTATAATTCTAGTGCGCGGTTAGAAAACGTCGTTCTAGTTAGTGCTTATAGGTTCTAATTATCCAATTAATATAGATAAATGTTTGATCCTGTATTGTTTTTTGACGAACTTGATTGAAAACTAACATTTTTCAGTCATTTTCTCAATATTTTTTCTGCGATCTTCAAACAAATTTTAATTTTCATTTGATTAAAACATTTTGAGAGTAAGACAATGCTAGAAATTCTTGCCGGTATAAAGATCCGAATTCTTAGTCGCTTGCCTAGTTTTTGGATTTTAGTTTGTCTGACTGAAAATTATTCATTAAATTCACTGAAAAATCAGACCTTCTGTCTGGGAAATAAAAGGTGAAAAAATTCATTTTCCAGCATTCTAGAATATTGGAATTCAGGAAAAATGTTGTCATATTAATCTTTTCATTTTCTCTCTATGACTCAGAAAATTGGGTTTTAAATGTCTAAAACCGACGCGGATCGAATGAAATACAGGAAAACTGATTTGTGATGGTTTTTACGATAAATTTTAAGCAAATTTATTGGTTTTAAAGTGAGCAACTAAAAATTTATCTGTGCAACCAAAATTTTTCCCCAAGTTGCACATTGCAACCTGACCAGTAAGAGGTCCGACCAGTTGTGGGGAGGGTAAAACCGAAATTTTGGGGTGGGGTTCCCAATATTTCCAAAATTTTGGGGAGGAGGGTCAAAAAAGTCGAAAAAAATTCGAAAATTTCCCCAAAAAAGCGACTTTTTTCCCAATTTTTCCGAGTTTGAAGGGGTTGGGTATAGGGTTAAACAAGTTGGGGTGGGGGTCCCAACATTTGGGTATAGAGTTCGAGCAAGTTGGGGGTGGGCCCCCCCCCCCAAACTTCCCAACAATTACAGGTATGAAAAAATGTATCCATGGCGCGGCGCGAAGCGCCCAGAAAAATCACATTATTTACTACTTTTTGTTCAAACATTTACATTACAATTTTAATCAAATAATTAACATTTTTCAGTATTTTTCTGACCAAAAGTATGGGGGTCCCAACAGCTGTACAATATGGCTAGTTTTTGGATTGGAAAATCCTGGTGGTGGTCGCCCAATGGCTAGCCATATGGTCGACGATTTCTGGGGGTTCCCATAGCACTTCCCCCCCCCCGCAATTACATGATGAATCCAAGCACACATAAACTAACTGAAAATAAGTCGTCTTTAAATGACTTTGACTTTCTTTTTATTCAGTAAATTCTAAAAAAGTTTTGGAAAATTCCTCCCTTTTTTGAAAATCCTGGATACGGGCATACATGTAACGGAGCTCCGAGGTCTGGGGGGGTTGGAGCACTTTTTTGGGGCCGGGGGTCAGTAATTCCCAAAATTTGGGGGGGGGGGTCCGTGAAGGAAAAAAAATGAGATTTTTTTCATGAAGAATGTCCGAAAAATGGTTTAAAAAGTCCGGCTTCCCGGTATAACACTTCATTCTGGATATAAAATCCACTGTGATACTTGGTTGTCCCATTTGGACCCAATCTATCAAAGTATGGTCGTAATACCTCATCCTTTCTCTGCAACAGGGCCATGAGATCATCTCTAATTAGCCTTTTTGGCAACTCATTTTAATTGGGATCTGCCAAAGTGAACTCCTGTTCTTTTTCTGGGTATAACCAGGTAACTCGTTTTTCCTTACTTTTTTCCTGGTTTCCCCTACTTACCTTTTCATTGACCTGATTGCCATCAGGCTGGATCTGAGCCTGATCACTCTTCTCAGCTTCTTTCGCCATGCTCCTTGTAGTTACGGCATTTACCAAGTCTGCAGGCGGGGTTGATTCTGGATCACCCTCAGAATCTTCTGGATAAATCTGGATGAATCTTGGACTCATATCAGTCCTCTGATTCTTCTTACCTTTTGGCTCCGGATATAATGGAGTACCGTCTTCAGGATTCCGATCTGTCAGAATTCTGAATCTCTTTACCAAATTGAGATGCTTTTTCTCAATTAGCTGTGCCTCAAGATCTTTCAGATTTTCAGACTCTCGTTTATCCTTTGAGAACATGTGTTCCCATTTTGGCGGTATTTTTTCCGCTTGATCATCTGGTTCATCCATCCTGGACAAAAAGTCTGCCATGGCATTCTGTTTTCCAGGCACATACTCTAGTTTATGGTTGAACTGAGAGATGAATGAGTACCATCTCTTTAATTTACCATTGGTCATAGCATTGACCTTCATTGACAACAAAAGTTTGTGATCAGTTCTTATGATTACCCTATGACCTACTAGGTAGTGCTTGTATAACTTTAAGCCATACACTATTGCCAAGCACTCCCTTTTCGTGGCTGACCACTTTTTCTCGTCCGCCTTTAAAATTCTGCTATTGTACGCAATTACCCAGCGGTCGGACTTGGTCTCCTGGTAAAGGACTGCTCCTAGTGCCGTTCCGCTAGCATCTGTCTGAAGGACAAAGTCCGGAGACCCATCCAAAACCGGATACCTTAGAAAAGGCACTGACAATAGTGCTTCTTCCAGGCTCCTAAAAGCCTGATGGTGAACCTCCGTGATTTCCCAAACACAGTTCTTTCCGGTTAATTTATACAATGGTTCAGCGTGTTTAGCCAAACCCGGTATGAACTTTTTACACCACTGCAACATACCTAAAAACCTTTGCAGTTTACGTTTAGACTCTGGGAATGGGAAATCATTAATAGCTTTGACCTTTTTCGGATCTGGGGAAACTCCATCCGAATTTAAGGTATGTCCTAAAAAATGAACTCTCTCAGGCAGGAATTCACACTTCTCCAGCTTCAAGGTCAAATGAGCCTTTCTTAGAGCTTGCAGGACTAGCTCTAGATTAACTAGGTGTTCCTCAAACGTATTGGAGAACACAATAATATCGTCTATATAAACTAGACAGATTTTCCAAACATATGGATGCAAAACTCTTTCCATCATACGCTGGAATTCGCCTGGCGCATTCTTTAAGCCAAAGGGCATGACTTTAAATTGATAAAGCCCTTCTTGGCATATGAAAGCAGTTTTTTCTTTGCTTTCTTCATCCATTGGCACTTGCCAATACCCTGATTTGAGATCTAAGGTGGTATAAAATTTGGCTTTACCTAAGCAGTCTAGATAGTCATCCATTCTAGGAATGGGATACTTATCGTCCTTGGTAACATCGTTTATACCCCTAAAGTCCACTACTGGTCGCTTGGTACCATCCTTTTTACCTACAAGGAATAACCGAGCTGCCCAAAGCGACTTTGATGGCTCAATTACACCCTTTTTGAGGATATCTTGCACATGCTCACCAACATGTGGCCGTAAATTTATAGCAGTCCTGTGGTACCTTTTTGCCACAGGGGCTGCATCGCCTGTATTGATTTTACAGGTCAAGTAGGGTGTAGTGGTTGGAGGATCATTGGGCAAGCTGAACATGTCTCTATATTTTGCGAGACATCGTAGAGCTTGTTCCAATTGCTCTGATGGTATGTTGGATTTAGCCAGCATATTGTACAAAGCTTCCTTGAATGCTTTCCCATGGGATTGAGGAGCTTCAGGTCTAGCTTGAACTGCACAAGTTTGCAGCTTCTCCAGATCCTCAACTATCTTCCCCTTAAGTTGATGTTGGTTATCAGTATCACACAACACTGAATTAGTATGGCCAATTATTTGATTTCTTTTCAAATGGCATCCTGATCCTGTGTTGTTGGATACCATAACAACAAAATCATCTTTTGTACCATCTACTATGGTACTATCAATGTGGAACCTTTCTTCATTCTCTTCAGACTCTATTATTATTCCATTAAGGCGATTTTTGCCTACCTTATCCCAAAGTTTTGCCCTCAGAAGTATATCAGTACCACTAGGTAAGTAGATGGGATTCACACTCACCACTGGCACCGAAACCTTTAGCAGGCAAATCTTTAGCTGATATTGGTCGACGGCGCTCATTGTGGATTCTGTGGCGCTTGTTGTCATGACCTCTCTGCAATTCGACTGGGGCTGGTCCGGCATCACGTATATCCGTTGTTGACGGTTGTTGAGCATCATCGTCCTATTCCTGAAATCTATTATGGCTCCTACCTGAGGATGAGCCAAAAAGTCTGTACCTACAATAACATTTTCACCTGCTTCAGGAATTACAATTGCTTTAACAGGGAACTGCCCACACAATGTATCCATCCTAAATTGGATATACCCATGGGCTTGGACTGTCTTACTGTTGGCTACAGTGACATTTAATATCCTCGGATATTCAGTGTAATCCGGGCCCAAAGTTTCCTTTAGAAACTTAGCCAACATGACTGTACACTGAGCTCCTGTGTCAATTAAAGCCAGTGTCTTATGACCTCCTATAACAACCTCAATGTGGAATGGGGCTGTTCTGGGGTACATATCCAGCAAATGTTGTTCCTGAGGACTAGCTGGTGTGCCTCTCCTTACTACAGTACGGGACAAATTCATTGCAGCACCAGTAATCTTTTGGTCAATGTCTTGGCGATATACTGGTTCTTTACTGGTAGAAATTTCGAGATGAAATAGTGGATTACTGGTGCTTTACTAGTTGATAAGTTTGGCGGCCATGAGGCATTACTGGTGGATTACTGGTAACATACTTCAATAAAATACACGCATACTATTTATACGTAAGTAATCAATACAATGTCTGTAGTTTTGGCCTTCATTCTGCTTTGCGTTTTTCTCCTTGACAAAAATACGGACGTCCGCCATCCTCATGAATATTAATGAATCGAAAAGCACTTAGTTGTTTTCTCGCCTAAAAGTTGTGTAACGATAAAAGACCAGAAAGGAGGAATATGCTTTTATTGTGACTGTTTCAGCCACTGAGCATTTCAGCTACTGAATACTTCTAGTTAAATATGAACTAATACTTGCTTTGTAGGTTTTGATTTAGACGCGTTTCAAGATGCATACTATAATGTCATCAAATCGGAAAGATTGTGACCATCAATTTTCAGATAGAAGGAATTTGTGCAGTTTTTGTGTGACTTTTGTTTTCTTTTTAAATTCTTTTCGGTTTCCTACTTGGGGAAGGTGAACATTGAGCAGGCTGTGTTCAGGCAAATGACAGTCCATGTGAAGAGTTTTTTTGACAAAATATCTTATAGTTCGTTATGCTTATGGTTCCTTTTGAGAACCAGAGTGAAAGCTATTTTTAGCTTTCATCAAAAAGACGATTATATAGGTGTGCATTACAGTTTGAAGCATACTGAGATGTGATCTATTTTTAAATGTTGAAATAATTCTTTCTAGTTTTCAACCTGAATTTTCCAAATAAATATACTTAAAGGTTGATGTTCTATCGTGTTCATGTGTATAAACAATAGCGGGTATTTTCATCAACAGAAGCACATTTCATCAACTGAGACTGATACAGTCTTTGTTTATGGAAGTTTTCTGTAACTTCAGGCACCAATACTATTTTAGTTATTATTTTTCTTGTAAAGTGTAAACAAATCAGTTCAAGTAATATGGTGTAGAATTAAAAATGTACATTTTGATTGCTTTTGGAAAAGTTATCAATTCAAAATAAAAACCGATAAATACAAATAAATGACTGGTGGATAAATCAAGACATAGATGAAAACACTACATTGATGCATGCAGTGTCAGTTTAATTTCACTAAAATTGTACAGTAGCTTCAATGCTAAGTGGCAGAACGCCCACAATAAAACGCCATTTCTCCTTTTTGCTTCATTTATATTCATGAGGATGGCGGACGCCCGTATTTTTGTGAAGAAGAAAAACGCAAAGCAGATAGAAGGCTAAAATTGCAGACATTGTATTGATTACTTGCATATTAATAGTATGCGTACGTATTTTATTGAAGTATGTTACCAGAAATCCACCAGTAATGCGTCATAGCCGCCAAACTTATCAACTAGTAAAGCACCAGTAATCCACTATTTCATCTCGAAATTTCTACCCGTAAAGACCCAGTATATCACCAAGACATTCACCAAAAGATTACTGGTGCTGCAACGAATTTGTTCCGTACTGTACTTGTACTGATGGTACTACAGGTTGCGGTGCAATTGCATTCATTTGCACAATACTACTTAATACAACATATGAGCAACTCACTCTCTGATTTACTTCACCTGAAGGACTCATTTGTGTTTGCCTTGCAACCATAACACTCGAATAATCCTTCTGAGGTGGCTGATTTGTGAATTGACCCTGCTGAAGAGTCTGAGTTGGTCCCATAATAGCCTGAGGCGGCTGAGGATGCTGTAATGCAGCTTGCTGTTGGTACTGCTGCATCTGTTGGAACTGCTTCTGCAGCTCCTTCTGCTTTTTAAACTCCAGGAATTCATTATAATCTGAATTCTGTTGGTAACTCTCGTCGCTATCCTGATAACCTGAATAGCCTACATTATAAGCACCTCTGCCTCTACTGTTGAAATTGGCATTAGGGTAACCTCCTCTACCTCTATAGTTACCTCTAGCAAAAGTGTTAAAGCCTCCCCTGTTGAAGGTAGGGAAGCTGGCTCTGCCTCTGCTCCTGCGTTCGGACAATACTCTCAATGTCCTGCAGTCTGCAGTATTATGTGTTATGTTCTTGTGGAACTCACACCATGGCTTTGTCGGATCTCAGGAAACTTGGCCTCCCTGACTGGTACTAGGTATGGCCACATCAGACCGATTTTCCACTTGCCTGTTATCAACCTTTTGCTGGAGCTGGTCGAACCTTTCGACCAGTTGTACCATCTCTTTAGAAATTTTCAATAGAAGAGATTCTTTCTTACCTTTTTGGGTCTGAGCCCTAGGGGATTCCCGAACTGGAATCTCCTCTATCTCAGGAGAATCACTCCTTGATTTTTGGGTTTGGGCCTGTACCTGATTACCTGCAGTTTGATATGGTTGCCAAAACCTTTGTCGCTGGCCTTGTTGATATCCTTCTGACTGGTTCCTAGCAACTACGGCAATTTCAGGATCATGCCCGCTAGGCATACCTACTTCATTAATTACAATAGGATCCTGTTGTGTACCCTTAGGTCCATATCTCTGAAAGGCATTCCTATATCTTCACTCAATGTCATGAACTTCAACTGCTGGGTCATACCAGGTTCTAAAAGTATGCTTTGAATTCTTAAGTTGAGACTGGAAGGTGGGGTCACTCTTATATATGAAGATGTCAATGATCAGTCTCTGTTTAGACTGATAGTCCAAATCACCTTTGACTAGTTCCACTAATATACTGACCCTTTTTAGAAACTCTATGGCCTGTTCATTGGGTCTTTGTTGGATCTCAAATAACTCCCTGGTTAACATTTCCAGGTTACATTCAGGTGCAAAGACATTTATAATAGCTCTCCTGGCCTCCCTATAGGTCATGTTGTCTCCTACAACAGCCTTCGGTCTACCTTTAGAGAGCCTCAGCAGTGCTTCATACTTAGCTGATTCGGGTGTATCCCTACCGAATTCCCCTTCAAGTGCTGTTAAGAAGCTAAGCACCTGCTGATTTACCATACCTCATCTAAAAGTTTGGGTAACACACCTTTAACGATATTCCTGACTACAATCTCTTGTGCCAAATTATTTGATGCCACTTCCCTCTGATCATAAGCTGCTGTTAATACTGGATCAAGATCAGAGTTCAAGGATTGCAGCATAATTCGATTTCGATCTCGTTGAGGTGGTACACCTCCTTGATTTGATGGGATATTGTCTCTGTCAAACCTGTAGTCCCTATATGGGAAACATGCCAATTGATCTGGTCTAAGGGTATTTGGATCAACTATATTTCCTCTACCATCATAGACCACTCTTGTTAAAGTTGGATGCTGCGAAGCTATCTGATTTTGATTCCTGAATTCTGCTGATTGCTCAGCTCCTTCGAATCGAAGATCTCTAGCTGGACCTCTCCAACTTTTGGGCTCAAAGTTAAGCCTTTGCCCTTCATCATATTCAGGCCTATTACTAGGCCCTGCGCCTGCATTCATTTCAGCAGTGAGACGGTTGTCTCTTTTTGCACCCCTAACACATGGTCTAACCTGTCTATCCGGCTCCTGTCGGCGCCTGTCAGCTTCCCTTTTATTGTCCTCAGTGGCGCTATTCGTGATGATGTCGAATAATGCTTCGACAGTCCCTTTCAACTCGCGTAGCTGCGTCGCCAACTCTTGATTGGACATTTCGGGAGCTCTTTCCTGCGGCTGGAATCGCTCTTGATCTTGGGGAATCCTCTCTAATCATTGATCGATTTTGGGGTCCCTTTCTTCCAAATTTGGTTGAATTTCAGGCGTAATGACGTCCCTTTTTGGTCCTGCTAATTCCATCTTTGGCGGCAGTGACCTTTTGAAATTTCGCTGCGGCGGTCCATCGGCATCTGGGTTCAGATTCGCCAGGCCTGCCTCCTGCGGATCGATGGCAATCGCTGGTGGTCGGTCAGTTGGTACGCCTGCATCTTGCGGCGTGAAATGCATTGCATTCTGCTGCAATGGTTGAACCCTCGCGGGAGTTTGATCTGGGATCACTGGGTCCGGAGCAGCATGCCGTTGCTGATCTCCGTCTCCCAAATTGGCTAGGTCCCCAGCACTGGCCACTCTGGGTGGTGATCTATGTAAAGTATTACCTCTCAGTATCCTTTCATTAGGCATTTTGAAACCTGCTAACTTTCGATAGCAGCCTGGAGGATTTTCTTTTCTCCTAGTCTGACTACGAAGTTCCGTGGTAAGGAGTTAAAAGCCACCACTTGTTGTGCAGGTCTTTCCTTAAGAGGCGTAAGAAAAGATATATCTGGTCTGAACTGACCTGTTAGAACTGATCCCTTGGCTAAGCCTCAGTGATAGTGCAACAGTCCGGTTCCCCAGACCTACAACAACAGAGATAAACCTAACTCTTAATACAGGGGCCTTACCAAGGACCTCCGCAGTCTCGTAGCTGAGACAAGGAATCCCCTCAGGGATAAACTGACTTGGGTATAACCCGTAAGAGGTTTCCTAAGGCTTACCTGATGTAAGCCGGCGCCTGGGCCTCTGGCCCTCCGCCTTCGTCGATGGGAATAATCTAAATGAATAAACAAATATATTGAACAATAAGTCCGACGAAATATGCAAAAAGAATGTGGGTAGACCAGAGTAAATAATTCGTAAACAAAACGAGTTGCTGGGAAAATTGTATTTTGGGGACGCCAGCAATACAGCCAAAATATAATAAAAAATGAGAATATAGTGAACAATGATTTTCACTATCACTTTCGGTATTTCTTTGGCGCTCCATTTCTATGCAAATGTCTGCGCCGCTGGTCGTCCCTTTCGTCGATTTGCATGTCGATTTCCCCACACGAATTGGCATCAACAGGGTGCCCAACAGATGCTCTGCACCACATTAATTACCGATCGATATCCGAGTCCGAAGTAAAATATCTATCACACTTTTTTATGGTTTATACCAGTGTTTTTTTGCACTGTGCAAAACTTTTTCGGCTCATGCAAAACTTTTTTTTCAGATTTTTTGCACCTTGCAAAAAAATATTTGTCAAGTGTGAAAAAAAATTTGGTGTTTTCATTTAGAAAAGATGCGTTTTGGTGCTATGTGCAAATCTCAAAATTTTCTGGCGATTCGCGCCGGTTATAGATTTAATAAGCATTATTATTTATTTCCTAGCTCAGGTGCAGCTTCTGGCATGTCTACCTTCACTTATCACTTAATCTATTTTCATCATCCTAAACGTATCATCTCATGTTTTAATTGGTAATCTAATCTTCAATATTTTATCTTGATATATAATGAAGATTCACATTTTTCCTTGACACATTTTTTGAAAAGGATCAATACGTCAAGTCTAAACTTTTTGAAGCGATTGATCCTTTCTTAACGTAAAATCAATTCAAAAGCTGTATGGAAGTAGTTTTCGGACATTTCTACTCTTCTACCTCATATCATTTCGGCCAAGTTCATGAGAGTTTACAAATAAATTACTGGTTTTAAAATTTTTTGAATAAAAAATTTTTAGAAAGTACGAATTTTGAACAGAAAATTCGAATGTAATTCTTGAAATAAATGTTCGGAAAATTGATTTTCTAGTGTCGCTAAATGTCAATACCCAAAAAAATTTTCGGTGCTTGGCGCCGGAAACATTACTATAATACACATTATTCCCACCTGTGGGTTGGTGGGTATAATAGATATGCATTAGCGTTTATATTAACTTACAAAGTTGTGCTAGACACTGTTCGATTTTAAGCATTATTGAGTGTACGTGTACCTATATGGTTTTGTATAGTGTAGGTAGTTATCGAGATCTTTTAGTCATGTCTAGGCTGATGCAGTCATTTAAATATAGTACTGAATGAGGCATACAATGTTGTAAGAATATTGTCATAGTTTTTAATTGATTAGGTACATATTTGACCTGAAAAATCTAGATTTGAGTCCTGGAAAATTCTCAACTTGCATGTTTGATTGATTTCAGATTTAGATTATATACGGATTTTATTGACTCCAGATAATATAAATGAGTACTCATGTAGTATTTAATGTATGTGAAAATATCTCTCCCCGTCCCCGAAAGAACGGGGAAAACTCGTCCCCGTCCCCGAAAAAAATCTGTCCCCGTACGATCACTAGTTTTAAGACCAATTTTATTCCTACTTTACATAAATGACATGTCTCATTCATTGAAATACAGCATTAAAGTTGAAATGGTTATCTTTGCTGATGATGTTGAAATCTTTACAGTCGAATCATTTAAAGTATCTACAACATAATGTTCTCTAAATCTAGTGCTCAGATGGAGTTTAGTAGAATTTCATCTAAATTTGTCATGAGCTGCATTTCGGCAACAATAATCCAAAATATGGATACATGATTATTGATGAACTACTCAAAACAGACAACTGGATCAAAGAGTTGAAATTTACTGAAATAGAAATTGACATTCCCTAATTTTTCCAAGTTTGTGCGGATTTTTTGGGGTCGTGCGGAAAATTTTTGGAGAGTTTTCTGCACGGAACGGAAACTTCTTAATGTTTTTAGTGATTTTTAACGGTGGTGCGGACATTTTTCTGGCCGATTTCCGCAAGATGCGGAACGACCGGTGTGGAAAAAAACCCTGGTTCGGTCATGATATATGCAAATTCCTTTTTTTGATCCTACAGATACCCTGAAAGGAGCAATATAGATATACAAACCCGGGTCTTGAAATCAACATGGGTAATTGCAAATTTGGAAAAACATGTGCCACACTCGTTTAATAACATTGCGGCTGAGTAGTAAGAACAATAATATGAATACCACACTTGAAATAATACATAATATTAGGATATTTTCGAAATGAAGAATTTATATACATACTGTCGAACTACTTCTAAGGGACTGGACTCTGCGGCCTGTGTTAATCGAGCGTACTTGATACCCAAATTTGCTCAATTTCGGCTTAACGTTGAAACTGACGACAATTTGGTAACAAAAATCAAACGAAAAAGTCTGTTAATTCAGTTTGCTGAAAAGATTTTGAGCATTTAAAATCACAAAAATCTTCGAGCTCAAGGAAAGGCTTTTTTATGTCATGTGCACAGTTTCTTTGGTCGAGGAGAAATTTTTTGGGCATTTTCCACCCAGAACAGAACTTTTTGATCAAAAACTTTTGGGCTTTTTAGCAAGCTAAAACCCGCCAAGTCTCCATAGTTATAACATAATTTAGGTCCTCTCCATCATTTTCCTGGCTTTTATGCAAATTGTTTTTGACATCGTCTTACTTCTCAATCTTGGTCACTTTTATGTTCTTAAAATAACTTAGAATAATTGAAAGGCTTGAAAATTTAAAAAACATTATGATTAACAATACTGTGTAAAAATGTTATAATTTCCTGACTGCTCACGTTTTTTATAGTACCTAACTAAATATTACTTAGGTATAGTGTGGTTGGTAGTTGATCAATGAAACAATATTATGACATATAATAATATATTATATGATAATTCGACGTCAGTAGATGTGGATATCTTTACTTTGTATTAGGAACCGGAACCGCACGGTTCCTAAATTTTAGAACCGGAACCGTTATTCTAAAAATCGAAGAACCGGAACTGATATCCGATAATCAAGAACTGTTGCACATTTATCAAGTTAGCTATCTCATTTTGTAATCGTTAACAGTGAGTATCGCCGAAAATTGAGATTTTTCATCAATTCTCTCAATTTTCTCTCCTGGAGCTTGGAATTTTTCAAACGTTTGCAACATAAAATTTTTCCATTTAGGGTAAAACACGTTACATTGAACGCTGTTTGACCTTCGATGGTCCAGCAAGGGGAAAAACAAAGAACAACAAATAATTTTTTAGGAGCATTAGACACACCATCCCTCTATAATATGGCAAAATTTTATACAACAGCTACTTCTTCCCATGGAGATGTTGGCCTTTTTTTAAAACCTACGGACTCCTACCTAACATTGAACTGCAAAATTTTTTTTAAAAGTCGACTTGAACGCTTTAAAGACGATAAAGGTGACTTAAAGTAAAACAATAACGATAACAAAAATCTATATTAATAACAATGCAAAGAACAAGAGATTTTATAATGAAACAATAATAATAAAGCACGTAATTTTTAACTTTTTTATTCACTGTAATACATATTTTGATCATTCATTTACTCATTCTCTTATTCATGTAGATATAAACTTAAGTGTCGATTATAGTACGCCGAATTCATCGAAATTTTGAGGTAAACAATCATTACAGACTAACGTATTTTTTGAACTTTAATTACATATTGTTCAAACGACTTTTTCAAACAACAATATAAAACAAACGACTCGTTTATTTTCATCAGACTATAAATCTTATAAGCTCTTTTAACATCATACATTGTTTCCTGCTTGAACAAAAAACACGAAAAAATCGCAAAACAATACACAAATTAGCTTAGAAAATGCAAAAGCATCATTTAATACAAATATCGTCTAAAACATATACCTAGCAGGAGCAAAAACCCTTTAGATGCAAGAACAATGGCTTTAAAATGTTCTCAACTCCTCAAAGTGCAAAAAAATTGTTGTCCAATGTTAGGTAAAACAATGTGAGATAAAAACCCGATATTCAAAGCATTTCGACTTCAATCCATGTAGATATTCTGGTAAAGCACATAAAATAACCCAGGAAAAGTAGCTGTAGTAGTCATATCATTGGATAAATTGTAATTCTTACCATACCTGTATCCAAGATTTTTAAAAAATGGGGGTAATTGCGATTTATAGGTACAATGATATTGCTGAAAATGTTATTCTAAAAATTATTTATGTTTTATCTACCATTTATGATATGAATATAATCGTATACGGTCTGGATTTTGGAAAAAACCGAAAAAATGTAAAAAACTGAAAAAAATGTAAAAAAATTAGGGGGGAATTTCTCCTTCCCCCTCTAAATACGAGCCTGGTTCTTAGCATCCAAATGTTCGATATTTCTGGGGCCGAGGCGCAAAAACAACGATTATTTAAAAAAATTAAATTGATAATTCAAACACAGCATATTCTTATGAAAGGAATGTTTCTCAACCTATAAATGTCCAAACATATTTACTTGAAGATTCATTGAGATACAGCACGTCCGAAAAAAGTGACCAATATTTGGACGTTTTGTTAATTGAACACATCATTCTAGAATGTAATTTTAGAACTTCTATTCGAGAATATTGGTTGCAGAGATTCAATTTCCAGCGTTTTTGAGAATATTAAAACTCGAGGGAACAAATTACACTCCATCAGTTTGATTCTAATTTTTTTATCGTTGTGCAGGTTCATATTCCAGCGTTTTAGAAAGTGAAAATCCAATCTTGACTTATGCTGTCACAATACTCAGCAAATAAAACCACTCAAAATATGTCATTTTTAGATATTATCAATTTCCAACTTATCATAGGTCAATGGAGCAGTTGGTCAACACAGAATAGCATGTAAAAAAATATAACGGACCCGGACCCGAAATCACCCGACTATTTTGCTGGACCCGGACGCGATATTCCCAAAATTTTGTTCCCGGACCCGATATTCTTCAAAAATTTTGGACCCGATAAATCTCTAGAATAAACCAAAATTTATTGTAGTCAACGCTCCTGACCGAGATTCAAATCTACTCCCTTGTAATTACATTGTTTCCGTTTTTGTTCAACTTGATAACTGTATTCTTTTCTACTTTTCTTTCTGCAGTAAATAATCCTTGTCCAGTCGTTATTATCAAGAAACCTGTGATAGAAAATATGAACTTCCTGAAAAATTCTATTGAGCTTTATGAGTTGAAAAGCATTTGTCGCACACTGAACAGATTTTTTTCATCAACCAAAATTACGACAAACAGTGTAGAAAAACTTTGCCACGTGCAAATTCCTTTGCATGTATGAAACCCAACAACCAACAGTCCGCTTTGATTACCTGTGCATTTACTCTGTTTACGTCTTATTGATAGAGAAAAGAAACAAGGTCAAAAAATTATTCAATTCACTCATGTTCACACCTTTGGCAATATAATTATGTTTTTAATCAACTAGTGTCATCTCCCGGTTGGAAAACAAAAATATATTTGCTGTAAAGTAGCCAATATTGACCAATTTGAGCAAAAAATTGTGTCAATTTTGGCTTGAAAACTTCCTGGGAGTGATCGAACAATACACCATCAGTGACTCATGGTTAGATTAGAACCATTTTCCCATAGCCTGGTTGCTATATTATAATTCGAGAAAATGCCCTTCCCACCAAACTATAACAACCAAGGTTCGAAAAGCAGACAAAAATTGGATCTTCCAGTCAGCCAGAACTTGTTCCATTGCCCATTACCGGTTACGTTTTGCGCTACAAAACTGTGACATAATGATCGTTGTACTGTATTGTCAAACAAAGCATCCTCGGTTGCCGTGATATAGCCCTTGGATTTTTCAAGACTTGTCAGCCAAATTAGAGGGCGCAAACATACGGACATTATTCAGTCGGTACTTGAGATTCAGTAAGCAGCACTCGAAATTTGCGCATCAATCGACTGAGATATTCTTCAGTCGTGAATTATAAATAAGTAGTAAAGAGAACAGAACTCGCGTGAAGGACTGATTATTTTTGTAATGAATTTTTCCTCCTATTCGATCTCTACCGCTTGCTTGCATTCAGTTGACGAAAATTAAAATTTTTTAGCTGTTGCTTTTTTAGAATTTTGAGTATAGATTATGACGACACCAGCGCAAACCACGCAAGATAGCGAGGATTCGCTATATCCCATCGCTATTTTGATCGATGAACTACGAAATGAAGATGTTCAAGTAAAAAAGCTTACGCCAAAAAGAGCGCGGCCTATAATGCTCTAATGTATTTATTAATTTTATAGCTGAGATTAAATAGCATAAGAAAGTTGTCTACGATCGCTTTGGCATTAGGCGTTGAAAGGACCCGATCTGAGTTGATACCGTTCTTGACGGGTAATAATTAGTCACGGTCAATCGTTAAACCAAATTTAGATATATTTCGAATCTTGAAAACTTTGATTTTTAATCACTAATTTCCTATAATTTAAAAAAAATAAAAAAGTATTCGACGTAATACTCGTAAAAAGTCGACCATAAATCAGTTGCATGTTTGTATTGAGAATGTCATTATTAATGTTATTGTTCAAAATTCAGTTTTTTTCGACTTAATATATTAACATGAAAGCTCTATTATTCATATCTTTTATCATTCAAGACACTATATATGATGAAGACGAAGTATTATTGGCCCTGGCTGAGCAACTCGGCAATTTTACCCCGTTGGTCGGCGGTCCAGAACACGTTCATTGCCTATTGGTATAATCTGAAACAAATCAAGTTCATGGCGAATATAGAACTTTCTTTCTGTCATTCGCTCTGTTCCATAGGCGCCTTTAGAAAATTTAGCCACTGTCGAAGAAACTGTGGTACGCGATAAGGCGGTGGAATCGTTGCGACAAATTTCGGAAAAACACTCGAGCGCCATGTTGGAGGAACAATTCTTTCCGATGATCAAAAGATTAGCATTAGGTATGTAGAGTTCGGCCGGGATCCCGATCCCGACTGGTGTTGGCCAATACCTATCCTGAAAAAGTTGGTCGGGTCGGGATTAAGATTTTCTGGCATATGTTTATGAATGTATATGAAGCAACGTATAAAGTGCTTCACTTCAACATTAGTGAATGATATCTCAACATTCAGAATGAAATTGCTGACGGTATGTATGTGATGAATTGATAATGAGCTAACCTAATTAGATTCTGTTGATATTAGAATGAGATTCACGTAACCTGATGAAAAATTTCCATTTTCATCTAAATAAATTTTCTGCAAATTCAGGTCAACGACAACATGTATGCGGATACTTGCCGTTGGCACAAATTTTTAGAATGTTGTCATCCTGAAATCGAATTTGAGCAGAATTTTACCAAAGCAGGCGTTCATTTAGGTTCGCAGGTGAAATCTTCTGTTTGCGAAGTACAAGGGGCGTATGTCAGAACTAGTTCGTGCTTAATCTACCCTAACAGCGTATATTTTTGTTTAAGCAGCAGCTATTTGATGTAATGAAAGCTTTCTTCAACAAAGTATGGTCCTGAGAGTCGGGTTAAAACTACTCGACAACGGTAAAAATTTTTTTGCTTATCAGGAACATAAATTTTGTTGTCGCTTGTTTTTCTTCATGAGACTATCCAGCATAGGTGCACGCAACGTCCATGTTTTAGGTGGAGGATAAATTCCAAAATCATGATATATCAATTTTTGTTTGAAAATCAAAACTTTGATTTTATTTTTCCTTGTTTGTCACGTCTTTACTGATGCTTCTTGTTTGGCAGTCTCAACAATTCGAAGTTGACAAATATGCCGAAGCCTGTATGGCTGCCAATCATTTGCGTACTGATGACCCAGTTGAGCAAAGAATTACTGAATTATTTTTATTGTCATAATGCATAAATATTAAAACTTAAAACTCACTGCTTGATGCTCAAAATTTTCATGTAGTAGATAAAAGATGTAGATATACAAATAATAAATAGCTCATCTTTTAAATGCTCATGCTGCATTGAATCAGTTGTCTTACAGGTACCCAAACTGTATATACCTGGTCTTTAAAGTGATTAGATAGTAGATCACTAGTCTGCTGATCCTGAAAAAGCAAATACCTGGTCTTCGGAACTGTTAAATAGTAAGTCGCAGCTCAATCGATACTTCAGTAGTATATAACTGATCTGTAAATTATTCTGACAATTTATCACTGGTTTTGGAATAGTTATCTGGTCTTTAGAATAATCAAATAGAAAATCACTGGTCTGTAGAGACCTATATCATTAGTACCTGCTCTTCAAAGTGCTCAGATAGTATATCACTGGTCTGGATCTACCTTTATAGTGAATACCTGCTCTGCAGAGAGCTCAGATAGTAAATAAGTGATCTGATGCGCCAAAATTGTAACTCCCTTGTCTTCAGAATGTTCAGATAGTAAATCACTGGCCCATAGGTACCAAATATTGAATATCTGGTCTTCAGAATGCTCAGATAGTAAAAACCTGGATTTGACCTCTGCCCGGAGATTTATATTGGTGCTCTCCCCCTTATGTGCAGGTATGCTATTCAGATTGCAGTAACATTAAATCTGCTGCTCAGGACTTCTGGAACAAAAATAATTAGTTTCACATATGATCACACATGCACATAGAGGGTAGGGGAGGGTAAACCTCCCATACCTAAGACCTTGGTCACCGCCCCCTGGCCGAAAAAAATCGTCAAACACCCCCCCCCCCTGAACTTTTTTAAAGACAGCTTTTTTGATGATTTTCGTGCATATTTTGTATGAAAAACAGGCTTGCAGAACTTTTTTTTTGCTCACCCACCCCTGTACCCCTTGGAAAAAAGTCCACGGACCCTCCCCATGAAAAATTCTTCCCGTGCATGTCTGCATATGATACATCCAGAAAAATCCGACTTTGCAAAGACCGATTAATTTTGAATAATACTCTTGTCTTGTTTTATATAGAATTTTAATATTAATTCCCATCTTGACCGGAATTGACCTAATCGTGATCCCGGAAGCCCAAACCCTACTGGTATGGTCCCTCATTTAGTACCTTAAGACGTATTATAATGTCAGTGACAAAGTGTGAATTTAAAATTGTATTTCGGAGGAAATCCTTGAGGATTTATGGTCAAAATGTTACTTATATTAATGCCGATCAGTGATTATTGATATTGACACCAATAACTACAGTCTATTTTTTCGGATGCTTGTAACCGAAAAAAGATGAAATAAAGTATACATTGTTCGTTCAATTACCGCGCGTGCGCACACTATACTGTATTACGGGAAAAATGCGGCAATTGAAATTTGACGGAATTGAAGGCTATTAGTTAAGAAAAAAGTTGGAAATGAGAGAAAAAATTTTGAACATGGTTCTCATTTAATGAAAAAAATGTGGGAGTTGAGATCGTGATACAATTGGTGTGCTTTTGGAAGTTGAAATCTCAAAATCCGGCGCATCGCGCCTCAGCGCTGGTAATTTGCTGAGCTTTTTCTGCGCAGAGCGAATATTTTTTTAGCGGTGCGAAATTATTTTCTGGCCTTCCTCGCACTGGACGGATATTTTTAAAAGAGTTATCGAGTTTAGTCAAGAGTTTAGTAGCAGTTTACCGCCGCCGGTTAATCGATTCCTAACATACGGTTAACAACGATATTATCTCGGCACGAAATTCTACATGCTTACTTACTTTCAGCATTTTGGCGTTACGAGCATTTTGAAAAAAACAGACTATAGTCATTTAAACACTGCGCGAATTTTTATGTCCATAAATTAATCCATGAGCCATGTTGTGAGATCAATACGTGACTTTCTTCGTGTTTTAGCGTTTTTGTGTATCATCCTTGTAGTTTTTGTGAATTTTGTAACGAGTTGAAGTACAGAATAAGGCAATTATATCATAGCTGCCAATTTTCGGCAGATATGTAATTATAATCAAGGCATGGAACGTAAACACCACGCAAATCCCCAATTTGAATCTCAACAGTCTATAATTAGCAGAGCACCCCATGGGGGTGTATGGGGATATTACCCCGGTCTTAGATTTGGAATTCGTTTACTAACCCCCATAAAAACAGCTCACTACAGCAAAAAATTTTGGTAGATAGTAATTCGTTATAGTAATTCGAGAAAAATTGCACAATGGGTGCTTGATACGAATTACTCACTGGTGTTTTTGACACATTTACTGAGCAAATGATAATGGGAAAGTATGCAACTTCTGTGCCATACACAGCGATTTTTAGGAAAGGATATCAGCACATTAATATATACTACTTGTAGGAAATCATTATATATATAATTGGGAGATCAAATAATGACTTATGTATATGTGATTTATCGAAAAATCGCCCCTTGGGAAGAAAAACATAATGTTCTTAAAATTCTTCATCTTCGTGCTCTCCTTTCCTTTCTGTGCGCATATGGTTGCTGTGGCATACTTTCCTACTATGAATTGAGACATGCGAGGTCCATTGATGTGGATCAGGAGTGGTAGGTACCTGGTTTCAAACTCGTGGTTCATAATCTAGTGGGATTTATAATACTAAAGGCACATTCAGCATCAGCACTTCCAATTGGAAGCACTGTTCCAACGCTTATCAGTGATGGAATAAGGTCATACTCCTGAAAATGCTGGTTCAAATAATGTTTCCAAAAGTATGTTGTGCCCGGCTCTTAAAATGTGCAGGGGTCATTTGACACGAGAATCTTCAAAGTGTGACTATTCTATGCGTATAATTACTGTGTTTTTTGTAAGTTATAATTGAGAATTGATTTGTGGTGAGAGCACTACACCGCCCCCCTCTGGAAAAAAGTCGGGATCAAAAATAAAGGTCAGAGCATATTTCAAGTACTACCCTTACAATTTATGATTTTACCCCTACCTAAATTTCCGAACTTGGGGACCTCTGATTATTAGGTGCTAATTCTAATTGTGAAACGTTCCCCCTTTTTGCTCCGATATGTTGTTTTTTTCTCGTAGGCGATTGGTTTACTTCGAGAACATCCGCTTGTGGTTTATTTAGCGTTTGTTATGCCCGCGTTCCTGCATCTTCAAAAACAGAACTGAGAACGTAAGTGAAATCTCTTTAAAAATCGCTTGACTCCATACCTGGAAGATTTCCGACCAGTTGGGGGGAGGGTAAATCCAAAATTTTGGGATGGGGGTTCCAACATTTCCAAAATTTTGGGTAGGGGGTCGAAAAAAACCCTGAAAAGTCGAAAAAATTTCGAAAATTTTCCCAAAAAAGGCCAAAGAATCCACTTTTTTCCTAATTTTTTCCCATTCTTCCGAATTTGGGGAGGGGGTTGGGTATAGGCTTGACCAAGTTGGGGGTGGGGGTCCCGACGTTTGGGTACAGGGTTCGACCAAGTTGGGATTGGGGGTCCCCCGCCCCAGCGCCCCCCCCCCCAATTACAGGTATGCTTGACTCACATTTCTTGTTCGTAGATCTTTTACAGCTTTTTCGTTGAAAACGGACCATAATCATGTTATATTTCCATCATTTCAACGTGTTGAAAAAGGTACTTTAAAAGAAAAAATGACACTATGCGTTTTTGTAGCCTGTTCCGTAATTTATGCCGCGATGACACCCCCATGGTGAGACGAGCGGCCGCTGCCAAATTGGGTGAATTCGCCAAAGTCGTCGAACCCGATTACTTGAAACAGGAATTGATGCAGTTATTTGTCGATTTAGCTGAAGATGAACAAGTTTGTTTATAATGTTCGTTTTTTATTTGCTTTTCCCGCAGATTTTGTTCTTTATTGGAGGATTCGGTACGTTTATTAGGCATTGACGCTTGCGTCTCTATCGCGCAGCTTTTGAAACCAGAAGATACTCGCGATATGATTAAACCCGTTTTAGTGCAATTGACAGAAGATAAATCGTGGCGTGTTCGCTATATGGTTGCCGATAAGCTCGTGGAGGTCAGTTTTGTTATTGGCTATACGAGTAAAGCTCATGGCATCGTACTTCCTCTTGAATTACACGATTTCTAGTTAGAAATTATCTAGGTTATCTGCATTTGAAAAGTAGAAATTTTAATTAATTTTGCACATTATAAAAAATCTAATGAACTGTTCTTTTAAAAGGGTAGGCTGATAGACTTTTAGTATAAATTTCAGTTGCAAACAGCTATGGGACCAGAAATATCCAAGAACGAGTTGGTCAAGGCATTTACCAGTCTATTGAAAGATATGGAGCCTGAAGTACGCAGTGCTGCCGCCGTTAAAATTAAAGGTACCGTTGTTTCAGGCCAGTTTATTATAAGTGCAACAGTATCACCTATTTTTCAAATGTTGCTTCCCCTTCTGAATTTTTTGAGTATCGGCTCTAGTTCTACATTCAAAAAGTTACGAACCTTGAGGTTAACTCAATGATATATGTATGCTTGACAAATAGATAAACAGCTCAAAATGCAGTACTCAATGAAAAAGAATGATCTTCATTTGCACGTCACAAATAGTATTTGAAATACATAAAGCATTTTACTGAATTATGAGAACTTGTCAATTTTTCGGGTAAAAATTGCTAAATGACTATAAACACCCTCAACCGAGAATATTGAACAAAATTATGGACTATTCGATTTGTATTCCATAGAATGCTTGAAATTTAGTTTCGTTTTGATTGATTATCGCACGTTGTCCTATATTTTCATTCAATGTCATACAATAAACTCTAGTGTGGTCTCTTGCTGAATGGTCGCCGGACGTGTGCGGCAAGAATTTTTCAGGACGGGGATCTTTTGACTTTTCATGGGTGTCAATGATCAAAAATAATGAGAGTTCCATAAGCATTATTTATGGTGATGTTTGTCGGATATCCGTATATTAAAAAAATATCTAGATGTAGGAACATTTTATGGAAAACTTTTAACACAAATGACGAATAAAAATTGGAAAGTCAGAGCACTAAATAGATTCGTTGAACAAGTGATAGTGAAATCAAATCAAATTAATTTTTAGATTACATAAATGCGAATAAACACGTTATACTTTCATTCACGAACTTGTAGTTTTTCGGTTTATGCTCTCCTGTGGTTGATATTTTCTACGATTTTCTTCAGCCGATTGCATTAACAGTGCCACTCTTGGGTGAAATGAATTGTTCAGAGAATTAATACTAGTAAATGTTTTTGAAGTCTGTCTTTGCGAACTCCTCGCAGTTTTTCCAGTTTCACTCGAAAAACAGTCTGCTGTGTAGGCAGACTTTTTTAGTCATTTTGGAGGCTTGGGCACCTAAAAATTTGGAAATGTCTCCTAAAATTTTAAGTCTATGAGCCATTTTGGCTCCTAAACATTTTCATTTATATATTATATTTATCGTGTTAGTGAACTGTCGTTATTTCCGTTTAATTTTAGATTGAATGAAAGTAAGTTTTCTGTATGCTCTAAAATCAGAAAACATCGAGCGCTTGACTCCATTCTATAATCCTTCGGATTAATCTATCCGCTGATTTTTCACAAATAATACATTTCAGTGAAGGAATTTCGAAAATATGAATTTTGGTGCATTTTAGAAGTCAAAGTCTTAATTTTTCAACATTTTTGTAACTATTATTTTAAATATGTTGCCGAGATTAAATTCATAAGCATCATTAAAGTGATTTTCAGAAACATCAAGTTCAACTTGAAGATTTTCAAACTTATGAAAGTATGAGTATGTTTTTTTAATTTTCAGAATGATAAAGACATGTTATTGAACATAAAATTTTATTCTTATATACTCATTCTTATTCTTTATTGAATAAGTTATCATTAATTTGATTTTCCAGCACTTGAGAATGTCAGAACCCGAAAATTTACCCGGCGCTACGCGCCGTTAAGGTAGGAGACAACAGAGGGAATATGAACAAAAGCTGAATTTTGAATCAAGTGTTTTTTTGCTGTTATGAAAGACATGAACTGAAGTGCTATCAGGAAGAAGGTTTAGGAAAAAATACATAAAAAAGTCGTGTTTTTTTGCGCAAAAAATTTTTTCGTACAAGGATTTTTTGGTTGATCTTTGTGCAGTTACCAAGAGGCTTGTGAAGAACGCTATCGGATATAAAGTTTGATTTGAACAATCATTTTCTTGAACACGTATTAACTGATTGAATATTATTTAATTGAATTCAACCGTTACAAGTCTGTACTTTGATATTCTTCAATTACAGATTTTTGGCTCCAAAAAATTTAGACCTGGGAGCCATTTGGCTTGTGATTTTCAAATCAAAAAGGCCTGTGTGTAGGTAATAAATTTTCAGCACATTCAGTTCAAAACGTGAGTTATTTCCTATTATGTTGTCTCGTATAATTATTGGATTGTACCTAGAATTCGTCCATAGGAACTGAGATGAACAAAAGGATCAGTGACTTTAAGTTTAGGCATCTACATAAATTTTCTTAATAATTTACTCTGTTTACTTCACAAAATTTTTGTAAACCTTGTGTAACTAAATACTTTTCCTTTTTTAATTATTTTTTTCATTGATCTAACTACTGATTGCACCTCAAAACTTGTAAATTAATTTTTCTACCATCGCTTGGCCTCCAAAGTAAAATGCAAGTCGCCAAGTTACGACGGGCGCCAAGTTGTGATAAAATCGATCAGACATACAAAATACGGGCACATTTTTTTCATTTACACTTGTAGCTTTCTTTAACCTTGAGCTCTTTCCACAGATGTAGAAGAAAAAGTCGGCCTTCAAAAACAAAAAGGTGTGTTTTGGTGCGTTTTAGAAAGTCAAAATCTTCAAATTTTACAGTGCTGCGCGCTAGTTCTAAACGTAGTTATCATTATTAATTTGAATTTGAATCGAGTGCGGTTCTCAGGAAGTCAAGTACCGTTTCTCAATCACTAACACAATTTCAATCAATAATGTTCATTAACCATTGATATTAAACGTTTAGTTTTCAATTCTAACTTTTTTGATGATTTTATTCTTATTTATTTTTCACCTGATGATTGTTAAGGTAAGGCAATTTCATTAATCACTAATCATTAATGAATAATTTTTGGGAAGTTGTCAAAAAATCGTTTTTCAAAAAGATCTAGGTGAGGTATCTGAAGATTTTTTCAGACCAGATGGTGATTCGGGGTCTCAGGTACTGGTTTTCACCCAGACCCCTCCCCCCGATGTGCATCTGTATGAAAAACGAGTGAACGTCGGCTAATTTAACAGTGGAAGCGAGGAACGCATAAGACATGTTACTGCCTGTTTTGTTTACTAGTGACGTGCGTCGGATATCGGAGTATCCGGATGGATACTTTGAAAAACGGATATCCGGATGTCAAAAAATATCCGGATATATCCAGACAGTGGCATAGCCAGGATTTTTCTAAGGAGGGGGCGGAAATTTTTTTTATATCAAAAATGTGACTGATAACTCTGTAGAAAATGACTTACTTTTAGCCCTTTCGAAAACGTCAGAAAAAGCTTCATCATCGTCTATCCATTCGTCCAAAACCGAAGTTACGTTTCAAGCTAAATGTACACAAAAAATTTATGTTCGCGAAACTTTCTTTTGAAAATAATTATGGACATCAATACAGTACCTATCTACACCAATGCTAAAATGAATCAAATGACAGCTGAGGTGAGCAAAGCAGTAAGCACCTATAGGCTCTTAAGCGCAAATGATATTCATTTTACGAATTGGATTGTCCAAGGAGGGGGCGGCCGCCCCCCCCCCCCTCGCTACGCCCCTGTATCCAGATATTTTCACTGTTCAAAAAAGAAATTAAGGTTACTGAGAAGTTAGGTGCTACATTATTACAAAAAGTTTCAACAACAAAATAACAAAAGGTTAAAATTATATTAGTAAATATACTGTTCATATGGTATTCACTGCAGGTTTTTTAGCACGAGTCCCATTAGCATTTGTGCTAATGAAAAAATATTTCATGAGCACACTTAAGCACTGTTGACAAATTATACTTCGTTGCTGTCAAACTAATGTGCAAGTTTGTCAATTCTGATAACATGCTTTTATTGTATTGACTCATCAAATTATGCTTAATATTGGTACTTTTAAAAGGAATAAGACCCTCATCTGATTCTAATTAAATCGCTTCATTCTTACATCATGCACTTGATTAGTCGACCGAGAAATAAGTATTCAGTAGTTAGTTTGACGGTAATACTTTTAGGAATCGCTAAATTCGCATTCTGTTTCGATAAACGTTTACATCTTTTCATTGTATCTAGAACTATTTGTGAAAACGGCGATATTTTTAACCACACTTTTGTGATATTCTTAACTTTCTTCTCAAACTTCTTCCGAAAATTTCTCCTTTTGAGTCATTAGCACCGTGCTAAAAACCCTGCTATATACGTTGCATCAAATTTGCCATACTAAACCAATCTTAAACAGGGTGAGAATCTTACTGTAAAAGCGTTTTGTAAACGACTTTAACAATGTTTAATGTAGTCCGTTTTCCATTAAGAAGCATAAAAAAGATTATATAAAGTTCTGTTTACTTCGAAGTGCAAAGGACATTGGACAACTGAAGTCCAAAATGTGGTTTATAGTAAGTTTTCCTGAAAAGTCGCCAAGTTCTTAGAAGCCAGTTTTTACCGGTGCTGTCGGATCCAACGATTCCAGAGTAAAATCCAGACCCAAAAATCCCAAGATCAGGATTCAACTCCAATATGTGGCTGGATCTTCAGAAATTCAAGAGAGACGTAGCAAAAGCAGGTCAATTTTTAGAATCTATATACCGAAAAGCTTTTTCACTTTTATTAAAAACTAGAAAAAAATATAAAAGAGCTATACTTTTCCTACAGTACTTCTTGAGATATTGCAGTTTAAAAAAGTAACATATTTTCATAACAATCACGGTTAACGTAAATATGAAACGAAAAATTATTGCACCCATTAAATATTATTGTGTAGTATTGTAGTTGACCCAGTTTATTATTACTTATGTCACTTCTTTTTACTTCTATGCAAACAGCATTAAAATTATGCTGATATATCCGGATATCCGAAGGTGCTAGCAACACGGATATCCGGATCGGATATGAAAATTTTTGTGGCGCACATCACTACTGTTTACATGTATTCACTCAGCTTGGTATTAAGGTATAGAAAATGAATTATTTTCAAACCCACAACTTTCCTATTAAAGTATTTGTTGACATGGATAAAATCCCAACAAATAGTGTGATATTTTTATCACAGGCCTTTTTCTTCTTTCGTCACCCTCAATTTTTTGGTAATAGTGACGTTCATTCTTCTTTGTATTTTCTCACATCAAAATTATCTCGACGCTTTTCGTCGAATTGATGTTTTCACTTCTGAAATACTGGAAAATGCACATCATCATCATTGCAAAGTAAGAATGAGCCAAGAATATCAGAAACATTTAAAACCTATATTTTTTAAATTCTAACCGCTTCATATCAGTGCCAGTTAGCCGTTGCTATGCTCCTCGATTATTCATGGGTTTAAAAAACAGGCGATTCAACGAATGCGATTGTTGTAACCTCATTTTATCCATTCTGATATTTTAGACTTAAAATCGATATGTTCTTTTTTATATGAATATATACTTAGTCTTACTTTGTTTAGTGCCTCTATAATAATTCCTAATAGTGGATCGTGATTTATGAGCAATATTTTTCAGATTTCTGTTCTACCTTACCTGCAGTCGGTCGTGAACAAATAATTATGACTTCAATTTTACCTTGCATCAAGGAATTGGTTCAAGACTCGCATCAACACGTTAAAACAGCTTTAGCGTCGTCTATTATGGGTTTAGCGCCTATACTCGGCCGCGAAAAGTTGATTTTTGCTATTGTAATTTTTTGTTGTTTCTGTCAAAATATATGTATGTTGTCTTTTTCTAGTACGATCGAACATTTATTGCCGATGTATTTGACTCTATTGAAAGACGAAACGGCAGAAGTTCGTTTGAATATTATTTCGTCTTTGGACAAGGTATATTGTTGTTCTTTTTTCTTCTGTCATTTAATGCGCGTTATTTTCACCATCAACGCATTGACTTTGGGCTAAAAATTATGTTTCAACTTAGAGTGCCTTCTTAAAAAGTTTCAGCATTGTTCATTGGAATATTTCCTTTGTTAGGTTAACGAAGTTATTGGTGTTCAACAATTGTCTCAAAGTCTACTGCCGGCGATCGTCGATTTAGCCGAAGATGGGAAATGGCGTGTCCGATTAGCCATCATTGAGTATATGCCCCTATTGGCGGCTCAGCTTGTAAGTTTATTGTTTGATCTTCAATTTCTTTATAAATAATCCGTATATTTTCCGGAGTCCGCAGTCCAATTTACGTTGAATGTTGAATAGATTTAAATATGAAATTTCTTTCAGGGTCAACAATTCTTTGACGAAAAACTATTGGAATATTGCATAAAATGGCTGACTGATAACGGTAAAAATAGTTGTTAAGCCGATCTATCGATTCATAAATTCGTTATTTTACACAGTCTACTGCTTTTTAAATTTAGTCTGCCATCAAACTTATCATTCTTTTCCACCATTTTGATTCGCACAATCACAATCTTTGCGTTTCCTGAATTTTCATTTTTCTACTTCAGTTTATGCTATCCGTGAAGCGGCAACGAACAATTTAAAAAAACTGGTCGAAAGTTTTGGTAGCGACTGGGCGGTGAGGCAAGTTTTTCCAAAAGTTTTGGATTTGGCATCGCGCGGCAACTATTTACAACGTTTGACTTGCCTGTTTTGTATAAACGTAAGTTTTTAACCAACTTTTTTTATTAGTGATCTTTTATTTAAGAAGACTTAAAAATAGTAATGTAGAAAGAATTCAGAATTTTTACACATAAATTTGAAAAATTATCTATAACTCTTGAAAATACTATTTTTGATTTTCGTTGTCTGTAATCATTGTTTAATCTTGAGAAGTACTTTTTAACTTCTCTTTCTGTACAGGTTCTTGCTGAAGCTTGCGGTCAAGCGGTAACCGTACAACATCTTTTGCCGACTATAATCAAATTATCTCAAGACAATGTTCCCAACGTACGTTTTAACGTTGCTAAAACTTTACAGAAAATCGGTTCAACTTTCGATCAGAAGTAAATACCTACAACGAAGAGTTTATGAACATATCTTTCATTTTTGGTGAATACTGATTTTTTTAATAGGATTTTGAGTTCCGAAATCAAACCTATTCTGACAAAACTGAACGAGGACACAGAATTCGACGTTCGTTATTACGCAGATGAAGCTAAGAGAAGTAAGAATATTTTTTTATACTTATAGTCTACGGTGGAATATGAGAGCTTAAAATTAAGTCATTCTTACACTGATCTCTTTGCGTCTGCAGTTGAAAGGTTTTTTTGATTATTTTCTTGTGTGTTATCTACTCAAACTCGTTGATAAAAATTCTTTTATGCTTCCACCTGAGTGTCCTTTGACCAGAGTCTGTCATAAAGGTCCCGATCACCAAAATTGTAAGCAATATGCTTAAAAATGAAACGTTGGACATTGCATGTAATAATGTGTCTCGATGATTTTCTATTCCGATAGAAACAAATTCGTGCCTGGAACTCGAAAAGATTTGAGCCTCAGAGAAAATGCTTACTCGCTTTGCAGCAAGAAATGTTGGAATATTAATGAGTAATCATGACAAGGTTAAGCAGACACCATGACAGTTATAGGATAGTGGATGCATACATGCAAGAGTCCCTGACGCCAGGGGTAAGCGGCATCTTCCAGGCGTGAAGGTCAGGAGTGGTTGAAAAAGCTAATTTTTGTCTCAAAAATTGCCATAGGTGTCTTAAAAATTCATAAATTCGTGGTTAAGTCCCATAAAGCCCATAAAAAGCTCTTTATAACTCGATGCGCCAATAATTTCATCTTTTCACACTATTTTGATCAAGATTTGTCAATTTCTAGCCTAAAAATTGACATTCGGGTTGTGGTCTGATGAAGATTGGGCTTCATACAGCTGTCCTGATTTCCGAGTTCTCACACGGCATTTCACACCCCCAATTACACGTACGAGTGAGTGTGACCAAAAGTAATATTTTTTATCAATTTCAAGTTTAGTTGAGATGGAATCGTTCAATTTTCCGATTTCTGTGTGAGTTTCAGCTGATTTGGTGTAAGATGTAATTTTTTAATATTCCGTTTTTCCCCGGATGAACCTCTGAGAAGAAGATGCTCATACAAATAATAAGGAACCTGCGTACGCTGCTGGCTTTTTCTCAGGTCGACTGTAGCATGGAGTACATTTTGTAAAAAGATCATTTTTGTTTCATCATCTGCCTTGGTACGGATTTATTTGGATATTTTTGCATTCGGTGGCTTATTTAAAAATGAATGAACTATACCTAAAAGCAGACGTCGAGGTTGTCATTTAGTGACCTATAATACGGTTTCTCGTATGTTGACATTTAACTCCCAAGTCTATACTTTGATCACTTTTTATAAAATGCTTGTAATTGACTTAAAAATTGGTCACACAACGTTTATACTGTATACTGGAAAAAATTGCTGATCCGTAATTAAATATCAAGTTTTCGGTTCTTTACGAAGCATTGACAAGAATATTAATCATAACTCGATTCCCGGCTTGATCATTTACAAGCTGTATAGAGGAAGCAGACTGACCTGATGCTCTTCAATGTTTTCTAGATTTACGTTTGGGATGATATTTCGAAAATTTACTTGCTCACAAATACAGTGAAGCACGATCACACGTACATTTGCCGCACCGTTGTATGTATGTTTTTGAGTGTGTGACGTTTGCGGTTAATCGTTCGCTCTTGTGTATATGTAAGCCCACAATAAAGTATCCGTAGCGTAGCAGTACTCTTGTATCAGAATTCCTCTTGGCTAGAAAAGATCGTGAGAGCTAGCGAGTTCTGATTATGATTCATGGATTAGTCTCAATTTCTTTTGGTCGCTTCTCTTTCCGACTTTATTTGTTTGCCTTGGAGGATCAGGCAGAAGAAAAAAACACTCATCAGTTAGGCTATGCTTACCTTTAGTTCGTTCAAGATTAAGTAACATGGGTACATACGATTTCCCCTGAAGATTGAGTAATGTCTCCTGAAATGGCATTTACTGTAATTTGGCTTGCCAAATTGACGTGCGACCTTGCTCCATAATTTCCCAGGTCTGAAAATTTTTGGTATATGGCGCTGTTACAGGCCCCTCGATAGCCCACAGCGTAAAGTTTTCGATTATTCTACCACCAACCAACATATTGGAAGTTTTCGATTAAGTTTCCATTACTGTTGTCAAATTGACCTTCACTATAATCACATCAACTTCAAGTGAGTTTGTCTCTGTGATCCAAAATGACGGACGCAGAGCAGACAAAGTTCAGTGGAAGAGTCAAAAAAATTGGTTCACTAGCATTTTGCCCGTAGACTGTTCTCAAGAAGCTTCCAAATAATGATACCTGGAAAACAAGTATAACTTCATATTTCCTGCGAAATTATGTTACATATGAGATTGGAAAAAATGTACCATAAGAAACTTAGTGGATGTTAGCGATGTAACATTTTTATCATTTTGAATTTGCCGTTTCATGAAAAACGACCGTACCGCGTTTTCCTGATGGCGATACGAAAATCCTCCCGGGATTAAGAGCTTTATTGACCACATCAAATTTTATATAAAATTCAACACCTACGCAGGACATCAAACCGCAAAATTCACTGCACGGAAATACTAGGGACGCACGCGTACCTTTCGCTTATAAAAATATAATGTACAAACGAAAGCTTGTGGGAATCAGCTCCACGAAAAATGATTCACTCCGTGTGACTTCAAGATCTTCGATAGCGCCTGGCGTTCGACTGCCTTTTTTGACGTGTGTAACCCGGCCCCTTGGACGAACCAGGTCTTCAACAAAATCGGTCTATGCTTCGCCTCAAATTTGTTGGCAGAAAAGCCACATGTTTGCACAACTAATAAGTATGCAAAAATGTGCGGAGAAATCGCGCAATGTACACGTCACGAGCCGCCATTGGAATAGTTTTTCGACGACCAAGTCAATATACATATTTTTTATATAAAGTTACGCAGATAACTGTCCGCCGGCGCGGCAACGGAAGTCGTCGCAGCGTTATTTTCGCCGCCAAAAAAATCGGGCGTTTGCGATGAAATTGAAAAATTATAATTCGTACCGAATAAATGTTTCGACGTCGATGGGTTATTAGAATAAGGTAAGTTGGACAGTTGATGATTCAAATCCAATAAGGACGATCTGTGCGATTGAGGTGCTTGGTTTTGTGCGATAAAATTGTTTGTCGCAGTATTTCTATTATTGTTATTATTGTTGATCAATAACGAATTTGTTAACGAATTGGGGGCACAAAAGATACTCGACGCGGATGATTGTCGCATTACCGAATTGTTTGCATCGACGGGAAACGAAGAAAATAACGAACTATCTAGAAAATTTGAGTAATTGAGACGAAAGAAATTCAGACATCTCTCATTAGAATTATCACATTTAGATACCGCGATAACGGTCGACGATTTAGATGCTCCTTTCTAGACAACAGATACCGTTTTTTACTAAAATTCTGGAAAAAACTTTCTGACCATTATTTTTACGCCACATGTCAAGAATGCACACCTCAAATTGCATTAATTTATTAAAACATTGTACCCAACAGGAAACAATAAAACTTGTTACGAAAAGTAGTTTCGTAACAAATCCAGCGCTGAAAAATCTTTTCTAGTATTTGCTCAACACAATTTTCCATTCTGCAGGGTCATGGTGACCTTATTTTTGGTGTTTTATTAGATCGAAGGCTAGACCAACAGCGACCAGCGTGTCACCGATTACAAAATTTTGGAAAATATCAGCTTCCGTCAGCGTCGGGCCTGTCCGCAGGGAGTGTTGGGGGCCATGCCCCCCCCCCCCCATAATGTTTCAAGTATTAAAAAAGATATTCTTTGGTTTTTTCTCCAAAAAAGTCGTCAGAAATGCCAATTTTACAGTAAATTGAATAAAAAAATATATGGCCCTCCGAGAAAAAAATCCTGTCTACAGGCCTGAATGCCACTCTACTGAAATGCCTCTGTTTTTTCTCTTCAGTTGGATTTCATCAAGTTTGTCATTTTTAAACTATAGAGTTGAAACTAATACGGGAAGAAATGTGTAATTTTTCAAAGACGACAAAGAAAGCGAACAAATTGGTAAAAATCCCGCTTACTAGTGCTTAAATGCATATTATTTGGCCTAGGCCATCCGCCGACGCTACTGCTCGGTTTTTCAAATTGTCTGGGCGTCAAATCACCGCCCGATGACGACGAAGGCGGAGTTTGCACGCCACAATTCGCGCGATGATTGATCAATCGTTGCTGCTGTTGTTGTTCTGTCGATACGGACGACGACCTTCTTAATAACCAGGGTGACGGCGACAAAAGTTTCGGCAAACCGACGCCCGAGTATTCGGATACTGACCAAGTTTCGGGACTACTGTCATCCATAATTGAATTCGGGGTATTAGTCGACCGGTGGACGACTTTTTTGAAAAAATTGTGCTGCAGCGCGTAATAGGGCGTGATACGAAGTTTAGGATCGTAGTCCAACATTCTCATAACAATGTCCTTAAGAGGGATAAATAGCACAATTTTCGTTTCTTTAAAGATGCCAAACTCTTTTAATGAAAAAAAATTTTTATATTCAGATTCAATTGACCAGAACTCTGCAGGATACAATTTTTAAAGATAGATAAACATAAAGATTTAGATTTCTAGATAAAGAACAGAATTCATCTTGTGTGCAGCAGATACGATATACAATATTTTCTACTTTGTAGCGAAGATAGTCTTCATAATCGGGCGCATTTTCTTGTGCGTAACCTTTTTCTCGCTGACGAGAACAACGCTGATCGATGCTCAAAATGTCGTGCAATCGTCGCCGTTGAACAGGTATGCGCGTAACGTAAGAATTATCGGAAAGCTTCTCGAAATATTTACGCCACTTGGGCGATATATCGATTATGTAACTCGGCGGCATGCCGAAAACCTCGATAATTTTCATCATTTGATCGAACTGAAATATGAAAGATGCGTACAATAATTAGTGCTCATTCATTCGAAGAACATACCCAGGAAAACTTGGCGTGAGAAACTAGAAATTTTTTACATTAGGGACGGCAAAAAACATTTTAAAGGGAACATACTTTCACATTTTCAAACTTACAAAAATTATTTTTCGAGTGCAGAGAGATATTTAAATATTTTAATGTTCCTAAGTACTTCATTGGTGCCGGAAAATAATGGTTCTCCGGTGTGCATTTCGACCAATATGCATCCCAAAGACCACATATCAATGGCCGTATCGTACGGAATTCCCAGAAGAACTTCGGGTGATCGGTAGAATCGACTCTGGATGTACTGGTAAATCTAAAAAAAATCAGTCTCACAATATGTGCCATGCAAACTTTCTAAATTGCTTATAGGACGGAAAATCAAACAAATGAATAGATTCGATCAAAAAAGGTGTTCACGCAAATTGCAACTTGCAAGTCTCTCGAACATCAAGGTTTATTTCTAGAGAATATTTACAGTTGCGATTACTCCATGTAGAACCTATGTTATATGCTTAACGAAAACGATAGAATGTTACGTAATGGTTGTGACTAGCGATGTGCGTCGGATATCCGTACGGATATTTTGAAAAACGGACATCCGGATGTGAAGAAATATCCGAATATTTTCATCGTTCAATAAAGCAGTAAAGATTACTGAAAAGTTAGGTGCTACATTATGGGACATTTTCATGCGAGCGATTCCCAGATGAGCGAAATTCCAGTTGAGCGACTCCAAACGAGCGATCGAGAATTTAATAACACTTTCTTCATATTTTCCTTCTTTACCTTATATTTTTTTGTATTTTTTTGTGTATTTATACTATGTATATCTTTTTTCTTCCGTTTTCTGTGTCTATTGCTAATATTTTCGTTTATGTATATTTTTACGTTTTCACCTTTTGTCTGTGCCTTCTTTCATTTTCTTCCTTTTTGTCATCTAATTTTTCCTTTTCTGCTCATGATACAATACATTACAAGTTGTCATTTTAAATAACCGTAGTCTTCCGTATAATTCTTGAGCAGTTCGGCATGCTTGAGTCTTTCATCGTTTAAGTTTTTTCATCATTGTAAGTGTGAAAATCTTCAAAAAAAGAAGGCTGGGAGAAACAAAACATCAAGGAAAAGGAAACGTCAACAAAAATGAAGACATTAAGAATATGTGAAAATAGATATAAAAGCATTAGAAAAAGAAAACAAACATGAAGAAAGTGACAAGAAAGAAGAGGCAAGATAGAGAAAGCAGCAAGGAAGATAAAAAAAATAATATGAAAAATAATAAAAAAGAAAGAATAAGGAAAATAGTAAAAGAGAAAGTTAAAGAAGTAACAGCAAAAAATTAAGACGAAAAGTAGGCAAGAATGGAGAAAAATCACTAAGAATAAAATTAAATAGAAAATAGAGCGTGCCGAATTGTATAAGAATTATTTGGCAGGCAATGCAAATTAAAAATGACAACTTGTAATGTATTGTTTCATGAGTAAAAATGAAAGAAGTAAATGACAATAAAAAAGAAAATGAAAGAAAGCAGAGAGAAAAGATACAAATGCAAAACCTACATAAACGAAAACATAAGCAACACACAGGACGAAAGAAAAAATAAATTCAGACAAAAAAAAATATAAGGAAAGAAGGAAAATAAGAAGAAAGTGTTATTACATTCTCTATCCCTCGTTTGGAATCGCTCAATCGGGAATTCGATCAGTTGCAAATCACTCACATGGGAATGTCCCTACATTGTTATGCTTTTTACAGTAAAAAAACATTTACTATTTCAACTCCATTTTCCAGCTCCCAATCATGCAACTTTAATGCACTAATTATACGTACAGAATAGTCACACTTTGAAGACTGTTGTGCCAACTGATTCCTCCACATTTCAAGAATCGGGCACAACATACGTTTGGAAACATTGTTACAACCAGCATTTTCAGCAGTATGGGCTTATCTAATCACTGATTAGGCTTGGAACAGTGCTTCCAATTGAAAGTCCTGATGCTGAATGTGGCTTTAGTATTATTAATCCCATTAGACTATGAACTACGAGTTAGAAACCAAGTACCACTCCTGATCCACGTCAACAGACCTCACATGTCTCAACTCATGGCAGGAAAGTATGACACAGCTTGGGTAACCATATGCGCACAGAAGACCCAACGCAGAAGCTGGGAAAAGGAAAGGAGAGCATGAAGAGGCAGAATTTTAAGAACATAATGTTTTTCTTCCCAAGGGGCGATTTTTTGATTAATCACATATACATAAGTCATTATTTCATCTCCCAATTATATTTATAATGATTTCCTACAAGTAGTATATATTAATGTGCTGATATCCTTTCCTAAAAATCGCTATATGGCACAGAAGTTGCATACCTTCCCATTATCATTTGCTCAGTAAATGTGTCAAAAAGAGCAGTGAGTAATTCCTCAGAATCACACATTCTGCAATTTTTCTCGAATTAGTATAACCTACTGGGGAGAGGATGAAGTCTACCAAAATTTTTTGCTATAGTGAGCTGTTTTTACGGGGGTAGTGAATGAATTTCCAAATCTAAGACGGGGGTAATACCCCCATACCCCCCCCATGGGGTGCTCTGCCCCCCATACCCTCCATGGGGTGCTCTGGTTCAATAGTAATGTAGTTGACCCAGTGTATTATTACATGATATGTGACTTCTTTTTACCTCTTTGCAAACAGAATTAAAAACATCCGGATATCCGAAGGTGCAAAAAACACGGATATCCGGATATGGAATTTTTTCTGGCGTACGTCACTAGTTGTGACTGTGCCTCAACATTGGTGCCATCCCAGCATTGTCATTATTGGATAAGAGGTAAAAATCCATCATTTTTTATACTACGTTTTTGAAGATGATTTCACGGACAAAGATTTGGCATGAGTGTCTCAATTAATGACAACTACTAAGCCTAAGCTTGAGCCACTAAGCCCGGGCCTAAGCTCGAAAAAATAAAAGTTGAAGAAGGTACGATTACACTGTATATTTCATGAAATGGAGGCACTCTATTCGCTTTAAGAGTATGTCACGCGACAAAAGTATGTCAGTATGTCACACGAAATCTTCATCTGTGAAGCCATTTTAAAAATATTAATATAAAAAACTATGAATTTCTATGTTGGGACGGCGGGAATGTTCGGACGGAGACTGTTAAGACAGTCACAATATTGGGATGGTGGTAATGTTGGGACTGCTACCTAGTAATCGAGCTGATTGAAAAACTGAAAAGCGACCACATCATTTCCTAACGAAATAAACATTACAGAGTTTATCGGCATTGTCACACGAATCTTCCAGCTTAACATGAAGGTAATTTCTGCTATTTGTTTACTCTTTGTCCTATTTGGCACGATGATCCAAAGTCGATTATCTTTATGGCCGACCGTTTGGGATTGCATAATAGTATGTTTTCGGGCTAGAAATGAAAATATTGTAAACAAGAGGAATGAAAATTATACATTTGAACTTTCTGCCACTGCGTACAAGCAATTACCATAGAATTCAGCAGCTTTGCGTCAATAGTTCGTTAGTAATAAGAAACGTGATGCATGAAGATGAGAAACGAAATGGCAAACACAAAAGCTAAGCTTGACGGCACAAAAAAATGTCTTATATTATTACCTTAAGATCGCAATGAATTATATTTAACTCCGGCGTGGATAAAAATAGTAGAGCCATGGCAATCTAAACGAATAAAACCAATCGTATAGATGCAGTGCAAGCAGTGTAACTATGCTTCTGAAGTAATTTTCAGACTCAAAATTTAGTCCTTCGAACCAACGCTTGTCGTTGCAATTGAAGTTATAAAAAGTCGATTATTCACGATGTTGAAAATGTTTTTCTCATGACTAGAGTTCGAAAGAAGAATGTGATGTAGTTTTATTTTTTAAAATTTCTTTACACTAGAATATCTCTCAAAATTCAAGATAGTAACATCATTACGTCGGACAGGACGAAAGTCGAGCGTCAAAAAAATGAGAATGCAAAATTTGTAATTTTTAGTTAAATTATCATGTTTGAGCATCACAAATACAGGGTGTAACATAATCTTTTGCCCGGGTGGTGTCACAGCAAGACTGGTAGTGCTTGATGCAACATAAGATATGCTATTAGAAAGCTCATCGAAAACGGAATTTATTGCCACTAATTAGAAGTTGGTGTGTTTACCTTGAGCATCATGAACAGCTCTCAAATGCAAGGGGTAAGAACACAACAAGTCAACTAAAAGTTCAGTTCCATTTTCAGGATTTTCTAAAACTAAATTTAAATTCTTGTTCAACGTTTCAACTGAATATCGACCAGGGCCAGTTTCATCCAACATTCTAACTTTAACTTTGTCCTTGATAATTGCGCCAATAAGTTTAACGGGGTTAAGATCAGGGGAGTTTCCTGATCAAACATCATTGTTTCAAAATTCGATTCCACGGGCTCTCAAAAGCTGTTGTGTCGCATTAGCTTTCATGCATGGGGCTCTGTCGTGCAAAAACACGAACCAGTCAACAACAGTGACGCCTTCTGGCGTGTTCAAAAATGGAATCACATGCTCGGTCAAAATTGTTTCGTGAAAATTACGGTGATTCCAACTTTGACCCTGATCTTTCAAAACCCACATCAATTTCCTAGTAGTGAACATGACTAAAATCCCAATGCATATAGCCTTTTTCGCAATTGCACGAAAATGTTCACCATCCTCAATGTCATCATGGATCCAATGTCACGATTATTTTGAATGTTGGGTTTTCTCGTTATGCAAACAAAGAACTCGTCTAAGCGCGCCAAGTTGAGAAAATCTTGACCTTTTGAAAAAATGACCCATTGTTGTTCGGAGTCATATATTCCAACCATTTTTTGACGAAAATCAACACAAAATGGCTCAATCGATTCCATTTTTCTGTGATGTAAACCATTTCTTTTGTAAATCTACAATAATTGTGCTGACCCCCGGTCGAAAGGTCATGTTAGACTCTGTAAAATGCGGAGTCAAATTACGTTTTCTCCTCGCATGCGACTCTGTAACCCCACTCAGGTCAATTTACATTTTTGTGGATTATTTTAGGAATTTTTATACAATTGCCAAGACCGCCAAAAAACCAATAGGCTATCAAAAGCTTATAGATCAAAAATATTTGTTTACCACGTTTGTAGTCGCTGATGAAAAAAGCAAAAAACATCCCCCACTTTCTTTTCCGTATCAATCTACTCCTATTACGTAAGTTTGGTGCAAAACTTTCATTATTTATTCGTCATTCAGCGTTACTCATTTTCTTTCTATAATAACTTCTAAATACGCAAGAATTCTAAAACAAGGAAAATATCGCTCCGTTTGCGAAGCAACCTACGCTAGTTTATGAATAAGCTTTAGCTCCCGCAGAAAATGACGAAAAGAAACTCATTTCAGACGACAGAAGTAGTTTTTGAAGCAAAAAACGAATTCTATTACTTGTTGAGCAAATTTTCTCGTAAGATTCAGAGACACGCCTCGAAAATTCGTATTGCGCAATAAATCGTACAAATTGTAAGACAGCAGCTCGAAAACTAAGCATAAATGGTTTCTCCACATGAAATGCGACTTCAGTTTAACTGAAAATTAAAAGTAAAGTAAGATTATTAAAGAGAACTTAACATGCAATGAAGGTGTGTTATGAAAAACCTCCCAACGAGTGGTCTCCATATATCATATCATGGTATCCGTGAACACCCCCTAGCATGAGTTGACAGGAAAAATCAATTCCGGAATCAGGAAAGGCGCCCGAATCCCTACCATTATCGGATCACTATCTAGAAAAATGTCCTCTTTGAAGCTAAAAATGGCTAAATTTGATGAAAAAGTGAAGAAACGGTGAAATTCGGCGCTTCGCGCGACAAGGAGCTTTATGAACAATTTGACACACAAACACATTTTCGGGTGATTTTCAGATGAAAAAAATACCCCAGATGAGTTCCTGCTAAATTCTCCAGAAGGCTTTTCCGCTAATATTTTTTTTGAATAAAACACATTAAATTTAACAGAAAAGACGACACTTTTGTTTGTTACTGCTGTCGGTGTTATTCCTCACCAATCGATCCATACTGTACAGAAATCTAATAAAAAAAAGTTATGTCTGTGTGTACCATCCTACTTACTTAAATTTGAACGATCAGATCAGAGCTGTATTAAGTTATAAATGACATTAATTTATCCCCTTTCGGCGCACAGCGCTGGAAAATTTTATGGATCTTTATATTCTAGAAATGACGAATCGAATCTTTCCAATACCTATCACTAAATTAAATCTCCAGAAGTTTTCTGATCATTATGAACGTTTTCTTCTAATAAATTGTTCATTATGCTCAAAAAACATTAAACGAGAAAAAAAGACGTATTGATCTTTCTCAAAAAATGTGTCAAGGGAAAAATGTGAATCTTCATTAAATATCAAGATGAAATATTGAAGATTACCAATTAAAACATGAGATAATACGTTTAAGATGATTAAAACTATTAAAGATTAAATGATAAATGAAGGTAGACATGTTAGAAGCAGCGCCTGAGCTAGGAAATAAATAATAATGCTTATTTAAGTTATAACCGGCGCGAAGCGCCGGAAAATTTCGAGATTATGTCCTCCTAAAATGCACCAAAATGCATCTTTTCTATATCCGATATGATCAAACACATGACTCAAAAAATTCTGACAAGCCATTTTTGCTTGTTGGACTAAAATTCTACAAGCCATTTTGTCAGTCCAACAAGCCATGGCTTGTAAAAGGCTAAAAAAACTATGCATACACCTCTACTCTCAAGTCTACATATTATACGTGATACAAAACGGGTACCCGAATTACCCGTGTACCCGGGTATACCCGGGTAATTCGGGTATCCGGTGTGAAGCTCTATTCATAATGAGTAAAAATTATTCAAAAGCACAACTAGCGCGCAGTGCCGGAAAATTTTAAGGTTGAGACCTTCTAAAACGCACCGAAATACATTTTCATACCCTAAACTGGGGTGACTTGAGCCACTTGGCCGGGAAAAAGATTCAATCGATAATTTCAACATAACCAATCGTCATTAGGCACACTAACTACATCCATAATATACAACTGTCTTTGCTGTTTCAGATGTATTATTGTTTATTTTATAATTTTGCCACGTTGTGGTTCTGTTTAATTTTGAAGCGAGGCATACGTCAATCGGAAAAAAGTAAGGTGCTATAATAAGGACTGTATCTCAGTGAATTTTTTTTGACGCGAGATGCTTCTTTTTTTAAATTAAAGCTAATAGGCTCGCGCATTTTTTTAATTACTGCTTTTTGCAAAGCGAAGCCCAGATTTTGCAAAAAAGAGGTGGCTCATCTCACCCCGGTGTTTTATGGCTTTTTGGGGCGACTTGAGCCACTTTTTAAAAATGCGTTTTTCGACAAATATTTTTCATGAATTTTCTTATTAAGTGTCTTATTTAACTTCCACTGTTCATTCAGTGTGATTGACATACCTGTAATTGGGAGGGGGAGGTTGGGGGGACCCCTACCCCCAACTTGGTCAACCCTATACCCAACCCCCCGCCACCCCAAACTCGGAAAAATTGGAAAAAATCAGGAAAAAAGTGGCGTTTTTGGCCTTTTTCGGAAAATTTTCGAAATTTTTTCGATTTTTTGGGGGGTTTTTCGACCATCCTCCCCAAAATTTTGGGTTTACCCACCCCTAACTGGTCGGACCTCTTACAGGTATCAGGTACGGTGATTGAAAACCAAAATTTTCATTTTTGGTGTTTGATTCGAACAGAAAAATTGACTAATCAAGACGTAATACTGGTCAATATTTGTCAGTTTCATCGATTTTTGCTCAATTTTCGATTTTATGATCTTGATCGCGTTGCATAATATGCCATAATTGCAATTTTTCGGTTCTTATCCAGTTTGGTCCACCTATTGCATTGGGTCAACCGCTGGCGTCTACTGTAAGACAGCTGACGATTCAAGTTGAATAGAAATACAAACCTACTGTTCATATTTGCATCCGAACATTCCCAATCTAAGTCATCAGTCGACAACGATCAGAGACACCCGGGAACTGCGGCCCAGCATCAAGAGCCAAGGTACTGAGTGTGCCCGCATAGACCATCGACCCACCGCGTTAGGATAAGGAAGTTTCGGTTGATTCCGCCTACGGGATAAAACATCAACTATATGGGTACATAATTCGATCGATAATCATGTGACATGAGTCATCAGGGAATTACTGTACCTAATGTAGGCATTTACACTTGAGCACAATGCATAAATATAGACTGAAGACAGATTATTGGAGGAGATATAATGGGACGGGCGCTACGCACCTGCCTACGTGTCTCCGCGCTGTGCCCTCCGGGCGTATTGCTACGCCCCTAAGCCTAAGAGTATATAAGCAAGTTCATGCTTTTACTGATGCACACTGAACAGCTGCTCAATTACTGTAGACGACAACGGTTGACGCCGCGGCATGTGGACTAAAGTGGATAAGCGCCCATCTTTCTATTTGCGCGTTTATACTGAAGTGACTTTGGAATAAAGTTTTTTACAACATGCTCAGTGGCTCATCTCACCCCTGTAAGGGGGTTAATTGGTCCAAAATACATTTTTACGATTATTTTTTATTACGTGGCTCAAGTCACCCCATCCCGGGGCGACTTGAGCCACCCACCGATTTTTAAAAAAACAGCGCAGTGAGTCAAATCTGACCCACTACGCTGCTTTATTATAAATAAATGATCATTTCTCCACAAAACTGATCATGTTTCATGAAAATCGGACTTGTATTTGTGAAGATATGGAGAAAAGTTCAAAACTTTTTCGTGAAAAGTGGCTCAAGTCACACCGGTTACTGAAAAGAAAACTGAGTAAAAATTTTCCTCACCAGCCAAAAAGTCCATATGGCATGGAAAAAAATGCTAGTGGCTGTCTGATATACATTTTGATGCTTTGAAGAAAAAATTTTTGATTTACGGTTTGAGATATGACGAAAAAAAGGCAAAATTAGCTTACCAATATAATACTTCGAATCAATGTCGTGTTTATTCATCAGTTCCAATAATCGAACTTCAATCTGAGCTTGATTTAAAAACGGTTTTTTGTTCTTGATAATCTTGATAGCAACGTGACATCTTTCCAGATGATCGTAAGCTTTTACGACCTAAAAACACTTGAAAAAGTTCCAAAACACCATCACGAGCATACGTGTAAATGGGGAAGGAGTGTCCCACCAGAAAACTTCGGTTACACGGCGACCCTCAACCAGATTTTCCAATCCAATAATGCGGCAGAAATACACCGGCCATAAGAACTCCATTTTCGTGGGCGAAAGGACTGAAAATGTCAATTTTTGGTAAACAAAAGTTATTTTTAAACAAAAATGGTCAAAAATTTCAACTTTTCCGGGGCTTCGCACAATATTTCTATGGTTTTTTAGACCAAAATTATTGTTTTTGAATCACCTCTCAGACATTTTAAGCGGCAAAACCGGAATTATTTTTCTTGAATGATTTTCTTTGTAGGCAATAGATGATCTCACTTATAAAAAAAATTTCCTGAATACCCTTCCTATACCTTGGAGCTTCGTTGCACGTATTTGGAAAAATAAATCAGTTTTTTTTACTTGGCCGAATGATCCTTTGCCGATTAGAGATTCAATTTCGTAACGATTACAGAAAATTTCTGTTCTTTGAATGATGTAATCGTGGTTTTTATCGTCAAATCCTGCGTTACTTGGTCCGCGGTTCTTCTTAATCAGAGCGTCATCGACAGTGATTAATGGTGCTCGTCGTTTTTTCTTGGCGTAATAAATCTGGGTCAAAGATACATACCAATTTCATCCAGGCACTTCATGATCTTCAATAACTTGCCAGTCAATTAGTGTAATTCCTTCTTTTTCACCATTCCCAAGCTTACAGTGTGACAACAAATTGAAAAGAATTTTAATCGCCTTTTTGATTTTTCAAAAAACTTTAAAAGTCACACTGGTAACCTTCAAAAGACAGTCGATAAAAGTTCATGTAGAAACTCTCAGTTCTAATTCGAAGCTATTATTGAATCTGGGTGTTGTATTACAGTGAATTAAGTAAAATAAATAACGAATAATTCAGGACGAGCATATAAACTATTAGGCAAGGCAAGTCTTACTTCATTGATATGTTTGTAAGTCTTGATCAGATCGGCCGATAATTTCGTGATAGGAGCCGTCATACGATCACGGAAGTCGACGGCGCATCCGGCGTCCGATGTACACGGAAGCTGCTGCTGCGAAACCGGCAAGGCACCACCGCTATTTTGCTGAACATTGTTGGTAGCTTTCGGTTGCTGTTGAGCGAAAAGCGATTCTTGAGCAGCCACCATGTTAGCCGTCGTCGTATGAACCTGTTGCTGCAGATTTGGTTGCAAATATTGAAGACCCGTCGAGAGAGCGGTTGTTGCGGTAGCCACTGTTGTAGAATTCGTTTTTGAAACGTAAAATTTTGATCGCTAGGACGCGAAAATTCAAAATGGAATAAATCAACAAAGATTTCAAAGCGAGAAACACCGCAAACCAAGGTAGACGCGCCTTAAAAGTGAGAAATGAGACATGAACAGCTGACTTGAAGTAATAATTGTCGCATGAGGAAAAGTGAGTCACATGAATTCTTTTTTTTCTGGAAAATGCGTACTTAATAAAGTGCACAAAAACGAAAATATTAGGCGAAATATGCTTGAATTTGAACTGGAATATTACTAATGGAAGGAAGATACATTGAATGAAAGCTCAAATATTTAACCAAGTATTATGGCTAGAAACTCGGGTTTTCTAGAAGAAATGTAAAATCTTAGCGGAGGACAGGATCTGTTGTCAACTAAAATTGACAGAATTCGATATTTTTTTCTTTTCTAGAATTCGCAGTCTGTGAGGATATCACTTGAAGCTGCACACCTTAAGAATCTCAGGATCTGGGGTGCCCGGTCTTCAATTAATATGGTTAGGGAGGGACTCGGGTGTACCACTACCCAGGTAGCATCGGATTTCATTCATGAAATTGATCCGGGTACCAGTGTTAAGCATTAATACCACTGAACAATTAGCCATTATTAGCCGTGCCACCACTGTATATCAAGGATGACTTGAAAAAACGTTTCCCTTTTTGACCGAGACAAACTTCTACGAGTATTTTATCACTGAAAATAAAGCTAAGAATTTTTGTTTTTCCAGTTCAAGATGAATCCTACTGGATTAAAGAATCGAGATAAACTGGGAAAAAATTTAGAGCACTTTCATATTGAAACAACTACAAACGGGCAAAGCCTACCGCCCCGTTGGTTAGACCACACAATTACGCAGAGTAGCGAATTAGATGATTACGCACTTGGCCTGTAGAATCTTACCTCAGACAAAAAATTCGAATGACACACTAGTGACTTGAAAACCCAAATGAAGTAAGATGTGATACTTGGAAAATCCAGTTCATTTTCTTCATAGAAAAAAATTAGTAGAATTGCCTTATACATAAGCTTCATGATGTACGCCAAATAAGTCACACCAAGAATTAATTTTCTAAACGGGAGAGGTATTACGCGAAAACTATGAGCTTCGTAGACTAAAAATGGGGTATCATCCAAAGTATATAGGTCGATCATCCTATTAAGTCGACCATACCATGCCGGCGAGTTAACGGTCCCGCGAAGTCGACCATACTGATAAGATCGATTAGAACCGAACTATCCCAAATTCCACAATTTAACGATCAAAATTTGCGAGATCAGATTGCTTTCGGAGCTTAGGCTTATTTGAAGAAGACATGCTGAACTGCAGTGCAGTCGACCTCCAGGAACAATCGACCCGATCTGCTGCTGGGATGGTCGACTTACTGAGATCATCGACGTAGAGGCACACAATCAAAAATGGAAGCTTTGCGCCTGTATTGAGAGACAATCAAATCGGCAAAATATATCTGTAATTGGAAGTGTAACATACATTTACTAGAGGGTGACGGTGGGAATGGAACCCCCCATTTAAATCCCAGTTTCCCTAAACCAATCCCTCATCATTCCTCAAATTCACTGAACGTTGAAAAATTTATTAAAAACAGATTTTAGAGAAAATAAGTGCATTTTTGCCCCAATTTTCACACTACTTCTGTTCTGACCATACATGTAACGGGGTACCGAAGCCTGGGGGGAATCGGGCCGGGCGACTTGAAACTGGAATCAGCGACTTCGGTCCCTGATTCCCCAAAATCCTAGGGAAGGGGTCTCTGGAAGAAAAAAATTTTCAGCAAGAAAATTCGAAAAACGGTTTAAACAATAAAAATTTTTGTCTTAAAAAACGTAAAAAGTGTACTCATAGCGCGTAGGGCCCACAAAACTGAAGTTTTGAACACATTTCATTAAAATATTGACATTTTTCATCAAAAAGTTGACACTTTCACTATTTTTCCGACCAAAAGCATGGGGATCACTATGACTACCATATGGCTAGCCATAGGATTGGAAAATCTTGAGGGGGTCCCCCAACAGCTTACCATATGGCCGACGATTCCTATAGTACTCTCCCCGGCCAATTACATGTACGCTCTTAACCCCCTAAAAACGTCGCAGACTCCCATTATACGTGTATGACTGCATGATGATTTCTGTTAGCTTATGATCTTGGATTATTGATTAGTGCTGTATTATGTAATGTGTATTGCTGCATGCAATTGACTTGGGGAAATATAATTTTTTAATAGAGACGGGGCGAAAGTTTCGGAGGTGGCATTTATTTTGTTGTATGCACTTGTTCACCGTGTTAACAAAAAATATTCGAAAAGCTCAATTTACAGAAGGATCATAAGTTTAGCGCGAAGCGGACTTCATTCAGGGTTTGAAAAGAATTTTTTCGAGAAAAATGAGCTTTATGCATCATGCCATCACTTTCCAAGCGAAAGTGAACTTCAAGTATCGAAATTTAAGGCAATATGCCATAGAAACTAACAAAAGCAACGACAAAATCAGACAACCCCATGGGGAGGGGTATGAGGGGGGTATTACCCCTACCTAAAGTCCTTAAAATTGATCACTGGTTGCCTAATTCTGAGACAAAATGACGCGTTTAATGGACATTTAGGCTGCACTATCCCCGAAAATTTTGAATTTTACCCCTACCTGGAATATTTGACCTTGGGGACCTCTGGACAAAATGATGAAAATTTGAAATTTCGAGACATTTCAAACTCGACCAAATCCTAAAGTTCGATTAATTTCGATCGTATATCAGCAAAATATATTATTTCCGAGTCATCGGAGTAAAAAACGCGGAAAATATGACAAAATAAATTCAAGACATTATTTTAGACTCCTCTACCCCACGCTAAGATAATTGACTTAAATAAAGTCAATTTTGAGGGTAAGTCGACTTTTCGAAGTCGGTTTCCCAATAGCTGGGTTGCTAAAGTCACTTTTTAAGTCGACTTTAGGCAAAAGTCGACTTTGCATTTTTTCGTGGAACCGACTTAAATTTAAGTCGACTTTCGGTCAAAAGTTTACTATAGAGCTTTCTTTGAACCGGCTTCTGGTCTTTTTAGCAATGGGCTCGACCTAATTATTTCCCACACACCTCTGCCATGTATGGAAATTTTGTCAAATGCATGAAATTATGTTTGGAGTAGACTCGAACCTAAGTAATTTGGAGTAGACTCAAACCTAGTACCCATCTTTTCAATCGGCCAGCTAGAAAAAACATGTAATTGGGGGGAAGTACTACAGGACCCCCAGAAATCGTCGAACATATGGCTGGCCATTGGACGACCCCTCAGGATTTTTCAATCCTATGGCCAGCCATATGATAGTCATAGGGACCAGAGTTGTAGGCAGGGAGTTGAATTTTACAGTAAATTGAGGGGGAATATGTGAGCCCACCCCTCGAAAAAATTAAAGGGACCCCATACTTTTAGTCAGGAAAATTCTCAAAATCAATTTTTGAACAAAAAATGGTCAAAAACGTCAATTTTCTGAACACGTCGCGCCATGAACACATTTTTTCATTATTTTTTAGACAAAAATTACTATTTTTTGAACCGTTTCTCGGACATTTTTGGTAAGAAAAACCGAATTTTTTTCCTCCAGCGACCCTTCCCCCCTAAATTTTGGGGTATGAGTGACCCCCGGCCACAAAAAGTCGCCCGACCCCCTCCCAGACTGCGGAGTCCAGTTACATCTATGAAAGAAAGCACCATTTCAGGTAAATTTCAGCGAAGCAACAACCAAAAATTGGTTTCTCTAACGCCAACCAGTAAGAACATCTAACCCACCCATGGAAGGTCTCAAGGGTAGAAATATATATCTGATCAATCCAAAATCTGTTGAGGAGGAATGTCTTCCAAAACATAAAAAAAATTACGTAAAAATTTCAGGTCAGAATGATTAAAATATGAGAGACCAACATTGAATCCTATAAGAACAACGATAGAACCTGAAATTTCAACAGCATAATGCCTGGTAAGTTCGCATGATCTTATCTCAGTTTAGCTGCTACAATCATGCACGGAAAACATAGAAAATAGCATGGCATTCAAGTTTCCAGAAGATCTAAATCAAAAAACACGAAATCCATTCGCACAGATGGTCAACAATTCAACTTTGGTCGCTGGTACGTTCTATAATTTGCGAAAGAAAATAAGGAGTAGCCCTGTCGCCAGAACCAATATTCGAGGTTCCAGAAAATTCATTTTAACTCACGGATGGCAGCGATGATTCGTAGAATGAAATCCGTCACGTAAATTCCTCTCGAATAGGAAATATCCACTAACGTCAATTAATTTCGAGAGCAAATGCACTAAAATCGTCGAATTTTCTCAAATCCAAATCAGGTAAACCGTAAGAAATGAGAATTGAAAATCAATAAAAATCCCAACAATTAGCGCCGGTTATCATTTTGCATAACTAAAATTTTAAAAACAACTACGGAATAAATTGGCGGAATCCAACACTAAAAACGAACCAGAAAGCTAAAATGAACAGAAAATCTACTTCTCATAATCGTATAATTATCAATTTAACGTAAATTGCAATATCGGACGATTTTTTACGCAACAAACAATAGGGGAAAAACCAATTTCCATTCACTATTACGGCGGCGCTACTAGAAACAACAATGATGCTGACGAAATCACGTGTGTTATCGATCGGTCCATTAGAAACATACACATGCGAACCGGGCTAGAGAGAGAATATACCCAGGCGTAATTCAATGTTGTAGGCAACCACCGCCGCATAAAATTCCCGGTTGCAGCGTACGAAACGCAAGTCATATTTTTGCATTTCGAGCGTTGCTCGAAATAGGACAAATAGAAACGATTCCAATTTTTGAAAAAATCAACACTGTAACCTTGAATGAAAGCAATTTAGTGTAATTCTAGTCGGGCAGGATATACCACTGAAAAATAAATGCACTTTAAAATTATCATGAAATTTAGTTATACAACAACACATAAACATGTAACGCTCAACGGTATCGTTTTAGGGCACCTATCCGTAAGCAAATAATCGATTGTCCTAATGTCCGTGCCTTATCGAATTACGCTTGTCGTTTGGAGCTGAGACGAGAAAAAGTCGCATTGATTGGCTATGCATTTACAATTTCGTAGTCGCTTTTGGAAATCCCACAAAAGGAATGGAGTGCAATCAAGCGCAATGATAACAAAACGAAAGGGATTTGTATATGTTCGAATATGAGGTCAAATTTGGAAAATTATGACACACTTTCTGAGAAAATTCGCTTTCTCATACAGAGAGTTGTGATAAATAAAAAATTAGTCTCACCTGAAAATCACATGTTTGTTGTAATTTGGAACGAATATGATAGTCATCATTTGTCTGAAAGTCAAAACTCGCATAGATTCAAGAAGACGAAAATCATCGATTTTTTCGATTTTGGCGCACAACCCTTTCGACTTACGCAGGTTTAGGTGCGTCAGACATCGTGTTCTATAAATTTACCCAATATGAGGCGAATAGATGGGGTACGGTTTACCTTAGGATTTATTAAGCTCAATTCAGAAGTGAAAAAATTCTAAGATTTTTGTCGCCGATGTCACCGATTCCGTGGGAATTTCATCGGCGACGGTTTCCGATTCCACCAATCCAGAAGCGAAAAAATCCTTGGATTTTTGTCGCCGAAAATCAGCGACAATCGGCGATTGTCACCGGTTTCAATTCTATGAATCGGGGATGAAATTCGAGAAATAAACACTGTTCTATTTTTCAGGACTGTAGCTGATTTTTTGCATGCTAAGCATAGGAATACAAAATTGCTGGAGGCCTCACAAGGTCATTTTTAGCTGTGCCTAAAGAATATGAACCCTAAGAAAACAGAGTTTGCATGTTTACACAATCCACCTGTGTGGGAAGAAAATTTTGTTTGGTTATTTTTAGATGCGACCTTATTTTGTTTTTTGTGAGGGAAATGTCTTTACTCGTTTTCCCAAAACTGTTGTTGTTTTTTGATTATGTCCTAATTTCCCGAACATCCATTGTCCCCGAATATCCCATTTTCCCGAAAGCCCCTATTCCCCGAAAGTACCGATTCCTTGAATGATTAATAAAATTTCCGTTTCTCCCGAACAATGCATTAGTCCCTATTACCAGAACGTCCCGATTCCCCGCATACTGGATAAAATAACATTCTCGATCCCCCGAATGATTAATAAAATTTTATAAATCGGCAAGTGTCGCCGACTGTCGTTGTGTCGCCGTCTGTCGCCGATTCCTAGGATTATCCTACGATTTGCAGATTGCCGTTTCATTCCTTATAGTCTGTTTTTTTATAAAATTCTTCTAAAATGAAAAATGACACAAATATTAAGTGACTTGAATATCCTGTACATCAAGATTTTACTGTAGAATTTTCCACTGAAAAAGTTTCTGAGTATTAGTTGAGTGTTATCACAAATTTTCAGTTCCAAATGACATACGGCTAGGCAGAAAATGCTGAAAACATTAAATAGTATTTGATTTCCAGATTCATTATTTGGAAGCATTTTATGATAAACAGATAATAGACTCGTGGACTGTCGCCGATTGTCGCAAATTGAATCCTAAGAATAGGCGACAATCGGCGATTTCACTTCTGAATAAGGCTTCAGTGTAAAGTGTTTTCAAGAATACAGCAGTGTTCTAAACAACGAATTTGGAAAACAAAAATTGCAAATGTTCCATAAAAATCACCACATGTACTGCTAAAGCTCAGAAGCACGAAAAATTTCCCGATTCAGTAAATGGCTTGCCATGTGCTACTTGAGAGTCGCAGGACTTTAAGTAAGAATACTATTTTACAATTGCATTTTCTGATAATTGCGACCTCCCTTGATTACTTGATGCATTTCAGAAATATGACATTAGAACAAGTTTCGTATGTATAATATTGAGGTAATGCTCATCTTGCATAAAAAATAAGATTCGCATAGCTACAGTAAACCAAAGTATGGAATTTTCGCACTCTAAAGAAGCGGTAGAGATGGTTAAAAGCTGTTTTTTGCCGAATAAATTGCTATATCTACTGCTAAGGCTCAAAAAGACCAATGACCTGTCTGTGCAGTTGGTAGTCCATGATGTCTCTTAGGCCCGAATGACGAAAGGAAGGACAGGCTAGAGACAGACTAGGGCTAAATGGTGCGCTAACTATTCGCTATTTAGCCCGCAATTCAACCTTCGAAATTTAACCCACCAATTGCCCCAAGATTTGCCCTGCGAATTTTCCCCAGACTTTAGCTCGCCATTTGCCCCACGATTTAGCCTCTCGATTTATCTCGCCATTTAACCGAGCAGTAGCCCACCGTTTAGGCCCAAAATTGCCATATCACCGTATGATGGAAAGAAAGGCAGGGCAGAGTCAGCTAGTGACGGGCAGGGAAAATATGTGTTCACATGCTGGGTTAAAGTGTTTTTCACAGTCTCGACAGAATGTGCATGGTGTGAATAGTGTTAAGGGTCATTTATACTTGCTTTTTTCGGCGGAACGGAACGGAACCGATCGCCAACAGCTTGAAACGTTTAGCCTGAAAATCTACTTTCGATCGGAAAGGACAACTGCAATTTTCTAGAAAATGACCGACGATAACCTCCAACCGAACGGCACGAAAATTTCCCTTTTGTTCGGTAATGTTGTGTGGATTACATTCCGTTCCGTTCGCCAAAAAGGCGAGTATAAATTAGGATATCGATGATTATCGTCGTATGTAGTGTATGATCTTTAAATATGCAAAATCGACGCCAATAAACAAGGGTCTGCACTGCAGATAACTGCAGCTCAGACACAGTTGGATGCCTTGTGTAACAACAGAAAAATACAAAAGATTAACTTCTTGATGATCAGAACTCAAGTACTCTAGCTTGCAGGGTTTGATGCATTATTTCTGTGGCACAGTGTGCTAGTCGGTGGAAAACAAAATCAATCCTTTTTTCCTAATCCATATCTTAATTTGAACTTGACGTGGGACGAATCTTTTCAAGTTAAGGTGTATCATCTTGATCTTCTTCTTCCCAATCTTCATCAACCACCTCGTCTAGAAGATCTATGTATTGCAGTAAATCCATCAATAAGTTCTTGAAAGAATATTTTCTTTGTGCCTTAGACCACCACTATGCAGGACTATGTCGTAGGGTGCCATTTAGCTCCAATTTTTCCCCTTGTTTTGGCCCGCGATTTTACCCCACACTTTAGCCTGCTATTTGCCCCTAGCCCACCTTCCGTCATTCCGCCTCTAGATGTCTGCATAAAATGACAAAACTTGATGTAGTGCTAGGGGGTAAATTTACAAAAAAACTGTTAACTATTTTTGCCGACTAAGTTTGATTTTTGATCAAAAAAACTTGGTTTTTCTTGAAATTTTATGTACAGATTGGATTAAGACAAGACTTCTGGTAGGATTCAACTTTCTTGTCATAAGTAAAAAATTAACCCCACCCGAAAATCACATATTTGGTGTAACTTGATGCGTTAGAAACGAAAGCGATATTAATTTCGTCTGAAAGTCAAAACTCGCGTAGCTACAGTAAGACAAAAAATGAAAATTTCCGATTTTTTCGATTTTTAACGTACACTGCTTTCAACACTTGCAGGTTTTGGTGCATCGGACATCGTGTTCTATAAATTTACCCCTGATTAACCGAATGAATGGGCTACAATTTACTGTAAGATTTATTAGCGTCAAATGCGTATTAAGAATACAACAGTGCTCTAAACATCAAATTTTGAGATCAAAAATAACAATTTTTTTACAAGTTGCAATATCTACTGCTAAAGCTCAAAAGCAACAAAAATTCCCCAATGCAGTAGATAGTTTACGATATCTTCTACCTGCTGACAAAAAATTACGAAAATTTATGTACTGCTAGGGGGTCGCACGACTTGAAGTTCGAATACCATCTTATAATTGAGTTTTCTGACAATTGTAACCTCTATTTTTTGAGAATCACAACTTCATAAATTTCAAAAATGATACATTTGAACGACTTTCGTATGCTGAATATTAAGATGATCTTACATAAAAAAAAGATACCTACAGTTCCCAAAGTTGGGAATTCTCGCATTTTTTAGCTTTTTTGTCTATTTACGAGACTCAAAATGCCTCAGCACAGGCATGAAGCAACTTTATGGTTAAGCATTCATCAGATGCGGAATGTACTCTATAATTTGATACAAAAATGTTTTCCCTGTTCTGCATTTTACACTCTTCAGGAAGTTTTAAAATGTCAAAATTAGACCGTAAAAGGAATGAAAAAACTGTTTTTCTGCGCATAAATGACTGTCTACTGCTATAACTCATAAGGACCGAAAGTTTCCTTATGTCTTCTAGTTGATGAAAAATTACGAAACTTCATGTACTAGTATGCTAGTATATGCTAGTGGGCTGAATCTACAAAAAACTGATATTTTAGTTAATAGATTTCAATTCCCTCAAACAGACTGCTTCAAGCTTTCTGCTATATGCATTGTCTCTCAAGCGGACTCTTTGTGGAGCAGATGTCTGAGTAAATTACCATGTTTGAAGGAAGATTTAGCACATCCTTCTTCTGGACAATCAAAGGGACTGTTCTCGCATTGTTGATTCTTACCTTAATAGAATAGTATCCTCTGCCGGTGGAGTACTTGTGTTACTTCGATCAATCATCGATCGTCAGATGCTTGAATCACCATATGAGGCTAATAGTCTATTCTTTTGTTGAACAACATTTACTGCAGCAATTTCTGGAAGCTCAACCTATTTGGAATGAATTTCTGAAAGTAAAAATAAGACACCATGACTGACTTAGCTGGCATGCCATGCATGAATATGGTTAATATTGAAACCGAAGGTGGTGAAGGAGTTCATTTATAGCAGCCGAGTCATCCTCGCTTTAAAGGATATTTGAGTCGACTTCGGATAAAGGATTGCACAATAAATAAACTCTTTTGAACATCTATTATGATGCTGCTACTCGCAGATCTTCATGCTATTATTCGCAGATACGCTGCTACTCGCAGATCTTCATGAAGCACACTGCAGGGAGCACTAATATTGCAAGTGAGATGAGTACTCAAAAGTCGAGCAATATGTAAAACGCTTACAGCGAATCAGAAGTAGTCTCAACTGAACGGATTGGATGAAGGAATTCGTCTCCAGAAAAGTTTGATGCTGAGATGAATTTCTAACAGAGCAACAAGTTGAAAGTCTCTGATCGTAGGAAACAAGTCGACGTCATTCAGACCAGGGAACCGCGTTCGATATCCAGCTAAAGCAGACAATCTATGCAAGGGCAATGAAGCAGAAGTAACGATGAACAACCCGGCACATATATATGATCCGAATTTACAGACAGAAAGTGTTCCATTTTGAATACCGATTGCTTCAGAAGCTTGCAGTACTTTGTTTTTATATTTATATCCACGCCCAATACTTTAGTACTAAAACCTAAAAAATCCGAAACCTAAAATTCGGAAAAAGGCCAACTCTGGTTGATCAAGAATTTGAAAATTGAAATTTATCGACTTAGTTAGCATTTTTTGTCGATAGTAGTAAGGCCGGACCGTATAGGTCGTACGCTTAAGGATACTCCTATCTTTTGTGTACGACCTATAATTTGTCACTTTTGGCCGATTTATAGGTCGTACAGTAAACATATACGATTGGCTTTTGGCGGATTTACAGGTCGTACAGTAAACATATACGGTCAATTTCTTCGTCGATTTATAGGTCGTACAGTAAACATATACGGTCGATTTATAGGTCGTACGGTTAAGAATGTATGTTCTAGAGTTACCGTAATAGTAGAATTACGGTAATTTTTCGATTATGGTAATAAATGTGTTACTGTGGGTAGAAAAGGAAAATCAATGATGAACGCAAAAAGGAAAACTAAAATGAACAAAAAAATGGAAAAGAAATAAAAAGAGATTGTGTGTAAAAACGGCTTCCCCTCTGGGAAGAGGAAGCCCTCAAAAATTTGCACCCCGGACCCCCTTTGTCAAAAGGGTGCCACCTGCAGGTGTAAATATATTTCGGAGGTCCCATTTTCTGAACGATCGTTCAAGTCAACAAATGTCAGAATGGTCAATCTGGTCAGTAATGGTCTGTTTAATGAGTAAAATATGGGGAGAGTCATTAAGCGATGAAACATTATCCTTACGGGTGCATGCATATAAAGTTTGATGTTCTGCCAAAAAAGACCAAGAAGGTCTTTTATAAAAATGACCAGAGCGAGCTGGCCGTAAAAAGCATGTAGACAAATAAGGTCTTTTATAGAAAGATGACCAAAGGAGCTGGTCGTAAAAAGCGTGTAGAAAATTTGGAGAGTTGACGTACGGTTAAGAATGCATGTTCTTAAGTTACCGTAATAGTAGAATTATGGTAAATTTTTCTATTATGGTAATAGAGGAATTAGGGTAATAGATGTGTTACTGTAGATGAAAAAGGAAAACATAAAATGAGCAAAATATGAAAAGAAATAAAAAGCGATCGTGTGTAAAAATGGCTTCTCCCGTGGGCAGAAGAAGCCTTTCAAAAATTTGCGCCCCTGGACCCCCTTTGACAAAAGGGCGCCACCTGCAGGCGTAAATATGCTCGGAGGCCCCATTCCTGAACGATCGTTCAAGTCAATCTCAAACGGTCAAATTGGTCAGTAATGGTCTGTTTAATGAGTAAATTCTCGGGAAAGTCATTACGCGATGAAACATTATCCTTACGGGTGCATGCGTATAAAGTTTGATGTTCTGCCAAAAATGACCAAGAAGGTCTTTTATAAAAATGATCAAAAAATAGTCGTAAAAAGCATGTAGAAAAAAGAAAAAATCTTTACATATCAAAAAGAAAAATTTTTAATTCGATGCAACATTCTACTTTATTGTAAAAATTATTTAGTCCAACCATAAGGAAATGTACAAAAATTACGTTTCAAAATACGTTTATCATATACTATACGAAACTTTTTCAAAGATTTACGAGTAACAACTTTATGATCTTGCTGACGCTCTATACGGAGACTATGTACATCTACTTCTTCTTTTCCATTGTTTTTTACAAAAGCAAAAACCATTCGACGAAGCGAATAAAAATTAACTTTTTTCATAGTATCTGATGACAAAGTGATACCGCGGACTTTGATTACGTGACGGTATTGGTCTGTAGAGGGACTGTACAACCTGTAGGCGTAAATTTTAGGACCTCCACTTACAAATTTGGTAATGTAAGATCCAGAACCATATTCACGTAACTCGTCAGTCATTTCACCAAGACACCAACCAGTGGGTACTTGATATTGTTGTTTGTCAACTGTTGACAGGTAAATAATACTATCCGTGTCAAAATACAATACTCGACTTTTTAATCGCTCAATGTAAGAATATAACTTTAATCGAGCTTGAGCCGTTATATAAGCTGCAATAACAGCGTTAGTATTTCCCATGACTTCGGCAAAATCATCATGTTGACAATATGTTGTTGACACCAATTGTTCATTGATTAGTCTAACATTCTTAATAATGTTGGCGACATTCATCACAAGTTCAAAATATTCTTTGGGTGCATTGTGGATAACAGTCTTATCCATATTGTTTCGTTGACCAAACTAAAAAAGCATAAAAATAATTAAATGAAATACAAAAAACTATGCATAGTTACTTTTCCCCAGAAAGAATTTAGCATTAATTTAGCCAAAGCCCTCTTCCCAGGATTTTTTAAAATTTTTGAAGAATCCAATGAAATATTCTCACGATTGTAGACCTCCATTTCGTATTCACGTTTTTGCTCATCTGTCTGAGCTTTAGCAGGATAGCCTTCACTCTCCTATAAAAATTACAATCAAATTCTGTCACATTTACATAATATAAAATTTACTAGTTTCATTTTCATAAAGGTATTGACGTATTGAGTAAATAAACCACCAGTGGGGTTTTTGGTTGGATGATATTGCTCAATATTATCATAATGCCAAACCTCGAAAATCTTGAGGATCTGAAACAAAAATAATATACATAGAAAAAGAACCATTACCGTAACAATATACCTTATATCCCTTCTCTAAGGCTTTATATAATTCTATCATAACCCATGTACCATCTAATGCTCTGTCTTGGTCGTTATGCACGCATGTGGTCTTTTGTGAATCATGCGTGCAAGTTTTGCATAAAGGAAACAATAATTTACCACCATGTCGATACGGTAAAACAGGATGTAAGAGTTTGGGAGGCGGTAAAACCGTACACTTGATTAACCCCTCATAAGGTTGTGACATTGAACTGACCTCTTCAAAATCTTCAGTAAAGATTTTTGGATGACCTGTAGGGTATTTCCTGTATTTGTTGACAAACGGGTATAAACTGCATACATCTACATAATTGATCTTTTCTGCAGGTGTACCATCTTCATTGTACTTAATTTTATGATACAGTTTTACAGCATTAGTGCGACCGCCAAAGAAAGCTAAAACAAGAAAACTTTTGACAAAATAAAAAAGAACAATTCAAGATTTTACCTTCTCGAGGATTTATAGGTTCCGGTATTTTGACTGTATCAAAAAATGTTTTCATTTCGGGATCTGAGTGAAGTTGTTGTAAAAGTTCGCACTCCCACATTTCAATTACACTATAACCGAGTGATTGAAGTTCCATAACCCGGTTAAAAGTGCGCTCATATGCATCGACTGCTTTTGTATTATTATCGGCTGTTAATTGATATCTATTTTTCATACATTTAGGGCAACCATGCCAATAACAACCGTGAAATTCATAAATTGTCATGTCTTAATGAGCAAACATATAGATATTAAAATTTCAAAAATTTGAACAAAATTACCTGATAAACCATCAACTCTGTATCTTCCAATTTGAACTTCGCCACCATTAAGTTTATGTCGAATATACAGTTTTTCATTTTTATGGACTAACCACTTCAACCATTTTAAGGCTATAACAGATTGTCTTTCTTCTTTACCATAACCTTTGTATGGTATTACACCAATAGTATCTGGCTTCAAAAATAAACGTCGGAAAACTAAGTTGCAAGCACTAGCAATGGTTATTGAATTTTCAAAAGGATCGACATTTGTTTCTTCCATAAAAATATTGCGAAATTTCATACAACATTGTCGTAAAACTTGCACATTGCTACGACAGTAGTCAATTAACTCATTATCAAAATTAAATTGACAACCCTAAACAATGATGCATTTAAATGCAAAACTTTATACTTTTGCAAACTTACTGCTTCAAGCTTTCGATTATACCACTCCAGAAACGTGGCACGAGCCGCAGGTTTCATAGCATTGTAACCGTACATGTTGGGTGATGGATATGAGCCAATATATCCGTAATTTTCTTTTCTATTAAAGAAATGAGGGAAATATCTTTTACATATTTCACTTATTCCAAATGTTTTCGGTAAAGCCGCCAAAGGCATCGGAAGAAAGTTCAGAGAATCAATAATTTTTATCGACCCTACTTTGATACACATCAACTCTAAACCTAAAAATAAATAAATAGATGAAAATGAAAAACTGTAAACAATTTACTAATTCACCCTTATTAATGATATGTAGTTTATGATGTCCATTACGATACAAAAACTGCATTATAAATTGTCCATCGAATCCTCGAGAATTATGCGCTATTGCAGTAATGTTTTTCATACCTTTTGCAAAAAGGTATTCACAGAAATCATTTAGACATGTAGATCCTTTGAAAATACGTTCGCGTTGACCGCATGTATTGCAGCAAAAATTTCCCTCGTTTTGACGACACTGATCGCATACAGTATGGACAACACATAAATTTGGTTCATGTTCGAACACATCCCCTAATTCCCTTTGTCGTAGAATTTTTTCCTGTGTAGTCTCAAAATCATAAAAAACAAATTTTTGATTAACAGGACATTTATCGGTAATTCCTGTTTCATTATCATCTAGACACTCATCCTCATCAACATTTGTTTCAAATATATCTTCTTCCTCTTCAATTTGCTCGCTACCAACAGGTTGCATAAAACATAAATGATCTAAAATAAAAATTTTCATATAAAATAAAATAAAATAAAATAATTACACCATATCTAATACCTTTTTTAGGTACGCTTTTCTTGCATGTTTTGCATTCAAAATAACCGCAATTATGAGGATTAGAATGTGCTCGTCGAACCAGTGTATCACATTGTTCGCACACTCTGAAACGATCGCAAATAGATACCCCTGTTTTTTGATGTTTCGATTGACATCTTTGAGTAAAAACAAGCTTGTGTCGAGCAAAACACTTATCGTTTTTACATGGGGGTGTATTGTAACACAGAGGACAAACGTTTCTGCATCTGTGTTCCATTTTGTTGTTGTAGGCCAGATCGCAATGAGGACAAAAGTAGCCGCGGTCAAAAAATCCAAGCATCTTTGTAATGACGGAGTAATGATTATTATGGTGGTAAATATTCAAAACATGTGTTGCTTCAGGTCCTTAAAACTCTAAATACGTACACAATAACAGACAAATAAAAAACTCTAACCTCTAAATATCAAATCCTTAAAGCATTCTTTGCTAAAAACTTTGATTTGATAACCGGGTAATAAAACAGTTTGCAATTGTTCCCACTGATGAAAACCGCAAGCTCCTTGATGATTAGCTAAACCTGCTAAGGTCATCAGTTCTTTAGCAACCTTTGTTTGCAGCAGATGTGACTTGTCAGACTTTCGAATACTTTCCCATTTGTGCTCAGCATTCTTATCTTTTTTATAAATGTAAGCTCTAGCAACAACTAGAGCTCTAGCAAAACATAAATCATCCGTGTTGTTGATTTGAATGATACAGCGTTTATCTTTTAGAAAATCATTATGTTTTAAATATTGATGAGCATTGTGAATACCTTAAATAAATAAATAAATAAATAAAAATCTTACATAAGTAATTTTAATTAGCTTACCACTACCCTCAGGTGGTGTTTCAACAATCGTACGAATTGTAGCTTGACGGCTATCAATTTCTATTTGCTCATTTGATTGAAGAACAGCATTAAGAGTATTTACAGTCAAATCTCCAGTTAAAGCATGTTTTGGTCTAAAAGGTATCAAAACACGACCTTTCGTCAAATCTGGATGGTCAAAGGAAAACCCTATAAACGCATTATCAGCAACATTCTCAGAAATTCGCTCTACTATACGTTGAAACATTGGCACTATTTGAGCATTTAAATCATCCATATGTTCGGTATTAGGAAAGTTCACAGAGTACTCGCGACCTTCGGTATTAAAACGCCTAATATTTACGGTACTGGGTTGACCTAGTTCGAAAAAATCATCCGCAACAAAAGATGCATTCGTTACACCTCCACTACCCCACCACCACCACCGATTTGAGCTGTTTCTTAAATTTCTTCCTTATCAGAACTGTAAGGCGTATAACTTTTGTATTGATCATCTTCATCATCATAATCTAAAACAGTTCCTTCTTCTTCTTCTTCCAAAATATTATTATTATTATCGAGTGTTTCTTCTTCTTCTTTCTCAGAGGTAATATTCTCTGAAGACTCATTCACTATTGTTTCATCGTCTTCATCAGAGGTAATATCTTCTAAAATTTCCATAGGCATGTCGTCTTCATCCGAAGTAATATCCTCATAAATAGGTTTCATTATAAAAATTATCTAAACTAGAAAATATAAAAACTATAAACTAGAAAAATAGAAAACAACCTATTCATCAAAAACTTATACAGTAATAATAATAGATAATTTTTATAAATTAGCAAAAACTATTAATTTTATGGTAGAGATTTAATTATTGTTTACGAGGTTAATGTAGTACTTTTCTTTTTTATGATGGGAAAGCTTTAAAGACCTCTATAACTCATGAACACGTGCCCATATCATTTCTTTAGCTTATTTTATTAGCATATAACCAGTTAAAACCAGTTGAAAACCTGTTTTACTGTACAACCCTAGTATTTTTGTTTTGATTCTTGAAGCTATAAAATAACTGTAATAGCTGCTCATAACCCTGTTGCACCATCTTTTCTTTTTATGTGGAAAAGCTTTAAAGACCCTTATAACTCATGCGCACGTGGCTAAATTGCTTCTATAGCTCTGACCTTGATAATTACTATAACACATAAAACACATATTTTTCTAGCTTTGATCTCAAAGGTTACCGTACAGCATAAACACATTTTATTTTATTTTTGTAGAACATAGCTCCTCCTCTCATATACTCCTCAGAATAGTAGAATACTGTAGGATATATGTCTTGAATATTTATTATGCTTATAACTCCTCCTCTTACAACTATAAGCTATATATCTTGGTTATTTTATTATAGCTATAACCTCCTTTTACTCTAAAATTTTGAACACTTTATACATTTATCTGTTTTGTTGCTACAAAAACTACTCGCTTCTTCTCTCTCTCTCTTTAATATTTCTTCAAGAATTTTCAAAAATGGAACACCAGTTTATGTTAGACGAAAACATGGCATTATTTGTAGTGGTTGAAGGTAGATACCTGTCAATCTATTTTCGTAACGTGGACCCTAAAACAAAAGAGGCGTACAGTTGCGGATTCAAGCTCATTTTACCACAATACGATATACTAGGTCGCAATGTCAATATTATTGAAAAGACATTTTCACATGGAGGTCGATGCGGCATCAACCTTGGTTATAAAATTCTGGTCGAGAGCGACGGGGTTACAGTACGATTTAACAATTTGTTTAATGGAACGACATGGTGTTTATCTAAAGAAGTGAGTTGATATATGAATTCTTTCTTTCTTTCTTTCTTTTAAAATATAATGTTTTATTCTTTAGCAATTTTGGCGCTGGACCAATATGATACATGAGATAGCGCCAGCTATTTCAAACGAGTACAACGCTTTAGCAGCAAATCTCCAGCTAGCGATAAAACGCAAAACAAACGAAAATGACGACGTAGCTGGAAAAGATGGTTCTACCCCTAAAATCGTTAAAGAAGAAGAAGTCGGTGCAGATAAGAAAATTATTAAAGAAGAAGAAGGGATTCATGCTACAAAATTCGCCGGAGAACAAAGCAATGCTCGTGAAGATCAAAAGGAAGCTAGCGTTCAAACGTCGTTTATTAATGATCTCTTCATCAACTGTTTCAATGATCCTGACTACGATTCAACGTCGGATACCAATTCCTTGGAAGCCGAAACCAAGCGTATTTGTGAGTTACGTGTTCCGGGTTTAGATATTCCATGGTTTTTTGATGAGCAAGTAGTAAAAGGTGGAAAATTATTTATAATTATATGTGCTGAGTTAGTTATACAAGACATCTTTAATGGGTGTATTTTTGATTGTTATTGCGCGAAAGAGGTAGGAATTGTTGAGGATCATCAGTGTCCAGCTCGTAATTCCATATATAATATCGCAATTACACCAACAGTTAATCGTTTATATGAAAAGATGGGACTTATCATTGACTGCTTTGAATATGTTATAGGTGAAGTTCAAGGTTATTACTGTCTTCGCGCTTTTAAACAGATGATTGACATATTTAGATGTATACCACTTACAAGTACTGGTCCTAAAATTCTTAAGGATACTGTAGCTAGTTTTATTGATGAAGGTTATCATTATGATTTTGATGATGCTGTTGTTATCAAAACACTACATGATTTTATTAACAGTAAATTGTAAAAGTTTTGCTTACATTCATTCATTCATTCATTCATTCATTACAGTTTGTATGTTTTAATTAGCTATAGTTTGCTTGCTTATGTAATTGCTTACGTATTTGCTTGTTATATAATTTCATACATACATACATACATACATTGCGCATATATTTTGCATACAGTAATGCTATTCTATTTTATATAATCATCTATCTTTATATTTTACATGTGCACTGTTTTATATTGTAATTTTGATAATTATATAACATTTTGTTTTAAATAATAATAAAAATCATTTTAAAAATTGTTCAAGTAAAAAGGTGGTTGGTTTTTGTTGTTGTCAAAAAGAGATGTCAAATGATGATGATGAAAAGTTTTATATATGGAAACATCCATTTAACTGTATAGTTTCTGCTCCAACAAAATCAGGAAAAACACAATTTGTTAAAAAACTTGTAATTTTTGCTAAAGAAATGCTTCACCCTGCTCCTGCGAAAATTTATTGGTGTTATTCGGAATGGCAAGAAGCTTACGATGAATTAGTTCAGAAATGTTCTTATGTAGAATTTATTCAAGGTTCGCCTGATTTGAATGAACTTCAGAAAAGTATAGATACACCTAAATTATTAATTATGGATGATATGATGCAAGAGATGAAGAATGATCAAAGTTTAACTCAACTTTTTACTAAAGGATCGCATCATTGGAATATATCAATTATACATATAGTTCAGAATGCCTTTTTTGATGGAATGCGTACGAGTAGGATAAACGCTCAATATTTAATTCTTTTAAAAAACCCTAGCGATAGATTACAAGTCCCCACACTGGCTCGACAGATTTTTCCAACTACCTCAAATTATTTCATAGAGGCGTATGAGGATGCTACTAGTAAACCATACGGTTATTTATTAATAGATCTTACACAAACATGTCCTGAAAAATATCGACTTAGATCTAATATATTCCCCGACAATGATCATATGATTTTGTATACACCTAAATGATTCATCATTTTTACAAAAAACTTTATACAGGTTAGTCGGATCCTATTATTTTAGCGATATGATATACAGTAAACACATTTTTTTAAACACTCTCCCTGTGATCCTTTTCATAGCTGTTTTTATTGTATGGGTACAATACCCTTTTCAATTTTATGAAAATGAAGAAGAACCTGTAAATGTTACAGATTTTACGATACCAAACACAAAAAATGTTACAGATCAGAAATTATTATTACGGGAAAATTATAAATTACATATAATACCCTTACTACGTTATGTAGAAAAAATTTTACATTGTCCTCAGAATGACAGACAATTTATGCAATTATGAGCATGTTTCAAAATATATATTTTCAATCCTGTTGTATTTTCTTGTTGTAGTCGAAGCAGTAAATTTCAAAACTTGTACATCAATGTAAGTAGATTACGATATATTGATACGATAGCTTTATTACATAATCAGAAAAAAATATTATACCCTTCATCAGTCTAGTCAAGAATTTTGGAGAGGTTGGTCGTTTTTCTATAATTCGTTTGTTTTGTGACAATTACGATGTCAGCTGCATTTGAAGTTTTTGTCAGAATGGTGCAAAATAAATTAAAAGGTAAAAATTTATATCTCTTCTTCTTTAACTATTTATTAAACTATGGTATCTTTATTTAAGGTAAAATACTAAACAACAAACAGAAATGCAAAATAGCTGATTTGCACCAGAAGCCAAGATTTTTTACAAAGACATAGCTAAGGCGTGCAACCATTTACGGCGTGAAGTTGGTTTACCCATGGGAGGTAAAAAAGTTACACAATTTTGGTGTTTTGCTAGACTATTACTGACGGAGTTGGATATGATCGAAACTCGTGCTATTTTTGTAGAAGATCTTTTTTTAAAACTAGATACAGCTCATAAACTATTTTTTATGAATATGAATAACTTGTGTGCTTTTTCTAGACGCGAAGAGTTGAATATCGTCATACAAAATGAAGCTTCATTACTATCTTAATGTAATACAATAAATATTTCAATGTTTACTCATCATTTGGTCATTATTGTAAAACTTTTTTTGTACTGTACGGTCTGTTTTGTATGGCTTCTAGATTAAAGAAATATATTCACGAGCTCAATGTGTTGAAAAATTCAAATCATGTTCGAAGACGTGCTTTTCTTCAACATTCTTCCCCCGATTTGATCTGTTGTATATGTGAAATTTGTTTGAACATTTTGAACGGTAATATTCCTATTAATTCAAACTTAAAAAAGAAATTGGCCAAACATAAATTATTGCTCAGAGGTTTAGCTACAAGACACTAAAAAAACAAGAAAAAAGATTTACATAATAAACGTGTTAGAATTGTTCAAAGTGGTGGAGCATTTTTACCTCTAGTACTACCCGTTTAATTATCTACATTAGCAAGTTTTGTTACAGAGAAATTATTATAGAATGAAATTTGCTAATAAATTTGCTCTTACACCTCAGGACGTTCTGAATAAACTGAATAACTCTCAGGTTTCTTCTTCTTCAACGACGACGACGAGTTCAAATGAAAAGACAGGTATAGCTAAGCAAGTTGACATGTATCGTAACGAGCTAGAGCGCATTTTGAAAGATAATACGTTAACGCCTGAAGAACAATACAAAATGTACTCGCAACTATTTTCACAATATTTAACTTTTGAACATGAAAAGGCTCAACCTACTACAGTGATTTTAAAACAAAAAGTTATTGATAACAAAGAAGATGAGAATGATAGTGACGATTTGAAACAAAAAGAAAAAAATTGGTTGAACGATGAAAAGTTATGTAGCGATATTCCTAAACAGTTTAAATGCTCAGCATCCTTATTATTGGAACATGTGCGACGTAACCCTAGTATAAATGTTAATAAGCAAGGTGAAGTATTAATTGATGGGAAATTAATTGAAGGATCACACATTATTGATTTATTACATGATTTGTCTCGTAAACATTCAAAAATTACGCAAATGCTTGGAGTAGATGAGTTTGTTAATGCTTTGAAAAAATATAATGTACCATTAGAGGCTATAGGAAACCCATTACCTAAAATGTTATTCACTTTACCTCGGAAACTCTCCTACCATACACCTCCAGAAGAATCAGATGATCATACAGTTAGTAGTGTCAAACGGTTGAATAAACCATTTGTGAAAGGTGTTGATTCATTTTCAAGTGGTGCTGAGGAAGATATCAAAGACGATTCATTCTTTAATAAAGGAAACTCGACAGAAAAGAAGATACGACGCAAAGCTAGAGCACTTAGACGGTATACTCCTTTGTACTAGAGCGATGAACACCTTACTTTCGAAATTATACAAAAATTTACACCGAAATCCTACAGCTTTTTCTTGTATTGAAAAATTATATGCTGAAGCTAGAAAGCACCGTAAAACAATTACACGTAAAAATGTTAAAGATTGGCTTTCAAAACAAGATAGTTATACTCTACATAAACAAGTCAACAAAAAATTTTCACGTAATCGTATTTATGTTACAGCTATGGATCAACAATGGGAAATTGATTTGGCAGATATGTCTTCTTTAGCAGATTTTAACGATGGATACAAATTTATGCTTACATGTATAGATGTATTAAGTAAATACGCATGGATTGAACCCTTAAAATCAAAACACTCAAAGAATGTTTGTGATGCTTTTCAAAATATTTTAAAAAGAGGTCGAATCCCTTGGAGAGTGCGCAGCGATAAAGGAAAAGAATTTGTCAACAAAGATTTCCAAAAATTATTGAAAACTAACCATATACATTTTTTTACTTCTCAAAACGAAGACATTAAATGTTCAATAGTAGAACGGTTTAATAGAACTTTAAAAACTAAATTATTTAAATATTTTACAGAGTTTACCACTTATAAATGGATTGATATTTTACCCTCAGTTGTTTCCAACTACAATCACTCTGTTCATAGATCGATTAAGGAAAAACCTATTAATGTAGATTATTCTAACGAAAAAATTATATGGCAAAGACTCTACCCTGAAAGATTATACACTAGAAAGTCTAAGATTGATATAGGAGATTACGTGCGAATTAGTAAACATAGAGGTGTATTTGACAAAGGTTATTTACCTCAATGGAGTGAAGAAGTTTTCAAAGTAATGCATATTGTGAAGACCCGAAATCATATACTTTATACAATTCAAGATCTGGAAGGCGAAGATATAGAAGGACGTTTTTATGAAAAAGAACTACAGAAAATCGATTTTAATCCTAATATCAAAGAATACAAAATTGAAAAGGTTTTGAAGACTAAAGGATTACTAGATGGTCAGAATAGAGTACTTGTGAAGTGGTGGGGTTATCCTGAAAAATTCAACAGTTGGATTTTAGAAAAGGATATACAAAACGACGACGACGACGATTACGATGAACAACTTTGAATTGACATATTATGCTCAACAAGATGAGCTATTATCACAAAATTTTTTAGGGGTTTTTGCTTGGGATACTCTACCGAAGATAGTTAAAAGACCAGCGGCTTTAATTGCAAACACCGATACATCTTTTGAAAAAGGAAGTCATTGGATAGCTATGTATTTTGATAATGCTAAGTCTGTATATTATTTTGATTCTTATGGTTTACCACCAGTTATTCCTGCTTTTATAAATTATATTAACAAAAATGCTTTAATAATATATACAAATAAGAAACATTTACAAAATTTTAATAGTAAGGTTTGTGGTATATATACTTTATATTTTTTGTATTATAAAGTGCGACATGTTCCTATGTATAAAATGTTTAAAAGTTTCAGTAACACAAATTTTGTTTATAATGATAAATTGATTTGTAAGTTTTTTCATTGTAAATTTTCTGTAAAAGGTCACTTGCGAAATAAATTATGTACACGTTTGTAAAAAGTTAACTCCTTCTATATGTATTTATATATATATAAATTTTACTTCACTTTGATAGCTCCGCCTCCTTTATATTTTTGTATAATTTTATTGGTTATTTTAGTAGCTCTGCCTTTTTATAAATTTATTACTGAGTGTTTAGTTGTTAAATAAAAATTTTTTATTTTGAAATGGATAGTAGTAATAGTACGCATTCAGAAACGTCTCGCATTAGCGTTTGGGAGTTTTTTGGAAAACGTCTACCTCGAAACGAAGTGGTTTTCTTCAGTCAGGTCATACTAATATACATTGTAGTCATTACAGCTATAATAAATTTATCTCTCTACAATAATAATACACAATTGTGGGTTGGTCTTTTGTGCGCTTGTATAGGATATTTATTACCTAGCCCCGTACCGACCGTATTACAGTCATCTAATTCATTGAAGACCGTACCTATAGCAACAGCAAACAACATTATAAATAATGACAACCTTTGAAGATCAATTTTATATGACATTACCTAGTAATAGTAAAAATGGAAACAAACCCTCTGATTTTTCAGCCCATCTACCTTACCGTTTAAAACTAGATGGAAGCTGGGAGGTAGGACTAAGTGAAATAATATACCCCTATAGTTGGGCTACATTTACCAATCATGGTGGAGATAATGTAATAACGTTAATTATGGTGTCGGAAATAAGGTCAAAAAAATTAAAGTAATAGTTTTTGAAAAACATTACTTTACCATATCTGAATTAATTGAAGGGTTGAATGCAAAAGTTGGAGCAGCTATTGCCGGAACTAACATGGAAATCATGTTTTCATACGATGAACATAGTAGAGGATTAGTTAATTTGAAAATAAAAAGTGGTACAATATTACGTAAAATCGATATAAGCAAACGGTTAATGGAGCTTCTCGGATTTAGCTCTACCAATACTGAGGCCTATGCAACTGCTGATGATTTTTTAAATAGAGCTGTGAATATTAACTTATATACTGTTGGAGAGAAACCTCCAAAAAATTCTAACACACATATTCCACCATCCAAAGCTGTTTTTCTTGCGGAGCCTGGAACTAATCATTTATACATGTTAGGCATTCAACCACCAAATTTGAATGATTTACAGAATTTTTATGTTTACTGTAATATTATTGAAAATCAGATTGTTCTAAATACTTTAGCACCCCTTTTACGTATAGTGAATGTTCAGGGAAAATACAAAGATAATGTGAGTCGATTATATGAAACACCTCACTATATACCCATTCAATTGAAAGAAATTACAGTACTCAAGATTAATATAAAAAACAGTATGAATGAGCTTATACCCTTTCTGTTTGGAAATGTTATAGTTAAATTACATTTTCGGCGATGTACTCCTTTATTCCTATAATCATAGTATCAAATTTTTATTTACTCATTCATTCATTTGCATTTGGACACGTTGTCGTCAGGTTGAATTTTCGCAAATGCTCTTAATTAATTAATTCATTTAGTTGTTGTTCCTTTTGATTTTCAAAGCAAAATATGCATACCGTATTTATTCCTGAAACCATTGATTACTGGATCAAAATTTATCAACATGGTATTCAAGATAATCAATTTCAATTAGGTGGTACTTTAGAAGGTTTTCGAGCAGCATACCCGTATTATTATAGACATCAAGGAGCTGGAGTTGGTAATTTTTTTAAGAGTTTGTGGCATCTAGCTATGCCTTTGTTAAAATCTGCAGGAAAGCATGCACTTGCTGCAGGTTCCAAAATTGCAGGTGATGTTGTAGAAGGTCGTTCTTTTAAAGAAAGTGTTGCTGAGCATGGACGAAACGCAGCTGGTAGCTTATTACACGAAACGGGCGAGCGCATTCATAAAGGAAAAGGTTTAGGGAAGCGTAAACATATAAATTCTACGATACATATAGAAAGCAATAAAAAGTTAAATGATGGTCAACGTCAACAACATGAACATCAAAAACAACATAAACGTAAACACCTGAAATGATGTTCCTCATTCTTAAAAAAGACTCCACCTAGAGTAGTCGGTTTCAAGGATATCTATTCAAAATGAGTAAATTTATCGATGCTGCGTCGTCTCCTAGTAGTAAAATGGAGTTAGATTTATTTACCGTACCTCCAACACAAGTTGCTATTCATAGAAGTTTTTGGTCTGAAATTCAGTTACAAAATCCTTGTACTAATGAAGGACCTTACGAGTTTGTTATTTCACCTGATTCATATATGTTGGACTTATCAAAAAATTTTATATATTTTACTATTCCAATTACGAAAGCTAATGGCGCTGCTTGCACTTTAACAGCAGACGCCAACAATAACCTTACTGGAAATGTTGTAGCACCAATTAATTTGATCGGCAAAACATTTTTTAAACAGATCAAGATGTACTTAAATGGAAAATTAATATCTGACAGGTAAGTTTTATAATTAAATGTATGTTTACCTTTTTTTAATTTTAACATTTTAACATTTCAGTGGGGATAGATACGCTTACAGATCTTATTTGGAAACGGAATTGAACTATGGTCGTGATGCTAAGTCGACACATGTTGCAGCTGCTGGTTATGCTTTTGAAAATGGCGATGTTCTTGATATAAAGAAAAACAAGGGTGCTTTGGAAAGAGTTCAGATATTCAAAAACAGTGCAGTTGTTGAATTAATGGCTCCTATACATGCCGATCTATTTATGCAAGAACGTTTCCTATTGAATCAATGTACTTTGAAAATTGATTTATACAGACATAGAGATGATTTTTGCTTGCAAAAATTTATATCTACTGACAACGAAGCTTATAAAATCGAGGTTAAAAGCATGTCTTTATTTATTAAAAAAGTTGAAGTTGCGGATAATATCAATCTAGCTATTGAATCCATGTTACAAAATACAGCTGCAAAATACCCTATTCGTCGATGTCATGTTACAAGTCTATACATAACAACTAGTCGTCGCTCAGCTCCTCTGAACTCATTGTTCACAGGTCCTTTACCTCGTCATCTCGTTGTGGCACTCGTTGATGGTTCGGCTGCTAGGGGTGATTATTATCAAAGCCCCTTCAATTTTAAGCATTTTGGATTAAATGAAATTAAAATAACAAGTGGCACTACAACACTACCTACAACACCATATATGCTAAATTTTAAAGAAAACAAATATTTGCGCACTTTTGTACAATTATTTGAGGGTGTAGGAATCGGTACAGATAACAAGGGTAATGAAATTACTCGAAATTCTTTTACAACGCATAACACGGTTTTTGTTTTTGATTTGACTCCTTGCGGTATGGATGGTAATTTTTGGGAACTTGTACGTGAAGGAACCACTAGTTTACAGATGAATTTTGGCGAGGATATACCAGATGGTGGTATTGAAGCACTTATATACGCAGAATTTGACTCTCTCGTAATGATTGATAAAAATCATGAAACCTTTACGGATTATAGTATTTAAATACGTTATATTTATATGTACATTTCATCTCATTTTTTTATAATTTTTTTATGTTTTTTTTATGTTTACTCGTACATCTCTAAATATCTGACTACAGTAAACCCTTTTTTATATTCCAGAAGTTGACACACACACACACACACACACACACACACACACACACACACACACATTCATAGTAGAACTCTAAAGAAATTACCTTTACTATTAAACGCAATAAATAAATAAAAAATTTTATTAATTTCAATTCAATTTAATTTATTTGAAACAAAATATATACAAAATTTAAAACAAAATAAAATATACATATATACAAAATTTAAAACAAAATAAAATATACATATTTATACAGATTTTACCTAAAAATAAAAACATTAAGTTTCAAAAAATTTTGCAAAAATTTTTACTTACATAGATACTATATACATAGGCATCCACAACCGCTACCGCCGCCACCATCGCAGACCTCGGTAGAGGTTTTACGCATACCCACTAAAATTTTTACAAAATTTAATAACTATTTTAGTTAAACAAAAATTTTTACTCTAATATATATCATTTTAACTGTTAAGTAATAGGTACAAGATCTATCAATAGTCTTTATTTTATCGTAAAATTTTATCGTATAAATCGTGTAAATAATTGAAAGCTTCTAGAATATTCTAGAAATGTTCTTTGTTAAGTTTTAGACAACTCAGCTATATACCATACATTAATATACATGAATTAAAAATCTGTAACATACTGCAGTTAGCACATTTTAACCTACGCATATTTATCTTGAAATATTGTAGTAAAAGCTTATAATAATAATAATTTTACTCTCATTAAATATAAAATTTATATATCTACAACGTGTTTTAACTATAGCATCTGAACTTACTAGAAACGCGGCAGCGCTAGTTTTACCCTCTCCTCGACGTAGTGACCGTCGGCATTTTCCCATTCAGCCCTCGCACCTGGGGGGAGGATATTCCACAGGTGCGAGGCTAGGTGGCCGTCGACCAGCGAAGGGTTTTCAAACATCCGGCGTAGACGTTTCATAAAACCCCAAAAGAGTTTCTGTCTAGCCGGATATTCAACCCCTCACTGGCTTTTCCACCAGCTCTTGAAGTCCGTCGAGGCCTCCTCCCAGAAGACCGACGCCCACGCGTCAATGTCGGCCGTCATTAAAAACGGCTCTAAATTAATAATAATAATAAAATAGTATACATATTAATTTTTAATTCAAAATATTTGTAAAATCAATGTACCGTAAGTTTCGTAGGCGGCTCTCAACGTTGAAATAAAGGTAAGAAAACGGCTTCCATTGGTAGTCTCGGGTGTCGCGCGCAAGTACAAAAATAAGAATGGTTCTTCTTCTTCTATTTTTTCTATTTATACCTCTTTACCCTCATTAAACCTTTTCCAGTTTTTTCTGCTTTTTGGTTGAATCTTTTCCGTTTTTCTTTGAAGGTTCTTGACTCTAGGTTATTCTAGAAAACTATCAAAATAACAATAATCACCACCTTAATTGTTTTGGTATTGCGTCTCTTTAAAGGTTTTAGGCTCTAGGTTATTCTAGAAAACTATCAAAATAACAATAATCACCACCTTAATTATTTTGGTAAAGCGTCTCTTTCTAACGTGTTTTATAGAACCTTTGACCTTTTCTAGCATTTCTAATTGGTTTTACGATCTAAATGGCTTCAGCTGTCTAACCTTTCTATGTTTGCTCTGGGAAACACTCTGTATACAAAACCCCATCTACCTACATAAATCATCCAATATAATGTATTAATTTCTGATACGTAGAATAACGTTCATGTATTGATGATTTAGTTCTTTTCTTTTTTCTTTTTCTTTTCTTCAAATATTTTTGTAGTATCAATTATTTTTTTACATCTAGAAAATTTTTTATCTCAAGTGTTCACTTTTCTACATGCGCTTTATGCCCACTCTTTTGGGTCATTTTTCTATAAAAGAATTTGATCATTTACGATTTTATAAGTATAAACCCGTAGGAATAATGTTTCAAGTTTTATAGACTCTTAGAGTTTTTATATGTGGAATTGAGCATTCTGATCTAAAAGACCGTTCTAATTTGGACGATCGTTCAGTATGCAGGGCTTCCGATTAGCTATTCTGTGAACCTGCAGATGGTGCACCTCTTATTTTGGAGCCCGAGGGCGCGTTTTTTGAAGGACTTCCTCTGTGGGCGGAGGGGGTCAATTTTATAAATGGATTTTTTCTTTTTTCTTTCTTTCTTTTATGTTTTCCATTTTTTGTTCACGTTATTATTTTTGTATTTAGACTACAGTATTTTGGTGATAAACAAAAATAAAATAGTGTTTCAAAAGTTTTATAATAATAAACTAGAATGTTGCATTGAATTAAAAATTTTTGATACGTAAAGATTTTTTAACTCGTCAAATTTTCCGCATGCTTTTTACGACCTTCTCATTTGGTCATCTTTCTATAAAAGACCTTATTTGTCTACATGCTTTTTACGGCCAGCTCGCTCTGGTCATTTTTATAAAAGACCTTCTTGGTCATTTTTGGCAGAACATCAAACTTTATATGCATGCACCCGTAAGGATAATGTTTCATCGCGTAATGACTCTCCCAATATTTTACTCATTAAACAGACCATTACTGACCAGATTGACCGTTCTGACATTTGTTGACTTGAATGATCGTTCAGAAAATGGGACCTCCGAAATATATTTACACCTGCAGGTGGCACCCTTTTGACAAAGGGGGTCCGGGGTGCAAATTTTTGTGGGCTTCCTCTTCCCAGAGGGGAAGCCGTTTTTACACACAATCTCTTTTTATTTCTTTTCCATTTTTTTGTTCATTTTAGTTTTCCTTTTAGCGTTCATCATTGATTTTCCTTTTCTACCCACAGTAACACATTTATTACCATAATCGAAAAATTACCGTAATTCTACTATTACGGTAACTCTAGAACATACATTCTTAACCGTACGACCTATAAATCGACCGTATATGTTTACTGTACGACCTATAAATCGACGAAGAAATTAACCGTATATGTTTACTGTACGACCTGTAAATCCACCAAAAGCCGATCGTATATGTTTACTGTACGACCTATAAATCGGGCAAAAGTGACAAATTATAGGTCGTACACAAAAGATAGGAGTATCCTTAAGCGTACGACCTATACGGTCCGGCCTTACTACTGTCGATTTAGCCCTCTAGCAGTACATGAAGTTCCGTAATTTTTTGCATGCAACTAGGAGACATAGTGAACTATTCACTGCATAGGAAAACTTTCAGTCCTCATGAGATATAGCGACACGGATAGCCTCTCGTGTGATATTACAGTATACCTTTTAATCGTGTACAGTATGCTCGTTTATTATTATATTTGCACGCTTTCATGTTCGCGTCTTTTTTTAACTATTTCTGAACTTGACAAGCAACTTTGACAAAGTTGGCGTCCTTCCAGAGATCCTTTCCTGCGTCTCTACAGGAATGCATGCGTGCTGGCTTCTTCTTGTCTAAGAAAGGCCAGCGCCAACTATTTTTGGTCTTTGCGATAATCTTCTCCTACAAGAAGCGTCGATGGTTACTGTAGTCACCACCTCCTACCGTACTCAGGAGCTACTGACACCCCTACTCCCGCTAGCATAAATACCGAGTTTGTTCCACCAAACTTGTATTTCGATACTGCGGAGCCGGGATCAAGTTGAAACGCCTTATGCCATCGTCTTTATTATATTTTAATAAATAATGAATTTGAATATTTTCGGTAAGTCTTCTCCATGAGCTACAACATTGGGCTTAGGCCCCAATCCCCTCTCTCTCCTACTCCGGTGTTGGTTTATCCCTTCAGTCTTCTGTCGGGTTTCTCTCTCCAGGGACTTCCCCTTAGGACTAAGGTTCCAGTAATCCACAAGGCCCTTTCCAGGACCAGGATTGCTGACGTCTCTTTCTCATCATCTACGAGCAGTCACTCTATGTGATAGGCTCTGTAGCGTACAAGGTGGAGGTTGTGAGTAGCGTTTCCTACCTACAGTACCCCAATGCCTGCGACTCCTGTTGCATCTGCTAGCTCTCACTCTTGAGGCTGCGCTATTCCTCATCCTCACAACAAACCACCTCAACGTTACAATAGCAATAAACATAGTCATTTATGCGCAAAAAAAATTTTTCATTTTTTGACGGTCTAATTTTGAATTTTAAATTTTAAACTTTTTTTTAACTGTAGCTATGCGAGTTTCGACTTTCAGACAAAATGAATATCATTTTCGTTCCTACCATAATTTTACACCAAATGAGTGATTTTATGGGGTAAATTTTTTACTTATCAGAATCAAGTTGAATCCTTCCAGGAATTGTGTCTTAACTTCTGGTACAAGAAACATGTTTATGCAAATTTATTTTGAGGACTTTTGATGGAAATGAAATTCTAAAAGTGAAATTCATATAATTATGCTGAAAATGTATATGATTTCTCAAAATATTAAAGGCATAATTTACAAAATTTTTTGATTGACCGACTGGGATGATACCGTATATTATTATTTTAATTTGTACTAAACACGCTAGTTTCATTGAATCTATTATTCTGCATCGAAAATAATGTGTCAAACTATTTCCTTGAAGATAATGACAATAAACGCATTTATACATTTAACTATAGAAAACGGAATACGAAGAGGACCACTTGACAAAAATCGCGGTCACTTGAAAAAATTTTCTTACTATTTGTTATCGTTGCCTTCCAATATGCACATAACATTTTTTCAATGTGCATCGTAAAAATTTCAGGATGCTTCGCAAAAATTTCAGGATGCATCGGTAAAAAAATTAAATGTAAGTTTTCCGATGTCCGACTGTTTTTTCAAATGCATTGCGTTATCAAGATAATCTGTCAGGGCTCGATTTACCTTTAACAGTGGGTATTCGATAGCGCATAAATATTTATTGTAAAACGATACAAAAATCCTTAATTCACAATTATTAAGGAAAATAATCAAAACGAAAGAAGAAGCCTCCAAAGGTCTTGAGTATCGCTATTTATGTGCAAGCTTATCAGTGAAGTTTTGCTAACGTTTATTGGTGTCTCGGTTTACTAGGTCATGTCAGTTTAGGACTGGCATTTGCGCTGGCCGAGGCTAGCTAGAATAAGGTTTGCAGTGGTCGCAAGTGTGGAAACTAGCTAAAGGTTTCACGAAAGTTTGCCTTTGGTTTATTTAGTTGCTGGCTTATTTTCAGCCAAACGAGTCTCAAAGATTGACGTTTCATGTTTATCATTTAAGTTCAGTTTCTATATTGCTTATCAGAAGTTTATGACATATTTGCACACTGGACTTGAAAGAATGTATGTTGTGTCTCAATATAAACATAAACAAAAATAACATAAAAATTTACATAAAAATTTTCATATAAGTTTTACTGCCTCTGACAAATCTGAAAAAAATCAAGATTCCATCTTGAAAAAATCAAGATCTCATTTGAAAAATCAAGATTCCATCTTTTAAAAGAATCAAGATCCCATCTTGAAAAAAATCAGGATTTGAAAGAAGTCATGATGGACGGCACATCAAAAGATGGAAATTCCTGAAACTAGCCAATCAAAGGCGGTTGCTCCACCCCTTATGCTTATATATATATGGGAACCTTTCAGAGTGGATTTCTGAGGCCAGGGCTTGCTGGGGAGAGCGCCCTTGGTTTTTATGGGGCTTGGAAGAAGGGGAGGCTATTTTGCACGGTGAATCCGGGTCTTGAAAAAATTCAAGGTAGCCGGCACATCAAAGGATATAAATTTCTGAAATCCGTTCATGCTGAAATAATCGATGCAGCGAGGGAAAGCTCGTTGACTCTATTCAGTAAATTTTCCTGTCATGATATAGACTCCTTAATGACCACTCTTTTCAATCACTTCAAGATTATCGAAATTGATTTCCTGATCTCTAGTAAGGTTGCATTCGCCGAAACTCCGATCGCTGTGTCACGTGCCGCTCAATTCTCCAACGTCACGTGATCCTGATCATGCCGACATTTTGTTATTTTTCATGTTTCGTTTATTACTCGAACATGCTTTTATTTATTTCATTTTTACACATGCATTTTACGTTCGTTTTTATATTTTTCATGCATTTCTATGTTTCGTTTTGTTGTATTTTTATTTCTTTACAAACGCGGGCTACAGTAGGCCCTTTAGCTAAAAACTTCCGCCAGTCGTGCTCCACGAGCACATGGCTATTTTTGGTGCGCTCACGCACCTCTTATCATCAAAAATTAGCATCGTTTTTGTTACACAAAATGACTAGCTAAGAAGTTTTAGCTAAAGACGTTCATATGCTTAGCATAGGCACTGCAGCCGGCCTCAGTGCTAAACGCATGTGAATGAAAAAAAATGTCTATGTGCTCATAGGCATCTTCTGCATCGCGTCTAGCTGCAGAAGTTAGCTTGAGCGCCGAGAAACTCCGCCCAAGCTGCAGCTGTAGCCAAACATGTCCTTAAAAGGACATGTTTCTTTAGTTTTTCGCTCATTCTTGGGTTCGCCAAGCTTTCGTCCGGTTGTCATCCGCGTCCGCCGCTCTGCTCAATTTGCATATTTTTATACACTTGACTGCGTCCGCCGCCTATTATTTCAAATAAATTTGCATACCCTTGCATTTCTTACTGCGTCCGCCGCTCACCGCCTACAGTACCCCGCTGCCCATCAGTGCCAGGTGTCCGACCGCCCCGGTTCGTGAATTAAACGTTGGAGTTTCGCCTCCCGCTCGCTCCCGCTCCCTCCCGCTCGCCGCCGCTCGCCGCCGCTCGCCGCCTAGGACGTTTGAGGATCGCATCCCCTGCTCCCAGTGCCAGAAGACCGAAAGCATCCAGGGACTTGCCGCCCGTTGTGTCGTAATCGCTTGAGAAACAGGACTAGGTGAGTCTTCTCAGGGGATTATTGTTATTTGTGGGTTATTTGTTGGGAAATCCTTCCTAAGTCGGTTTTCCCAAGGTTTCCACAGATAAGTAGAGCCTCCACCTCTCAGGTTCGGGCAAAAAGGGGCTGTCCGGTTCATAATCGGGTCCCATAATTTAGGTCACTTCACGGGTGACCCTGTCCCCACTCTCACTGAGTAGGACTCGGGGATTGTCGCACCTAGCCTGGCAGCGTTGTCCGTTACCCTACAGCAAGACCCCAAGGACAACACAAGAGAACCAACTATAGACCTCTCTATAGCCACCATTTGCCAGGTTAGGCCCCAACGCCAACTTGGGAAGCCTGGGGAAAATGCCAGTATCCATCAGGAGTCACAGCCTATTACTCACCATAATGGGATCAATCTGATATGGTTCACCATCAATGTGACGTCTAAAACACGGTATTACCTGATGAGATACCCAAACCTCTCCAGCTCTCCCAAGATAAACCTGTCATACACGTGACATGGCGTAAAATGTGACATGGCGAGGCTGGAAAATCGACCTTAAGTCTGGCACTCGCCCTTAAGTGTAAAATCTTCACCCTTGGGTCGGAACTACCCCCAGGTCGGGTCAACTCCCATTTTTAAGTCGGACAAGCCCCCTTAAAATTGGGCACTAGCCATCCAATAAGTCGGAGACCCCCACATTCGGGTTCACTGCCTAATGGGTCGGGAATGTCCCTTATTTCGGATTACCGCTACTGTAGGTCAGCTACCTCCCCTCACAGCGCGTATTATTACTGTAAGTCGGAAATTTTTCCCGTGCCACCAAGACTTATTACTGTAGGTCGGGAATTTCTCCCTGAACATCAGATTTAATTACTGTAACACGGGATTTGCCCTTACGAGTGATCTAAATGTGATCTATATGTGTATATAATTATCTCATGCGTGTGTATAACCCCCTATGAGTAATAAATTCCCCCTGAGTCGAGTTATTTACCCCCAGAGTCGTGTTAACTGTAACAGAGTTGAGTTATATATCGAGTATTCTGTATTCCTCCTCTGATTCATACTGTACATTCTGCATACTTAATCTGTGTTGTAAACTACCTTATCTGTTTCTTTTCCCTCATCCCCCCCTTCCCTAATCCTGGGTGGTATACTGTAGCCCTCCGGGTGGGTGCCATTACAGTACGCCTGTGCCCATTCCCGTACTGTAACTACAGTATACCCATACGCGGGTACTGGTATCACAGCGTAGGGGTTTACGGCCTCTCCTGGCTGTTGGTGGTCCGTGACCCCATGATACCGTACACCCTCCACGTATGATTCTGGACGTCATACGTGGCTGCGATTTGTTAATTGTGTACAGTGTTTTTGTCTGTCGGCGGAAACTGTCGGAATTGCTCACTTTTCCGGCCCCCAAAATTGTACACCGACTGTTTACACATTTAACACGCGTATGTCCAACTATCGTATTCCCCGTCTTCAGTTATTTTCTTTCCCTTCTCCTTTCTCGGTCATCTAAGCGGTGTCAAAAAAAAAAAAAAAAAAAAAAAAAAAAAATTTTTCTTTTTTCGGATGCCACCGCTACAGTATGACACCCTTACGTAAGTTCCTCTATCTTTTTTTCATTTCTACTTACTGTAAGGTCTGACTCTTCCATTCTCAGGTTGTTGCATCTAGACCATAGACTTTACGGGTCTTCCTCTTTGACGTCAGCAACGACAACATTACGGGTTGTTGTTGTTGTGTGGTTCAACCCCACGGATGCAACCACTGACATCTGCAACAGCCGCTTCACTTGCTGTTGTTTTAAGGGGTGGGTAGCCCTCCGGGTTCTACTCCTGACGTCAGCAACCGACATTACGTGTTGTTGTTTAAGTTAACACTCCAGCAGTAATGACTTCTGACGTCTGCAACAAGTGAAGCCAACGTTGTTGCAGCAGGTTCGGCTGGTTCTCTGCACCCCATCTGTGACGTCAGCAATGGTGACGCACCGTGTCACTATTCAAAGATGTGCAGGTCTTACGGGTGCCACATCTGACGTCTGCAACAACTGCATCTCATGTCATTGACTTAAGGTATCAGACCCTCGGTCCCACCTTTTGACGTCAGCAACGGCACCATCACGTGTTGCCGTATACCGATAGCTGGCTTCAGGGCCCTATTGCTGACGTCAGCAATGACAATGTATCATGTTCTCGCAGCAGGAATTGAGGTTACATGATCCTATTTCTGACGTCTGCAACGGTAACATTACGTGCTACTGCAGGGGTCCCGTCGGCCTTAGGCACGCATCCCTGGCGTCTGCAACTGCGACATGATACTTGAATACTCTTATCCCAGGCACCTGCAGTCAGCACCAAGGTCATGTGTTGGTTCATACCCCTACCTTTTGACGTCCGCACCAGGTTACTGTCGGCCCTATGAGTATTCCACTTGAGTTGTAGGTGGTCCCTGGCGTATGGTCCCTATCACCTATCTCTCTTGTCCCAGGGTTTGTGTGTGTCTGGGGACTGATGCCTGGGAAACATCAGTCCACATACACACACCACCTGAGATGCTCACTAGCCTGCGTACTGATCAGGTTGTCCGCCCGGGTAGCGGCACTGTTGATCAGCACGTGGCTGTTTTCAAGCTTTAACTGCAGGTTTGAACGAGTTACACTCGGCCTCAGCTGGGTTGGTTGTCTGACTCGGGCAGACAGCAGGCATTTGCAGTCAGTACTGCCTGTGTCTGACGTCTGCAAGGGTTTGGCAATCTTCTTGTAAATTTCTTATCTAAATTCACTCATTCTCTTTCATCTCATCGAGCTGTCATACATAGATCTTCTTTAGTGTCCCCGCCGTAGTGGTTCCCAAGGGACCGCGGCACAGCCTCCGGTTGGGCCTAGAGTGTATAGGACCCCCTGTCATATTACATTCACTCGAACGCCTTCGTTAACTGGCTTAACGATGCCCGCGCTAGAGTCGCCACTGACCCAGAGTCCGCCTCCGCGGTCCACCCTCTATTAGTCATGTAAGTATAAGGCACCGTTGAGTCCGCCTCAGCGAAGGTATTGAGTACGCCTCGATACATACTTTACACTCATATTCAATCAGGGACACCTTGTACCCGTGATCCCTTAGATGTTTTCGGGTGCGCCCTCAAAACATCCAGAGTATTTCATTTTAACTGACTGAGTGTGTCAGAATAGCACCCTTGGTACCCGTGCTCCTTCCCTCTTCTACTGTGTGACCTGCGAACCTCACTTCATCTCAGTGATCGGCAAACCCGGCCACCAGCTGTGTATAATACTCCTGGAGAGTGTCCGTTCTGTTCGGAATGCGGGCTTTCGTTTCGGACACGGCTGTAAGCTACTTGCGAATGTCGTCCAACATGGAACCTCCTGTATAGTCCGTCTCACTATGCAGAGATCGCAATCGCTCCTGGCGAGTGAGGCCCGTTGCGTAACTGCGCGACTCCCTTTGCATAACTGGGTTTGTAAATTAGTTTTGTCCCTATTTATTGCTCCCTCTTAAGTTCATTTTCAGTTGACCCCATCCTTTTTTACCTCATGCCACTTTATGCGCTACTCCTGGTGAGTGGGATCTTGCCGGCTACGAGTCCGCCTCGCCCCAAAGTTTGTAAACTAGTACAGCGGTCGAACCTCCAGGAAAAATCCCTCCTGAGCAGGTTCATCCGTCACCTTATTTCTCGGCAGGAAAACCGCCTCTTCTCTACTTTTACATCTGATCTTCTGTCCTCTTCATCTATTCTAATTGCCGGGTCCAGGCCCCAATCCTACATTTTGGTCGGGATCGATTCCCCCATATCTCAGGCCATGCCTCTGTCCATCACGGGCGACCAGATAAATTCCCTTCTGCGTCACCCTGATGTACTCTGATCTTACATCTTATAATCCTATTCCATTCTAGCTCCCTTTCCGTGGTCGCTAGTCTTAAGCTAAATCAATCTACGTCACAAACGCCGTCGCGCACGCGTTTTCCGAATTCACGCGCTCTTTCGCCGCGAATTCAAAAGTAGTACTCACTTTCAGTTTACACAATAGAGACACCCCGTCGTTCCTGCCGTCTCAGTACCCAGCCTGTACAGACCAGTGAGCCACTCTCTATTCAATTTGACTTAATTGCTTCACGGGCAAGGACGTCTGTTCTAACCACCTTACGGGAAAACGAACCCTCGGACATGAAGTCAGAAGCTGATCTCCCTTCACAGATCGAGAACAAAGTCCAGGCAGCATTTGAGAATGCTCTTGGACCCCTCAACCAAAAGTTAGAGGCCATGAATGGTCGGAGGCACCCTCCCGTGTCCAGCTTTATGGCCCCTCCCACCTTCTCCGGTGCTTTTGGTGAGTCTATCACCGATTTTATGTCGCATCTTACTCGTTTCTTTACACTCCAGGGTGTAAGCGAAACGGATCATGCGTATAAAATCGCTTTTCTGGAGTCATGCCTCACGGGTCCTGCTCTCGCCTCCTACCAGGACTTTAGCAGCAGCACTCCAATACCTACCCGCTACGAAGAGTTTACGGCTTTTCTACGGAGAGATTTTCCGGTAGGGCGCGACTCTGACCTGCATCAGCAGCTGATCCAAGATCGACTGCAGAAGCCGACAGAGTCCGCGATAGTCTACCTTGAGCACCTCAAGAGACTATCCAGGGTAGCGTATCCAGATCTCGCGACGGATGTCCGAGATTCTATCATCAAACCTATCTTTCTGCGGGGACTGAAGCCGGTCCTCCGAGATAGTATCAAGTTTAGGGAGTTCACGACTCTTGAAGAGACACTCAAGGCAGCCTGTTACGCAGAATCCCAAATCTTTCGGGACGAGATCCGGTACACTGCTCCATCTAACGCCGTTTTCTCTTCAGAACCTAAACACGCCGGATATAATCCCGAAATGCCTAACAGAAGCGCAAACGGTCGTCAGAGCAACGCTCCAACGTCGTCATCCTCCGCCGATGAGGTTCGCCGCTTGAAACAGGAAATGGCCAGGCTCACGGCCCACGTAACGAAGCTCACGGCCCAGCAACGTGCACCCACGCCAATCCAACAGACGTCGCCTCCACAGCCGTCGACACCAAATCAGTCCGCCGGGCGACGCTTGTCGGGAGCACACCTTCAAACGTGCTCCTTCCACGGACTGTGTACACATAGCGACGCCGACTGCCGGGCCCAGCGTCCCACCGGTGCCGCTCCCGGTAACAACGCCGCTAACGGTGGTCGCTGTTATTTTTGCCGTACACGTGCCCACCCCACGGACCGATGTGATAGGCCATGCCCTCATTGTTGTCAAGTGCGAGTGCACCGATCAACTGCCTGTCCGCAGCGCAATCCGGCAAACACAGGTGAGAATGTCTACCAAGATACTGGTTATTCTTCCCAGGGGACAAATGTGTATCATCAGAGAAATGGTTATCACCCTCCCAACGGGATAGGAAACCAATATCGGCAGTCCATACGCCGCAACAACGCCGTTGGAGCTACCGATGGCCCTCCTCATCCAGATCCTCTTGACCTGGATGATGAGGCACTTGCTGAACACCTGACAGATTCTTCACAACAGTGTTATCCTGTCTGCGTAATCAGTATTGGATTTTCAGTGGTCCAAGCAGCCCAGGTACCCGTACCGATAAACGTATCGGACATACCGCTGCCACCACCACCACCAAAGTATGCGATGCCGGTCACTCTGGACCCCTCGACGACACCGCAGTTTGTTGGCCACGCTAACATCCTCGCATCGTATCACATTCCTAAAATTAAGACTGCCGAGCCAGCTCCGGCCGCGAATACGACGTCTTCGGCGCCACCGGCCCGCATCGTCCCTCCAGGACCACCGCCTTCGATCCCCACGGATTCGGCTACGGAAGTCCTCGACCAGGTCGAGCCCATGAATTTGTCAGGTATACTACCTTCTTCTTCAGGTGATCCTAGAGTAGGAACCAGGAATCTATCTCAGTCCACGACTCTATCGATTTCTTGTTCACAGCGCCATCGCCCGTCCAAGACGCGATGTTGGCCATCTGGTCAGTCGACCTGGCCAAGAAATACCCGCATTTGCTGTGGACTCTGCTCAACGAGCCATCGAATGTCGAAGCGCTCACGGCCGCCGACGTCGTGCTTGCAGCACCCGTCTCAATGCGCCTCTTACGACCCGACGTCGCCCGACGGGCACTCGAGTTCATTGCCAATGGGACTATCACCATCTCGCCCGTCGAGAAGTTCTTATTGGACGGGGAGCCATCCTCGCCTTCAGTCGATGCCGTCCGCCGAGCAGTCGAACAGGCCAGTCGGATCCTCCTGCCTGCTGCCGCCGCTACATCACCGGCAGCAGCACCACCTGTTGCCGCGACATCGCCAACGAAAATGGACATTACTGCTTCCTCGCCCCCGGCCAAGGAACCCGCAAATGATCCTACACTGCCGGCAACAGCCCAACATACATCGTCGGCAACAGCCCAGGTCAAATCGCCGGCACCAGCCCAAACGACATCTCCGACCGCCGCGACCAAGTCGCCCGTCGTCGAACACATGGCCGTCGACGAGACCTTACGTCCGGTTAACGAAGATGTCAGCATCGTTGAGGAATCCCCGTTCCCAACGGCAGTCGCCCCACGGTCGCCAAAAATCGGTATCCTCCGGGAAATCCACCCGTGCGGTGGATTGGTCCTCGATTTCCCCGGCCAGGAACCAATCTCGTCCGACAGCGACGAAGAAGAAATCTGACACTGCCCCTCAGGCCAGATTTGTGAAATTCAGTGAACACTTACAAATTACGTTTGTACAGTTGTTTTTGACAATAAAATTGACCTTGGTAGCATCACTGTTTCTAGGGGTGAGTTTGTCAGCACCGGCGGCTCAGTATCAATTTTGCGGTCTCTCAAGAAGCGGACATCCACTTGAGTTACCCCAGCGTGTAGAGTGTAAACCACCGCAATCTTCATGGAGCCCGCGGCGCATGAATGTTACGGTGTATGTCCCTAGCTCAGACCCGATTACAGCCACAGCGTGGAAATGCACATTGCGCTCCCGCAAAGTCTGCACCAACACTGGTTTCTTCGGCTCTAGGGGCATCACTGCAGACGTCATTACCACTCAGCACTTAGCGCCTGCGGCATGCACGCTAGCACATCGCACTAAGATGTTTGGTTCACAAAAACTTGTCGGCATTCGCCCTGGCTTTTATAGCACAAACCAAACATTGGAAGTGATGTACGAATGGTGCTGCAGCGACGTCTGCAAGACAGTGACTAACCTCTTCATCGAGGAGGGACAAGTCGCTTCGTGGGACGGCACTACGGCCCTAAGCACCTTAGGCGATGTAGGTGGATGCAGTCCCACTGCAGGCCAGTGCACTACTCTAGACGGGGTCATTGTCTGGCCTGCACAAAACTTCACGGCGCGGTGTCATTATCACCCCAAGGGAAATTACACTGCGTCCATGTCAGGGAACCACGTCATCATCGATGATCTACAGGTTGCCCTCAAGATCCCAGGAAACTCCCGTGTCTTCCAACTGTGCCCAGAACTACGTTCCACCTCAGTCCGGACGGATCAGGGTCTTCTCCTTCGCATCCACGGGAGATACAATTTGACCCAAAACTTGTTCAGAGTGGCAACGGACAGCCGTCCAGATCCTGTCAATGCCAAACTGAACTATCTGGCTCAGCAGATTAAGGAGTCGGAAATTAACGGTTTCCGGTTCACGTGGCTTGAGCTCTGCTCTCACGCTCAATGCTATCTTGATCTGACTTGGCAGTTGCTTCGCTTCGACCCTACCCTGGGTGCCCGGGCATTCCTCCAGAGGAATGACCTGACGGCGGAATTCACAGGCGATACGCTGACAATATGGCCGTGTCAGAAGGTCAACGCCACCTACGTTTATCACTCGTACCGGGTGGGGAATGTTTGCTACAAGTACTTACCTGTACAGGTTGGCGGCACCATCTACTTCGCCACCCCCGGTGGCCCGGATCTCATTAAATCTAGCCCAATTGTGCCGTGTCATCACCACTTTACAGGGATTTTCCGAAATCGCTGGGGCTGGTTTACTGAGTCTGGCGCGGTCCATGTGAGCCACATCCCACTGGAACTCTTCTGGAAGCAGCGTTTCAACATCACTCACTTTGAGGCACCGGCGCTCTTCCATGACCAGTTGGCGATGACCCCTTCAAACTTTGCCTTCTTTAAACAGTACGTTTACAAGACTGAGCAAATTGAAGCGGTATTAAACCGGCTGGTAAACTTTACCGCTGGTCTATCCCTGCAACCAGACGCCATCTACCAGGCCTTTGCAGGGGTAGGAACCGATATCAAGGCCTCTCTGGAAGGTGTCGGTTTGGCAGCAAACCATGTTATTACGGGTCAACAACACACCCTCGCCCAGGGCTTGCATGCTGTCCTGAGCGGGCCGGTCCAGCTGATCTTTAACATCCTAATTACCCTGACAGTGCTGATCGGTGCCGGATACCTTGCCTATCTTGGTGTATCTTATTATCTCAGCTACCGTCTGCGGAGCAAACAGGTCCGGTTTGTTAGCCGTTTCTCCCCGTTGGGTCTTTACCGTAAAGTCCAACGCTGGATCGGTTTTCACTACGTGCAAAACGATGTGCCCTCCCAGCTTGACCGAATCACACCGTGCTTCGTCGTGCTGCTGGACACCAAGGAAACTCCTGCTTTCCTTGACACGGGTTGCCCATGCACTATCATTAGCCAACGTCTTCATAAGGCCTTGGCTAAAGAAAGTCCGGAGGCGGTCATGGCCTTCCAGCAACATCACGACTTTAACCCATTGATGAGCATCAATGGTAAAGCCGTTCATACCATTCTTTCGGGACCATATGAAATCATGTTGCCCGGAAACCGCCAGCCGAACACACGGATCGATGTACATCTCCATGTGTGCAAGACTACGTCTCCCTTCTGGGCACCTGTTGACCTCATACTCGGACTGGACTTCTTAGAACAGTTCAAGAACATTATGTTTGACTACCAACGTAATGTTTGTCGGCTGGACGCGGTAGAATTACCCCTCCTGCTGACCACGCCGGAGATTGACCAGATCGACCCCTGGTGGGAGAACACCCGTGCTCTCTCGCGAAACTCACACAGGTCGGGATCACGATCGCGGTCCAGGGCTTCGTCCATCTCTCGGCCACACTCACGGGCCTCCTCAGTTGCCTCATCACGTGGGTCAACCAGGGGATCCCGGGCCTCTTCTAGACGGGCAAGTCGTCATCTGTCGACCTTGCACGGGTCAGGTTGCCCTCGACCTCCGCCTGGAACCTCTCCAGTTACGCTAGAGAAGGGCCGATACCGTGAGCCAAGTGATTCAGATGCTCCGACATCACCCGTGCCAAACGCGCCTCCGCTATCGGACACCGAGGTTGAATCACTAGGAGCTACTCAGAGTCCGAAGGATCACTCAGACCACGTACTAACGGTGCAGGATGAGTCCACCCTTCTGAATGACCCGGAACCCTCCGTCGGATACGCTCTAGTAGGTCTTCTACGTCGTACGGGACTGCCAATTCCAAAGCGGTCCGGTAAGACCAAACACGCTAGTGGTGCCACCACACCTGATTCCGGTCATGTGGTCACGGCTTTTTACCCAAATGATATCCGGACACCCCATATCAAAGTTCTCCTCAACAACTGGGTAGAAGCGAAGGCACTGGTCGACACAGGAGCTGTTTTCTCACTCCTGGACCACAAGTTAGCGGCCCAGCTGCCCAACTTGTCACTATCACCAACCAGGGCACGTCCTATCGCAGCCAATGGGTCCCCGATCCCACTGCTAGGAGCAGCCTACATCACAGTTACAGTGGCTGATGTCTCTGAAGGGATTCAGGTCCAAATACAGGAGAACTGTTCAGCTGAACTGGTCCTTGGAACCAACTTCCTTGGCCGGTTCAATTGTGTCAGCTTGAACTGGGAGAAATCCTTCCTCCAGTTCAAGGAAAGTAGAATTCCCTGTGACGGTCTCATCCACAGTCCACCTTCTGCCCGCGGCGCTTTGCCCCTGAAGGACTTGGTAATTCTAGAGCCGCGCTCCCTGACACGATTCACTGTCCCGGTCCCACCAATCTATACGAACGTGCCTGAGGTGGCCTTCTTTCCGAAGCACCTCACCGGATCTCAAAAACACGTATATTTTGCTGGAAGTGTGAGTACCGTGACCAACGGTCACATACCACTTCAGGTAGTCAACCCGAGTACTCATTCCGTGGTTCTCTACCCGCACACGACCATCGGTCATGTGCAGATGCATAGTGAGCCCTCACGGGAATCACCGGTCGACTCAGACACCGTCCTCGATCGTCAGTGGGTCGAGGCCAATGCTGTAATCTCACCGGACATCTCCCCTCGGGACCGGGCAGCCTTACTCGATCTGCTGGTTGCATACACCGACCTTTATGCTCTTGATGAAAAGGACACAGGTTCCACTGATCTCGTCCAGCACGAAATCAGCACGGGCGATGCCCGCCCAGTCCGCCGTTTTCCTTACCGGTCCTCACCTAAGGAGAAGGATCTCATCATGCAAGAGGTCAAGGCGCTCCAGGAGAAAGGTATTATTCGGCCCAGCACGTCTCCGTGGGCTACTAATACTGTCCTGGTGCGCAAGAAAAACGGTTCTCACCGTATGTGTGTTGACTTTCGTGGTCTTAACGAGGTCACGAAAAAGGATGTCTACCCTCTCCCGCGGATAGATGACATCCTCGACACACTCAAGGGTATGAAGTATTTCACTACCCTTGACCAGGCTAATGCTTATTGGTCAATCCCGATTGCCGAGGCGGATAAGGAAAAGACGGCTTTTAATACACCTATTGGACTTTACGAATTCAACTATTTGCCTTTCGGTTTATGCAACGGGCCAGGGACATTTCAATGCCTTATGGACCTCCTCCTTACTGGAATCCAATGGCGCACGGTTCTGACTTATCTCGACGACATTTTGGTGTTCGGGAACTCTCACACCCAAATGCTTGAGCGCCTGGCAGATGTGTTCGCCCGTCTTCGCCGGGGTGGAATGAAGCTCAGACTGAGCAAGTGCAAATTCTCGCACTCAGAGGTAGAATACCTAGGCTATCGCATCTCACAGAGCGGCCTAGAACCTGACCAAGCCAAGCTGGCCGCCGTCCAAAACCTACCCATTCCACAAAACGCCAAAGACATCAAGTCCTTCCTAGGCCTCGTGTCTTACTACAGGCGTTTCATCCCTGGTTGTGCCCGGCTCAGCGAGCCACTCACCAAGCTCTTACGGAAGGAAACTACTTTCCAGTGGTCAAAACCTCAGCAGGAGGCGTTCGATGAACTCCGCCGCCTGCTGACCAACCCTCCTATCCTGCGCCATCCGGACTTTTCGAAATCCTTTATCCTTCAAACTGATGCAAGTATTTCGGGGATAGGAGCGGTTCTTAGCCAGTTAGACGAACATGGATACGACCATCCTGTCGCGTACGCCAGCCGAGGGTTAACAGCGGCCGAGAAAAACTACTCCATTACAGAACTGGAGACTCTCGCTGTTGTCCATTTCGTCAAGCACTTTCGACCATACCTCTTCCAACACGAGGTGGTTGTTCAGACTGACCATACCGCGGTCAAAGCAGTGTTGGAGAAGCCTAACCCCTCTGCTCGGATCGCTCGGTGGGGACTCGCGCTCGCCGAATTCAAACTGACAATTCGGCCGCGAAAAGGTCAGTCTAATGGTAATGCTGACGCATTATCACGCCTGCCGGATCCTAACTCCCTCACCGGTCAGAGTATTGATGATACTCCCCTTTACAGACCTGAGGGGCATGTCATGATGATCACCGATGGTGCGCAGCACCTGGCTAGATCAAGGACCTTGACCGATGGTGTGCAGCACCTGGCGCGTTCAAGTAATTCAGCACCGATCACTGTTGGCGCGGAGCGCCCGGTACGATCAGAGTCTTATGCCGAGATATCCGTCGGTGCGCAGCACCCCGACCTTTTCGCTGCTCAGCTGGAGGATCCGGAGTTAGCCGACATCATTCGCTCTCTTAAGCCTCTGGGCGACCAGAATGATGTGCGAGGCTACCATCTGTTGGATAACATTCTACAGAAATGGACAGGCGAGTCCAATAAGATCGTCATACCCAGATCCATGGTTACTACCATTATCCGGGCCCATCATGATGACATCTTAGCTGGACATTTTGGTGCTAAACGTACTGCGCGGCTCATTGCTCGCAGATACCACTGGCCCTCCCTCAGTCGGGATGTCAAGTCCTTCTGTCAGCGGTGTGATCTTTACCAACGGAATAAGCCCGCTCGACAGAAAACCACTGCGACCCTGAAACCTATCACCATCACGGGACCGTTTCACCGGGTAGGTGTCGACTGTATGGGACCAATGACCACTAGCGAAGCTGGCAACCGTTTCATCGTAGTCTTTATCGACTACTTTACAAAATGGGTCGAAGCTTTTGCTACTCCGGACATCACTGCGCACACCATAGCCCGGCTGTTTGTAACGCAAATTGTCTGCCGGCACGGGGCACCGCAGATTCTTCAGTCAGATCGTGGCACTGATTTCACATCAAAACTGATGACTGAGATCACTGCGATCTGCGCAACGAAGAAAATCCACTCTACCGCCTATCATCCGATAACCAACGGCGAAGTGGAAAGAGCTAATCAGACGCTAGCCACATGGCTACGTATGTATGTTCATCAAGGACATACCGATTGGGATGAACACCTGCCATATGCTGTGTTTGCCGTCAATATCAGCATGAATGAGTCAACAGGGTACTCGCCCTTTGAACTCATGTACGGTCGCACACCCATGCTCCCTGTTGATGCCGCGCTCTCATTCAACCCTCCGGCCCATATCATTAATGTTTCCTCATATGATATGGAGGTCAAACGTCATTTCACAAATGCGTTAACCTTAATCCAGAGTCGGATTGAGAAAGCACAGGAAGCCTACGCACGGTCGTACGACCGGAAGGCACATGATGTCTCATACAAAGTAGGGGATCAGGTGCTCAAACTGCGCACCTCCAGCAAACGTGGACTCACTCCTAAATTGCTGCCCATCTACGATGGGCCCTACCTTGTAACAAGTGTGGCATACCCCAATGTCACACTTCGTCTCGAGATGGATCAGGAAGACACTGTACATGTCAACCAGCTTCGACTTTACGTGTCCCCTGAACAACCGAGTGAAGCAGAGGATACACCTCCCACTTCACAGGCAACAGGTTCGGCACCCTTATTGTATCCCTCAATAAGCCGGGACTTTACACCGAATCTAATTGACATACATCTTGATGCAGAGGTCCCCGACCCGTAACTCAAGATACATCCTCTTCATTGTCCCCGCTTACGGACGAGGACGTCCTTTTTCGAAGGACCGCCGTGCCCCTCACGAAGTATCCACTCTTGTCCATGCTGGATCTTAGTGGATAGAAGAGAGCGTTCAGCAACCTAAGCGTCACGCCTTAGGCGCATCCTCACGCGATAGCCTACATCTCACTGGGTGCATCCTCTGCGATAGCCCGACAATCTGTACCTCACTGGGGCGCATCCTCTGCGATAGCCTACATCTTGCCCTGAAAATTTTTTCTTTTCTGTGTTCTAGACTGTCGCACAGGATATTCTATGTCGGCAACTCCACACATCAACAACCTCCGGTCACCATACCGCCGAACGAATTACGATCAAAGAAGGCGCCACCCGCCGACAACCCAACAGACCTATTCGACCACTTCCGCCGTCACACCTTGGAATGACCTACGACCACGGACACGCCGTACAAAACCTCACTACTGACCACTGCAAGGACGAGGACGCCCTTTTTCGAAGGACCGCCGTGTCACGTGCCGCTCAATTCTCCAACGTCACGTGATCCTGATCATGCCGACATTTTGTTATTTTTCATGTTTCGTTTATTACTCGAACATGCTTTTGTTTATTTCATTTTTACACATGCATTTTACGTTTGTTTTTATATTTTTCATGCATTTCTATGTTTCGTTTTGTTGTATTTTTATTTCTTTACAAACGCGGGCTACAGTAGGCCCTTTAGCTAAAAACTTCCTCCAGTTGTGCTCCACGAGCACATGGCTATTTTTGGTGCGCTCACGCACCTCTTATCATCAAAAATTAGCGTCGTTTTTGTTACGCAAAACGACTAGCTAAGAAGTTTTAGCTAAAGACGTTCATATGCTTAGCATAGGCACTGCAGCCGGCCTCAGTGCTAAACGCATGTGAATGAAAAAAAATGTCTATGTGCTCATAGGCATCTTCTGCATCGTGTCTAGCTGCAGAAGTTAGCTTGAGCGCCGAGAAACTCCGCCCAAGCTGCAGCTGTAGCCAAACATGTCCTTAAAAGGACATGTTTCTTTAGTTTTTCGCTCATTCTTGGGTTCGCCAAGCTTTCGTCCGGTTGTCATCCGCGTCCGCCGCTCTGCTCAATTTGCATATTTTTATACACTTGACTGCGTCCGCCGCCTATTATTTCAAATAAATTTGCATACCCTTGCATTTCTTACTGCGTCCGCCGCTCACCGCCTACAGTACCCCGCTGCCCATCAGTGCCAGGTGTCCGACCGCCCCGGTTCGTGAATTAAACGTTGGAGTTTCGCCTCCCGCTCGCTCCCGCTCCCTCCCGCTCGCCGCCGCTCGCCGCCGCTCGCCGCCTAGGACGTTTGAGGATCGCATCCCCTGCTCCCAGTGCCAGAAGACCGAAAGCATCCAGGGACTTGCCGCCCGTTGCGTCGTAATCGCTTGAGAAACAGGACTAGGTGAGTCTTCTCAGGGGATTATTGTTATTTGTGGGTTATTTGTTGGGAAATCCTTCCTAAGTCGGTTTTCCCAAGGTTTCCACAGATAAGTAGGGCCTCCACCTCTCAGGTTCGGGCAAAAAGGGGCTGTCCGGTTCATAATCGGGTCCCATAATTTAGGTCACTTCACGGGTGACCCTGTCCCCACTCTCACTGAGTAGGACTCGGGGATTGTCGCACCTAGCCTGGCAGCGTTGTCCGTTACCCTACAGCAAGACCCCAAGGACAACACAAGAGAACCAACTATAGACCTCTCTATAGCCACCATTTGCCAGGTTAGGCCCCAACGCCAACTTGGGAAGCCTGGGGAAAATGCCAGTATCCATCAGGAGTCACAGCCTATTACTCACCGTAATGGGATCAATCTGATATGGTTCACCATCAATGTGACGTCTAAAACACGGTATTACCTGATGAGATACCCAAACCTCTCCAGCTCTCCCAAGATAAACCTGTCATACACGTGACATGGCGTAAAATGTGACAGCTGCATCAACGATTTCAAAATGAATGGAGTATAGCCAATCAAGGACTTTGCTCCGCTCCCTATGTTCGTGTACTACGGAAACCTTTCAAAGTGAATTTTTATTCTCAGAACTTGTAAACGGAGGGTGATATTAGTTTTTACGGCGGGTTGCAAAAGGGGGAGATAATTTTGCTCGTGGGTTTTTCGTAAAAATCATTATTTTTCAGCATTTTCAGAAAAAAGTTGAAAATGCTTGTTTCTCACCCAAAACGCAATATTTCAGGAAATTATTCAAATTTTGGATTTGTTCTGTTGTCATTCTCTACATGCTCAGGAACTCTTGAAAAATGTTTTGCATCATGTTCGAAGATAACGATTTTATTCAACAGACAACGATTTTTTCAAGTGATAACAAATGTTTTCAAGATTTTTTTAGGTGGCATTTCTCGTATTTCCCTAGTACTGGGTCACCATATGGCTGACAATTTTCGAGGTTCCTTATAGCACTTCCCCCAATTAATTAGTTTTTTTGGGATCAAGATGCAACTTGATTCATGTTTTTTAAATGAAACGTGATTTCTCGTGTTTAAGCTTGAAATCAAGAATACGATCACCTGATTTTTTGTTTTCGTTCAACATCTTGAATATTGCGACGCAAAACATACATTTTTCAAGTTACGACGAAAAAATAAATTTTCTTTCTCGGTTTCGCACTTTCTTGATCATTACGTTTTGTAAAGAAATTCCCGGTTCAGGAAATTTGAACATTGCGAATGTATAATTCTTCTCACAACGATTCATATCTTCTAGATATTTGAATCAGTCATGTGAATGTCAAAAACGGACGAAATTCTCTGAACTGACTTCGCGGAGTTTTGAGGGTCGTCTGTTTTATAGTCTACTTTTTATAAAATGCTCGTAAAGCGGAAAATTAAAAAATTGGCACATGTCGTCAATAACGTTTAAAGCAAGTTTTTACTGTAACATTTTTTCTCAAAAAATTGATGGTAAGTTGTGTAAATTCGCAATTTTAAGTCCTATCTGACATGTGTCGTTGAACAGAAAACTGCAAAAATATAAAATAGTACTTTTGCTTTCCACTCCTATCATTTACACGCATTTCAACAAAAACAAAACAATAGTTCTGTTTTGTTCATATTCTAACCGTACGGAATTGTACGTTCATTTGTAGGAAATCAGAAAAATTTTTGTTGTTCTTATAACTCCATTTTTGATGTTGAAGTACAGAATACCGTCATAATTTATTTTTCATACAATAATTAACGACAGAATCGTTATTCCAGCCGAAATTCCGGCCGACGATATCAAAAAAATGATCATTGAAAGACTGATAGAATTTTTTTAATCTACATAAAGCTTTTTGTTGAACTTTGACATGAGGTCGGCCTTTCGTTTTGCCCAAACAGTGGTAACTTATTACTGTAGCAGTAAGCGGCTGTTTCGTATTATTATCCGTTTTTTCTCGCCGATTGTCCACCGTCGATAAATGTCGTTTTTTCTTCATCAAACACGGGAATTTTTTCGTCGCGTTATAACGGAAAAAACTTTTTTTTATAAATTTTGGTAAATTTAAAAATTTTTCAACTAATCGAATTTCGTCATACGGTTTTTTCACCAAATTTTCGCCGCTGACGAACAAAATTTGATTAGGCGGAAAAAATTTTAACCAATTTTTGATATGTTTCGAATAGAGCCCTATGCGAATCAACGATCGACTAAGGTCGACCGTTTCAAATTTTTGATCTGTAAAAACGGTTTGTTCGAAAGTTCGACCGGAAAATCTTTTACTGGTGGATTGAGTAAAGTCTGAAACACAAAAAAACCTTGATTTTGAAACAGGCGAAAGTCGAAATGGAGTAGGGATGTCCGATTTGACGTCAGCAATCTAAAGTATGTTTTTCATGATAAGCTCGTAGTTATCAAGAGTGCAAGGCAAGTACCACTTCATATTTTTGCCGTTTCCTGCTCTATACGTCGGATAGGATTGCAAATTTGTGAGCCTGCTCGGCTTAAAATCATCATTTTTTGACTATTTTGAGTGATGCTTTGTGTCAATGATTTTGACGACAATGCTAATTTCTGTCCTTTTTCGAGTTACAAACATTTTATTAAAAAACAGGCTATACCATAATACATATTTTTCGGTAACTGTCGACCGTCAGACTGATTTCTCTAATATTTGTGACCAAAAACCGAAGGAAGACATTTGGGCAATTCAATTGGGTGCAGCATTTATTGGAATAATGCAGAAAAGTTAGAAAACGACAAAGAATCAATAAAATTGAGAAAAGAAAAAAGTAGAAAAAATTGTCAAGAAAAAATATAAAAATTACATCGCTGTCTAAAGCGGAAGAACAAATAGAAATCGAGAATGTGATAAGGGTTGTTTCTTTTTTTGTTCGCTCTGTGGGTATCTTGCTAACGTCAAGCCGTCTCCAGCATGCAACAAAGTTATGTCAGCAAAAATTACCCGACACTGCCCTTTGTACAGGATCCCTCACAACCACCAACAACTTGGTGTCACGTGACATATTGTAGATCCGACCGGGAACTTCGGCTCGAACAAAATAACTGGGTGTTTTTTCTATCGTTATTTGATGTTCCATAGTTTCAGGCATTTGACTCCTGTAATGAATTTAGAAGCAATAAGTAACTAAAAAAACGTGTAAACAAATTCGTTCCTCAAAAAATCGAATTCTTTTCATTTTGATTTAGCATCTGATTCTTCTTGAAAAGAAAAATGCGGTGCCACGGACTTCCGATTCTGGTTTTTATTGGGATACTGACATGATGGAAACTGTGGATTAGCTTCTCTTCGTGCTGACGTCAGATCTATTTTAACACGTGTGTAAAAAATGAAGGATAGAGTTGGATGTCCACTGATCGTTCGGAACGACAGACTATTAGAAATTCGTCCAAAACTCTTCGAGACAAGAATTTGTGAACTTTCCGTTGTGAAATTCCAATCAAAGTAATGACTATAAATCGAGCTGATATAAGTCTTTTTTCGAATTGGACTTGTGCAAAATCTTTGCGCGAATTTTATAAATCTTTTAGACTTTTATTGAAAATAGAGTATGAAAAAGTTTTCAATTCAAATGGTTACGCAAGCACAATTGGTACGTGGAGTAGAAAAGAAACATGTTGACCGACAATGCATATTAAAAATTGTATTACTTTTTTCGTTTCCTGTAAAGAAACCCTCCATGCATCGGAACATCACGGAAAGGAATATCTCTAGTTCCAAGATCGACTCCAAGTTTCGAGCAGATTCCAAGTTTTAGAAGTTAACGATTAGTACCATGAATCCAGACCAAAAAACAGAAAAATTTATTAAAAGTTAGTGAGAAAAAATTTCCCTTCTTTCTATTGAATATATGTCCTTTATTTCAATTATAATATCTTTATTTTTCGGCGCAAAAATTATCGACAGATGTCTATAAGAAAAGCAACAAATATAGAAAAACCGGTGGCACTGACCACAAATATACTCTTGGGTTTTGTCTCATTTCTGGGCAGATTGGACACCACCATTTTAACGGTCCAGTTTGTTTGGCGCCCCGGGGTAAAAAACATTCATTTTCACATTAAAAAGGCTCAGAGAGGTGAGAAAAGTGACACGTTCTGCCACAGGGAGGTCATCTGCACGCTGAGCCATATAATTATACGAAAGTCAACCAACCAAAATGACCACTGGTAAATAACACGAAAGTGACCGCAGCGTTTTGAATGATGGATTAATTTTTGGAGGAGTGACCGCAAGCAAGAAAGTATACTGTAATTTCTAGGACCTATGAAGTAACATTGTAGAACAACCGTAATTATGGTCTTTTTAGGGCCCGTCTCCCAGGTCGTAAATTATGAGCTGAGGGATGGCGTCATAAACTTTCTAGAGCATCTGAAAATTGTCATTCGGGATATCTGAGAATTCTTATGTCACGAGATGGACATAAAGTGAAAAAATTATTGGTTTTGAATGTGGCACAATTTTTTGCGTAAAGGATTACGAAGTGAAAGTCTTAGCGAGCATTTCTTCGAGGCGCTCATCATAGAAACTGTCGAAGTTCGGATTTAAAAGGTTTTTCCTCTCGCAGTGCTTCAAGTTTACATCTTTCACAACTCAACGCATATTTTTGAAAATAGGCCTTCATTCTAGCTTCATTAGATTCCCTTTTACATGCGAAAGAAAATCATTTTATTTTTGTAATTGGTTTTTCGGGAGGAAGCGCTCACAATCGTATACAATATGTTTACAGTAATAAAGCTCATTAGTATAAAAATAGACTTGGACGAGCTTTTTGCGTCGTTTTATTTTAATCTTGGGGTTTTAGTTATACATTTATCCAAATATTCCCCAAAGGGCTGAGAAAATGAATTCTTATTTTGTCTGCGCAGAATGGGACTAAATGTTTCGGTCGGCAACGGGGTACCTCGAAGAATTAGATACTCACTATAGCAGGTATAATTTAGACTGGAAAGATCAGTTTTTGACTCATTTTCAAAAATTTCATGGTTACCACAATGTATCTTTTCTCAAATGCCCAACATGTTCCAACTTCTCACTCAATCGAAACTTAAGTCATGAAGATGCATCGTACGGAACTATACTTGATCAACCGTTTTCCAGTTTGTCAATCGTAAAAATTTATATTTGTTCATATTTTAGGCTTCCTGATAACTGCAGTCAAGAAAGGCTGGCCATTTCTTCACTATACGCTGACCAAAAGAAAAGAGGAAATTGTTATCCCGATGCCAATAAAATTTGCGCTTCTATAGAAACAAACAACAACAACAAAATAATGGGCTAATTTGTCGGAAAAGAGAAATTTTTCTTGTAGATAAAAGCGAAAATTTGCTGCTGTCAGTTGTCGTTTATGTTTCTCTCCGTGTCTATTGCCCATGAAATGTTTATATTATGACACAAATTTGTATGTTATAAGTTAGAAAAAAAAGAAGAAATGAAATAGTCCGCTGATAAACAAGCTGAAAGTATAGCTAATGAGGCAAAAAACGGGAATAAAATGTAAAAAACTGCAAAAAATGAGAAGAAATGGCATAAAATAATTTCACCATGGACGGTGTTGTAGTTATTTGTCTCACTATATACACTAAACAAAAAGTTTTCGCATCGTGTCTTAGTTTGGTATTTTAGAAGACAAACTCGAAAACATGCATGTGTATATTGTAGCAGATTATTAGACAATCCAAAATTTGAAAAGGGGAACTTTGTCTGTCACAGCATTGATCGTCAACAAGTGTTTCAAACGGGATCTGCCAAACGTAATTCCAAACTTTAACTTGATTCCTCGAAATTATCACCTCAAGCGAGAGTCATCGATTTTCCATCAGCCAGTAAATATAGTGAGACAATAATTGTCAAAAGATGTAAAGCATAGTATCACTGAGATTATCCGTGGCGGTGATGTTTTGTGTGTGTATTGATGCCAACAAAAATATGGACAAATAAACTAGTTGCTCGATATTTTTTTATTATTGGTGCAAAGCGGTAGGTTGTGTGTCAAGAAATCATCAGGAAAAATTTTCGTGACAAAACCTCTGACAGATGTTGATATTCTTCAAGGAAAAGTGTATTTTGGAACGAGATCAAGCACTGAAATCCTGCACACAGTTTATGTGAAGCGCTCGATGAATTTTATTCTATCGCCTGATTTTGATGAAAATTCAATGTATTGACTTTGAATATTTTTCTCTCTCATGTTGTATTTTTCAGGCCATTATTCTTCGTTCACTCTAATTGTCAAATAATTATGATTTGATATATAATTTTATAGAGGATGTAATGCAAAAATATATACAACTATAGAGATAGCTACATCACCACGAAAGCTATCGAGAAAAAAACTTTCAAATTATTTTTTAATAATTTTTACACGACGGCAAAACTATGCTGCAGAAAGAAGCGGAGAAAACCATTTTACACTCCAAGTAGACGAGCGAAATTCAAACTGTTTGAATCCTGATTAAAATAGAAAAATAAAGTCCCAATTATTCTGGTATCGGAAAAAGTTTCCGGCCCATCAGCAAATCAGCTTTCAAAACTATAGTAGGCGAGGAAAATTATTCTCAAAAATGCCAAGAATCTCTAAATATACAAGAAGTCGTCAAGTGTTTCTATGAAATTGTGTTTTAAGACTATGCTTTAGGCAATGGATCCATTGTAAAGTTACAGTTACAGCGACAATGTCTGAACAAGGATTTTCGAGAACTCGGTAAGAACTTGAATAGTTTTCATTTCACTTACTTATACCATTCCAAGCCCAAATGGAACTTTTTATCAAAAAAGTGAATCTCCGGTCCCGTTCCTTTGACCAACGGGTGCAACCGCAAATATTCCAGCAAGGCCCTCGTACCCGCTTTCTTAACGCCAATAATGATAGCGTCCGGTAGGCGTTTTTGGAATTTAGTCTCGCTTTTGCCACTCGCGTATTCGACCGCCAAAATTTGGTAACACCAATAATAATAAAGAATAAATCCGATTTTCATTATACTTATGTACAGTAAAATTGATTAGTAAAATACGGTAATTCTTTTTTCTAAGAGCCAAAGATTCGAGGAACTTGACAGTCCATTATTCTTGAGATATCATTCGTAAAGTGCCGAAACCACATAATTGCGTATATATGCAAATGAGGAGTATAGTCAAGCGGTTGTATAGGAGGCATAGCACACCTCTCTAAAATAGAAAAAATGTGTGAGATAGAGCAAGATATAGGGTAGCATACCATATAACCCCTCTTGAAACACATTCTATAAAAGAGCGACCGACTAATTAGCATTCTTTCAGCACTGAGAATAATAACACGCAATGTTTGACCGCACGGGCATGAAAGGCAGGGTGGGTGGGGCACTATGTATATTTCGCCCGTAGCCTCGGGAAAAAATTTTTACCTCCCACTAATCCAATCCAATCGATATCGGCGGCTAGACTTTTGAGGTAGGAGAAAGTTTTTAATGAAAAAAGTAATTAGAATTGTTAGGTACTGTAGTTCCATTCACTTTAAGAGCCGAAGAAATAAATTTTAGAGCAAGTAGGAGAAAATGAAAAAAGGTCATTAAAAAATGTTCGGTAAGAAATTTTAATAGGAATCGAACATGAGTCTTTGGAGTTTGAAAGCAACATTAAAAACAAACAAAGCGAGTGAAGCTGAGAAACGGATGAAAGTCGTAGAAAATGAATAATTTTAAAAAACTTTGTTTTTTCGTTATTTTTAACACTCTGAACTCTGTGCTTGTTTTTATTCTGATATTCAATTGACTCTGCTGCGTTTTCTCTCTGAAGAGACTTTCGTTTACCGTTGGGTTGAATAATAGGTTTCCGAAAAAAAGTTCGGAGCTTTGGCTAATGTCTGAAAGTATTCCGGATTAGACGTTTTCTAGGTCGGAAAAATTTCGGTATTGGATGATCCAGAATTTTTGGCTCTATTCACTTCAGCAGCAATAATGACGAGCCAATTCCTCAATCCAAATTTTACTTATGTATACTTGCACTCAAATAGGTGACACGGGCAAATACCAAGCGGACTGTCAGTGGTGCCAAATTTAAATTTGACGTAGGATTCTGAATTTTAGATCTAACGAATATTTACGTGTCCAACCGGGAAAAACCAAAATCGCAATGTTCAGGCACGAAAAGACGATCACTAATAATTGTTCTTTATTAGAGAATATAAAAAACAACAATTTCTTTCGGATCTGCGTGAGATGACCTTAAGCGTTTTTCCCTCATTTCTGCAAAAAGAAGATTTGCTGAGGCAAAAAATTCAACGTCGTATGTGTACTTTAAAACGGAAAAAGCATGAAATAAGCAAGAACGTATGGCTAAATCAAAAATAACGAAAAACGGTTAGTCAAAAATGGCCAAAAAGTCGATGACTCCGTTTCGGAAAAGCGTCAGATATTTCAAGTTCTATTCTTTGCATAAAATCCATATCATTCGATAGGGAAATTCTTCCCAATAAGCATCAAAATTTGCTCGAAATCGATGTAAAAAACCAAATTTTTGCGTCACTATTACAACTTAGTTCATCTTAAAAATACAGTGAGTGCCCACGACAGAGGAAAATACCAAATGAAAATACCCATGCAGTGCGAACTAAACGTTTTCGGCGACCCGCAGAACTTGGACAGTTCGATTTCGCGCACTCGTAATAAGGATTTTCTTAATCTTCTCTCCTTCACAAACTTCATGCGAACGACCAAGAAGTTTTTTTGGGTTTGATTTTTCTTTCCCCGAACATTCTAAGGCAAATTGAGATAATTGTCCCACATGAAAAAATTCTGCCAATGTTTCGACGAAAATGACTCTTTTTTCGAGAAAATTTTACTAACTTCATCAGAAACAAGTTGCTGCCATCATTAATTACAAATAAACGCCGATAATTACGAGTTCATAAAATGCAAAATTTTTTCCAGTCGAAGGAATATGGTCGAACACTGAAAATATGATTTAATTATTATCATGAAAATAAAAAAAAATACAACAAAAACTGAAAGCCGCAAAAAGTGCTCCAGCATCGAAAATGCATTACTCGTGCATTATTTATAGACGGATAATGGAAAAATAATCATTATAGATCAACAGGCTCGTGAGATAGACATTTTTTTGAAGTGGGAAGAGTATACTGTAGGTTGACGATTTTTTTAACTCGTAACGAAATACGGCTCCAAACGTTTAGTCGGAAAAGAATAAAACATTCTAAAAAGATAAGTTGGCGACAGATTCAATATCAGCACATGTAATCATTTCATAAATTATGATCATTTTATAGCCAACGGACAGAGTTGTGTAGAATTTTCTTCTATAAGTAGATGAAAAAAACGAAAAAACAGTAAAGCTTAAGAAAATCTTTCATTCAGTAGCCTATTTCACGCATATCTTGCTAATGTCAGTACGATCCTCATCAAATTATATGCAACTTTTTCTTTCGTGACAAAAATTGTCTTTCTAAGGCGCAGTCTTCCAAAAGCGAGCCTAGTGTTGCGGTGAAACCATTTTCTGTCAATGAAGATTTTCAATATGTCACTGACCGCATCATACATTGCATTTCTTATGAGTAACAATGTAGTAAGCTTACTGTGGTTGAACAGAAGTTTATCAAAAAACCTGGCTTCAAATTTTTTCAGATACTTTTCCATGTCAAAAGGTCCACGAAAGTCTTGGATGTCGCATACTATAAATCTGATGATTCTTTTGATATATGAAAATAATGAAAAAAGTGTCACAAAATAGTTTTCCTTTGCTACAGATCCAAATGTTCGTTCATTTTGGGATTAAAACGTATCTTTTTCAAAACCTTCTGTGTACTTCCTCTCGTGGCATCGACATTAAACAACGAAGATCCTATCATTTTTCCTGGACGTCAAGCGAAAAGAAGAAACTTTCGTCGGCTTCCTTTTCAAAAAAATGGACAAATTATAACTTTGTCGTCGACTCGATTTTGTTGTCGTTAGGTTTGTTTGGTGAAAAAATGCAAATTAGTCCGCCATGATTAATTTATGTACATTTTATGTCAACAAGTAGGCGGAAATGAATGAAAAAAGTAGGAAATAATGACGACGTAGAAAAGTATACTGTAAGTTCGCCGAGATTCCGAAATTGTCCGCATCCCCTATTCGTCAAATCCATAAAAATAACGATCCATGCAATCAGTAAACTATAACGCAAATGAACTGACTCAAAAATAAGGAGTATTTGTCTCTTTTTGGGGACAGTAGAAAAAATACTGTAAAACAAATATATTTGAATTCATATTCAAATTCATTCACAGGAATCACATTCACATTCACAGGAAGTTCACAATAAGATATCTAAAAAATCAAGTAACATTTTTTGTCATGGATTATCATAATGTAGGTTGTGAAATTTCTGCCAAGTTTTACATACGATTAAAACTCATTGAATTTAAAATGTCAGATACAGTGACATACAAAAAAAGTAACTACGTTCAATTTTATACGTTCTTTTCACGGGGAACAAAACTCTATACTGTAAATTTCTTCATGACAATCGGACGATAAAAATCATAAAAAAACAAAGACCTTGCTTGTGAACTATTAATCCGAGCAGAACTGTGCCGTGATCTGAATGCTATTCGAGTTGACCACATTACCGTGGTTATTAAAGGAAATTTTCAGCTCTTCGGTCGGCAGCTACTAACGAGAAAATTTGCTCATCAGTTGCAGTAATATTTTTTCCGATGTAGAACTTATTTGCATGGGATTCCTGCATCAATTGTCTGAAAATAAATATTCTTTTTGTAATGAGTTCAGTACGGAAAAATAGTAAGCTCATTACTGTAATCCGCGAAAGAATTTTTCTGTTAGTGAACGGCAAGCGTAACAGCTGAAAATTTCCTTGAATAACCTGATTAAGTGGTCAAAACAAGTAAGTCGATTTCACTCATATGTCGACGCAGTTCTGTCCGAATCGACTGTAGATAAGAATGACCTTTTTTGAATCCTGACTTTTTTCGTTCTCATGAAGAATTTTAGCGTTTTTTACAGTACAAATTTTTTTCACCACCTATTTTTTTATTTCCGCTGTCTATAAATTTGAATTAAATGGGCCCATTACCAAACTGGTGCTGAGCTATTACCATAATTTTTTAAGATCAAATGATCGCTCAGCAAATGAAAGCACTTGGTGTAGTGTTTTCTCTAAAAATCTTGAAATTACCAAATGAAAAATTATTTTGATTTGTTTCCGGCGGTCATATTCAAAACTGAAAATTCGAGACAATGGGAAGTTCTATAGTGAGGTTTGCGTTGACAGTTTTCAGATAAATTTTTAAGTTTTCATAAAATCGGCTATTAATTCCTTCTTCTGCAACACTCGCTTATTTTATTGATAGATGTGTCTTGTTTGGCGCGATTTTTATTTTTTATACTTTTGTCATTTCTCCACAATTTAGTTTTCTCTAAATTTCAGGTCATGCAACAACGGTAAGTTATAGAACTCATAACTAAAACAAAATCTGTGATTATCAGTTACTGCAGAAACCGTGGATTAATTTTCACACGGACGCGCCGTAGATAGAATAAAACTGGTTGTGTTTTCATTCATGCCTCGTGATTCTCCAAAAGTAGCCATCTGCATAAATTGTATAATCATATTTTATTGCACAGAATACGCAACCGAAAACAGATCAAAGATTTCCGAAGGCAAACTTCGCATTAATAAAAACGACGAAAATTAGGAAAATCGCAGTTGATATTTTTCCAAGAAATTAGAAGAACAATACAACACGTGACGCGACACATAAGTATAAACGCGAAAAATATACACAACCAAAAACTTTTATTATGCCAAAAGTGAGAAATGATAAAAATAGCTGCTGCGATTTTACTGTAACAATGCTCTGTGTATTCTACAACTTGTATTCTGTGAATACAAGAATCTACCGCGATGAAATATACTTTGGAAAAAATCCTCAAGAGCGAAAATACACTAGAGCGTCTTCAACGCCCTAAAAATTTCAAAAAATTTACAAAAGGCAAGCCAAACGTTCACCGTTGATCAATATATTATGTTAAAATTATCATCAGCAACGCGTAAAATCAAAAAATCAAACAACTTACACACACTCGTTGCTTTCGTAAAAAATAAACAAATTGCGTAAAATGAAGAACACACAGGGGCGAGAAAGAAGGAAAAAGTAGAATGAGAAAAAATTGATCTCAAACTTGTTTTAAACTATAATTTCTTTCATTACCCTCCTGGGATTGGAATAATCAGAATTAATGCTATTGCCGTCGTTTTGATTGTTATACTGCCGCGAAGGATCGCCACTGTCGCCGTTGGGCGACATATTGACCATAGGAGTGGCGCCGGCCGGGTTGGTGGCGATCTTCGAACCATTCGTGTGATGATGGTGAAGATTGGCGCCGACGCTGTTTAAGCCGTAACCGTCCGTGGCGCCCCAATGTTCGTGGTGGTTGTCGTCGTAGCTTGGAGCGCGGTTTGTCGGTCTGCTGCTGCGCTGACCATTCTTGACTGTGGTGCCCTCGTAGTTCGTTTCCTACAAAAGTAACACGTTCACTTAATGCAACCGCCTTTGAAACGGATTTTCCCCTTAATTCTGGCAATGTTGAGAAAAAACGTTATAAAAACGGAATCCAAGTTTTCCAGCTTTCTAAGATTATCAATATTTGTATTGTAGGCATACATTAGCACCAGTGTTTTTTTTGCACGAGCTGTTTTGCGCGGTGCAAAAAAATCACCAAAAAAGTTTTGCTCGCCAAAAAATTTTTTGTACGTACTATACTAAAATGCATCTTTTCTATACGAAAACACCAAATTTTTTTCACATTTAATAAAGTTTTTTTGCACGGTGCAAAAAATCTGAAAAAAAAGTTTTGCACGTGCGGAAAAAGTTTTGCACAGTGCAAAAAAAACAACACTGATTAGCACCATAGAAAATTCGAGAAGAATTAACCAAATTTTAATTGCACACTAATTCTGTATTCTACCACTTATACCGTGGTATAAAAAAGAACGCTACAGGAATTCTACGTAAGTAGGATGAAAAGTCAAAGTTGATAAACACTATACAACATGGATAGTCCTACATTTTTCAGAGGACAAGTTTTATGGAATCACGTGCACAATAATAAAAATTACTCCCACACCAGGTTGATTCTGAAAGTATAACAAAGTATTCGATGAATTTTTAATTTCGTTTTACAAGATTAAATCATCATTTCGAGGCAGGATCGGCCAATTTTCCGCATAAATCTTTTTTAAGAATAGCGCATTTTATCTCTATGTGAACCGAGGAATTTTTCCTGGAAAATATGACACTCATCTGCTAAAAATTCGAAAAACTTTTTTTAACGTCAAAATGTAATAAATACGCGACTATAATATTGAAGCAGAAGCGAATAAAATAGGGATATATTCATTTACTATGCCATATCGCACGTGCACGGTCATAGGGAAAGGTCGGAAATGGCTAATAGTAATTTATTTTATAAAAATCGAGTGGTTTGTGACTATTTTGCAGTTGATTATCTCCCTGTTGGATTTTGTTGTAAAAATATGAATTATTTTACATAGTCGCAAAATCTATACCCTGCGACTGTCTGCCTAGTCAACTGATGCCAATTCCAAATCCATACATTCAATTGGGCGGGAGGGGGCCATAGGAACCCAACGACATATTTGGACATGCTATATCGGTTCATCTGGTACCAGACGGCACAAAAAGTTGGATGGTTTCCAAATCGTTTTGATGTTGCCAAGTCGGACAAGGGTAGAGAACGAGATCTTGAAGGAAATAGACAAGATGCAATCAAAGTTGATTTCTAGGCTTATTTCAGAGTTCGCACACTCATTAGCACATACCAGTGTATCTAACGAATCTGGAGAACCTACAAAGTCGGAGGAGAAATTATGTCTGGAAAACCCGAAAAAGTCAGAAAAATTGAAAAAGTGCATTCTGGTGCGTCTTATAAGGTCAAAATCTCAAAATCTTGCGGTGCATCGCATTCATTAATTCACTGATTGGTTAGTTGATCTCCAGATTTATTGGTCTCTTTCCTGGTTAGTTGATTCCATGATTGGTGCGTTGATTTTTTGATTGGCTGGTCGATTTCAGGATTTAGTTTGTTGATTTCCTAATTGGTAGGTTGATTCTTCGATCTAATAGTTGGTTCGATTAACCCTCGTTGATTCTTCGATCTAATAGTTGGTTCGATTATCCCTCGTTAATTGCTTCGTTGATCCTTGATTAGTTGGTTGATTTCATGATTGATCGGCTCGCTGATTCCCTGAATGGCTAGTCGATTTCCGGTTTAGTTTGTTGATTTCCTGGTTGGTTTGTTCATTGATTCTCTGATTTTTTGGCTGATTTCCTGCTAGTGTATTCCATGATTGGTAGGTTGATTCTTTGATACAGTAGTTCGTTCGGTGATCTTTTGTTGATTGCTTCGTTGATCCCTGATTAGTTGGTTGATTTCCTTATTGGTTAGTTGATACCATACATGTAATTAGGGGGGAGAAGTGCTATGAGAACCCCCCAGGATTTTCCAATCCTATGGCTAGCCATATGGTAGCCCTGGGAACCCCCATACCTTTGGTCAAAAATACTTAAAAATGTCAATTTTTTGATGAAAAATGTCAATTTTTGAACAAAAAATAGTCAAAAATGTGAATTTTCTGGGCGCTTCGCGCCATGAATACATTGGTCTTTTTAGAAAAATTACTATTTTTCAAACTTTTTTGGTGGGAAAAATCGATTTTTTTCCTTGAGAGATCCCTCCCCCAAAATTTTGGGAATTACTGACTCCCAGCCCAAAAAAGTCGCCAAAAAAGTCCCAGCCCCCCAAGACCTCGAGGCTCCATTACATGTATGGTTGATTTGCTTGCTTGATTACCTGCCTGCGCTTCTGTCTGATTGATGGTTTGTTCCCAGCTAAGTTGATTGCTTGGTTTATTTCACGGTTGCTTGATTAGCTAGCTTTTCGTGGTTGATGATCTGTCTGTAAATCCTGGATTCCGCTTTCACGGTTGAGATCGGTTTACATAACATGATCTGGTGCTGAGAATCAAGTCGCCCGGTACCGAAGTTGCCTCATTTAGTACCAAGTTGCACCCAGTTGAACCTATTGCCCAGGTAAGCCCCCGGAAATCGTTAGAAATATGGTTAGTAATTATTCCCAAAATTCGGCCATCATTTGGCTGAAAAATGCTAATCATATGAACATCATCGTTTGGACAAAAAATGGAGACATGTCATGCAGTAGAAAGTGGTTATTTTTGTACAAGAATGGTCAAAAACATCAATTTTTTCGGCGCTTCACGCTGTAAATCAGTGTTTTTTTTGCCGTAGGCAAATGAAAATTTTTTGGGGCAAACGAATTGTACATGTACAAACAGCTCTTTCCCTTTTTAGGGAAGAAAATTTTGGGGATAAGGTACAGAAAATATGCATTTTGGTGCATTTTAGAAGTTCATAATCTCAAAATTTTCCGGCGCTTCGCGCCGGTTATAACTTTCATAATCATTATTTGTATTACCTAACTCAGACGCGGCCCTCAGAATGTCGTCATCTCAAATGTGTTCTCTCATGTATTAAGTGGTAATGTTCAATATTTTATCTTGATATTTAATGAAGATTCACTGTTTTTCATTGGAAAATTTCTTGAGAAAGATCAATACCTCAAGTCTGTAAACTTTTTGGAGCCCTTATTCCTTTCCTAACGTAAAATCAATTCGGAAGCTTCGTGGAAGTAGTTTTCGGAAATTTATACTCTTCTACTCATATCTTTTCGGCCAAATTCATGAGATTTAACGAATAAATTACTGATTTGAAAATTGTTCAAATAATGAAATTCTAAAAATTACGACTTTTGAACACAAAATTTGAATCCAATTCTTGAGATAAATGTTTGGAAAATTGATTTTCAAGCATCGTCAAATGTCAATACACAAAAACGTTTTCGGGCGCTTGGCGCCGGAAAGATAACCATATTTTTTGGGCTTTCACTTGTCATCATGGAGGTCTTGACTATCGGTTTATCATCTAATGCAAATTCATTATGCTATTGGATAGTTTTCTAGACAAATCGTTTCGCAATGGTTGTAAATTAGACTGGATTTTTTTTGAAGTTATAAATAAAATTGAAAATTATACTGATTTGGTTATTAGTATTTGGCTATGACATAGAGGAACACAGGTTACTTATTTATACCTATATTTGCTATGTACAAATGGGTCATGTACAAAAAAAACCCTGCTGTAAATACATCTTTTTTATGATTGTTTAGATAGAAATTGCTATTTTTGAACAATTCTATAGATTTCCAGGCAAAAAATTGATTTTATTCCTTCAATGATCTCCACCACAATTTTGGGCAATCGATGACTCCCCAGACTTCGGAGCTCCGTTACATATACGGTCCAATCTTGTCCTTCGTTCAACAGATATATGCAAGCTACTAATGATGATCTAGCAAAAATTTTTTAATATAAAAAATTAGATTTAAAGTGAAAAACGTAATATCCTAATGATGATGAAAACATACTTTCGATAACAAATACTAGTATATTCTGTTATATAACTCGCACATGGTCTGTCTGAAGTATATTCTCATCTCATTCATTTTAGTTTTGTTGTCTATGTTCTCATATCATTTACCATAAAAATTATTTCAGATGATCATCGAACTTTGACCCACAGTGATATTTTTATGGAAGCTTTAGGGTATGGTGAATCTATACCCTGTCTATAACTTGTGTGCATGTCTGGCATTGCTTAATTTCTAAGTTCTTGATGTCTGACATTTTGCGTGTTTAAGTCACAATCTATATCTAAGGGTACGTTCAACGAGCTTAATTTTTTGGGCGTCAAATCCATCGGTTCGCTAGAATAACGTTGCAAATCGTAAGGGTTCGATGACGACGTTACGGGCGCGACTGGTAACGTTCCGTTGGTCGGCGTATAAAGTCCACTATCTTTACTGGCGTGGCGTTTTCCGTTCGCTTCGATATCGCCAACATTTTCGTTCAGGCTGGGCGTATGTCTTTAAAAATGGAAACGTGAACAACATGAATTTTACAGTTCAACGATAAAATAAGAACACGTGGAACACATGGAATTCATGAAATTCGAAGTTTAACAAATCTCAGAAAAATTCTGACATTCTAGAGAATATTCTGGCTTTTTTGAAAGTTACATAATGAGTTTAGTTATACGAGAAAAGCGTTGGCCTGATTATGTACACCATGTATCAAAATAATTCCAGTAGAATCAATCTGACATTAAAGTAAAACGAAAAGTTGAGTTAAATACTAAAACGCACAGTTTTGTATTTGAAACTCGGAAATTACCTATTAGCTGCCGATAAATCATTTTCTTCGAACCGAGGGCTAACTTGTTGATTAACAACACGACCGCCAACGATTGAAGATGACACAGACATCTGCGGCGAAGTTTTTTTCGTGACGGTGCTTCTTCTACTTCTACGAAAAAGTTAACTAACTGTAAAAATTTTCAAGAAATAAACACAAAGTTTCTTTTAAAATGATTTTTAGAATTTATGTATGGGGAATTTACAGTAAATGTATAAAAAATCGAGTTTCCATGTGTCAAAATAGAAGTACTGTCTAGAAATTTTATAAATTCGCTACAGCCGCTTTTCTCACCTAAAGCAATATATCAAAACGCCCAAACAAACCATAATAAGCGCCAATAGGCAAACGACGACAGCTACGATAATTGGCCAACTGAGCGGACTTTCGGCGCCCGTCAAAACATCTACTTCCGGACCACACACCATCTTATCTTTCGAACAAAATCTGACTTTGAAATTATTCGCCGGTCTTATATGCTCCAAAAAACCAGTGTCTGGTGGAAAGCAACTTTCGGCCGAAAATTTACCAGACGTCATTTGACGGTAAAGCTAAATGAATGGAAAATTACAGTTGACATTTCCAAATTATTAAATATTGAGCAAAAATTATAATGGTCCGTTTGAACATTGACACAATCGATAATTATAATTTACGTAATCAGAGAAAAAATAACGTCTTCGATTTTTGCGGCAAAGTAAAAGAAAGATACGATTTTTGCGGAATTAGAGAATGGTTATGGAGCACAGAAATGCTTACTAGCAAGCAATGGTTTGTTTGATCAATATTTGTTGGTTTGAACTTTATTGTCATGGAATCACTATTGTAAACGGCTTCGCTTGCCTTTGGTAAGCCTGAAAATGATGAACGAATGCAAGAATTTGATGAATAATCTGACATTTTAAGGAATGTATGTATCACTAAGAAATTCTGATGAATAGTGAACTGATTTACTAAAATTTACAGTGCTTCCTCGAGTTGATCGTTTGCATTGAAATTTTTAAAGACAATATATCAAAATCTTCCAAAATGTAGAACTTTGCGTCATTCTACGCTACGGGTTTCTGTATTAGAATAGAAAAACACCCTCTCCAACTCAGAAGTACGGAAGATTTGAACTTACTTGGTTCCAGTGGAGCATCTATTGTTGAAGACTGCAAACTGGGCGAAAACTCCGTTTCACCCAAGCTATTCACGGACCTGACTCGAATTTTGTATTCGCTTCCGGGCAATAAGCCTAAATCGAATAAAAAAAGCTAGATCAGGAATTGAATACTAGTAATGAACGTATTTAGATGGGGATCAAAAAAACAAAAAAATTGAAGATTTTTTCCGAATTTTTTCTAAAGAAGGCAAAGGGTCCAAATGAAAATATTTCAGTTGAAGTTCTCCCGTTTAAAAATATTTACTGAATAAATCAGAAAAGTTGGAAACCTTCGAAATAATTTTCGAAAAAATCAACTACACCCACTTCATTCAAACTTTTTCTTGAAGTTAGTACGACACGAATTCTAGCAAATTCGGCAATCACTTCACGCTTATTATTTTTTGAGACTGTTACTCAGACAATTCAAACCTGTAATATTATAAAGGACGTCTTCAACTTGCTCGACGGCCACTGATCTTTTTATTCTACGTAGATCGTCCAATAACGACGAAGGAGAAGTTGTAGGCGACGGTGCAGGCGTTGATGGTGCATAGTGGTACGACGTGGCGTTATAAATGCGAATTTTACCGTCGGATGTTTGCGTCAATTCGACTACGAACATTTGTTGGCTGCCGCCGTCGAAACCGGGCGTCCAACCTACTATCATAGATGTGAAAGCGCTTTCTACGACGCGTATATTTGAGACGAATGTTGGTTTGGCTGGAAGAAAAATTTATTAAGATAGAATCAGGAATAAATTTGCGATTTTTCATGTAGATATACTCGAAAATAAATCGCAAATAATTTTTGCGATCAGAAAAAAGAAATGAAAAAAAAAAAAAAATTTATGGTTGGGAAAGAGGTTCCGGCTAACCGAAACCGATATTATGGCGGAGGCAGGGCTTTTTAGCACGACTCCCATTAGCAATCGTGTTAATGAAAAAATATTTCATTAGCACAGTTAGCACGGTTGACAAATGATACTTTTTTGGTCTCAAATTGATGTGCTAATTCTGTCAATTCAAATAACCTGCTTTTAGTGTATTATCGACTCATGAAATCATGCTTAACGTTCGTACTTTCAAAACGAATAAGACTCTCATCTGATTCTAATTAAATTAATTCATTTTTAAATTATGCACTTGGTTAGTTGAAAGACAAATAAATATTCAGAAGTTAGTTTAACAGTATTACTTTTGGGAATCACTTAATTCGCGTTCTGTTTGGATAGAAGCTTACATGTCTTCGTTCTGTGTTCAACTGCACTTCAACTTCAATAAAGGTCTTTTTTTCAAAAAACGTATATACAACTTTCCGTTAGCACCGTGCTAAAAAAACCCTGGTATCACGCTTCAAACGCTTTCTGATAGGATCATTAATTTGACCAGCATCACTATAATTCTTCAGAGGAGACAATCGTTGCTGGTGCGGACAAAAATAATTTGGCTTTCAATGACAGGTTCTGCAGCGATAATTAATTCAGGTGGTGAAATTCTTTTCATCTTCTTGATATATATTTGGATTTAGTATATATTAACAAGCAGGTAATACAAAAAATACTTTGTTCACTACATTTATATCCTCTGATTCAATTTGATCTTCTTCGTCCTCACTGCTGCTAGCTATAGTCATTAAATGAATCAATTTCACGCTTATTTTTAGTTCTTTACTTTTTAACTGGTGTTAAAATTATGATCTAACTTTGACCATTGAGATTATTAACTAAGGTTTTCAATGTTTCAACTATATCTGACATTGTTCCAGATTTTTCGAAAAATTTGCCATTGTACCTAGGATCAATAAAAGTAAGGATTATAATTTCTCTTTTAAAACTGAAAAAATATTCTCAGATTATAATATTGTTTCCATTTCTTAATTACTCTATCGTTTCGAGATTTCAAAATCTGAGATGAATGTTCACCTGTGAAGCTTTGACAAATGAACTGATTCCTCTACTGTTTAAATTTTTGAGCATATCAATAATTTGACACCGAATAAATATAATTTCATAGAACTTGATTTTAGCATATTTTACATAATAATACATAATTGTTCATGAGCAGATACACATATATATGCTATCATATAAGATATGGATACGGTTAGATTATTCATTCAAGATCCGGATCTGTTGAAGGAAATTTTTTTTGGATCGATCCGGATTCGCTGAACCAAATTTTTTAGGATCCGGATCCGCTATCGTCAAAAAAGTAGATCCGGCCCATCCCTAATTGTTAGCGATATATTTCCACATAAAAATCTTTCTTAATATCTTAGTGTTTAAACTTCTAGACGATTTTCATTGAGATAGATGAGCTCAGCATTCAGAATTCGAAAACGCGCTTTGAAATTAGTAAAACGAAAACTGAAGCCGGAATATCTCTGATGATTAGTATTTTCTAGTTATGAAATTATTCACGATAAAATAGGACGTAACATAGAGGCACCATTCATGCAGGGTAGAAGAACGACGAGACAAAACTAAACGTTGATCATTTTACTTGGCGCCATTAAACCGAGCCTTTTTATAGTATGATCCTGAGAAAGAACAATCATCACATATTTAATGAAACAATTCAAAGTCTGAAATGTGCAGTGCAAACGGCTCAAAAAATACTCTGAAAAGGTGCCTAATAATTTAACAAAGAAGTACTCCGAGAAACCTATGTGTGAAAATGTAGAAATGTGTAAATTTTCTTTTAAATAATTTTCTAATACGGAATTGTAACAATTCCAACAGTCCTTGCTGATTGCTGATCGTTTGAATATAGTTGCACACATATTTACTGCATATATATAACTGACCTCCGATTCCTGGGGGGGTCAACCGATTTTTTTGAGGCAGACGGTCGAAAACTGGCATTTCGAGCTTTTCTTTGTTCAAAAATGACTATTTTTCATTACAATTGACATTTTCAGTTTTTTTCCGATAAAAAGTATGGTTTTCCCTATGGATACAATGTTGGCTAGCCATTTGATTGACGAATATTGAAGGGGAGTTATCACCATATGGCCGAAGATTTCTGTGGGAGGGGCTTCCTATGACACTTTCCTTCCAATTTACATAATGTGTGATTTACTAGTGCTTTCTTGCAGGATTTGCAGATTAAAATTTTTTTGAATAAGAATAAAAATTTAACAATGTTGAAGGCATATACGTAATTGGGTATGTGGAGTGATATAACAACTGCCCACCTCGCTTCTCACTCCCTAGAAGTCAGTGGTCGACCAACTGACCCGGTCGGGCATCATAGAACCCGACTCGGCCCGAGCTCGGGTAGGAAAATGGCCAAAACTGACCGAGCCATCTGTCTTCTTATTTAAAGGTGTATGTCAGATCAAGCAGTATACATAATCAAAATTCTCATAGTCTTTTGAGGCAGTAATTCTGCAATTCACAAAAAGAAGTCGAATAAGAAGTTTCATCCTCTAATTTTTGATAGCCTGTAATGCTAGAAAATTGCAGAGACATCTCGGACTGAAATTTGTATTCATCCATTGAGTAGGAAATTTAATAAAGTACATGAAAATTTTGACTTGAAATCCAGCAACATCAGGATGACTTAAAAATTCAATTCAGTCTTGACTTTAGTATGCCCAGCAATTTCTATATTAAGATGCATAATTAAGAATCACGTAATTACAAAATGATATTGGCTATAGTAGTATTAGTTGATACACTGTCTACACCATAGAGATTTCGCACAGCTTCCATTTTTGGCATTCAGTTTTTTCAGGATAGGTTTAATGACATAGTCGTGAACGAATCATACATAGTTTCTTTTTAATGCTTTAGTTTTTGACAACTTTCAAAATTAACATTCAAAATAAATTAATGACTAGGCAACATTGCAGCGATTTAACGACGCTGCTGATATAAAGCACTGACTGATATGACTTATCACACTGACTGATGTTAACCTGAATCTAAAATACAGCATCAGTAGGGGAATATGGACAACTAGTTTTATTTTACGCATTTACGATTTATTTATTGAGAGAATCTAAAAATCCAGTGGGTGATCAGTTCACTACTTTTGTCGCGACTCACCACATGAAGACCTGAACTAAAATATCAATATTTTATAATTTATTCTTGACATTGCTTTTTGCTACTCTTAAGCAGTCACAATTATAATAATCACTATGTTATTACTCTCAAGTCCCGACCCAGGCCAGTGCTTTAGGTCCGGCTCAGTGTTGGGCCCGATGAAAAATCTGGGGTCGTTCAATCACTTCTAGGGGTGCATAAATTCTTCGCCACAAGTTTTTCAAACTCACATTTTGGCTGCAAAGTAAATTTAAAATCTGCTTGTCCCAGTTGATTGCCCACAACGCATGCATACTCGCCCATTTCTTGGTCTTGAACATTTTTGATGATCAAGGAACTTTCGTAAACGTCGTCCGCTTCGTTCAAACGTTTAACACTAATCGAATACAAATCGCTGTTCACAATTTCATTATTATCTTTTGACCAACGGAATTTTGGTTCGGGGCGAGCCGTAGAACGACAGGTTATCGCAGCGGTGTCTTTAAGATCGGCCGCCACGTACGGTCGCGTCGGATTATTTATAATAACTGGTCGATGAGAAACGGAAAGAAGGGACGGAGCTCTGGCCGGTGAAGATCCGGCGCCGTTGTAAGCCTGACATTCGTAGACACCTTTGTCACTCCAGCGTACGTCCGATTTCCACTCAAGTCTTCCAGTAACCTAAAAAGTACGAATAAGAAAAAAAATCACAATTAGAGGGATTTATTTATTTCTAACGAATTGTGTAAGCTGCACAAATGATTGAAAAGTTTTTATATTACAAAAATGCCGAATCAAAATGAAATTCTTTGTCCAAAGCAATCTTTCCTTAGAGAATTGTATATTGGGATCATGAAACGACTATTTCGAAGAACCAGTTGGAATTCCAGATAACGACAATGCATACAATAAGTTTTTTGAATATTAAGAAAAATTGAACATCGTGAAAAAATAACATAAAAGCGTCATTGAATATATAAATGAATGAGGAATTACGATTTTTGATATCAGTTTGATTCTAGATACTGAGCAAGCTTCTAACATCTGGACCCGGTTTTTCGAAGTGCCCTTTAGGAAAAAGTCACACCTTCGAGCTTGGGGTCCCATAGCGCGAAAGTGTGGCTATTTCCAAAAGTGCGCTTCGAAAAACCTGGTTCTGATAAATTTTCTTGATTTCTATAAATTTCAAAACATGTTCTTCCCGATTCTATTTTGAACAAGCTAGAAAAAATCAAGCAACTAACTTTTGATGTTGTTAACAAACCAAAAGCTCACTTTTGATAGACATGTGACATTGTTTTCACACTTATTCATATCATCAGCGCTGACAAAACTTTCCCAATGATTATTAGCCGTTGCAATAGAAAAAATTGGGACTCCATCCTTGAACCACGTGATATTAGGCGCCGGGTGTCCGCTCGCTGTACAAGTCAAAAAAAATCCCGTATCGTTTTCCGTTTTGGATTCCGTTTGCTTTGGTCCTTGTTCAATTTGAGCAGGCACTATGAAAAAATATGGCCTTGATTTTGCAAGGAGAAGTAGGAACTACCTATAATCATTAACAATAAGATCACATATGAGGATAGACTGATTATTTTGAAATTTACGAGTATTAAAAGCTTAAATTATGATAACTTTTTCCAATTTAATGCACGAAAAATTAAATTAGATCAGTGTTTTTTGCACTGTGCAAAACTTTTTCCGCTCGTGCAAAACTTTTTTTTCAGATTTTTTGCACCGTGCAAAAATATTTATCAAATGTGGAAAAAAATTTGCGGTTTTCATATAGAAAAGATGCATTTTGGTGCATTTTAGTAGTTCCAAATCTCAAAATTTTTCGGCGCTTGGCGCCGGTTATAACTTTAATAATCATTATTATTTATTGCAAAGGTTAGGCGCGGCTTTTAGCATGTCTACCTTCACTTATCACTAATTTTTAATAGTTTTCATCGTCTTAAACGTATCATTTAATGTTTAATTGGTGATCTTCAATATTATAGCTTTATATTTAATGAAGATCCGCATTCATACATTTTTTTGAGAAGGATCAACACGTCAACTTTCTGAACTTTTTGAATCGTTTGTACTTTTCTTAACGTAAATTGAATTCAGAAGCTTCATGGAAGTATTTTTGGAAAATTTCTAAGCATCTAACTCATAGCTTTTCGGCCAAATTTATAAACGGTTACGAACAAATTATTGGTTTTAAAATTTTTGAAATGATAAAATTTCTAGAAATTACGATCTATGAACAAAAAATTTAAATCTAATTTCTGACATTTTTTTCCAAAAAATTTTCCACATGTGGGAGAAAATTTGACCTCTTCATTTGTAGAAAAAAGTTAGTGGAAAAGAGTGATATATTTATTTATGGTATAAAAATTTTTTTTTGGCGTGCAAAACCTTTTTGGTAATTTTTTTGCACCGTGCAAAACAGCTCGTGCAAAAAAAACAACACTGAATTGGATTGTCAATAATGAATGAGATTTTCGATAGTTATTGTTTCTATACCTTCCTTATTCCGCAATAAAATTATATCTGACTCACCGTGAACTATGAGATAATAAGTGCCTATTTCTCCCATGCCGATTTCATTATACGGCTGACAAGCGTATTCGCCGGAATCGGTCAATTTCGCGCTTTCGATGATCAAATATGACCGACCGTCGCTCGAAAAGGTAAAATTTTGCTGCGAAGGTCGCTTCCAGCGATACGAAGCCAACGGACTTCCAGGATCGTCGGCTACACAGGTCAAATTGGCGTCCGAACCGACGACGACGGGTTCAACAACCGGCCGGATGATCGCTTTTCCTGGCGCGTGGTCTACCATCAAAATTGTGGATTTGGAGCCTGTTCGCGTTACATTTCCTTTGTGAGAAATAATTGATTCGTGTGATTCACAAAATTTACATGATAATTCTGCAAAGATTCTACTGTATTTTTCTTGTAAAAATCTCTAAGGCATTCAAAGTTTGTTTATGGTACGGGAATTTTTACAAAAATACTCCCACGAATTCATACTGCGATGTTGAAATTTTTGCATGGAGATTCGATCTTGTTGGATAATTTGCGATAAGTTTATTCTATCTTCTTTTCTGTTTGGCACACAAAGTAAAAAAATTCGGAGACAACTCTTTCTGAAAGAAAGAAAACTGAAAGTCTCTTTCAGAAAAAAATGTAGCAAATACCAAAAACAGGATGAGGAAGGTAAAAAAACATAATTCCATGTTGTAAACGTATAATTAGTAGCCCCAACCAGAAATGCATAGTACAATATTGTGAAAATTGTACCGTATCTATACTAACTGTAATTAGATAGCATATACAACGTAAAATACCTTGACCGTAAAGCATCATTTCGTTCGACGCTTGGCAAGTATAGTTTCCCATATCCTTCAAAGCCAGAGATTTGATATCCAACGAACTTCCATCGGACGAAAAACCGTTCGGCCCAGTCCACGAAATTTTTGTGGCCGACGGAGATGCATCGACCACACAGAAGATTGTAATCGGTTTGCCTACGGCGCCCCGATATTCATCGCTTACCTTTATTACGGGCGCATCTTATAGAAGAAAAAATGTGGCAATAAATTAACTGAGGCAAAGACATTCGACAAAAAGAAAATTTCGAAACATTGTATAGGAACAACTTTTATCAAGAACTTTTGTCGGGTCGATTTTTGTGAATGTAATAAACTTACAAAATATGCTAAGTCTGGTTCTCGCTTGACCTTGACCCGCTTGCGATGTAACGAGACAAGTGTAAATCCCAGCATACGAGGTTCTAGTAACCGTAAAATTTAAAGTCTGACGCCCGTCGCTACCAGCTAGGACTTCGTCGTTTAAAGTCCACTCCATTTTAGTGGGCGGAGGATTGGAATCGGCCGAACAAGTAAAAAACGCTTGGCCACCGATCTCTGTATTGTAAGGCGACGATGGGCTAACGGTAACCCTTGGACTGTCTGTGAGTCAAAATAAAAAAATGTAGAAGGACGATTCAAGCTAGAGCGAAACCGAAATTTAGAGAAAACGTTGTTACATTTAGTTTATGGTGGAAGTTGGGGATATAGCCCAAGTAAGAAAAAACATAAAGTGACCCAGGCTTGATTTAAAGATCGTAGTTTTTTATGGTAACATTTTAGCACAAAAAACATCGATAAGTCTTCCATCGTGAAAACTTACAGACAACATTTAAAGGAGCAGTAGCCGCATCTGGCGCTTTTTCGTTGGTCGAAGACGTTGCGTCATTGTTCACTCGACACAAAACAACGGCACCATTTTCGGACGGAGTTACGAAAAATTTAATCCAGCTTTTGGTCGCCTCTTGAACGCGTGAAGCGTTTTCTTGCCTGAGCGATAAAAAAGTCATGCTACTGAAAACACAGAAAATATTTTGCACTCTGACCTCACGGAAACGGATACAACCTCGGAGCCATTGGTAAAAAACCAGGATATATTTGGCGGCGGATTTCCATTTTTACTTTGACATTCAATTTCGACAAAATCGTTCTCGCGCACCGGGCCGACAGGTTGAGCAGTGATGTTCGGCGGACTAGGAGGCACTGAAAATAAGGAAAAATTGAGGATTGGAATATAAGGTGCAGTAAATCGACTAAAATTTTATGACGGTAGATATTCATAGTATAAAATGTTTCAGACAATTTATTTCGGCTTGTCTAAACTGTTTAAAGTTTTCAGACATTTTTCCCCGCAATATTTCATAGTTTTTAACGAAAGGTGCTTTTTCGCTATGAACACTTTTCTATCCAACATATCAATAAACCGAATTAAGTTTTGGTGCGTATATTTGAATTAATTTGAAATATGATTCCTTACTTTTGATGAATTAACGACAACAGAAAAAGATTAAGCGAGAATCAGAAAAAGATAATATGTTGTTGGGGACGCTCCCCTGACCTATTTAAGCTATCGCCATATGGTCCAACCCCTATTCGTTCTCCGGCTATTAAAGCGCGAAGTTGGGCGACCTACGTCCCCTGCGCGATTTTCAGGTAGGCGTCGTTTAAAATTTGTTCGGTGTCGTTCAAGTAGAGTTTGGCAAGGGCTATCAGAATATGAAAGAATTTTTAAAAAAAAATTAAAATTAAGTGTAAACCAATGCAAAATGTGTTTTGTAAACTCACGTTTTTTGGCGTAGCTCAAAAACGACGCGGTTAAGGTACCTTGATTTTTTGATATGTTGTACAGCTCAACAAGACGGACATATTCCATTTTCGCATCGCTATTCCACGTCACAGAGCGATGAATAGGGCCAAAATCTAATTCACTTGATATTAGTGTAAACTTTACAACTTTTCACGAGTAGCATCTCTGACACTTGGAATACAACCCCTCAAAGTTTGAAGTCATTTGAAAAAATATTCGCTTAGATACACATAGTCAAAGTTGGTCAAAAACGACCTTTTTTCAAGGTGTAAAGTGAAATGTAACTTTGTAAAACTTCTTCATGTACTTTTAAAGAGCTTTTCAATAGCAGTGGTATACACTTTAGATTTTTGAAATTGGACCAAAATTGACCGAGTTATTACATTTTGGAACTTTGTGTGATTAAGCATAGGATGTTAAATTTCGCAACTTTACAATACTCAATTCCTAGACAGTGGACGATGTTTGGACATTGAAATTTCACTTATGGTCATGACTTGAGATAAGCTTCACTTCTGAAGTGAATTAAAATTTGGATCAATGTTGTGTCATACCATGTTAGCAAATGCTTACGCAACCCACTATACCCACATGTTATAAGCTTAAATCTTTGAATAGGTTAAATCTTAAATCTTTGAATGGATTTTGATCCTCTATTTAATCTATAGAAAAAAATTTCAATTTAGTGTAAAACTACAGTAATCCTTCAAAATGCTAAAATATGCTCTTTACACTCAAACTATCAAATTCCTACTTTTTCCTTATATTGTTTTTCTAAGGACAATTGTCCTTAAAAAAAAAATTTATGTAGTCGAGGTATGATAAACATTAGAGTTGCGAAAAAGAAACTCTGGCGCAGCTTAAAATGCAGGCCGAAGGCCTGCTTCCCCTTCAATCCGCTCCACTGAAACTCGAGTGGAAATGGAGGAAAAGTGAAAAAGTCACAAGAATTTGCTAAAAGAATAAAAGAAAAGGAAGAAAAAGGCTGGTAAGCGACTAAGAATTTCAAGCAAGAATGAAAAGCTTTTTAGAATATTTTTAAGAAGAATAAGTACATCATTCTGAACATCGAAATCCCAAATTTTCATAAATTTGTCAGAAACAAATAAAATGATGCATAGTACTTCTTGTGGTAGACATCAAAGCTCATGCTGTGTTTTCTACGGTTATCCTTAAAAAATCAATATCAAATAATGTGTTATTTTCGAACCCAATATTTACTTTTTTGAAAACTTACAAAACGGGCGCAAGTTCATATTTTTCATTATTTTTATAAACGTAACTTTTGTATGCCGTGGCAATCTTTTTGAACAAATTTATTTCCCATATGATTCATTTATCAACTATCCAATTATTATGATATCGGCCTCAATTGTTCTGCGGCTACTACATTAATAGCATGATAAATATATCACGCGAATAAAGAAGTTAGTCAGTTACACATCGAAATCGATAGACAATGAATATGTAATTTATTAAGTGCAGAATAGAATTCAAAATTTTCATGATGGGTTCCCTGTAATGTTAGAAAAAGAGGAAAGCTGTAAAAATTTGTGCAAATATTTGTATTAAAAAATTGCCTGTGCGTGTCAGTTTTCTAAGAAAATTACATGTCAGATAAATTGAAAGAAAATGCGGTCTTTCCCGTACGCCTCATTTTATAGAGAAAAGTATGATCACTTAAAACAAACTGTTAGAACAACTATTCTAAAATAGTAATCACAATTAATTGTGCCTGCAAACCAACGATAAATTATTCTGCTACTGTAAACGCATGAAGTTTCTTGAAAACTATACCATATGGTAGCCAAAGTGACACCATTATATTTGTGTTAAAAAAACCGAAAAATGTCATGGTCATTTCTGAGAATGCCATTCGGCGCTTAGCGTCAAAAATTTATTTTGCACGGTTTTTAGACAAAAATAAATATTTTTTGAAGCGTTTATTAGACTTTTGAGGCAAAAAAATCGAAATTTTTTTCATGGAAATCTCACTAAAATTTTGGACTATCGGTAACCCTCGGTCCCCGGGAAGTCGCTTTACTTCCACAGACATCCGAGCTCTGTTATATATACGTATGATTTCAAAATGTACGGCAGTTTCTACTCAAGCCTTTTCTACTGAATCAAATCTCCAAAAAGGTACAGAAGTGTACTACTCGTCTGCACCAACATTTGGACTCAAACTTTTAGAAAGGTCCAAAAGTCCTCTTTTTCTACCATTATATGGGTTTTGCTCGCACTAATATACAGAAATTCAGAAGTCTTTCAGTAGGCACACATCTTTCTATTGGTCCAGAAACACTTTTGAAAGATGAATGATTAGTCTATTTTCAGTCTGAAAATGAAAGTTATTCTTTCTACATTGAGATGATGGGGAGGAGTGGTGACCACGAAGGCACAAGTGAACTTTAGATGAAAGGTGATTGTTTCTTCCAGTTGTGAATTCAACATACGTAATCAATTGAAAAAAACTTGGAACAATGTCAGATATAGTCGAAACATTAAAAACCTCAGTTAGTAATTTCAATGATCAAAGCTAGATCATAATTTCAACGTCAGCTAAAAAGAAGAAAACTGAAAATAAGCGTGAAATTGATTAATTTAAAGACTTTAAAGCCAGCAGCAGTGAGGATGAAGAAGATGAAATTCAACCAGAGCATATAAATATAGTGAACAAACTATTTTCTGTAGTGTGGCTGGTTAACATATACTTATTTGTAGGATTGACAGGTAATCGAAATATATATCACAAGAAGATGAAAATAATTTCACCAGCTGGATTAATTATCGCTGCTGAACCTGTCATTGATTGCCAAATTATTTTTGTCCGCACCAGCAAAGATTATCCCCTCTGAAAAATTATTCAGTGGTACTGGTCAAATTTATGATCCTACCAGAAATCGTTCGAAGAGTGATATCAAGGTTTTTTTTAGCACGGTGCCAACATAACTGGAGCCGTACTAATGGAAATTTGTTGATGTTAGCACGTGTGCTAACATCAACTGAAAGAGAGGAATTTTTGAAAAATTTTCGAGGAGAAAGTTAGATAATTGTGGTGAAAAATCAAAAATCGTTGTTTTCACAAATAACAACTTCAATATCGACTTCAGAGCACCCCATGGGGGGGGGATATTACCCCGGTCTTAGATTTGGAAATTCATTTACTAACCCCGTAAAAACAGCTCACTATAGCAAAAAATTTTGGTAGACCTCATTCTCTCTTCAGTAGGGTATAGGAATTCTAGAAAAATTGCACAATGTGTGCTTGAGAGGAATTACTCACTGGTCTTTTTGACACATTTACTGAGCAAATGATAATGGGAAAGTATGCAACTTCTGTGCCATATAGCGATTTTTAGGAAAGGATATCAGCACATTAGTATATACTACTTGTAGAAAGTCATTATATATATAATTGGGAAATCAAATAATGAATTATGTAAATATGTGATTTATCAAAAAATCGCCCATTGGGAAGAAAAACATTATGTTCTTCAAATTCTTCCTCTTCATCCTCTCATTTCCTTTTTACCGCTTTTGCGTTGGGTCTTCTGTGCGCATATGGTTACCCAAGCTGTGGCATACTTTCCTGCTATGAGTTGAGACATCCGAGGTCCGTTGATGCAAATCAGGAGTGGTACCTGGTTTCAAACTCGTGATTCAGAATCAAATGTGGTTAATAATACTAAAGCCACATTCAGCATGAGCACTTCCAATTGGAAGCACTGTTACAACCCTTATCAGTGATGGAATAAGCTCATACTCCTGAAAGTGCTGGTTCAAATAATGAGTCCAAAAGTATGTTGTGCCCGATTCTTGAAATGTGCAGGAATCAGTGGACACGACAATCTTCAAAGTCTGACCATTCTCTGCGTAGAATTACTACATTCGAGTTGCATGATCGGGCGCTGGAAAATGGGGTTGAAATAGTTAATCGTTTACGACCGTAAAAAGCGTGAAGTAGAGGCATTATTCATTTTTGTATGTTTATTGTGGTGAAAGTACGTACACCAAGTACTACCCTTACAATTTACGATTTTACCCCTATCTAAATTTTCGACCTTGGGGACCTCTGGTCCACATTCTCTTCATGTTCATATCCACATTCTTGACCTTTGCTTAGTGAACTGCTGGGGTCGGAATCCATATCAGCCTTGGCCTTAACTTCTTGGGCACTACTCAAGTAATTTGAAAGTTGTTTTGGCATATGGTGAAGTTTATGGAAGTTAGCAATAGTGAATAGCAGATATAATTGTATATACGTCTTCTGAAAAAATCAATCGTGGACCTTTATTGAAGCTGAAGTGCAGTTCCAGACACAGTAAAAAGTCTTATTCTTTTTGAAAGCACGAACATCAAGCATGATTCCATGGGTCGATCATACAGTAAAAGCAGGTTATTAGAATTAACAAACTCGCATATTAATTTGAGACCAACAAAGTATCATTTGTCAACCATGCTAACTGTGCTGACTTGCGCCGAAAAAACCCTGGGTGATACTGTTAAAAAACTGCTGTTTGTCAAGTATAATTTAACCATCGTTGGCTTGGAATTTTTGTGAAACTTGATAAAAATTGAAATGAAAATTGAGATCCGACTATGACCGGGTCCTAATCTTTGACAGCAGGGAATCCGGATCCAGAAATTTAGGCGGACATCCGCGGATACCCGGCTCATCCCTAGTTATTAGATGAATCATGCAATTTATGTCAGGCAAAGTATTGCGTTTGGATATATTTTAAAACTAATTTGTTATGTATGTCATTTTTTGTATTACGACTGATTTTTTTGATTGTGCACAAAGACATACTTTCGGGTATTCTATAAAAACTTTCAGGTCGATGTTACAAAACCCCTTCTCTTTTACCATATACAATAATTTTAGACCTAACTTTTTTGTTAAAAGTATAAATTAGGGCATAAAAGTACAACAACAACTACGACTATGCTAATCCATACCCCTTGGCTAAATGACATTTTTCCATTTTGTATGCAGTTTCGAACCACAAGGGTGCACCATGCAAATGGAAATGAACAATGTATATTAGGGGTACACGCAACGCGTCCCCTTTTGACAGTAATCGAGTGATACTACTGTACGCCTGGCACTGTTTTCACAATCAGAAAATTGATACACTATACAATATGGTAATCAAACAGGGCCATATTTCACCCGCAAATTATTAGAAACGAATGTGCGCGCGTGCAAACCACAACAGGCCGAGCCGATGCAATTTTTTTCGCGAAATTATAGAAATTGTGTGGCTTTGTATGTACGCGAGGTAGGCAAAGTTACTAAGTGATTATCGTAAATTGGCAGTCGGTTCAAAAAACTTATACATTTTGAAGAATCGAATTGGATTGAAACCAGTTGTTTTAGGGAAAGTACAAATCACGTCGCGCATACATATCAAGTAGGCCTTGCACTAAAGCGGAATGAACCAAAAAAACAAGTATCAGCGAAGTCCGAAACATTTGAACTTCAAAAATTTATAAAAACTCATTTTCCCGCTTCACTACTATAGGATAGGCGACGATTTTCCGGAAGATGCGTCATATATCTACTGCACGCATTATATGTTCTCAGGAAGCAGACAGGCTTCCCTTAATAGAGTGTGGTTTCAAATCAAAGTGGGCAGACAGTGACATAGACGGAAGTATGGGCGGTGAGGTCTGAAAAAACGTTTTCTACTCCGGGAAAAATGGTGCACAGGAGGTAAAATTTATTGAAGAATGTTGGACAAAGTTGATTCAGCATATAGTGCACTTTTAGTCCAAGAAGTATTCTTCAGTTTTCATCGTGATTTTGATTAAAACAGTATATTTAGTGAAAGGAATTCAGCTGAGCATAGAAGCATTGCGGAAGTAAAGATTATTTTCGACTGATTGCCTTATTTATGAAATCGCATGACTAACTTTATCGCATTTGTGGAAAACAGTTTTCTAGCTGGTTGACGACTCTAAAGAAGGCCATAGGTGAACGAAGGAGTTATGTCTTCCCCGTATTACATGCTAATGACCAAACAAGGTCACGGTACTACCCTGCTCAAATCATGGATTTATCCCAACTACAATTACGGACGTCGTTGATGCATGGAGCGGGGGGGTGGAGGATTTTTCTTGGGGGGGGGGTTGAATCAACTGATGCGACGGCGGAAAATAGGTGATTTTTTGCCATATTGCTAAAATGTCTCAAAGATAAGAAGTTCGAGTTCAAAAAAGCTCATGAAATGATTTTTTTGGAAGACTTTAAATATCCTGTCGATCATTCCAGAAAAGGGAATCGCATGGGCATGTGATGATCCTTGGCTCGGGGATTTCGCATTGCGTCATATTTTCCATGATTGAATCAGATGGGTGTGACTAGTTGTTTTAACTTGATTAGAAACAAGTTTTAGTGAATCGAGAACAGCTTTTGGAGCTTGTGCACAAATTTTTAGGGCGTTTTGTGCATGGTGCAGAAGTTCATTTTCATATCATGCAGGCTCTGAAGTCGCATGCTTTCAATATGATTTTTAAATTTTGCTCGTGTATGAAAAATGATTTAATTGACTGCAAAATTAGACCGCTTATCCAGGAAATAATTGTTGACAAAATTAATTTTTGAACGATTCTAATATCAAAATTAATAATAAATTCTAGGCGCTTAGCGCCGGAACTTTTTATTCTTCTTGCTGTGTCGCCCGAATTTACTGAACATCATTGACTTCAAGCTGATCTAGCAGGCTAACTGATTGAAAACATTATCTGATTGCTCCGGTCTGAATTTTTCTAGACTGAAAGATTAAACAATAAGTCATGGACCAAGTCTTAAAAACGTTCATTTACCAGCGTCCTAGAGTACAAAACTTCAAAAATTTTTAGCATATGTCAAACAAAGTCTATAGTTTTCTTACTATGGCTGAAATTAGGGATTTTTTGCTTCAGTTTTTGGTTGCTTATCTATTAGCAATTTGACTATATTATTATCATTTATTTGATTTAAAACTCTAAAATTTTGTTCGTCTTTATTTCTGGTAAACTAGCCACTGCAGAAGCATGATGTTTCAATAAGCTCTAAAAGCATAAATAAGGCATGTTTTTTCAGAAAAGAGAATAGTTTGTCGATAATGATGAAATAAATTTTGACCGCTTTCGCGAAATGGCAATAAAATCTGCAAGAAAAAACGTTGTTTTAACTTAGATTGAATAAAATAGTTTTTTGTAAGTATTCCAGACAAATTTCTGAAAAGTTCGGGGATTTTTTGGGGGTTTTCCACTATCAAAGGTTGGCAACTTTCTTTCTTCTCTTTCTTCTGCCACATGTTTACCACAGTTTGCGTTACTATATGAACTCATTGTTGGTTACGATGTCAGAGCTATATGTTTGATATAATTTCAGATGTCACAGCGAAATCTATTTAGTTATTTTAAAGCTGCAGACGTTAGCGCAGTTTCCAGTCTCGCAGCCTCTCACTCAAATGTCAGGGACGGTCAGTGTTTTTTAGCAGTACACCCATTAGCGGTGCCGCTAATGGCAGTTTGACTCCATTAGCGCAGAAAAATTTTATTAGCGCACAGTAGCTTCTTTCTTTTACATTAGCGGCCAGCTTACTAGTGATTGTATTAAACATTATTGAGAAATGTGTGATTGTAAACTTATTTCTCACAGCGTTCTTTAAAACGTACCTACTTATATTCACCAAAGTAAATTCTGAAATCAAAATTTGCTCATTAGTGCTCCGCGCTAACGACCAAAATTTTTTATTAGCGCATCCAATGTTTTATTAGCGCCGCACTAAAAAAACAGTGGGGACAGTGATGTAGCATCACATGGTTTCATGTTATGGAAGTGCAGATTTTTTTCTTACAGTGTACAAACTTTTGACCTTATTTGTGCACCGTGCCTGCATACCACGCACTGCACAAAAAACCCTGGCTAGAAAGCCTTGATGAAGCAGTTTTTCGCTGTCACCGACGAATCGGGAAGTTGGGAAAAGGCCGCCAATTTTAAAGGTGAATTCTCGAAAATTGCGTTTTGTTTTGGGCTGGGCTTTCCCGGTTCCGGACAAGATCACTCAAAACCAGTGTTTTCGATGAGAAAGCAAGCTGGGTTTACAATGTAAATCTAGCTTAGAATGTGTAATACATAGTAAATATTTATTTGGATCGAATGATCTGACTTCTGTCATTAAAATTTCGGATATTAGACTAGCGTTGTTTACTACGGTTGCAGCTCAGCATTTGCGAAATTCCGCAAGTCTGAGGTTTTATCGCGTCATACTTTTCAAAGTGATGTTAAGGACAACTACAACAGACAAATCATTAGTTCTTATGGCATTTTGTTTTCAGAGAGTGTACAAGAAGGCATGTGCAGTGCAACGCAGTTTCTTCTGTAAAGGAATAAGATCTCACAATTAATAATGACAGTGTTCTTAAAAACTTTATCTTTTCATGAACTACATAATATAATATATACTCAAACTCTTTCTACTTTATCAATTAATGCGGTATCGTAGCTGACATGAAATAGAAGGATCATCTTCGAAATTTTTATATAACGATACATGAAGTATGATACCCATAATAACCTACATTTTAGTATGCTATATGTCTGCCTCAAAAAATGTTGTTGAAAAGCAGTGTGTTTCCATTGAAAGTAATGAACGAAACTTTTGAAATTGAACCATCACAAATTTCTAGTTTGAAATAAACCAAAATCTTAAAGGTTCTTTGTTCTAAATTTACCAGAGCTATAAGAACTCAGAGTAAATTTTCCTTTTTTTCGATCGCGAAACAAATTGCCCCAATTATTTCCTGGGGAAAGTAGCCGATCGACCCAAAAACGTTCGTTTATACACTTTTTACCCGAGCAACAGGGAAAACTAGAACGATGTCTTCTGCTATATACGCTTCGACGAATATTCAACTTTTTAAAAACCAATTCAAAAACGAAAAAATGTACTACGTTGATTAGAAAGTTGTTCGTCAAATTTAGGAGATATTTACGGAAAAATTGTTTTGCGATACATCAAATTTTTTCTCTATAGTTCCCAATCAGTTATGCAGCAAAGAAAAAATTTACGGCTGAGAAAATCCAATTATTATAAGCTAATGGCTGATGCGATAAAGAAACAAATTAGAATTCTTTTGCGAGAAATTCTATGACCAGACACAAGAGTCTCGTTTTCTGGCGTAGAAAAAAAATTATACGACAGAACTAGTTTATAAATATTAGCTTTTTATGACTGACTCATGATGAGAGACCTACAAGTCATAAATAACATTTTTGTACACATGTTCGTGAAAGTTTGTCAAGAAAAAATGTCTAGAATTTATGAACACATTAGGTTTTTATAGGTTTTATTTTAATGGCTTTCTGTCTACTTCCAATGTAGGTTTTTTCATCTAGTATTTTTTGCCTTTTTCTTGGTCTAAAGCGCAGTAGAGCCGACAGTGATATTGTCTTGAGGATGCAGGTTTTTGATTACAAGTTTTCAATGAATTGCATTGAAAACTTTCTAGAAAATTCCAAAACATAAAAATCTCAGATACACATTCCTGTTCATGATGAAACTTTCGAATTGAAACTTAAAAAAACATATAATGTGAAAATCTGCACAAACTGTCGGAAGCAATTACCAACATTGTGAATAAATTTCCATTTAAGAATCATTGAATTTAACCGTTGAAAAAATTGACCAACTAAAGTTTATTAATGTTTTACGGAGTTAGACGATTAAGACTAAAAATATAGTACACCCAAATAGCAGGAAGTTTCAGGAAAAGTTATTAATGAGAAGAAAAAATTGTCCAAATTTAGATGATAGAGGGAAACTTTTTCTAAGGACTAACTTCTTGGATTTCAGCATACCCGCTGATTAGATTACTAGAAATAAATAGTTTGAGAACTTGAAGAATCGTTGTTTAAAAATGTACTTTTAATTGAATTTAAAAACTCACCTATAACAATCACTTTCGCCGGATTTGATTGTTCAAGGCTTCCGTCGCTTTTATCTACTTGACAGAAAAAATTTCCGTTATCCTGTTCATAGGAAACATGTTTAATGCGCAAATTATAGCAACCGATTTGCTGTTGCGCGTCATTAGATGACTTTGATGAACAATTGACCGTATCCAATTCGTAACCGGAATTTACTTTGGTGGTCGAACCTAACGTTATAAGTCGCGGTCCGGCAGTGTTGATACGCAACCATTGTAAACTTGTACCGGACGTTTTGATGTAATCGTCGCTAATCGAACAAGGCAGAATGATATTTTTATCACCGGGCTTAACGAGGTACGAATCGAGCTTCGGTTCCGTTAAGAATATCTTAGAGTTGATTAAAACTGGAAAACGAAAAATAGATTTGAAAAGCGATCGAAATATGAAATGTTATAAATTGCCTACCAAGATTGAGAAGTCGTTTACCGAATTTAGAAAAAAATGTACCCACCTTTTTGGAAAAATATTGTCAAGCAAAATTTTTGTTTCAATCAGAAATAGAAAATGTTTGAAGAAAAACTGTGTGACTTATTCAAATAACTCATCTAAAAGTCTTCTCAAACAAGCTCAACATACTGTGGATTTAGTATTCAAGGATATTTCCAAACTCCCAATTTTCGTTAATTTTTGGGTTACTGAACAACTTTAGTAAAAATTTGCACCAAGAAGTAATTTTTTGGCACACTGAAGTGATTCGGTGATGATTTCGATAACTTACCCATGTTTGATGAGATGAAAAAAAGAATGAGAGACGCACGGAACGGCCGCACAGTAAGCATTCTTAATTTTTCGGTCCACATCCACTGTGGAGATTGAAAAAAGCAATGCGAATAGCACGCGGTACGACTTTATCTTAAAACAAATACGTATATTTTAGAAGCATATGCGGACAACTGAAACAATAAGGGACAATGGTTGCTCGACTTTCCTTGAGCAGAAAATATATACAGAAAGAAACTTGGTACGCAGATGCATTTAGACAAATGATGAAGAAAATGCAAATGTTCATATAATTCTGCGATAGATAACTTTCGATACCTATTGTTTAACGAGAACTTCAACAAAAAATACAAAATTATGACTGATTTGAACGGCACCAGACGAACTTTGCCGAAACGAATGCCACTATTAGGGATCGGGCCTGTTGGTCCGATATGCTACCCGATATTTTCGGATCCTGGCCGACTCGACCGGTAGAGGGAAGATAATTCTTGATCCAGCCGGTTATTCAGAATAGCGCTGATCAATAAGGGTGAAAAATTTAAACAAGTTTTTGTTCAACGTCTCGGAAAAATGACTTATTTCATCATCTACAGCTATTTGACCGTATCATTTCATAATTGATAAAATTTTTCGCCGTAATGCACAATGGAAAGATTGAATAATTTGATTGGTAACTTGCATTTGGAAATAAAAATTACATGGAATTTTTGGAGTGAAAATAAATAAGTCCTCACACAGGACATCAGCCCGGAATGCTGGTAACCCAGGTTCGACTCCTGGCTACATCCTATTTTTCAAATTTATTTTCACTCCAAAAATTCAATATAATTTTCCTTTCTAAAAAGTCAGCAACTTCATTGGTCGGCAGTTCAAAGCCGAAGGTCGTAGGTTCACGACCACCAAGCATTGGAGTTGTATGCTAAAAATCATAGCCAAGGAAAGCACCTTAATCTGGGTTCACCTCATGGTGTGGCGGTCTAGCGGTGAGGACATTAGCCCGGAAAACTTGCATTTGAACAACCAAAATCTAGAAATGTTGCTAGTTTATAGCACTAACATGTCGTTTATTCTGTAATAAGGATCAATACTTGTGATAGGTACTAATCAGATTTTGAAGGAAGTTTTTTTGGATTTATAAATTGTCCTCAGCACGGTTGCAAGTTCCACGAGCAGGCTCAAAATTTCTAGACTCAAGCACAAAATGTAATTTCGTATTTTTTCTGACGACAAAGTAACATCTTTGAGGAAATTTATCGTTGGCGAGAATGAAAATTCATATGCAACTTACTCAGTATGAATCTGTTAAGCATTGACTTCACTCGCTGTTCGACGATTCGAAATAGTACGGAAAAAAATGCAGAAAGTAAAAAAGAGGAACAGAATGGATTCAGACACTTATATTCAAATACAACTCTAACATGAGGGCTCAAATCACTGTTACAAAAGATTAAACAAACAAATAAACTAAAAAACAAAATATAAACGACCAGTTGGGTACACGATAAAAACAATTTTAAGGGGAGAGAGTAACCGAGTTTCCAAAGTTTTCGTTAAGGGGTCAGAAAGTGCTTGAAAAATATTCTTTCCGAAGAAAAAATTGGTATTTTTTGTCGACTTCCGGCCAACTGATGGGGTAGCTATCCACAACCGATGGTGGGGAGAGGGTTGTCGACAACTGTCTACACCACTGAACTTATACGGGATGAGGGTTCCCCCAACTACAGGTATGGGGGAAAGAGAACCCACATCTTGTTCGAAACAGTCGCAACTTATAATTCGATCGCAAATCAAGTTAGAGCACTGAAAATAGTGTTCTTGAGCGTTCTGACTTGAGGGATTAATTATCTAGCATCTTTTTCGTTCCGTTTCGGTTTTTAAAAGTTAAGTGAACCGGCCAGGTAAAAGTCATGCACGAATTACCGAGAAATTTTATCTTTGATACACTTGCTGAAAATTGTAATCTTTTTGTATCTGATCGGGCATTGAAAATGTTACAACTAAATGTTGATTTCGGATATGATGGACATTCTGTTGTTTCTCCAAATCGAGCTGTATAGAATAAAAATTTTTTGAGAAGGGAAACACATTTTAAACTGCTCCTATTTGGGAAAAAATTTCGGAGGTTTGACATAGAAAAGATGCATTTTGGTGTATTTTAAGTGAAAATTTCAAATTTTTCTCGAACTTAAAAATTATTATTGTGTACTATTCAGCTTGTTAGCGGTACGCTCTTCGATATTCTATTTCAGTGTCTAATGGAAACAAAAATTTTTCTTGTACAATTGGATAATGACGAATATGTACGTCTAGTTTTTCACCATTTTGTGATCACCCGTTATAACATAAAGCCAAGTTTCGGTTCAGAATTATCGTGGACGTAATTTTCAAAAATTTTGACGTTTGGCTTGATATGAATAATGAGCATACATGTAATTGGGGGAGCGGAAGTGCTATGGGAACCCCCCAGAAATCGTCGACCATATGGCTAGCCATTGGGCGCCCCCCCAGGATTTTTCAACCCATTGGCTAGCCGTATGGTAACTCTAGGAACCCCATACTCTTGGTTAGAAAAATACTGAAAATGTCAATTTTTGATGAAAAATGTCAATTTCTGAACAAAAAATGATCGAAAACGTCAATTTTCTCGGCGCTTCGCACCATGAATAGATATTTTTCGGTCTTTTTCGGAAAAAAACTATTTTAAAACTATTTTTCGAACTTTGTTCCTAAAAAAATCGATTTTTTCCTTCAGAGACCCCTCCGCCCAAAATTTTGGGAATTACTGACCCCCGGCCCAAAAAAAGTGGCCCGAACCAGCCCAGACCTCGGGGCCCAGTTACATGTATGGATATGAGTAATATATATGTTTGAATTGAATTCGCAAAATGGTGAAAATTTAACAGAAAATTTGATCCCTACCCTTTTTGCTGAAATTTTCGGAAAATCGATGCACTTTGGAATGTAAAAAACATTGAAGAAATTAGTGATCGTACGGGGTCCCCGTCCCCGAAAGAAATATCGGGGTCAGCAAATTTTCGTCCACGTCCCTGTCCCCTATCAATTGATTGAATGCTGGGACCGCGAACACAAAGAACGCCAATCCCGATATCGCCCAGAAGAATATCAACCCAAGGCTCCTGACCCACCCGCATGACAAAATTCGCAACCACGCGACAATTATTGTGATGGATTAGACTGTTCTGCAAGCTGAGACTGCGCCCGCCCAGCCCAGTACCAATCAACAGGTCTTTGGTGCGATGCCCACAAATCCCATATGCACAACACCGAAGATTGCATCTGGCTGAAACGTTAAACTGCTCAGAGAAATCAACGCCCTGATCAAGGTCGCCTGCCATACTCTGGGCAACCTCTAGCACTAGACTTTGGAACAAATTCTGATGATGTCTGCAGGCAACATGAGTGGAGACTGTGGCATGGAGCACCTTCCCAAAGAGACAAAAATTATTCACACTGCTCTTGTGGATATTATAATGAAGGTAACTGTTTCTCTCACCCTAATGATTTTGTTCAGAACACATAGGCCATTTACCCAAATTATGATTGTGGGCCACCATGGGAACAACATATTCATTATAACACTGCACCCACCCCTAGGTTATCACACCTATGGATTTGTCCTGCACAAGTTCCCAATCATCCAAAGTCCTGCTTGCTTTACCAACCTTGCCATCCACCTCCACAGCCTCTGCAGGTAATTTGGACACCCGCACTAGCACCAAACCGACCTCTACCCCCAATATGGTCATACCTTCTAAAGAAATGGCCTCCACCACTCCTATCATTAGCCTACGAATTGTCCAATGGGCTGTGACAACTCAAGCAGCAGATGGCCCGTGCCACATCTGATCCTCAGTTTGCCAAATTGACAACCTAACACTGTCTATGAAAATGTTTGTTCGAAAATACGCCTCCACATGAACTTTTCGAATACCCATCAAGATTGGAAGCATAGACACATACCCTCTTATCGACACCAGCGCCCAATGTTTGATGTTGTCCTCTGGTCTTGTCAAATGGGCTTTCGACAAACAATTGCTTCAGCTACCTATCTGCCAAAAGATCAAAGTTGCCGATGGAGGCATCATCACTACTCACAGCCACGTTGTTATTCTGCTTTTGGAGAACATATGATTATATGCCTCATCCTCGATTATGATAGTAACGATCAATGTATAATCAGTACAGATTTTTTGGTGCATCCCAATATCCATTGGATCCTTAACTTCAAGGATAATTATATCGAAATACAGGATGGAAAGCTACCGCTCAAAGTCATTGCCGGGGTCCAACTGTTAATGAAATTGTTCCTCAGTGCTGCCCATGATAACATTTTGGAAAAAATACCCAAAGAGGGAAGAGTAAGCTTTTATGAAGATAAATCTGATACTTTCAGCCAAGTAGGAGAAATCGAAGCCGGTCAATCAGTTCAGAAGGCTCAGCCTAGTCTAGGCCAACCACCCCCATGGTGGATTGAGGTCACAGAACTGGCCGAACTGATTTTCCTCCTTGCTCAAACATCTGTCTCCATTTCACCAAACTTCCAGCAATAAGTAACCAGCACCATTTTTCCACTGACTTCGGCTTCTATTCCCAACTTAATTGTTCAACTTTTGCCCAACAACCAAGTCCCCATAGAATTTCCAGTTGAAACTGCAATCATTGACATTACCAATGGTAGGTGTCCACTATTGTTTGTCAACAACACACTGAACAGCATCAAACTCTGCCCTAACCAATTACTCCCTGTGGCAAAACACATGCTAGAACCTGCTGCCCATTTTGATGATTTTCAAGTTGCAACTGCCACATCAGACTGCGATCTGACTGACCATGAACTAGTTGTGCTTGATAAATCGTTCTCATGCTATACCAGCAATCAAAAGCTTGATTTTGCATTGAACAAAATGACTCAGAAGACGCGCATCGCTGCCACCTAAAAGGGAAAATCCCTCAGTATGCTTCCACAAAATTGGAATGTTTTCAGCCTCCCACGCGACAAACCTACATTTACCAAAAAATTGACAATTAGCATCCACACTGGCACAGCAAAGTCAGTATCCTGCTATTATTACCGTGCCCCAATGGAATAAAAGACCCATTGTACGCCGCCATATCCAAGAAATGCTCGGCAATGATTTTATCGAACCATCCCGCTTACTCTGGGCTGTGCCACTGTTCCTCCTGAAGAAGAAAGACAGTTCATGGTGCCCTGTCGTAGATTACCATGGTGTCAATGAAGTTACGCCTAGCAACAAATTCTGGATCCCGCACATTGAAGACTATCTGGACATGATGGGACAAGTGAAATTCTTCACCACGCTTGATTTGAAAGCTGGGTATTGGCAGGTACCCCTCAACAATGATTCCCGTGACAAAACAACCTCCATCTGCCAAGAAGGTTTGTTTCGATCCAAAGTTTTGCCATTTGATTTGAAGAACTCACCTGCCAAATTTCAATGTCTAATGGAACAAATTCTCTGCCCATACACTTGGAAAATTTGCCTCGTTTATATCAATGATATTATTGTATTATAGTTTTTGAAGTATATAACACCGCCTCATTGTACCTTCACGATATGTTGGAAGCTGCTGAGATTGATCGGCTGGCTGAGACCATCATCGCCACTTATCATTTCATTATCGGCAATGCTGCCTACCCATTTGAACATGGCTGCCTATTCCACAATCTCACAGGTCCCTTTACTGGTGATCATGCCGGACAAGGTTCTCTTTGCTTACCAATTTTCCATGTATGATTGCACATCATCCTACCACAGTCGGTCTTTCTGTTTAGGTACACAGCTCAACAGACTTTGACATCAAAACCCTCACCCACACTACTCATCCCAAACTTCTGACCATCCCTAATACACTGAAAAAGAAAAAGAAAAAACAAAAGGATGAATGGAATAAACTGCCAGAAGTCTCAGATGACAAAGATCCATTCCTCCAACCCAAAAAAGTGTATAATGTTTGAAAACACCTTCAAGCAGCTGTCACCTCGGCCATGAAGAGCAGCCTCATGCATCGCATCAATGATCTACTCGGCTTCCCTGTGTCACCGATCTACAAGCTAGAAGTCCATGCACATCTTGATGCTGTCAATGACCGGCCGATACCTTCTGAAGTTGATGATGTGTGGATCAAACGCGTGGCCCCGAACCAACCTCTGCACAATCCAAACTATCACGGTACTCATTATCCTTATCTCCCTAACACCATTCTTAGTGTTTTGCAGGCTGACAGACACTGGCTCCAGAAATTGACATCTACTATGCCCCTCACTGCAGTTATAGCCTCGCCTTGTTCTGCCACCAAGTTCGCCTATGTAAACAATTTTTTGGCCCAGCATGCACTTTGCTCAACAATGTCACTTGCGGGGCTTTTTACACCTGCATGCTGCTCCCCGCCAATGGCAATCCTTAAACCTGTTTGACAGATTGGATGAACTGCATTCCAGAGCATGAACCCACTTTCGACCACAAACCGAGAAGGTATATTTGCAATCAATTTGCCTTACGTCTGATCATACTTGATGAAGATTTGCACATGGAGACAACAGTGAAAGAGATTCAAATTGATGAAACTGATTACAGCTCAAACCTGCACAGTGGGTTCCACTGGTATTCACATTTGCTGCACAACATCCATTTCCAGAACCGCCTCTCTTTCCTGGCACCTATCTATGCATACCCATTGCCAACTACGGCCTCGGCGCATGTGTTGACAGTCAAGGAACTTCTTGATCAACTGATGTCAACCACTGCTCCAGAACCTTTGGATGACAAATTGTTGGAAACACTGAATTTTGATTTAAATATTGCGAAATTGGCCACTACTGTTATGACATCATCACCAACCAGTCTCCCGGCTCCGGCTGATCTCACAGTTTTGGCGACTTTAATAAACAACTTCTTTAGGCTTGATGATATTTTGTCTTTGGCACCAGTTTCCGAAGAGTTGACCACACCAGTAAACCAAACTGAGATGGACATCAAACCCAAAGCTACCGCTACTGCTGACAAAACTTTGACTGATATTCCAGAAGAAACTACTGCTGACAACGAAACTGCTATGGATGTGGTACACCCTGCACCTGCCATGGATCCCTCGATCTACTTGGCTATACCTGCAGCCCTACTCGGCCCACCAATGATTGCAACTGTGGCCACCACCAGGTTTGTTCCTCCTATCAGATTTTCCCAACAATATGTTTCAGATTCTCAATGGGCTGCCATGGCTGCCACCCTCAGGGCCATACATGTAATTAGGGGGGGGGAAGTGCTATGGGAACCCCCCCAGAAATCGTCGACCATATGGCTAGCCATTGGGCGACCCCTCCCCCAGGATTTTCCAATCCTATGGCTAGCCATATGGTAGCCCTAGGGACCCCCATAGTTTTAGTCAAAAAATACTGAAAAATGTCAAATTTTGAACAAAAAATGGTCAAAAACGTCAATTTTCTCGGCCCTTCGCGCCATAAGTACATATTTTATCATTTTTTAGACAAAAATTATTACTTTTTAAACCGTTTTTCGGACATTTTTCATGAAAAAAATCGAATTTTTTTCCCTTCAGGGACATCTCCCCAAAATTTTGGGAATTACTGACCCCCGGCCCCAAAAAATTGCTCCAACCCCCCCCCCCAACACCTCGGAGCTCCGTTACATGTATGCTCAGGGCATACAATTTCCCCCCACTTTGGCCTGGCATAGTGTGTCCAGAACACCATTGGCGTGAATATCCACAACTGCTATGAGACCAAATTACGGAAATATTGATGCCAGCTTCAGCCCCTAGCGCCCCCATATCTCAATCACAGCCTATGGTACTAATGGATCCGATTGCTACTCAATCAGCTCCTCAGCTGGGTGCAGTGCAACCACCGCTGATGGTGCCTATGGACCTTCAACAGCCGCAGCAACCGGGCACCTCAACTACTAACCTTGATGGCTATGGTCAACTGATCCACAAACCTGCTCGGTATGAGCACTCGGTTAAGCAGAAAACTCAGCAGCAAGAAGAAGCTGAATCGTGTAAAGCCCATAAAACTTGTATGATGGATGAGCACATGCCCACCACATGCTGTGGCCAAGCACATCTTGTACTGACCAGGGCAAAACGCCCAGCGAGCGTACGGTGAAACGCTGTGAGCAAAGCGCAAAACAAAAGGATGGACATACAGCCAGTCATGCTAGCTCAACCACTGGTGCGTCTGCACAGCCGAAGGTCATCCCAACAAAACATTCTGGTACACAAACAAAAACTGCTCAAATTTTGGTGCAGCTGTAACAAACACTGCCAGCACGCCACTCAGATAGCCACTGACCTCGCCAGGAGTTGCTTCAGTGTGACAAACATCACGGCTATGAAGGAGACCATTCCCCTGGCCATGAAAATGAAACACAAGATAGCCGCGACCAAGATTGTCACGGCGACGCCCCTCACCATTGAACCAAGAGTAGTTCTATTGCCTCCGGCCTGCAGATGGATGTTGCGCCAACTATTCCCAAATCCGCACTGGCTACAACAACTAGAACATCATTGCTGACTACGGCCTTGACGTCAGTACCCCCAACAACAGTCACACCAACAACAGCCACTACTACCTCAATTGCAGCTACCACCAGCACCACCAATTGCAGCTACCACCAGCACCACCAATTGCAGCTACCACCAGCACACCCATCCTGTACTAGGAGCTGTCCCTTCAGCTGGTACAGACTTGCAATTTGAACCCCAATTGCCCAGCGAGACAATCACTTTGCCAAATTATGTTCGTTTTAGCACCACTGATTTGCCGCATTAGATTAGGCTGGCAATGCCACATTATCCTCCCTGCATTGACCTAAATGTTGAGTTCTTCTTGCCCCGCACTTTACATGAGATGATCCTCATCAGGGATTTTTTTCCACACAGTGCAGATTTTTTGGGGGTCGTGCAGAAAATTTATTGAGTGTTTTCCCCATGGAATGGAAAATTTTTAATGTTTTCAGTGGTTTATAACGGTGGTGCGTAAATTTTTCTGGCCGATTTCCGCAAGATGCGGAATGACCGGTGCGGAAAAAAACCCCTGGTCCTCATCATTTTTTTTGGTAGCATCGGAGTCCGCGTTACAATGGCAGTCCACCTCCAAGCCAAGAACACTTCACTGGCCATTCACCAATATTTCTGTGAACATTACTGCACGAGTTACCAGGAACCCTGTCCGCCCATTTCCCCTGAGGTCGTCACTCTCATCTTGCGATGGGTTGCGGGTATTTGGGCCCAAGAACTTGGTTGCATGAAGGCTATCCAAACTGCCTATTTTGCCTTGTTCTTCTACGAAGCCAGCAGATTGGACAACCTGTCTTGTCTGATCCAGGCCTATAACACCGCCATAGGCCTCATCGATTCTTATATGGCATACCCTCAATATATGCCATTCCCTTTACTGTCAGACACCACCGTTATTCATCGAATCTTTTTGCAATACCACAGTGAAACAGATCACCTGGTACCGCTGCTGCGCCACCACGACTTTAAAGCCTGATGGAACCTTCTCCCCCTAGGCATGCTGCCACCTACCGGTCTTCTATCAGATAACCCAATGATGGTTCTGCAGTTGATCCCACAGCCCGGAACAACCCCGTTGTCGCTGATTCCCATTTGTACATACACCTCTTCCCGCAGTAGAGCCGAGGCCCATCAATTGGCTGCTCCCATCATTAATCACAAAGCCATCACAACAACAATCAATACGATTCTCGCCGCGACCACACTTACTGTCAGGATGACCACTACGATAACTGCAACAATTATTGTAGCCACCCTCGCTTCGCTTCATCAGACCAACATCACCAACATCGCCATTGACTCGCCCTCCATTTTGTACACTAATTTTTTTCATTTTGTTATTTTTTCTCTTGTTCTCATCTCATTTCTCCCAGTTGTTTTGTCTAATCTCGTTTTCCACTTTATTGTTTTGTACTAGTTTTTCTCGCTGCCCCACTACTGCTAACATGGGACTACAGTCAGACGCGCCGACATGTTCTACCACCATACGTCCCCACGCAAAATTGTCCTTTCTGCTGCCTACTGCATCACCACATTTTGGTTTGTTCTGGGGACTGCCCTAAGGAAGTGGCCAGCCTCACCCTCCCATCGGCATGGACTCATATGCTGGTGCACTCCAGTATATCAGTGCCGAGGGAGTGATGACTCGGACTGCAGTGTTGCCAAACTATTCTGGCCTCGCTAATTGCGGACTGGGTCAGGAGGTCTCACCCTGCGTGCCTCCGACTTGGCTCAAAACACTACAATGACTCCGCCAGCCCCACTGTGTGCAGCCACCATGGTGACAGTCTGTAAGGGTGGAGTCCCTCTCTCTTGCCAGTTTTTGGTTCGTTTTTGTGATGATCGCTTAGGGCGATCTACCGCAAGGGGGAGGGGTGTTGTAGTGTGTTTCTGCTGAGTTTCATAATAGTTCGTCAAATTTTTGGAGACGCATGCAGGTTCAAATTGGAGCAAGCGATACGGACCATCTGAGGGCGTCTTACTGTAGTTCAGTTTTGGTGTTCTGCAGCGAGTTTTATGTGTGTATTGATGTTGATATATTTTCGCCTACTAGTGTGCGCCCCCGTGCGTTCTGTTGTATTTTCCAGCACGTGGGGTTCTTTCCTTATATTCTTGTCCACGTATTAGATTTGTACGTAAGTGGGTTAATTTCTGTAGGTAAAATCTTCAGGAGAAACTTCTCCTCTTTTGGACTAAGCTTTTGGGAATTCAAATTAGGAAACCAAAGGTTTTCTAATTAGGGTTATTTTACTGTAGGGTTTAAGTACTTATAAGAAGTTAGTTTATACGGTAAGCATGGTTGTTGGAAACACATGCATTAAGGACAATCCCTGGACCCAACTCCTGCCTGCCTTCATCCAAAGCCTCGGCCATATTTTCAAATACAACAAATAGTCAAAAAAATTGTCAACAAAATCTGTTTTCAAATCTCACTTGTCATCATAGAGGAGTTAACCGTCAATTTATAATCTAATGCTAAGTCATTACGGTCTTGGATAGTTTTCTGGAAAATTTCTTCCACAATGCTTGAAATTAGACTTCAACCCAGACATGCACGGCAAGAATTTTCCAGGTGGGAGGGTCCATGAACTTTTTTCCAGGGGGGTAGGGGGGTGGGTAAGCAAAAAAACAAGGAAAAAGTTCTGCAAGTCTGTTTTTCATACAAAATATGCACAAAAATCATCAAAAAATCCGTCTACGATTTTTTTCGGCCAGGGTCTCAGGTATAGGGTTTACCCCCCCCCCTATGTGCATGTATGCTTCAAACTCGAAGATTGCAATTTTTCCTCAATTTTAATGAATTAAAGGCTCTAAAAATAGAAGATTTGAAAAAGATCAAAAACATTTAAATAAAGCGTCTATGAGCATTTTTAAGCGAAAAAACGTCTAGGTGAAAATCGGGAAATAAACGTTTGACCCCTTTCCCTATTTGGGGAAAAGGCACAGGGGAAAAACAGTGACTATTAGCTGGTGGAAACTTCATTTTCAAGTAATGCCGAAAATCAGAACATTATGCCAGATTCGAACAATGCCAGACTATTAGAAACAGTGCCAGATCTGGCCATACCTGTAAGAGGTTCGATCAGTTGGGGGGGGGAGGGGGGAAGCTAAACCCGCAATTTTTTTGAGGGGGGTCGAAAATTTCCCCAAAAAGGCACTTTTTCGCCAATTTTTTCTAATTTTCCCAAGTTTGGGGGGGGGTTCCATAATTACAGGCATATATCTGTAAATGGGGGACGGTTGGGGGGGGGGGGGGGCCCACCCCGAACTTGGTCGAACCATATACCCAAATGTTGGAACCCCCACCCCCAACTTGGTCAGCCATATACCCAACACCCCCCCCCCCCCAAACTAGGAAAAATTGGAAAAAAGTGACTTTTTTTTGGGAAAATTTTCGAATCGGTTTACCCCCCACTGGTCGGGCAGGCCCTATGTAGCGCCCGGCGCTCTATAACAGTATTTCATTATTTTTTTTATTCAGCGCCCGGCGCTGCATAACCAAGCGTTATGATTTTTTTTTATTCAGCGCCGGGCGCTGAATAACCAGTGGCATAACACACGGTTATTCAGCGCCCGACGACGATAACTACAATAATCGAGACTTGAATTATTATATGCTGAAAATACTAACCTAATCAGCGATATTAGTGAACGAAAGTCACAAGTAATAGGGACCGCTTGCACCAGTGACGCTTGCACCAAGAGGCCCGACCCGTTCGGGGGATCCCAAAATTTGGGTGTGGGGGTCGAAAAAACGCAAAAAATTTCGAAAATTTTCCCAAAAAGCCACTTTTTTCCCAATTTTTTCCAAGTGTGCGGGGGGGGGGGTGGGTATAGGGTTGACCAAGTTGAGGGTGGGGGTTCCGATGGCTATAGGGTTCGACCAAGTTGGGGGTGGAGCCCTCCCACAATTACTGGTATGCCAGTGATTCCTGAACTATTCTAGGAGTTGCCTATGGATTTCCGTATTCATGAAACATGAGTGATTATAAGACGTAACAACATAATTCTCAAGGCTGAAGTTCAAGGAAGAGGCTTAATTTGATAATTTAATTTTGTGGATTTTCATCTGTGAGCTTCGAATAGTGTATGTCGAAATGAACTGAGATGACCATGTAGCAAATGACTAGGCATGGACGATGTACTGATGTTTTCAATCAGCCAGACACTGCGGTCGACCAACTGGATAACAAAAAAAATCAGCTAGAAATGGGCAAAACGGTAAAAATCACATTAATTTTGGATTGATGATAGACAACCGAAGATCAGAGATTTGGCCCTCAACCGAAAATCTGGATTCTTCAACCAGCAACACTGCGCATGACTCTAACTTAAAAAAAAACTAACACTAACACTGCGCATGACTCTAACATGAAAGAGCATGCTATCATAACAATCGCATATACTTGCAAACACAATATGGTTTTATCTGTAGTCAGTCCATACAGAAATTCGGTTGGTTCTCAAATCTTCTCCGTCTTTGCTGAGCCGAATCAGCTTAGAAAACCGGCTGTAGTACATTTATTTCGAAGAAAATAGACAAAATATAATCAAAGTTGATTGTCGGGCTTATTTCAGAGTCTATCAACAGCTCCCAAAGTCAGATTTTCAGATAGTAGTAAATATAATAATTTGCGGCGGCAATGTATAGCTAAATGTGCAATATAAATGCACCAGTTTTGACAAAACTAGCCACCCAGTGATCAATTCTTAGGACTTCGGGTAGGGGTAATACCCCCTCGTACCCCTCCCTATGGGACAGTCTGGACACTTTTGAGCAAAATAAAAATGAAATTATCATGTTGAACATAATTTTTTTCTCTGTACTGTTAGCCAGTTTTCCAATCAAACTGGCCCTGACTCAATTTTTGATCTGGGGCTACTTTCACAATTCACAAGTACGGTGGTTGTCTCGTTGTCCGCTTGCATCAACGACTTTTAGAAAGGTTGATTTTCTAGTGTTTCAGTAGTGTTCACATTCTTGTTTATAACATGTAAAAAGAATGTAATAATGTATTTCTTATCACGTGAAGAATGTTGAAGTGCATTTTAATCTCATGAATAGAAAACTAAAATTTTGCATAATATGACTTGCGAAGATCAGTAAATCTTCCCTTACAGATAAAGTTACTGAGAAAATTGTTATTATTCGTAAACTAAAATTCTCTGTAATCCTGTTTCAAATCCACAACAAATTTTTTCTCCCTACATTATTCAAGCGAAATACATCTACTGTAAGGCTTTAAGCAGAGCACCCCATAGGGGGAAACGGGATATTACTGCGGTCTCATGTTTGGATATTCATCTACCACCCCAGTAAGAATGACTTACTGGTGAAATGAGACAAAAATGGCCACAGGTACACAAAACTTTGGGGAGTGTCATAATGGGTAAGCCAATTTGAAGGAAATGAGCAAGCGGACACTTTTAGAAGAACTGCTATTGGATATTTTTTTAAAGTTCGTGGTCAGTATGAAAAAAGTATGTTTATCGTGTCTACAGGTTTGAAAATGTATCTATTGCATAAATGATTTTGATATATGAAAGTGAAAAACTTGACAGCTGTACAGAACCACTGGCTTTTGTAGGAGACAAACATATTTCGTTCCGTACAAAGATTTTCGTGGTATGTTTTTAGAAAGCACAAATACAATTAGTCGGAATTACAGTTTTCTGGCGCCTAGTGCAGGAATCTATGTTGTAATTCTTGGAATTGGAAAATCCGCTGTTTTTTCGAAATTATGTTTATTTGGGAAAAATGTTTAAAAAAGCTGAAAATGTTAATTATCGATGCACGAAAAACAATATTGGTGCGTTTTCTAACGTGAGCATCTGAAATTGGCCAACGTAGTGGGAAATAGTGAGTTGTTTTTCGAACATTGCTCTACACCTACTCTGGTTGTTAGTGCATGAATTGTGAAATTTCTATAGCTCATTGGCTTGGGTACGTGAAAACAATTATCAAAGTGACAACTGGAAATCTGCACAATAAAGTATCACTGAACCGCTACATTTTGGTGCAAGCAAAACCTTTATAGAGGTGCCCTGAACTCTTCTAAAGGTTCAGTGGTACCTATAAATAGAAGTAGGTACAAGAGAAAACGCCATTCAATTAGTTTTATTATTTTCTGTGGTGCAGTGTGTATCAGTTCTGTGGTGCAGAGTTTAGTACAGATCAATTTTTACGCCACTGAACCAATAAGAAAGGCTCAGATGCGTTTGGTACACCTAGCCCCTTGTCTGGTGCCGAGAACTAGTCCGTCTGGTAGTTGCCAGTTGAGCTATTTTCTATGTATATTATGATACTTTGACCATTTTTTCTAGTGCTTACTTCATGTGATTGTCAAGAATCTAATGCTTTCGTCATGTGAACAAAATATTCGCATTCGAGACTAGAGCTCCACACTGGGTACCCGAATTACCCGGGTACAAAATAAAAACCATTACCCGGGTATACTAGGGTACACGGGTAATTCGGGTACCTGTTTTGTATCACGTATAATATGTAGACTTGAGAGTAGAGGTGTATGCATAGTTTTTTTAGCCTCTTACAAGCCATGGCTTGTTGGACTGACAAAATGGCTTGTAGAATTTTAGTCCAACAAGCAAAAATGGCTTGTCAGAATTTTTTGAGTCATGTGTTTGATCATATCGGACACAGAAAAGGTGCATTTTAGAAGGTCATAATCTCAAAATTTTCTGGCGCTTCGCACTGGTTATAACTCAAATAAGCATTATTATTTATTTCCTAGCTCAGGCGCTGCTTCTAGCATGTCTACCTTCATTTATCATTTAATCTTTAACAGTTTTAATCATCTTAAACGTATTATCTCATGTTTTAATTGGTAATCTTCAATATTTCATCTTAATATTTAATGAAGATTCACATTTTTCCCTTGACACATTTTTCGAGAAAGATCAATACGTCAAGTCTGTAAACTTTTTGAAGTGATTATTCCTTTCTCAACGTAAAATCAATCCAAAAGCTTCATGGAAGTAGTTTTCGGAAACTTCTACTCTTCTTGCTCATATCTATTTGGCCAAGTTCATTAGAGTGTGTGAATAAATTATAGATTTTAAAATTTTTAAAACATGAAATTCCAGAAATTACGACCTTTGAACAGAAAATTCGAAACTAATTCTTCAAACAAGTGGTTGGAAAATTGATTTTCCAGTATCGCAGAATGTCAATACCCAAAAAAATTTTCCGGCGTTTCAGGCAGGAAAGATTAATAGCTTTTTTGGGCTCTCACTTGTCATCATAGACGACTTAACCGTCGATTTCTCATGTAATTCAAAGTCATTATGTTCTTGGATAGTTTGCAGGAAAATTTTTTCCACAATGCTTGTAGATTAGACTTCGATCAAACTCAAAAATTTCAAATGTTTCCTGAATTTTTATGAATTAACAGCTCTAAAATGTTATTGAATAAATGTTGGATGACATCTCTTTTTTGATCGATTGCCGTGATGCTCAATATATACTTTCTTTAAAAAATAAGCTAGCATTGGAATTTATTCACGTATACTGATATTATAAAATTGGCTTGCAAAAATTTGGAATGGCTTGTAAAATTTAAGGTCAACAAGCCACTTGGCTTGTGACTCGTAGGTCAAAAAAAACCCTGGAGGTATGCAAATTTTGCTTTGTCTCGTCAATAATATTGAGCTATCGTGATGTTATGTGTAGTATTTTGCAGCCTAGGTGCGTCGATGATGTGTATCAATCATCATCTCTAGCATTATATTCGCAATATACCTACCTATGCAGCCTATTGTATACAACAACACAACTAGTGTTTCAACACAAGTGTTGAAAAATATTATGTAGTAGGGACTACCGAGTGTGTGTAATGCATCATTCTATTTTCAGTGTATCTGTCTAATATTATATATGTACATTAACATTACAACTCATTTTAACATGTACCCGGGTATTACCGGGTAATTCGGGTACTCGGGTACGAAATTTTGGTCGTGTGAAGCTCCATTGGTAATACATATGGAATAAAATTAATCCTGAACCTGTTGAAAAAGAACTACTCTAGGAGTGTTTTGTGCAAGTGAACAAGCAAGTAATCCTGAACTCCTGACCTCCTAATACAGGGCAAAATAACATTGTTGAACTTCTAGGTTGCTGCTAGCAGAACTTGATGAATAGAAAGATCACCAGCACTTGGAATGTGTGCTCTGTTAAATTTTTCCATGACTTGCTTCACGATTTTCAAGCTTCGCTGTACACCCACCAAATGATAAAAATCGTATCCTTGATGAGAAACTGTTTTTGACTAGCCAATTTTTTATTTCTAAGCAGATTGCAATTCGTGTTCAATCATTTTCGAGACTCCAGCAAAAGTCCAAAGATCTAATAGGGGTGAAAACTGCGAGTTATAGTCACAGTAGTAGAAACGTTATATTAGAGTCTGGTTTTAGAAATAGACTTGCGTTGTATATATTGCAACGAAACTAATGAGGATTAGATTAAAATCATATTCCTTAACCACAAATCACTTGAAAAAATCCAATTGTAAGCTGTCAAAAAATTCATCCTTAACCGGACCGACTGCAAGTGAGCAGACGTAGTTTGATCGCAGTTCAGAGAAGTTTAACCGAATCTGACGCGTACATACTTCGAAACAACACATTATGGATGATGGAACTCATATTTTGATGAAACATAAACTCTACGGGTGCAACGCGAAAAGTATGTTGTAACATAATAAAACCGGGCGCTGAATAACCAACGTTATGATAAAATGTTATTCACTATTCAGGGCCCGGCGCTGTTTAAAAAAAATTAACATGCTTGGTTATTCAGCGCCGGGCGCTGAATAAAAAAAACAAAGACGGAAGGATATTCAGCGCCGGGCGCTGAATAACCACTGCCCACTGGTCGGACCTCTTACAGGTTGGATCTGGCATACCTGTACTCATACCTGTAAGACCTCCGACCCATACCTGTAAGACCTCCGACCAGTTGGGGGGGGGGGGGGTAGGAAAAAGTCGAAATTTTTCCCAAAAAAGGCCAAAAAACATACACTTTTTGGCAAATTTTTTCCCAACTGGGGGGGGGGGTAAATGATTTTGGGTACCCCCAAGTACAGGTATGGGTATGAATATGCCAGTGTCGCTGGTTAACACTGATCCGCGGCCTTCCCACCCGACTCAACTGGCAGTGACCGCATCGTAATACAGTAAACTATCACGAGATTAGTAAAGTAATAACCTGTTCTCATGATGATAATCCGAACACACAACTACGTTGTCAAACGCACCATTTCGTCAACTCGTAAACGTAATAATTAACTGAGAAAAATTGAGTAGACATGACAAAACTTAAGATTACATTAAAATTTTAAACGTATAATCCGAAAATGAAGAAACGCGATTAAAAAGCTACAAGATTTAAAACTCCACCGAAAAACAATAAATATACAGCAAAACACTCGGAAGTTCAAGGAAATCTAACAGATATCCCGTAAAAAGTATGACAACAAAAAACAACCATGAGTCGAGGGAAAGGCAATAAAATTGTAAAAACGGAAAACCAGAAAATGCACAAAAATATGAATTGTAACAAAACGGAAACAAACGAAAAAGAGAACAAAATTTTCAAAAAATACCTATCTTAAATCCATCGATGATTGAATGAAACGACACGAGGCCGATCAGAACCTTCTTTGATCAACGGTTTGTGATTTTCGCGCCCTTTAATTCGATGAATTTTGATCCAACAGATTTCGCAATAATATTGTAGACAGGTGATATTGGGACAGAAAAACGGCGCATATTTATTATGGCATAAGGCTCCGTTACATTCGTCACAAACTTGATCGTCCAAGACGTACGGTTTCACTTCGGCCTACAAGAATGGATGCGCATGTTTTACGTGGCCGCATGTGGAGCAGGGACCGCCCAAATAAAGCAGACTGAATTTGAAATTAAAAAAGAGTCGTTCGTAGCTTTATGTTTTGTCAGGAGAATGCAAATGAGACAAATGATAGTGATAACTAGTGCGTCATTACTGATTGAGAGTCATAGCCTCTGACCCTGCTGGTCGCACTTCATAACGAAGAAGCTATTGGATAACGAGTCAACATTGAAGTCACCGGTGAGAGCAGATATGCGCGGCAAGAATTTTCCAGGGGGAGGAGGGGTCCTCGAACCTTTTATCAAGGGCGTGAGGGGGGTGAGCGAGCAAAAAAACAAAAAATATTCCAAACATACCTGGACAAACTCTATCGGTTCATCTGGTACCAGCCAGCACAAACAGTTGGTTGGTTTCTGAATCGTTTTGATGGTTGCCATGCCAAATAAGGGTAGGGAACCAGATGCATAGTAAATTTATCTTGCAACAAATGGACAGGATGCGATCTCTCAAGTATATTCAAGAGTCTACACACTTTTTACGACATACCAGTGTACTCAGTGGAAAACCTGGAAAGTCAGAAGAAAAAATTACGAAATTGGAAATGTCTGAGAAATTGAAAAAGTGCATTTTTGTGCTCTCTAAAAGATCAAAATTTCCTGTTGCCTCGTACCGATTTTTATTCATCAGATTTGGCTTGAGCACGACACTCCGAAAGTCAAATACTATTATCCAATTAACATTCAATTTGATTTTTCTGTCGATCTTATTTACATATTTTCTCCCTCAGTGAGTGTTATAAATCATGATAGTTATAGACAGATTAAAACAGGAAAAATCACTGCGATTAAGATTTTGCTGTGTTACTTTGTACATACATACTTTTTACCATTTTACAACTGGGTTAAAAAATCTGAAAAAAATGAAAAATTCTGGGAAAATGACCTGGAAAACCCTCAGAATTTCACTTTGAAAATTTCTGTCCGAGACAAACATTCTTAACTCCACACAAAGATCTTATTGATATCTTTATTCAAAGTACAAAAAGATTTTGTCGGCATTACCTGGTCGGAAAACACTTTTCCTCTAAGATCAGAAAACACCGCAAATTTTTCTGGCGCGGTTTTTACTTCATAATTTTTCAGAATGGTTCATCCAATGTTTCCCCCGTTAATTTTGAAGCGAAACCCTTTGGAAAATATGAATTGTGATGCATTTTTGAACATGAGACTGAGTCTGAATTTAAAAGCATCATGGAAGCAATCTTTAAAAATGGCAAGTTTGAGTAGAAGTTTTTGAAATTATGAAAGTATGAGTATTTTTTCCAATTTTAAATTGAGAAATGTTTTCGAACAGAAAATTTGAACCTTCTTATGTTTCTTGAATAAGTTATCAGGAAATTGATTTTCCTGCATGAAGCTGCATTCTTCAATACTGTGTACTTTTGTGCCATACAAAAAGGTGTTTTCCGCACACTCTTTTTGGGCTGTGCGAAAAATTTTTTAGAATTTTCCGCACAGAATGGAAATTTTTTTTGGTCGTTTCTACTGCTGAAGGTGCATTTTAGTGCAATTTAGAAGGTCAAAATCTCAAGACCTTTGGTTTTTTCTTCAAAAAAACGTCAAGTCACAAATGCCAATTTTACAGTAAGTTGAATGAAAAAAATGTGTGTCCCCCTCGGAAAAAATTCCTGGCTATAGGCTTGATCTCTACAATACATTTTTCAACATTTCAGTAGCTCCTGTGTTTAAAAATTTTCCGGTGCTACGCTCCGAAAGAAATAAATGTGCATGGTTTTCATGAATTGAAGTTCTTCATCTCATTTATCAATCAGTAATCTGAAGTATGTTCAGATTTTGTTGGAAATTGAGATTTATTATTGATCTTCATGAATTCTTTCTCTCGCCTGAAGTTTTCTGACGTTTCTGAACACAAATTTTGTCACTGAAAAATGACGAATACGTGATTCTCAACTGAAAATGTAACGCTTTTATTGTAGGCATAAGGGTTGAAAACACTCATTTTTCCAGCGTTCTAGAACATCAAAATCTAGAAATTAAGTTAATTGAAAAATCAATTGAAATCTATAGATCTGCAGCTCTAATCACAGAAATGACAGCAGCAATTATTAATTTTGCTCAAACAATTTAAAATAATGTTTTTGAGCGAGAAAAACAAATAATTTTCAAGCTTTTCCTGGCAATCTACATTTCTGCTCAATTTCGAATGGAAAACATTTTCACGTGCGGAAAAATTCTTGAATCATTTCAGCGTGGTGCGGATGAAAGCGTGCCGAAATAACCCTGACCTGGAAGAAGGTTTGTGCAAAAATACACTCAAAATCATGGTTTTTATAGTACAAAAATTTTTTGGCTGGCCTTTGTACATGTACAAAACATGTACAAAACATGTACAAAAAAAGTGTACATGTACAAAAAGACTCGTACAAATAAAACACTGGAGTTACACCTATTTTTAATTATAAACGAGATAATAACTAGCTCCGAATCAAGCCTTGCACACCCTGACGAATTCATGAGGATCAAAATCAATGTGTCACCAATTGAAAATTTCAATCAAAAAAATATACTGCTCAATGGCCCAGTTTGCGAAGTGATGATCCAACCATACGAGCAAAAACCAAATCATCAGATAACAATATATATACTCGTCTGCTTAAGCAGATACCTATAATTAGGGGGCCCAAACTTGGTAGAACCCCATACTTAAATGTTGGGCCCCCCTAATTCGGGAAAAATTAGTTTGTTCGGCCTTTTTTTGGGAAATTTTCGAAATTTTCTGTTTTTTTGTAGACTCCCTCAAAATTATGGGACACCCACCCTAAAATTTGGGGCTTATCCCCTCCCCAAGTGATCGGATCTCTTAAAGGTAATGCTTGAACAATTATATCACCATTAACTCATGTATAAATGCTTCACTAGATTCCATTGGTAGTTGGAGATGGCTAATTCCTTGATTTATTGGTTTCGTTTACTTGATGTCTGATTGATTCCCTTTTTATCTGATTGCTTGATTCTTCAGTTAATCAGTTTGATTAGTTGAGATTGGTTTCCTCATTAGCTGGTTCATTGACATTGTGATTCGTTTGGTTATTTCTTATCCGGCTGTTAATTTGCCTGATTCAACTAAACAGCCAGTTGAGGAATTACCTGAAAATTATAATTACTATTATTACGTTTATTCACCTAGTGAATCAACCAACCAACAAGGAAATCAAAGTAAGTTGCTTTTCCTTGATGGTTGGTTGATCTCCTTGCAATTGAATTTCGGTTTATTCCCAGATTAGTGGTTAGTTGATTGATTTCCCGATTCACTAGGTGGTTGCTTGGTTGATTCCTTGATTGACTAGTTGGTTGGCTCATTGATTCTCTGGTTGATTGGTTGATCTCCCGATTGGTTGGTTGGTTCACTGATTCCCTGATTCTTTAGTTGTTTTGTTCATTGATTCCTTGGTTGGTTGATTGATTTTTCGATTGGTTGGTTGATGCTTCAGTTTGTTAGTCGGTCAATTCGTTGATTCTCTGGTTGGCTGGCTGATCCCTTGGTTGGTTGGTTCATTAATTCCCTGGTTAGTTGGTTGATTTCCTGATTGGTTGGTTCACTGATTCCCTGATTGGTTGGTTGGTTCATTGATTACCTGGTCTGTTGGTTGGTTAGTTGATTCCCTGATTGGCTAGTTAATTGATGCCTCGATTGTTTAGTGGGCTGATTCATTGATTCTCTGGTTGGTTGGCTAATCTCCTGGTTGGATGGTCGCTTGGTTCATTCTCTGGTTGGTTGGTTGATTGCCTGATTCGTTGGTTCATTGATTCCCTGGTTGGTTGGTTGATTCCCCGATTAACTAGTTGGTTGATTCATTGATTTTCTGGTTGGTTGGCTGATCCCCTGGTTGATTGGTTGGTTGTTTCCCTGATTTGTTGGTTGTTTGTTTCTTTGATTCCCTGGTTGGTTGATTTTTTCCCTGATTGGTTGCTTGGTTGATTCCCGGGTTGGTTGGTTGATTCCCTGGTTGATTGGTTAGTTGTTTCCCTGATTGGATGGTTGGTTGCTTCATCGATCCTCTGGCTGGCTGGTTGCGTCCCTGATTGGTTGGTTGGTTCATTGATTTTATGGCTGGTTGTTTCCCTGATTGATTGATTGGTTCATTGATTCCCTGATTTGTTGATTAATTTACTGATTAGGTGGCTCACTGCGATTGACTGGTTCACTGATTCCCTGACTAATTGGTTGGTAGTTGATTCTATGGTTGCTTGGCCGATTCCGTGTTTACTTGGTTGACCTTTGAATTCTCGATTACATTTTCTCGATTAAAATCGGTTCATACAAAAAACATGATCTGGTGCTGAGAATCAAGTCATCTGGTGCCGAAGTCGCGTGATCTGGTACCGAGTTGCATCCAGTTGAACCCATTGTCGAGGTACGATTCCAAAAGCATGTTTTTGATATAAAATATGCATAAAAATGATCAAAAAAGCTGTCTTGAAAAAAGTTCCGTGGGTATTTGACGATTTTTTCGGGCCAGGTTGGTGTCCAGGGTCTCAGGTGGGAGGGTTTACTTATGTGCCTATGTTTACCTAAGTGCATGTATGGGTGAGAGGAGGCGGTCCCTCACCTCACCTATTATATACGGATATGGGTGAAACAGATAGGTAGTCATTTTGGAATCATTTAATTGTTAAGATTGAAAATTTTTGTCAATATTTCATACCTTGAACGATATTATCCATACATGTAATTGGGGGGGGGGAAGTGCTATAGGAACCACCCAGAAATCATAGGTCATATCGCTAGCCATTGGGCGACCGCCCCCAGGATTTTCCAATCCTATGGCTAGCCAAATGGTAGCCGTAGGAACCCCCATACTTTTGGCCGGAAAAATACTGAAAAATGTTAATTTTTTGACGAAAAATGTGAATTTTTGAATAAAAAATGGTCAAAAATGTGAATTTTCCGTGCGCTTCGCGGCATGAATAGATTTTTTCGGTCTTTTAAGAAAAATTTACTATTTTTTGAAATATTTTTTCCTTGAGAGACCCCTCACCCCAAAATTTTGGGAATTACTGACCCCCGGCCCAAAAAAAGTCGTCCGACCCCCCCAGACCCGGGGGTTTCCGTTAAAGGTTCTTATTTTTTCGTAATCTAGATTTTATTCGATTTCCTTTATTCGTTGTTTTCTCTTGTCATTCTATTTACTATTTCTCATGTTTCTGATGGCATTCGTTTGGCTTTCTCAGTGTCTTATGTTTTCCTTTCATAAAGGATGGGCCGAAAAACGCCCCCCCCCCCCCCCAAACAGCTAGAATGTTCGGATTTCTCCTATTGTCCGTGACCTATTTTGATGCTCAAGCTGTGTCTTATGTTCATTCCGTCTTGGCGGCCCTCTTGGCTTCATTTCTGTCTCAACTCGACGCACATGCGATGGAAGATAAATTAGTAAACCAATTTTAAAGCGTGATAAATAATACATACATTCCGATCATACTTGTATCGGAGTGAAGTGCCACAGGAACCCCACAGAAATCGTTGGCCATATGGCTAGCTATTAGGCGATACCGCCACCGAAGTTGCCAATCCTATGGCTAAACATATGGTAGTCATAGGGACCCCATACGTTTTGCCGGAAAAATTCTAAAAAATTTTGTTTTTGATTTAAAATGTCTGTTTTTGAACAAAAAATTCTATTTTCAATTCAATTTTCTCTATATCAATTTTCTCGGCGCTTCGCGTCGGGAATACATTTTTTACGATCTTTTCGACGAAAATTAATATTTTATGTCATGAACTGTTTGGGACCTATTTGATGAAAAAATTTTTGGGGAATCGGTGACCCACGGCCCCAAAAAAGTCGTTTGACTCCCAACCCTTGGGGAATAGGACTCCGTTACATGTACGATTTCAATGTATTTACAATACATACGTAAGTACTCTGAATTTCGTGGCTAGAAGGTTACCAGAATTTCAACTAAATCGATCATCAACTGCATTCCGGTAGCAGAGGTCCCCAAGGTCAGATTTTTCAGATAGGTGTTAAATTGAAAATTTGTGGGGGTAGTGTAGCTAAATGTCTATTAAACACGTCACTTTGTCTCAAAATTAGGCAGCCAGTGATCGATTTTGAGGACTTCAGGTAGGGGTAACACCCCCGTCATACCCCTCCCCATGGGGCAGTAATAATCCGAATATGGACACAGGATTAATGATTAACTAATGATCAAAACAGACAACTGTATCAGGGATTTGGGTATCATGTTATCGGAAAATCTGCAATTCAATTAAATATCAGTGCAATAGTAGAAAATGTTTATTTTTTACTCTATCACATTTTCAGAAGTTTTGATAGTAACAATGTTTTCCTACCAACTAAAGCCTGTAAAATTTATGTGGGATCTTTACTTGAATACAGTAATACTGTATGGTCAACCTCTCACCAGCTCATTTTTGATCATGCACAGCAAAATATTAACTTTCAATATGGCATTTATAGTTTCTGATTCGTTATCATCACGTTTTCGTCAACCGCTCACGTTTTTTTCCTTCAATGTCCTCGATTAATGTTCTTTTTTTATTATTATGCTGCTGCAATAAATATCCTTACTCTTATTTTTAAATGCAATTTTGCAATGCACTGTTACTCGCATAAAAAACTGAATTTATTCGAATTACAGAGTGCACAAAAAAATGTTATACAAAACATGGTTATTTTTTTATCACGGTACAAATGAAGTTGTGCCTGTGCCAATAAAAATTGTAGTCATGCCAAGAAAAAGTAGTACAAATTAATGAAAGTTAGCGGCCGTGCTAATGGGATTGGTGCTAAAAAACTCTATGACAAAGCATTTCCTATAAGAGTATCATGCCTTCACTGCATTATATGCTAAAAGCACAATATATAAATTAAAATATATGCAAAATGACCTATTACAAAAAATATATCCAGAGTGGAAGTCGTAAAATTTCAGATGAATGAACTTAATCGACAACTGATTGAATGAATACATTTAAAAATCTAGCTCTCAGCAACTGGATCTCGGAATAAAGAGTAAACTTTTAGAATGTTTCTTGATGTTCATAGATGACAACGTTAATATCATCAACCTAGCTAACATAACATCAGCAGTGAAGTAGAAATCCTAATTACTCTTCGAAAAATATTAAACATTAATACTTACAGTACAGATACAAAACACACTAAGACGTAAATACAATGATGCTAGACCTCATAAGAACCGCACTTCTGCCAAATCCACTTGAATTATGTTAATGCTTAAAAAGAGCGCTAAGCGCCGGAAATTTCGAGATTTTAAATCTCTAAAACATAAACTTAAAAACTTACAATAAAAAGAACTATATCACAAAAATCCCAATCGAAATTCCCTGACTTTTTCAGGTACTTCAGGTTGACTGGACACCCTGAAAGAGGTAATTGTCGGATCAAACGAAGATCTTTAACTGGTTAATTATGAAAATGTTCGTGTAACTCACATCCTATAAATTCAACCACTTGGCAAGCGAAATGAACTTACTCGTTTATCAATATCAGCTATTTGCAATTGCACGAAACGACCGGAAATAGCAGCAATATAGCTTTTGTCGTTGTTGAAGCCGACTCGTCCGGCGCCTTTGGGATATTTGAGTTCGGGATCGGTGTCAATGCCAGCGTAGCACACGCCGCCGTAGGTTTTTTCCATAATTGTGGCTAACTCGGCTTAAATATTAACATCTTTAGTGGCTAGTTAACATTTATTTTCAGACATGACGCCCGCAATATATACTAAATTTTTAAGTCTTTTCAGATCCAATAAATAAAAATTCTCAATCCAACTCTCTACTAAAAGTCATGATTAAGAAATGAAGTGCTCACATGCCGTATCTATCATATATATACATCCACATACATATAAGTACTGAATTTGCATAGCCGGAAGCGATATACAACTCTGAGGTGAGCTAAACGATTCAGGAGTTCTGTTTGCTGCTGCATTATATTTTGACAGGAAAACAAATGTTGTAACGCAGCTATGTCTGGATTTAAAGGATATACTTCAGTCTGAGCATGCGTCAGCCAAAGCCACTGAACAAAAATTTGGATGACACAAACTGTTCTTGAAACAGAAAACAAAGTTTAGGTGTTTAAAAACTAAAAGATTTCAAAAAAGAATTTTTCCGCAATAAGTTTTTACCGAGTTTTCTACATGGTCTCACTGACTTGCCCAAAAAAATGCGCGAAGTAGGTTGCACAAATTTTATGTATTGATATAATAAATGACCATACTTCCAAACCATACGTTTAATTGCGGGGGAGGGGAAATGATATAAAAATCGACCCCAGAACTCATCGGTCATATAGCGACCGGGGAACGGCCACGATATACGTCAATTCTCTAACGAAAATGAAGCTAGATCAACTAAGATAATGAAATTTTATCCCAGTGAGTGATGACGTTGGGAAGCAGATACTTCGGGCATTTCCCACTTTAAATTGCCAACCAGTAAAACATATATTTAACGACTTTGATAATAGTAATAAAAAGAGAATTGAAATGATCCGTCTCTCTTGAATCAGATTGGTGACAGAGAAGGTTCAAGTCTACCACGGCCAAAGTGACATCAAACATGCTCATAAGTACGCACTAGCTAGCAACCAATTCTCATCTGTAAGTTGAGTGAATGATATCGAAGTACTTTTGATTTTATTGGCTATACACGCTTGACAGGGTTTTTAGGGCTATGGCTCCTAAAAATTTAGCGACACAAGCCGAATTGGCTTGTAAAATTTAGAGCGTAACAACCAGACAACAATTTAGAGCGTACTTGGGGGGGGGTTGGGGGGACCCCCCCAACTTGGCCAACCCTGTACCCAAAATCATTTCCCCCCCAACCCCCCAGTTTGGAAAAAATTAAAAAAATTTTCAAAAAAGTGTATGTTTTTTGGCCTTTTTTGGGAAAAATTTCGACTTTTTCCTATCCCCCCCCAAAATTTCGGATTTACCCCCCCCCCCCCAACTGGTCGGAGGTCTTACAGGTATGTACCCAACCCACCCCCAGTTTGGAGAAAATTAAAAGGTTTGCAAAAAAGCATACCTGTAAGACCTCCGACCAGTGGGGGGGGTAGAAAAAAGTCGAAATTTTTCCCAAAAAGGCCAAAAAACATACACTTTTTTGCAAATTTTTTTAATTTTTTCCAAACTGGGGGGGGGTTGGATGAATTTGGGTACATGGTTGGCCAAGTTGGAGGGGGGGGTACCCAACCCCCACGTACAGGTATGGTTATGTATGAATGAATGTTTGACTTTGTATTGTTTTTTATCGTATTTGACATGGATTATTTCCACAAAATCATTTTCCGTCCATTAAAATTTTCGATTTTCGTGAGCATAAAATTTTTGCATTGCGAAAATGATTATGACATCACCAGTATGGATGGCAGGGGTTCTTGCTGTCTGAAGAAACCATCCAAATTCTTTGTTGGTTGCTTAATTTTTGAATTTTAGTCTGCTCGACTGAAAACAGATTAAATTCACTGGAAACACTAGACCTTCAATGCAGGAAATACATATTAAAAGTATTCATTATCCGACGCTATAGAGTAACAAAATTTTCTTCCGGCGCTAAGCACCGAAATTAATTACCGACATTCAAGTGCAAAGTAAAATACCTATGGCGCTTTTTATGCTTTAGACAGTTTGAAAACAATCTCTTCTGATAAATCATTATGATTGGTACTGGCTACAGATATATTAGATCGAAAATGGAGGTAGAATGTTTGACTTCTTCCGCCAACCAAATGGTGAAAAGATCATGATCGGTCATTGGTAGTTGCAGAAGAATGTGCTGGAAAAATAAATTTCCCGACTTTTTAGAGGCTTCGAAATCAAAAATTTTTCGGCGCTAGGCGCCGAACAAGTTACTTTAGCCATAACTCCCGTCTAAAATTGGGACTATGCACACGTATGATTAAGTCGCCAATTGTCAATCTCAACCGAATAATTCTATAACTAAAACAGATATTTTCAGGCTATAAATGCCAATTTTCATAAAAAAGGAAAATAATATGCAATATGGAGACATGCGCAACCGTCAGGTGAATAACTGAATAATTTTTACTATACTTTGGTCAAGCGATGCTCCAAATGCAAAACTTTATATACCCTCCCGGTCATAGATGCGCACAAGGGGGAGAGCCCAGGGATTATCCCCGGGTTAGGCCCTAGGTCAGGGATTTACTGTCAGTCAATTTTGACCAACCAGTCTTCAGCTGCACAATTAGTGGTTGCATACATGCATACGGTCAGGGGTTCCAGAATATAGAAAATGACCAAAATTCGTCCTTTAGTAGTTTTTTTAGAAATCAGGTATGTAGTAATTTTTTACTTTAAAATTAAATTTTATTGCATTTTGTATCAATAATTACTCAACAAAGTTGTTTGCTGACATTAATCATAAACTGTGTTTTAAATTGATCTTTCCTGTAATCTAATGCTTCCAAAATGTTTGTTGCATTTTACTTTGCCAAACTTTTGGCGTATAGTAAACTTTTGCCAAATTTTTGGCTAGTAAACTTCTGGCAATTTTTTTAAGGTAGGGTAAATCCATACCATGTGTGCAAGTATGAGTGGCAGCAAGTTTTTTGTGGTTGTCTAATAAACAGGTTGTCGTGAACACATAGACTTACTGTTTAGTCAGCAAAGAATGAGGTCAGGGATTTACTATCTGACTTTTGTCATTTAGGTTCTGTTGTCACTGGCCAATGAACATTAAAAGAACATTAAAAGTGCCAGTCAGTAGAAATAAGCGAACATCATGTTGGTATCCTAAATAAACTGTACTTTTATAAAATTAGGAAAAAAAGTTGCTAGCCGACGATTTTAGGATTTATCCCCAGCCTGAAACAGGTAGTGAAACATGTATGCTCCTGGTCGATACAATTTTTAGAAAATGCCAAACCAACTCCCTATGCTGTTCTCTGATGGAGATCGCAGATTTGCCGAACATGTTGCAGAAATAGACTAGTGATAAAAACCCATCATTTGGAACTGAAAACCATCACTTTTTCGAAGAAAATAGTCATTTTTAAACGAAAGAAAATGGCACAAAATATCAATTTTTCGAAGTTTCGCACCATAATACATATTTGACTTTTTAGAAAAATTCGCTATCTTCTGAACTATTTTTTGGACACTTCAGGCAAAAAATCGAATCATTTTCCCATCAATGATCCAATAAAATTATGGGCCATCGATAGTAACTAGACCTTGGAGCTCTGTTACGAGCTTATGTCCCAAACCATGAGTTTTTGGTTAATTTTTACTACGATATATAGGTCAACTGAAGCGATGAGCAAGTTAGATTGAATTCTGGTTACGAGATTATAGTTAGACATCACAAAAAGCCGGAAAGAGTTAGAAAAATTACAAGCTTTCAATGGTCGAGGAACACCACCGACGAAAACGGTTTTACGGGCGTCCAACGGTAAATTCGGATTGACCACAAAATTCGCATCAGATAAAACCCAAGGTCGAAGTTGAACCTGAAGCAATGTCCACCACATAAGCAAAATAATAAAGCAGGTAAAGTTTAGATGAAAACCAGCACCACGAAGCGCAGTTAGCATTTAAGTACTTATTAACAGGGTACGATGTAAATAGGAGTTAAAGTTGTAAAAGCTGCGAAAAAATACTTTCTTCGATTATGGAAAAGAACTTGAGGAAAATGAATAAAGATGGAAAAACAAACGTTCTTACCGATTTACATTTCATCGTGGGACTCGAAACGGCTAAAAAATACTTATCGCCTTCGCGAGAACAAGAATTGAGCAACATGTGAACGGATCCCTCTAATTCGAAAATCAAAAAGGCGTAGCCTAAATAAAAGTTAGGCCAGTTAAGGGTCGAAGGCTACAAAGAGAAGCACAAGCGATTCCAAAAAACCATCGTTGTGAAATGAGTATTCTGAAAAGACTTTTGCTCTTTATCCTAAAACTCCTATAGATAAAATTCTAAACTTTCTGTTCGGAGTGAAACCAGAATCATGAAGCAAAGCATTCCTTTATGAAATTCGGTAGATTATGTATGCGTGAACGAACGCATTTTTATCAAATTTGAATTAAGGTTCATAGCGATTTCAAAAAACGAAATTCCTGGCTTTTTCACCGTTTTCCTTTTTCAGAAATTAGAGCGCACGACAATAGAGCGCAGGAACATTAGAGTGCATTTGAAATAATCTATGTTTTCGAATCAACGTTCCCTGGTCCGCAATGAACGCGAATTTTAAACTGTTTTTGACCATAAAAAATACTTAGCCAGCGGCTTTATTTAAAAAGCTGACAAAAACTGCGTGTATATTTAGAATGCGAGTTAGAAATTCGAGATGAATTAGAAAATAACAAAATAAAACAATTTGATTCAAATGTTCAAATGTCAAATATTTGCGATTTTTTTATGTCTTTCGCAACTTTTGTATGAACGATTTACATACCCCATCCTTTTACTAACTACTCGAACAAGCATTGATTTCGCCGTTTATTTACTCACAAAGTGTTTTTACAAACGGAGATAAGAGGTAACTCCACGGTATTTTCACCATTATCTAAAAATACGAATCAACTTTAAAACACATGTATGTACCCTAGTTTTGGAAATAAGCTCGCGCAATTTTTTTGTGGACAAATTTCATAAAATTGATGGCTGAACTAAATATTGTTAAATCTCGGAAAAATCGAGATTAACTTATTTTTGATCCGAAAATTTAACGCATGATAAATACATACGGTTTTTGTTTTGTTTGATCACATTGAACTAGTTAAGAAGCCTGAAAATATGGACTGAAATGTAGTTATTTTTCAAATTATTTCATTTTCGTTTTCTTTTGTTTTGCTCTGATCCAATCTTTTTGTGCTCTATTGTCTCTGCGCTCTATTGTCCTTGCGCTCTACTGTCCTTGCGCGCTATTGTCCTGCGCTCTAATGTCCCTAATCCCTACGCTCGATTTTCCCGCGCTCTAATGTCTCGATACCGGTTTATCGTTCCTTATAGGAAGTTGGAACACAGTGAAAAAACCAACCCAAGCACGTTAGAAACGGGAATCTTTTTGACCTTCCAGATTCCTGAAAATTTCAACAGTAAAAAATGACCGTCGAAAGCCAAGAACAAGGTTGCTTGGAATCACAGAATGACATTGATGAAAACAAAACAACGATCAGGTAACTCATAAAAAGTTCACAGAAGCGATAAAATTATTGCCAAGGTGGCCGGCAGTTTCCCAAAATGAAATTTCCGGTTACATCATACTTTTTTCCCGGATTTTAAGTACATATATAGTATCATTACAGAACAATGTTGCACGTCAAGAAATCCGAAGCTTTTCAACAAAAATGTTATTCAAATTTTTAAAATATTTTTTTTATTCACCTAGAAAACGCGGAAATCCCGGAAGGTAGTGCTGAACACGGAACAAATTTATCACCCGGGTAATTATATAAGGTATTAAAAGATAATGTAAATGAAGTATGTTATCATAAAATATCAGTAGAACAGAATGAAAATGTAAATTATTAATCAGTATGTGTAAAATGCAAATTTTGTGGCACAAAAAAATAAAATAAACTTCAACAACGTTTTATTTCCAACGTATTTTCTTTTTTATTTCCAACAAATGTCAGGCAAACTAAATTCCGTCTTACATAATTATCAGTAGGAATAAATATATAGGACACAATAAAATAACAGACCCGACAAGATTGTAATATCCTAATTATCAAATCATAAAATGAGTTAACAAATTGAGGAGTAAGATTAGACTAGGCCAAGTATCGTGCAGTTGAGAGGAATGAAATTTAACATGACAAAAGGTAAGGCAGTCAAAACGAAAAGATGACGCAATAGTAACGCCTATTGCACAATGCTATACAGTAAAGATTGTTAATCTGTCAACTCAAATTCATAATTGAATTAAAAACTGTCACTTCTGGATTTTGAGACTACATGTCAAAATTTATTCCGTTTTATGATGTCCAATTTTATTATTATGAAAATTTATCAATAATTGAAACAGGTACTCGAATTACCCCGGTAGCCGGGTAATACCGGGGTAACGTTTTATTTTTGTACCCGGGTACACGATGTTCAGCACTACCGGAAAGGTCATTGTTATGCTGTAGTTGTTTTTACTGAAAAATCAACCGAATTGTGAAGTTGAGAACATCAGAATTTTCCGACGCACCGATTTAAAATCTGGATTTGGCTGAAGTGCGGTTCTTAGGATTTCTGGTACAATTACTTAATTAACATTAGTAACGCCTCTCGGATATTTTTTGACGTCCGGACATCCGATTTTTTGGAGAGTCCGGATATCTGGTCATATAAATTTGACAAAATCGACTTGTGCTCGCTGTTTTTCTAATGAAATTCTATGGTCGGTAGAAGTTGGAAAGAATGTACGATTTCATTCGAATGAAATTATTGAAAAAAAAGCATGAACACCACTTAAAATGTAGCTGTTAGCATTATCTATGCATCGGGAAAATTGAAAAGCAAGCTTCTTTAATGCTTTTTGATGTTCATCAGTTACCACAGTGATGATGATAGATTTTCAAAGTTATTTTTAATTTCAGTTTGCACTAATACAATCATTAGATGAGGAAAAAATCAGAATAAAATCATCAGAAAAGCTCGAATTGAAATTGAATCTCTTTTCATAAAGTGTAGATAAAAAACGGTGTGTGTTTAGCGTACGTCAGTTGATTGTATCAAAAGTTGGCATCCGCCCAAATTTGCGTCTTGTATTTCACTTGGGCGGTCATGCGATGGTTGAAAAATACATATTCTATGATGGACACTTTAGCCTGAAATCACTGATTTTTTTCTTCATCTCATTTTCTTTTTGACAAATTTTGGTTACAATCTAACTATTATGTATACGACAACAGAACAGGAAAGTTTACATTTTGGAACTGAATGTGCTGAAAATATATTACCTATAGCAGACCGTTTTTTCGAGTGCGACCAGTGTTTTTTTTTGTACTTTACAAACGAAACGGTCGAGAGTACAAACGAAAATTTGGGCTTCGTTTGTACCAGTACAAACGAAAATTTTTGGACAAAAAATTTTTTTGTTACTCAACAGCTGTCAGTATTTAGTATCAATGGACTTTGTAGGACTTGTTTGTTACGCGTCCACATCGAAAACGACAAACTAGCAGCTGTGGCATAATAATAAAAGCTTTTTATGGAGTATTTCACTAGTGCATGTCATGTGCCTCATGATCAAGGGTTTTATGTGTCTGAATTTGTAGCCTTCTTATGTGTCTCGTGGAAATAGCCAACGTATTCATATTTCACAGCATGTTTGTTGCATTTTATAACAATGAATCCTTTTTTTCAGCAATTTTTCGCAAATTTTGGAGTATAAACGGTTTTTGAGAGGTCGTTTGTACCAGTACAAATGGACCGAGTACAAAAAAAACACTGAGTGGGACTGAATTCACATTACTAAGAATTCGTAAAGGTCGGCTGACTAAATGCAAAATGTAGGAATAAGCTACTAATTTGCATCAAATGAGGGTCTTGTTCCATAAGAGAGTATCAAAATCAAGCATGATTTCATGAGTCCATAATACAATGAAAGGAGGTTATTGTAAGGATGTTCCGGTTAATCGAAACCGTGAAAACCGTCATTTTTTCTGAAACCGAAACCGAGAAACTCAAAATTGGAAAACCGAAACCGGGATCTTGGGGGTGAATTTTACGGTCTTCACAGTTGTCTGCATAGCTTTAAAAATAAGGTATAAGAACATCAGATTTCCCAAATCCATGGGAAGATAAAAATAATGATGATGAAATGAAAACTTTATTCAACAACAGAATTGATCCCCAAACAAAAAATCCAATTTTTCTCATTATTTGGAAAATTCAATTAAATTACACTTCAAAAATGATAACTTCACTACTGATTCCCCTGAAATATGACCTGTTAGTGACTGAAAGATGATTCCTGCACCACTGAATAGCTGTCTGAGGGCACACTTGTGGCTGGTGTACGGAGGTAACACCTTGCAAGTTTTGCCAAAGTTGGGTACATTTTTTATTGATTTGCCACCACTGATGTGGATCTATGTCATGGGATACCTGTTTTTTGTTTAGATTTGTTTCAACTTCCTGTAAACATAATGTAATTCTTGGAAAATAATACCTCTCTTTGAAGGGTTTCACTTTATTATTGATTTCTTCACAGGCTTCTTCTTCATCATCACTACTGCCTTGTACAAACAGAGTACCGTCTTTTAAAGAACATGGTGTGATGATTCACTTCTTTCTTGGTGGAGTTGTCAATTCGTCCGTTAAATTTTTGGCAGCACTATCATTTACCATTATTTTGAGTTCAACTTTGACAATATTTGTAGATACATTTTCTAACATGTTTCCTTTGTATCTTGGATATAAAGCTGTGGCCACGTAGATCTCAATTTTTTGGCTCAATTTCATTCATGTACTCCACCAAATGAATTTTCATCAGGAGGGTCCATAATGCACTGGTACTGCCAAATTTACTGATGACCTTCTTTTGGAAAAATTTACAAGTAGCTGTTTCTTTGTCTTGTCCAGAATCAAAATATTCGTAGATCAAACGTTTCATTCTGGAAATGATTAGTCTAGGTAGCTGTAAATAATTTGCTTGAAGATGTACAAGATAAGATAAGGATATCTATTGTAACCACCGAAAGAAACATTGTAGAATGGTAAGTATAACAATGTCAATATGTATTCGTTGAATGTCAGTTGCAAAAAAATTGCTGGACAACAGGAAAAAATTATTTCCAGTAGAACAAATATAAAAAGTGACTTTCCTAAGCTTGTAATACTTAACTATAAAATAAAGCTTGAAAACCGAAACCGAAACCGGAAAACCCAAAAAATTGGAACCGGTCCATCTCTTGTTATTAGAATAGGCAAACTCAGTTTCAGATCAACAGAGTATTATTTGCCAACCATGCTAACTGTGCTAATGAAATATTTTTTGAAATACTTTTTCATTAGCACGAATGTTTATGGGACAGAGCCGAAAACCCTGTCTATTAGGTCTGCTGACATATGTAGCAACTTGTTTTTCGCTTTTGCTCTAAAAAATTCATTATTTTTTAGTAGGGCTGTTCCGAGATCTCGATCTCGATCTCGAGAAATCTCGGTATTTTTCACGTCTCGATCTCGATCTCGGATATTCGATTTCTGCGGATCTCGATCTCGGTATTTTTTAAGATTTTATCCGAGATATTATTCGAGATTTTTTACATAATTTAGAAAATAATAAGACGTATTAATTTTAATTTTTTTTAGATTTTTTGAGGAAGGTCAACACGTCAACTTTCTCAAGTTTTTGAAGCGTTTGTTCTTTTTTAATGTAAATTCAATTCAAAAGCTTCATGGAAGTATTTTTTGAAAAGTTCTACGCTTCTGACTCATTGCTTTTTGGTCAAATTTATGAAAGGTTACAAACAAATAAATGGTTTAAAATTTTTCGAATGATAAATTTCTAGAAATTACGATTTATGAACAGAAAATTTAAATATAATTTTTGAAATATATGATCAGAATGATTATTAGAATGCTTTAAAAAGCTCAAAAACACTTAAATAAAGCGTCTGTGAGCCTTTTCAAGCGAAAAAACGAGGATTTTAAGATTTTTAAGGATTTATGTGAAATTTGATCCCTTTCCACACCTGTGGGAAAAGGTTCATAGAAAAAAACAGTGGACCAAAGTGGATAAGTGCCATTATTTTAATTATCATTATTATGTATTTCCTAACTTAGGCGCAGCTTTAAGCATGTATGCTTTCATTTATCACTCAATCTATAATAGTTTTCATCATGCTAAACGTATTATATCATGTTTTAACTGCTAATTTTCAATATTTTATCATGATATTTAATGAAAATTCGCATTTTTTCCTTGACGCAGTTTTTGAGAAAGATCAATACTTCAAGTCTCTAAGCTTTTTGTAGTGATAGCCAAGTTCATGAGAGTTTGCGCTAAAGTGCATGCATAATTGCATAAAATTTTCAATGATCAAATGATTTATATTTTCGGTATTATGTCTAGTGCATGGTCAGAAAATGTCGTTCTAGCATATGTTTATCGCTTTTAAACATCAACATATTATAGATTAGATGTTTTATCTTGCACTGTTTTCTTAAAGAATTTGAATAATTTGATGAAAACCAAAGTTTATGTCGAATACGCAGTCCTTAAAAAATTTACACGTTCGTTAACATAGTTTTTCTGCATTTGAGAAATAATTGAGGAATTTTTTGGTCGTTTGGTGGCTAACTAAAAATTGATAAAATGTGGATTTTTGGGAGCTTGACGATGTTGTGCATCACGTAAATTGAAATTAGGCCTGGAAAACCTCTCTGGGCGAATAAAATTGTAAAAAAATTGTATATAGAAAAGAAAATTGTACATAGAAAAGAAAAAAAAATTGTAAATAGAAAAGAAAAAAAATTGTAAAAAAATTGTATATAGAAAAGAATCGTAGAAAATCTCGATCTCGAATAAAATAAAATTTACATCTCGATCTCGATCTCGAATAAAATAAAATTTACATCTCGATCTCGATCTCGAACATACTGAAGTTCCATTCTCGATCTCGATCTCGACTTCTCCAAAAATCTTGGAACAGCCCTATTTTTTAGATTTCCCGTTATTTCCAAATTTTCCCAATGGCTGGCCACCCTACATTGAAAAAATGCGGTAGAAAGTTCATTAAATTTTGAATTTTTAAAAGAAATTACCGGTTCAACTAAAAATTCCAGGATTTTTCCCGGTCGCTATCAACTCTGTTAAACACCACAACAAGAAATAAACTAATTTGATATTAGAAACAAGCAAAGAAGCCTAAATTATACAACTAACAAGAAAGATCTGACAACCACGAAAGACTTCTGCCATTTTCACAGCCTTGATCATTCTGTTCGATTCTTCATTAGAACATCAAGAAATTATACCCACAATAATTGCTAGAGAAATTACCTTTCGGGGGAAAATACGACTTGCTTTCTGCTTTATGAGGCCAATCGACGGAACAAGGTCCAAACCGGCAAAACGTGGCGCTTATTTCTTCTACGTGAAAATGTTTAATACGTGTTATATAGCAAAGTTTTACTATTTAAATGTCAACCTTCGTCTATATCGGGAGGTAATCCACCAACAAAAACTTTCCGGGAAAAAATGTCCAGCGGTCCCTTGAACAAAGGCGAAAATACCGACGACGTTACACTATTGGAAGGCGATCCGTAAGTTGAGCTACTGTACGACACAGACTGAGAAAGAATAAAAGTAGAAATCGGATCAGGTTACAGTACTGGAGTAAGTTTCATTTGAAAACTGATATTTCGATTTCAATTCAAAGAAAAGCAGCTGCTCCACACATCAATTTACCAAATTACTTCCTGAAAAAACCGACAATTAACACGCGAGTAATGTGCAACTTTTAAACGAATTAAAGAAACACAAATATGAGTGCCGTGTGCTTTGAAGACGCAGAATGGACACACTGTTTTTTTCTCAAATGGTACCTTTTATGGAAAAAATTTTTTGAGGTCTTTCCACAAATGTGGGAAAAAAATTTGGGGTTTTCATATAAAAAAGATGCATTTTAGAAGGTCCAAGTCTCGAAATTTCCCGGCGCTTCGCGCCGGTTATAAGTTCAATAAGCATTATTATTTATTACCTAGCTCAGGCGCGACTTTTAGCATGTCTACCTTCATTCGCCACTTAATCTTTAATAGTTTTCATCCTCTTAAGCGTATTATTTCATGTTTTAATTGGTGATCTTCCATATTATATCTTGATATTTCATGAATACTCACATTTTTCCTCGACACAATTTTTAAGAAAGATCAACACGCCAACTTTCTAAACTTTTGTTCCTTTCTCAACGTAAAATGAATTGAAAAGCTAAGTAATTTTCGAAAATTTCTACTCTTTTTACTAACATCTTTTCGGGCAAACTCATGAAAGTTCATAATTTACTATTGGTATAAATTACTGGTTTTAAATAAATTATAATAAATTACTACTTTTAAAATTTTTTAAATGATAAAATTCTAAAACGTACGATTTTTTAACACAAAATTCAAATCTAATTTTCGAGATACATGTTCAAAAAATTGATTACCAGATTGCTTTAAAAAGCTCAAAAACAAGTTGGGGAAAATAGGGAAATTTTTTTTTATGAAGTTAAATGTAGATATTGAACAAATTTTCCTTTAATGAGTATGCCCATGACGGAGTGAGTAATTCTACAGTAGGTTCGGTATCATTGCCAATCATACTCGCAGTCCTGTATTTTCAGTTTCAAAAAACACTCTGTTTCATAAGTTTAGTCTAAAAATTAAAAACCACTTGGTGCATAAATATACGTAATTTAAACACGATGTTATGTCGCTACCGCTACACATATCAAGCATGTAAAAAAATTTTCCACTGTAGAAAATTTTTTAGGGTTTTTCCACAAATGTGGAAAGATAGTCGGGGAAAAAACAGTGAATGGGTAGGACTTACATTGGGACTGCCGACGTTCATCATGTTCCAATTGAAGAGGGCTATTTGACGCGCTAATTCTTCGACCGATACAGCTTTAGCTGGACTTTCGTTCATGTTGGATGTTTCTGAAAGCTTTTGGTCAGATTTCGTAATAGCAAAGCTATAAATAAAAAACGAACTTCATTTCAATCAAGCAATTATATAAATTTTTTAGGCATCTTGTTTATAAATTATAGTACTTACTGACTCAAATACGTTCGGTCGACAGTGTTCGAATTGAGAGAACTTTCATTATAAGCGAGTGACATATTGCTTCAAATTACTAATGTTCAGCACCGCAACTGATATTCTATCGTATGAAATTGGAAAAGTCGGAATGAATGAACGTTATATCGGTCGAGCAAATTGTTTGAGTCGTAGGTACAAAGAATGTAAAAAACGTCTAAAAACACAGACCGCTATTAAAAATTAAAAATCAAGGCGCTAGAAAATTTTCAGCATTTCCTTTTTTAAACTACAAAAAATGCATCTTGGGATAGGAAACTATAGTCTGTTTTTCTTGAAATGCTTCCTAATAATGAAAGTGGAAAGCAAGTAGTATCATAGATTTTTGCGATTTTCTGATAAACAGTGTATCATATAGGAGTAGAAATTTGTGAACCTACTGACCTAGTCGTTAACAATTTTTCGAGTGAAAAATTTTACAATAGGAGCTCTGTGTAAACGATCCTGACAACGATACTGATTTGTGTCACTTTTCTATTTGGAAGCATTTTATAAAAAACAGACTATGCCTAACTATGAGGGCCGTCAGATTTCAGGTTGCACTGTGCAAATTGGCAGCACTGTTTTTTTCTGCACAGTGCAGATTTTTTAGGCTTCGTGCAGAATTTTTTTTTGTGATTTCTGCACTGGTGCAGAATTTTTTTAATCATGTGTTTGATCACATATATTCTTCCATAATGTGCCAGTCACTGATTCTGAACTTTTAAAATCAATTATTTTCCTTATTTTAAGACTTTAAAATGTCTAGTCAGAAAACTATTAATTCGTTTTTCCGAAAAAATTTAACGTTCAAGGATTTGTGGTGGTAGAAACGTTGTCGACAACAGAACCCAAACGGCAAACTGAAGATTTAGATGCAGCAGTTGAGGTAAACCTATTTTATATCTGAAGCTGTATAATGTATATGTATAATACAAAGTAATATATACTTAACTTCTTTTGTAAATTTATTTCAATTCCGTAGTTTTCATTTTATAGACACTAGATGCTGAGGCGACACTATCAGTACATAATGAAGAGCAGATGGAAGGCATACTCATTGAAAATTCGGATGAGGTGAATTTAACAAATGTGTAGTATCAATCAAATCAATAAAAATTATGTTATGTATGATTAGATGTCAGACAGCTATTTTAGCAATGAAGACAAAGAAGTTTCCAGTAGTCAGCCAGCTCTAAAACGTATTAAAAAGCAGTATTTGTTCCAAACAGATTGGTAGAAAAAGTTTACGTGGTTACTTGTTTTGGACATGAGAAATAAAACAGTTTGCAAAGTATGCAAAGAAACGAAAACAGGAAAAGTTTGGGCCCGTGCGAAGCATTTAACCAATTGGAGTTAGTCATTGCAAACTGAATAGGAGGTATCCAAATGCCATGTTACTGTGCTGCAGAACATGAAATTATCCACCAAAGAAACATTTAAAGTGGCACATGAAAAAATTATCGATAAATCATCATTAGAAATAGTGATCAAAAAAGTTATGTTTATTGTCCAAAACGGATCATCCATTTACTTGTCATCTGAGTGTTGGGCACTCTGTTGATGGCAAGCTGTGATGGAAAATCGACATGCAAATCGACAAATTGGACGACCAGCAGCGCAGACATTTGCATAGAAGTGGAGTGCCACAGAAAGACCGAAAATGATTTTTATTATATTTTTCAATAAGTTTATGGTGGCATGCAATACACCTTATCCCAGCAATTTGTTATTAAATTTACATAAATTATATAGTGGTGTAACTGTAACCACATTCTTTTTAATATTCATTGGATATTATTGCTTGCTATATTGTCTATTATTTAGATTCAACTGATCGTTTGGAGCAAAGGGCCAAATGCCCTGGTGCCTGCTTGCAGACTGCAAGCTCAGGAAGACCCTTCAAGGGATCCTACAGGTAAGTCTATCCCAGAGGAGATACCTTTCTCTCCTAGGAGACTTTGAGGGCTCCATTGTGAGGCCCCTCAATTAAAAGTAAGTTATTCTTTGTTGTTGCCAGGTCTGGGGGAACCAGACTGTTGTGCGATCTCCGAGGCATAGCCAAGGAATTAGCTCTATCAGGTCACTTCAGACCAGAACCAATCTTTTCTTATACCCTAGGGAAAGACCTCCACAACAAGTGGTGGCTTTTAACTCCTCATAATGGAACTTCGTAGTCAGACTGAGAGAAAGGAATATCCTCCAGGTTTCTACAGAAAATTAGCAGGATTTAAAATGTCTAATGAAAGGCTATGGACAGGTAATACTTTGCATAGATCACCACCCAGAGTGGCGAGTGCTGGGAATCTACTCAATTTGGGAGACGGGAATCAGCAGCGGCATGCTGCCCCAGACACAGTGATTCCAGATCAGACTCCTGTGAGGGTTCAGCCATTGCAACAACAGGTAATGCATTTTACGCCCAAGGATGCAGGTGTGCCATTGAACCACTCCCCAACAATTGCCATGGAACAACAAGATGCAGGCCCAGCGAATCCAAATCCAGATGCCGAGGGATCACTTGCGCGAAACATAAAAAGATCACCACCAAGGGTCGAATTAGCACGACCGAAACAGGACATTGTTACACCCGAAATTCAACTGAATTTGAAGAAATTGGACCCTGAAACTGAACAGCAATGGTAAGAGAGGATGGGACAAGATCAGGAGCCATTCCAGCAGTGGGAAAGAGCGCCTGAGATTTCCAATCAGGAATTGGCGGTACAATTAGGCGAATTGAAAGGAACTGTCCAAGCCTTGTTCGACATCATTGTGAATGCTGCTAGAGAGGACAATAAGAGGGAAGCTGACAGTCACTGACAGGAGCCTGGTAGACATGTTAGACTATGTAATAGGGGTGCAGAAAGAGACAACCCTCTCTTAGCTGAAACATATGCAGGGGCAGGGCCTAGTAATAGGCCAGAAGTTGATGAAGGGCAAAGACTCAATTTTGAGCCCAAAAGTTGGAGAGGTCCAGCTAGAGATCTTTGATTCGAGGAAGCTAAGCAATCGGCAGACCTTAGGAATCAAAATCAGATAGCTCAGCAGCATCCAACTTTGACAAGAGTGGTCTATGATGGTAGAGGAAATACAGTTGATCCAAATACCTTTAGACCAGATCAACTAACATTGTTCCCATATAGACTTGACAGAGACAATGTACCATCAAATCAAGGTGTGGCACCCCAACGAGATCCAAATTGAATCATCTTGCAGTCTCTAAACTCTGATATGGATCCAGTTCTAACAGCAGCATATGATCAGAGGGAGATGCCAACAAATAATTTGGCACAAGAGATTGTTATAAGAAATATCCTTAAAGGGGTGTTACCCAAACTTTTAGAAGAAGCAGAGTATGGGGGGGTATTACCCCCATCTTAGATTTGAAAATTCATTTACTACCCCCATAAAAACAGCTCACTATACCAAAAAATTTTGGTAGACTTCATCCTCTCCCCAGTAGTAATTCGAGAAAAATTGCAGAATGTGTGATTCTGAGGAATTACTCACTGCTGTTTTTGACACATTTACTGAGCAAATGATAATGGGAAAGTATGCAACTTCTGTGCCATATAGCGATTTTTAGGAAAGGATATCAGTACATTAATATATACTACTTGTAGCAAATCATTATAAATATAACTAGGAGATGAAATAATGACTTATGTATATGTGATTAATCAAAAAATCGCCCCTTGGGAAGAAAAACATTATGTTCTTAAAATTCTGCCTCTTCATGCTCTCCTTTCCTTTTCTCCGCTTCGGCGTTGGGTCTTCTGTGCGCGTATGGTTACCCAAGCTGTGGCATACTTTCCTGCTATGAGTTGAGACATGTGAGGTCTGTGGATCACGAGTGGTACTTGGTTTCAAACTTGTAGTTCATAGTCTAATGGGATTAATAATACTAAAGCCACATTCAGCATCAGGACTTTCAATTGGAAGCACTGTTGCAAGCCTAATCAGTGATGGGATAAGCCCACACTGCTGAAGATGCTGGTGTAAACAATGTTTCCAAAGGTTTGTGCCCGATTCTCGAAATGTGCAGGAATCAGTTGGCACAACAGTGTTCAAAGTGTGACTATTCTGTACGTATAATTAGTGCATTAAAGTTGCAGGATTGGGAGCTGGAAAATGGAGTTTAACCAGTAAATGTTTTTTGACTGTAAAAAGCAAGTAGGGGCATTATTCATTTATGTAAGTTCTATGTGGTTAGAGTACTACAACTCCCCCCTCCTTGGCAAAAAGTTGTGAGCAAAAAAAAAAAATGTCACGGCATATTTCAGGTACTACCCTTAAAATTTATGATTTTACCCCTACCTAAATTTTCGACCTTGGGGACCTCTGAGAAGAAGGTATGGTAAATCAGCAAGTGCTTAGCTTTTTGACAGCACTAGAAGGGGAATTCCATAGGGATACACCCGAACCAGCTAAGTATGAAGCACTGCTGTGGCTTGCTAAGGGCAGACCAAAGGCTGTTGAAAGTGACAACATGACTTATAGGGATGCCAGGAGAGCCATAATTAATGTCTTTGCACCAGAATGTAACCTGGAAATGCTAACCAGGGAATTATTTGAGATCAAACAAAGACCCAATGAATAGACCAAAGAGAGTTAGGGCCAAATTCCTAAAGGAGCGCTAGACTAGGGCTAGGCTAGGGCTAATTTTGGACTTAGCACAGGCTAGCTAGTTGGCCATTTGTCAATAGATTTAGTTAGCCTGGGCTAAATCAAGTGTTATTCCAAAAGGCATGCTAGTACTAGATTTTCTAGCACAGGTTAAACTCAGACTAAACTTGTGCTATTTACATTTATCGTAAGAATTTATTGTCTTTGTGCCTTTGTCAACAAGTGAAAAATTCATTGACTTATATGAATATGTAATCATCTGTTCCTTGTTTATTGTGTTGCAGCATGCAAAGACTGTAAAGAAAAAATTTGTTTTTACTTGTACTTCAGGTAATAAAGCTTGATGTCCATTTGTTAATCATTTAATTCTATCATATAATATGTGAATAATTTATTGGCAGGCAGGTTTTCCAAACAGATATCATAAATAAAAATCTCGATCATTGCAAATTTCAAACGGATCAACACAGCTTACAATATTAACACCCAAATCTCAACAACCTGATCTTTGTTAATATTATCAACAAATTCAATAAAATCGACTATCTCCATTTTACTTCATATGAAAAATGATTTAACACTTACTTTAGACCTGCCCCTCCTGCTAGGTCTAAAGTTCTGGCTAAAAAAACTGATTTTTAGCTCAAGTTTAGCCGACATTTAGCCTAGCCTCCTTTTTGGCATACCACCTCGAGCTAAATTTTTAATTTAGTCCGACTTTAGCACGAGTTTTGTCCCGTGCTAGAGTTAGCCCACGTTTAGGAATTTGGCCCATTAGTGGAACTAGTTAAAGGTGATTTAGACTATCAGTCAAAGCAGAGACTGATTATTGACACATTTGTGTACAAGAGTGATCCCACATTTCAGTCTAAACTGAAAAATTCTAAGCATACCTTCAGAACTTGGTATGACTTAGCAGTAGAAGTCCATGATATTGAACAAAGATATAAGAATGTCTTTCAAAGGTATGGACCCAAGGGTACTCAGCAGGACCCTATTGTTATCAATGAGTTAGCCATGCAGAGTGGGCATGATCCTGAAATTGCAGTAGTTACTAGAAGAAATCAGTCAGAGGGTTTTCAACAGAGCCAGAGACAAAGGTTCCAGCAACTGTATCAAAGTTTAGGTAATCAGGTAACAACCCAGACCCAAAGGTCTAGAAGTGAGTCACCTGAAATAGAGGAGATTCCAGTTCGCGAAGCTCCTAGGGCTCAGACTGAAAAAGGTGAGAAGGAGTCTCTTCTTTGAAAATTTCCAAAGAAATGGTACAACTGGTCTAGAAATTTGATCAGCTCCAGCAAAAGGTTAATGGTAGACAAATGGAAAATCGGTCTGATGTGGCCATACCCCACACCAGCCAGGGAGGTCAAGTCTCCCCAGATCATACAAAGCCATGGTGACTGAGTTCAACAAGAACATAACACATAATACTGCAGACTGCAGGACATTGAGAGTTCTGTCCAAGGGCAGGAGTAGAGGCAGAGCTAGCTTCCCTACCTTCAACAGGGGAGGCTTCAACAATTTTGCTAGAGGCAACTAGAGAGGTAGAGGTTACCCAAATGTGAACATTAATAGCAGAGACAGAGGTGCCTATCATGTTGGCTACTCCCGATATCAGGATAGCCATGAAAATTTTGAACAGAATTTCAACTAAAACAAATTTCTGGAAATCAAAAGGCAGAAAGAACTGCAAAAACAGTATTAACTAATGCAGCTATTCCAGCAGCAAGCTGCATTACAGCCACCTCAGCTGACTCAAGCTATTATGGGACCAACTCAGGCTCTCCACTAGGGTCAATTCACAAATCAGCAGCCCCAAAAGGATTATTCTAGTGCAATGGTTGCTAGGCAATCACAAATGAATCTTTTGGGCCAAATATATCAGAGAATGAATTGCCCTAATGTAGTATTGGGCAGTATTGTCCAAATGAATGCTATGGCAGCACAAACTGTAGTACCAGCAGTACAGGTGATAAAAGAGAGGCACACCAGCTAGCCCTCAGGAACAAAATTTGCTGGATACGTACCCCAAAACAGCCCCATTCCATATTGAGGTTATTATAGGAGGTTGTAAGACATTGGCTCTCATTGACACATGAGCTCAGTGTATGGTAATGTCAGCTAAGTTTCTGAAAGAAACTTTGGGTCCAGACTACACTGAATATCCAAGGATATTAAATGTCACCGTAGCCAACAGTAAAACAGTCCAAGCCTATGGGTATATTCAATTTAGGATGGATACTCTGTGTGGACAGTTTCCTGTAAAAGCAATTGTTATACCTGAAGCAGGTGAAAATGTAATCGAGAGAACAGACTTTTTGGCTCATCCTCAGGTAGAAGCCATAATAAATTTCAGAAACAGGATGATGATGCTCAACAATCGCCAACAAAGGATATACCTGACACCGGATAAGCCCCAAACAAATTGTGGAGAGGTCATGACCATGAGTGCCATGGAATCTACAATGAGTGTCGCTGACCAGTGTCAACCGAAGATTTGCCTGTTAAATGTTTCAGTGCCAGTAGTGAGTTTCAGCAGTATATCAGTCCTACTTACCTAGTAGGACTGATATACTGCTGAAAGCAAAGCTTTGGGACAAGGTAGGTGAAAATCGCCTGAATAGAATCACAGTTGAGTCTAAAGAAAATGAAGAAAGGTTCCGCAACAATAGTACTATAGTAGATGGTACTAGAAATGATTTTGTACTTATGGTATCTAATACCACAGGATCAGGATGCCATTTGAAATGCATTCAAATAATTATCTACACTAATTCCATGTTATGCAATGCTGATAACCAGGATCAGCTAAAGGGGAAGATAGTTGAGGAGCAGGAGAAGCTGCAAACCTGTGCAGTTTAAGCTAAACCTTATTCGACTCAAAGTGATGAGAGAGAGTTCAGGGAAGCTTTGTACAGTATGCTAGCTAAATCCAACATACCATCTGATCAATTGGAAAAAGCTCTAAGATGTCTTGCAAAATACAGAGACATATTCAGCTTGCCAAATGATCCACCAACTACTACACCCTACTTGACCTGAAATAAGTACAGGGGATGCAGCACCTGTAGCTAAACAGTATCACAGGATTGCTATCAATTTAAGGCCACATGTTCATGAGTATGTCCAACATATGCTCACAAAGGGTGTTATAGAGCCATCAAAGTCACCTTGGGCAGCTCCGTTATTCTTAGTAGGTAAAAGGGATGGTACCAAGCGACCAGTAGTGGACTTTAGGGGTATAAATGAGGTCACCAAGGATGATAAGTATCCCATTCCAAAAACTTCATCACTTTATTAATCATCTGTCCCAAACCACGGGTTATTGACTGTTGCTGATGCATCACAATTCTAATTATTCAACATATAGTCTTATGGCTTTGCTTAATAAAGCTTGTTTTGCTGAAATTATTGAAAAATTGAAGAAATCTGTCAGCTTCACGATTCACATAGATGAACTGACTGATATTTGTGAACAAAAACATTTGATGATTTATGCGACGATATTTGAAATGGACACAAAAAAGCCAACTATACTTTTTCTAGCATTGATCAAAGTTAAAAAAGCTGATGCCAAATCTCTTGCCCATTTGATACATAAGTTCATGGATTCTGCCAATATACCAATGACTAAAATTTTGAATTTTACAAGCGACAGCGACAATGTAATGCTTGGGAAATACAATGGAGTAGCTGCCATACTGGGAATGAAATATGGCATTTGTCATCTGATGGATTTTCACTGCGTGGCTCATCGGAAAGTGTTAGCATTGAAAGACGTTTTGAATGTAAGCAATAAGCATTTATTGTAATTTCCAAGGAAATCATTTTTTGTTTTACATCACTACATATTCTCTCAAAATGAAATTATATTTTTGATAATAAGTTGCATAAGGTGCCATTAATTTCCTAATATATTGTAATTTTCTGATCAGAGTGCAGATGAACCGTTTTTTTGGGGAATAGAGACAATAGTTCATGACCTAGTGTCATTTTTGTTGCAGCATAGGACGCATTGTGAACTGAAAGATTTGTGCGAAGCAGGGTTTTTTTTGACCTACGAGTCACAAGCCAAGTGGCTTGTTGTCCTAAAATTTTACAAGCCATTCCAAATTTTTACAAGCCAATTTTATAATATCAGTATATGTGAATAAATTCCAATGCTAGGTTATTTTTTAAAGAAATGTATATATTGAGCATCACAGCAATTAATCAAAAAAGAGATGTCATTCAACATTTATTGAATAACATTTTAGAGCCGTTAATTCATTAAAATTCAGGAAATATTTGAAATTTTTGAGTTTGATCGAAGTCTAATCTACAAGCATTGTGGAAAAACATTTTCCAGCAAACTATCCAAGAACATAAAGACTTTGAGTTACATGAGAAATTGACAGTTAAGTCTTCCATGATGACAAGTGAGAGCCCAAAAAGGCTATTAATCTTTCCTGCCTGAAACACTGGAAAAATTTTTTGGGTATTGATATTCTGCGATGCTGGAAAATCAATTTTCAAACCACTCGTTTGAAGAATTAGTTTCAAATTTTCTGTTCAAGTCGTAGTTTCTGGAATTTTATGTTTGAAAAATTTTAAAACCATTAATTTATTCACTCACTCTAATGAACTTGGCCAAATAGATATGAGCAAGAAGAGTAGAAGTTTTTGAAAACTACTTCCATGAAGCTTTTGAATTGATTTTACGTTAAGAGAGGAATAATCACTTCAAAAAGTTTACAGACTTGAGGTATTGATCTTTCTCAAAAAATGTGTCAAGGGGAAAATGTGAATCTTCATTAAATATGAAGATGAAATATTGAAGATTAGCACTTGAAACATGAGATAATATACGTTTAAGATCATTAAAACTATTAAAGATTAAATGTAAATGAAGGTAAACATGTTAGAAACAGCGCCTGAGCTAGGAAATAAATAATAATGCTTATCAAAGTTATAACAGGTGTGAAGCACCGGAAAATTTTGAGATTATGACCTTCTAAAATGCACCAAAATGCATCTTTTCTGTATCCGATATGATCAAACACATGACTCAAAAAATTCTGACAAGCCATTTTGGCTTGTTGGACTAAAATTCTACAAGCCATTTTGTCAGTCCAACAAGCCATGGCTTGTAAAATGCTAAAAAAAGTATGGTGCGAAGTCCTTGAGCATCAGTATTTGAGACTTTCTAGAATTTTTGAAATAAGGTTGGTACTATATATAATGTAGTAATTTATTATCCTTTATCCAGATTCATTTGCTCAAAATAATCCTAATTAAGGTAGCTTTCGTGTTACAATGTTATTTCAAAATTGGTTGAAATGTTCAAACCTATCTTAACACTGATTGGATCCAAAGAAATAAGCGAGCTTACACTACAAGCCAAAGTAATTTCAATTAATTAAGGTTTAAGTGATCTGGATAATATTATAAGCTTAGATATTCATTTACAGGGACTACGGAAACCTATATTGGACTACAAGTTTGTGCTTAGTTTAATGATATTCAAAGATATATTGCACCCTCTCAATCGACTGATGCTGCGCTTGCAAAGTGATGTGGTGCATCCATTTGATATGAAAGTAAATACTAAATAGTTAAACTATTAATCATCATTCATATTAACTATTATATTATTCAGGATTGAATCGGATGTGCTATAGATCTGTTGAACGATGAATTTTTGGCTGGTGAATTTAAAGGCAGAAATGCTATGCAAAAATTCGAAAAAGAAATCGACCAGTGGGCTGACTTATTATGGCCAGAAATGATAAAAGATGAAACATGGTCAATGGTGATAGAAAAATTAAAAAGTTATAACTCAGTTTCAAATTTACTGACAAAATTAGAAATAATTCACTTAACTTATTATAGATTTAGTCCGAAAGTTGATCGATGCAATCCAAATCCGCCTAGAAACAATGAAGTGTTACAAAACTTCAAAATTTTTCAAGGGACAACTGAGATGGATGATTTTAATGCCGACCAAAGAAACAAATACAGAATATCGGCAATTGATATGTTGATAAGTCATTACGAAGCCATGCTGGACCTGAATTCCGAGGATATTATGGCCGAATGGGAAGGATTTAAAGTAAGTTTCATGTTTCAATAGTGTAATTAATGGGAGATTGACAGTTTGAAATTATTTTTTATTTAATGATATGTTCTATTCAAATGGATCAACAAAAAATGGGACGATGTAGCAAAAATTTGTATTGCTAGTGGCTAATATCCAAATCTCTCAAAATTGGCTAGCTGCCTTTTGATGTTCAACATTCAAAATTCAACAGTTGAACGAGGATTCAGGTAAAGGTACCTGGTATATAAGATTTTCATTTGTGTTGGTGGAATGAAACATTAACTTTTAAAGTTTTTAATATTTTAGCACTGTTCATTCAATCAAGACCAAACAATGATAAAGATTGAAGGTATGCACCTTAGATGCATTGACTCGGTTAAAGCTGTGGCCACAAACATACATGAATTTTAACTACAGAAAAGCCGTAGAAATTTGGCTGAGCGATGCCAAAAGACAAAATATTGGCAGAGCTGATCCTGGGGCCACTTCTAGTCAACACTCAACAGACCAAAAAATTAAAACATTTGGCTGCTGCCGGAGATTTTGATGAAAATATTCTGTGATTGTATTTTGAAATTCATTCTATGAGGATGAATAAAATTTTTATGATATGTGTATGCACTTCTGGTATCAATAAATTACACATTTAATTTGATTTTTTTCCGATATTCACTATTATCACCATTATTGTATTGTAATCAGAGAAAACTGATTAGAAAAAAAGAAAGCAGTGCAGAAAATTTTTTCTGGCTTTTCTGCACTGAGCAGAAAGCCGGGTGCAGAAAAAACACTGATTGGCAGAAAAAATTTGATTGCTGAGCAGAAAAATAAAAAAAACCTGTAATAAACTGTGTTTTGGTCATTATGTGTGAGAGGTTCGACCAGCTGGGGTAGGGGTATATCCTAAATAAATAGGGTGGTGTATCAAGTTCCCCAAAATTTTGGGAGGTCTCAAAAAAAAGTCGAAAGAACCAGAAATTTTCCCACAAAGCTACTTTTTTCCAAATTTTTTCGAGTTGGGCTGGGGATCAACCACGCCTGTAATTGGGGGAGGGTTACAGAGGATGCCACCTGACTTGGTCAATACTTATGCCCAAATGCCAGAGCCCCCAACATGGTCAACCCTATACCCAACCCACCAAACTAAGAAAAACTTGAAAAAGTAGCTTTTTGGCTTTTTTTGGGAAAATTGTTGAAATTTTTTTGACTTTCTGGGATTTTTGGAACTCTTGCTCCAAAATTTTGGGACCCCTACACAGGATTCTTTCCCACATTGGTCGTTCTGCATCTTGCGGAAATCGACCAGAGAAATTTCTGCACTATCATTAAAAAGTTTCCGTTCCATGTAGAAAACTCTCCAAAAATTATCTGCACGACCCCCAAAAATCCGCATCATGCGGAAAAAAATCCCTGCCCCCACACCAAACTTTTGGGTTTATCCCCCCTCCACAACTGGTCCGACCTCTTACAGGCATGATAAGCTTTGAACAAGTTGGGGATGGGGCTTCCCTCAACATACCTGTAAGAGGCCCAACCAGTTGGGGCAGGGGGTAGACCCAAACTTTTTGAATGGGAGTCCCAGAATTTTTCATAAAAAAAAATACCTAGAAATCCCAAAATAAGTCAGAAAAATTTTGAAAATTTTCCCGAAAGAGACCAAAAAAGCTACTTTTTCCCAAATTTTTCCGAGTTGAGTGGGGGGAAGTCTCGGCATTTGGGTATGGTTCGAACAAGCTGCCCCCCCCCAATTGCAGGTATGGCCCCGCAATCCCAGGTATGGTTTTGGCACCAGTGCTTTTTTGTGCATAGACATTTGTGCCAATTGGCATAAAACACCAAATACATTTGCGCCAGTGGCATAGAAAATATTTTTCTCAATAAAACATACTATGAACTTTCAAAAGGTTTTATGCAAAAGGTTAATAAACATAATTAAGGATATGTTCACTGCAAGAACTTACACTAAAATAGTGACTACCATGTTTTTATCCCACCATGTCAGTGAGGTAAGAAAAATTGATCGAGAAAACATTTTATACAATTCAAAAATGAATCAGATGCTGTGAGAATTCAAATATTTATGTAGTGTTGATCAGAAATTTTGTATTTTGCTTAACTGTTCGGCTACGGGTTTCTTTCTAACAACGATGTACATAAATACGAAATTAAGGATGCCTGACTGCTTTCTTCGGAAGAAAACTAAGTCGAAGGCTGAGTCAAAAATTGCATAAGCTTTTGGTTGAGAAATTGTGTCAATAATGTCAACTTTTCCATTTGAATCAAATACCAAAAATAAAAATTTCAGCTCCCAATCTCACTGAATGAACAGATGAAGTCAAGAATCAGTCATTGATGAAGTTAAGAATCAGTCATCAGTCATTGACAATCTCAAAGTTTGTTGCGATTAATACACATATACTATTCAAATAGAATGTGCTCACGTTCGAGACAAATAAAAGTAGCATACCTATAAGAGGTCTGACCAGTTGGGGAGTGAACCTGTTTTCCCCCTCTGGCACTGTTTTCCCCCCAAAATCGTGCCTTTTAGAGATAGAAATTTCAGGCACATTCCCCATTTGGGGGATCAGATACAGAAAAGTTGCATTTTAGAAGGTCACAACCTGAAAACCTTCTGGCGCTTTGCGCCACTTAGAACTTCAATAATCACTTATGTATATCCTGGCTCAGGCGCAGCTTTTAGCATGTCTACCTCTACTTATCACCGAACCTATAATAGTTTTTAGGGCTGTTCCGAGATCTCGATCTCGACAAATCTCAGTATTTTTCACATCTTGATCTCAATCTCAGATATTCGATTTCTGTGGATTTCGATCTCGCTCGATTTCGGTATTTTTTAAGATTTTATCCGAGATATTATTTGAGATTTTTTACATAATTTAGAAAATAATAAGAGGTATTAATTTTAATTTTTTTTAGATTCTTTGAGGAAGGTCAACACGTCAACTTTCTCAAGTTTTTGAAGTGTTTGTTCTTTTTTAATGTAAATTCAATTCAAAAGCTTCATGGAAGTATTTTTTGAAAAGTTCTACGCTTCTGACTCATTGCTTTTTGGTCAAATTTATGAAAGGTTACAAACAAAAAAAAGGTTTAAAATTTTTCGAATGATAAATTTCTAGAAATTACGATTTATGAACACAAAATTTAAATCTAATTTTTGAAATATATGATCAGAATGATTATTAGAATGCTTTAAAAAGCTCAAAAACACTTAAATAAAGCGTCTGCGAGCCTTTTCAAGCGAAAAAACGAGGATTTTAAGATTTTTAAGGATTTATGTGAAATTTGATCCCTTTCCACACCTGTGGGAAAAGGTTCATGGAAAAAAACAGTGGACCAAAGTGGATAAGTGCCATTATTTTAATTATCATTATTATGTATTTCCTAACTTAGGCGCAGCTTTAAGCATGTATGCTTTCATTTATCACTCGATCTATAATAGTTTTCATCATGCTAAATGTATTATATCATGTTTTAACTGCTAATCTTCAATATTTTATCATGATATTTAATGAAAATTCGCATTTTAGAATTCACGAATAAATTACTGGTTTTAAAATTTTTCCAATAATAGCATTTTAGATATTATGACTTTTGAACAAAAAATCGGAATCTACTTGAAATATGTTCAGACAATAGATTTTCCAGGGTCGCAAAATGTCAGTACCAGGGTTGGGAAAAAAACCTTCTGGGTTTAATCAGGGTTTTTTCGATTTCACAATTGTGGATCTGAATTAAATAAAAAAAAAGCAACTGCAACATCACTAAAGTTTTATTCTTGATAAAACAAAACATTTTCAGATCATTTTTCCTGATTCTGAGCAAAAATACACAAATTCCTTATCATAACGGATAAAATCATATGTACTTCTGCACCATCAAAAAAGTTTTTGGCATTGAATTTTATGAAGACTAGTTATTCGACCTATGGAGATGAGAATCGATTATGCAACTTACTTGGTGTGAATAAAGCCAAATGTTGAAAAATTACACTATGATGATGCAGTGGAGATCAAAATGCAAAACAGGTGATTATAACATGATAAAATAAATTTTGCTTGTTTGCCATTATTAGTCTTAAAAAACGTACTCTCAAGGCAATTTTTTGGAGCAAAGGCTACGTTTTGCCTTACGCCAACCAATATTGCACATCAGATTTTTGGCCACTTTCCAGCATTTTGTAACAAAACGTATTTTTTCTTCATCTCGCTGAGATCATACACATAAATTCAGTGAGTTGTTTGTAAATTGTGACATTGCAGGCTCAAAAAAGTTTGATGTTTCTTCCTCCAACATTCATACTACTTACAGCCATTCAACCAGCATATTTGGTGGTTCATTTTCAGCGCATTTTTGGACCCAAAAAACCACCAGCTGATTCTTTCCAGTGGGTCTGCTGTCTCCCTCAAAATTATAGACTTTCACAAGTCAGCTCACGAACTGTTGATGTCTGTGAGCAGTAGGTATGACAAAAACTAGCAGTTATAAATAATCCTGTGTATTACTCACTAGCACTGCTCATAAGTGCTCATGACTCATGGGCAGAAAAATCCGCCTAATATTCAGATAAACTATCGAATCGAATCAATTTCAGTCGAAAAAAATTCAGACATGAGTTAAATTTATTGCATATGAATCTTTATGTAGTTTTCCGATTAGAATAACTCAACTCAACAAAACAGTCATAGGAACCGAATTGAATAGCACTAAAAAGTCTCCTGACTTGAAAATTTACGATAGCATTTGATTTGTTTGTCGTGTAGTGTGATTTCATCTCAAATCTGTTCTCAGGTCAGTGTCAGAAAAGACTGCACTGCAGTAACTAAAGTTGGCTCAACTCCATACTGGTATTCAGGATTTGGAATTTTCCACAATTTTTCGAGAATTCACAGAATAAAAAGAAACTCATTTTTGAAGTAAGGCGACTTATTTTCAGTTAGTTTATGTGTGCTCCGATTAGTGGCTAAATTCTATGTTTGATGAAAACTATGTGAATATAATAATTTAATTATGGAATTGTGATGTATAAGTACAAAGATATTGCTGAAAATTTCATCCAAAAAAAATTAAGGGGGGATTCCCCCCTTCCCCCACTAAATACGGGCCTGCTCAACTCTCGAGAAAAAATGGAAAAAATTCATTTTTCCGTAAAAAACCCAAAAATGTCCAATTTTCCAGTTCAAAAAAACCTAATCAACCCAAAAACTCAATGCTCGATAACCCTGGTCAATACACGTAAAATTTTCCGGTGCTTCGGGCCGGAGAGTTCAGCTCTTACTTGTCATCATGTGGAAAAAATTTTTGTTTTCATAATCTTAAACGTATGTATTATTTCATGCTTTATTGGCAATATTTAATATTATATCTTTATATTTAATGACTATATCGGTATTTTTTCCTTCATAGATTTCTTGAGAAAGATCAACACCTCAACTTTGTGAACTTTTTGAAGTGTTTGTTCCTTTCTTAATGTAAATTCAATTCAAAAGCTACATAGAAGTATTTTTAGAAAATTTCTATGCTTTTGACTCATAGCTTTTTGGCTGAATTTATGAAAAGTTACGAACAAATTTATGGTTTCAAAATTTTTCGAATGATAAACTTTTAGAAATTACAATTTATGAACACAAAATTTATATCTAATTTTTGAGATCCATGTATGATCAGAATACATAGCAGAATGCTTTGAAAAGCTCAAAAAAAGGCTTTTTTGCACAGGCCAGGCTGCAATGTGCAACTTGAGGAAAAATTTTGGTTGCACAAGTAAATCTTTGGTTGCTCACATTAAAATCGATAAATTGTTAAAATTTGGAATTTTTTTACAAGTCAGTTCCCTTCCCAATTATGGTCCAAACTTGCATTTTCGGACTCCTCGAGATGCCAGCTATCCAGATCAGTTCGAAAATCGTCAGGCTCATGGCATTCAGGAACTCATTTGCATAAAATCTGAACACATGTCACATACTCCTTGTCACTACAGAAAAATACTACCTACTTCAAGAATCGAAAATGGTCCACCAGCCTATGAACTTAATGCATCATGACTGAAGAGTGATGCTCGAATTTGGTGTTATTGAACATTCACTTCATTCAGAAGGCAAATGTTGAAAAAATTATTGATGATTTTGCAATAAATAGTCGTGGAATTGATTTGTGATGTTTAATAAAGTTTTATGTGTGCAAATTCAATAGGAAGCATTGAGCTACATGAAAAATACATCATTCACTACTATTTAGGAAACAAATTAAAATTTTAGTCTTGACCCTTTCAAAAAAACAATCCTGACTACGCCCCTGCAATTTCATCAGAAACTATAAACACTATATTCCTTTAAGATTGATACTATTTCAACTAACAACTTTGTTTGGAAGAGCCTCAACAACGCTGTACCCTAAGCCTAAGCCTAAGGAAAATTTTGAAGGAAAAATAAATGTATACTCACTAGTCACACATATCCATGCTCAAAATTAACAAACAACTCATTATACAGTCAGGGCCGTGCACAAGGGGGGAGCGGGGGGCGGCCGCCCCCCTCATTGAGGCAGCATGCACACACTGTATCGAGTAAAATCAAAATTTTCTGGGGCTATTCAGTAAAAAAAATTTAGGCCACCCCCATGAAAAAATCCTGCGCACGGTCCTGTGCTGAAGGCCAGGAATTTATTGCAAAACCCATCACTAACTAGTTTTCTTGTATTTCATTCTGCATCGATTTTGAGAATTTAAAACTCAATCTTGAGTTCTGAAGAGAAAATGAAAGGATTAATATGACTAGACTAAAATACTTTGTAGGTCACGCACCACCGACTTTTTTTCAATTTTAATATTTTGGAATGCTGGAAAATGAATCTTTCTACCTTTTATTTCCTAGAAAGAAGGTTTGATATCTCAGTGAATTTAATTAAATTTCAGTCCGACAAACAAAAATTCAAAAAATTGGCAAGCAACTAAGAATTTGTATCTTTCACCAGGCCAGAATTTCTAGCATCGTCTTACACTCAAATCAAACATATATCCATAATATGTTGATAATTAGAACCTATAAGCACAAACTAGAATGACCTTTTCTAACTGCGCACTTGAATAGTGTAAAAAATTATAAGTTAATTGAAACCTCCCTTCTTTTCTTCGAAGATTTTTTCCACATGAGAACTGGAACCACAATTTTTTTCCTCATTTTCGAGAAATTTTCCACATTTTTAAAAACGCTTATAATGAGGCTAATGAAGGGATGCTTTTTTATGCATTTTAGGAGCATACCCAAGCATTTTGTTGTATTTGGAGTCAGAAACTTGAAAAAATGAGAAAAAATTGATAAGATTCTGGTTATGTTAGTCAAGATGAGCTCATGAAGAATGTATGTTTGTGTTCTACAGGAGCGGGTGAAGCATGTTAACCATAGAGTTCATGAATTTATTCGCTATTAACATTTCTATGGTTCCAATTAGAATCGTCTAATTTTATTTAGTTCTTGGTCCAGCATGGAGCACGGGAAATTTTTTGGCATTTTAAGTTTCTGAAACGCTGGAAAATAAACCATCATAACATTGGGAAATAAATTAAAATCAGACTGATGAAGTGTAATTTGTTCCACACGCACCGGAAAAATTTTTGGCTTGTTATATTTTATACATTGGAAAATAAATCTCTCCAACAGATATTCGTGAACAGAAGTTCTAAAATCGCAGTCTAGAATGGTGTTTTCAATTTCCATCTTCGATAAACGCAAAAGTTCAGGTTGCAAACGTATAAAAAATTTCAAGCATCGAAACAAAAATTGAGAGAATTGATGAAAAATCTCTACTTTGGGCGACATAATTGACTGTTAACGATTAGGAAATGAAATGAGCCAACTTGATCGATAGAAACTGTTGAGCATTAATCAGTAAGTCGAAGTAGATATGCAAATGGCCGCGTCTAATAGAAAATAGTTATCATTATACACTCATGACAAATTTTGAGATTTTGACCTTTTCAAGTCCACCAAAACGCATCTTTTCGGTTTTGAATTCCCCAAAATTTATTCCACAATGAGAACCATACCCAAAATTTTTTTCCTCATTTCGGAATTTTTTTCCTCAAAAGACCCCATTTGAGAAAAACAAATGGTGATTGAAACCACTGTTTCTTTTCAACGATCTTTTTCTACAAATGTGAAAAGGGGTCAAATTTTTTTCCACATGTGGAAAAATTTTTTGTTCGTCTCAAAATCCTCGTTTTTTTCGCTTGAAAATGCTCATAAACGCTTTATTGAAGTGTTTTTGAGCTTTTAAAAACTTTCTGATAATCATTCTGATCATACTCAAAAATTAGATTTAAATTTTGTGTTCATAAATCGTAATGTCTAGAAATTTATCATTCGAAGAAGTTCAAAATCATCAATTTGTTCGTAACCTTTCATAAATTTGGCCGAAAAGCTAGGTGTCATCAGAACACTGTTTTTTTCCACGAACTTTTTTCCACAAATGTGGAAAGGGGTCAAATTTTTTTCATATGTGGGAAAACTTTTTTTTCGTCTTAAAATCTTCGTTTTTTTGCTTGAAAATGCTTATAAATGCTGTGTTTTAGAGCTTTTTAAAGTATTCTGATAATCACTCTGATGATTATCTCAAAAATTAGATTTAAATTTTGTGTTCATACATTGTAATTTCTAGAAATTCATCATTAGAAAAATTTTAAAACCATTAATTTGTTCGTAACCTTCCATAAATTTGACCGGAAAGCTACATCAGTCAGAAGCGTAGAAATTTACCAAGAATACTTCCAGGAAGCTTTAGAATTGAATTTACGTTAAGAAAAGAACAAACGCTTCAAAAAATTAAGAAAGTTGACATGTTGATCTTTCTCAAAATATCTATGAAGGAAAACATGCGGATCTTCATTAAATCTTAAGATATAATATGCAAGATTGCAGAGTACCCCATGGTGAGGGGTATGAGGGAGGTATTACCCCTACCTAAAGTCCTTAAAATCGATCACTGGCTGCCTAATTTTGAGACAAAATGACGTGTTTAGTGAACATTTAGCTACATTACCCCTGCAAATTTTCAATTTTACCCCTATACCTGAAAAAATCTGACCTTGGGAACCTCTGCAAGATTGCCAATTAAACATGAAATAATATGTTTCAGATGATGAAAACTATTAAAGATCAAATGTTAAGAGAAGGTAGACAAGCTAAAAGCCGCACCTGAGCTTGGTAATAAATAATAATGGTTATTAAGGTTATAACCGGCACCATTGGACCACCTAAAATGCACCAATATGCATCTTTTCAATATGATAAGCCCAGATTTTTCTGCCACATTTGTGGGAAGACCTCAAAACATTCTTTCACATCCCAAAATTTTTTTCCATATTATAGTGCAAATGTGGAATAAAACAGTGACTGAAACCCGGTGCAAAGGGTCGAAAATTTTCACTCTTTTTAAATGCATAAAAATGCATCTCCGGACAGAAAACCCTATAACCTAATCAAAAAAGCAGTCAGACTGTGTGTGAAAAACGGCTAAATTTAAGTTGGTTCCCGGCCTTCAGCCTAATTACTGTATATGAGTTGTTTATTAATTTTGAGCATGTATTTCTGAGACTAGTGAGTAGACATTTATTTTTCCTTTAAAATTTTCCTTAGGCTTAGGGTACAGCAGCTGCGCCGTGCTGTTGAGGCTCTTTCAAATTATGTTGTTGTTTAAATAGTATCAAGGGCCTTAAAGGAATTAGTGTTTATACTTTCTGGTGAAATTGTGTAGTGGTAAACACATTAAGTCCATGGACTGAGGCAGTGGTGGATCCAGAAATTTTTTTCAGAGAAGGCAGTGCTAAAAATTATGTATTTTTCAAAGAAAAATTCAAAAAATTTTGAAAATTTTTTCAAATTTGCCTATAGGTATACAGAAAAAAATTGTGTTTCAGAAGTTTCATGGAGGCAGCCATCCCCCGCCCCCCTAAATCCGCACTTGGGCTGATAGACCAGGCAGGGTTGGCGGGCATTGGGTTTTTTGGTGGGAAAATTGGACATTTCTGGGTTTTTGGGTTTTTTAAGAAAAGAATTCATTTTTTTCCATTTTGTTCACAGGAATACGAGTTTCTCCCTGATTTAACAATCAAATTGAGGATTGAGCCAACTTTAGTAACTGCAATGCAGTCTTTTCTGACACTGACATTACAACAGATTTGAGATGAGATCATACAACACAACAAACTAATCAAATGCTACCGTAAATTTTCAATTCAGGAGACCTTTCAGCGCTATTCATTCCGGTCCCTTAGGCTGTTCAGTTGAGTTGACTTATTCTTATCGAAAAGCTGAAGATTCATATTCAAAATAAATTTAACCTATGTTTGAATTGTCTTTTTGACTGACGTTGATTTGATTTGGTGGTTTATCTGAAAATTAGGCAGACTTTACTGCTCATGAGTCATGAGCACTTATGTGCAGTTATAGTGGACAATACACAGCACTACTTGTAACTACTAAAGTTTTTGTTATACCTACTGCTCACTGCCATTAGCATTTTGTGAGCTGATTTAGGCGGCCCTAAAATTTTGAGGGTAACAGCAGGCTCACTGGAGAAAGAGGCAGCTGACAGCTTTTTGGGTCCAAAATGACCTGAAAATGGACCGCCAAGTATGCTGGTTGAATGGCTGTAAGCGGTATGAATGTTGAAGAAAGAAAAATTAAACTTTTTCACCCTGAAAAACCACAATTTACAAACAACTCAATGAATAAATGATCTCGGCAAGTGAAGATGAAGAAAAAAATACGTTTCATTACAAAATGCTGGGAAGCAGCCAAAAATCTGATATGCAATAATGTTGGTTGAAGGAGGGCAACAGTGTAACCTCTGTTTCAAAAAATTGCCTTGAGAGTACGTTTTTTAAGACTAATAATGGCAAACAAGCGAAACTTATTTTGCCATGTTATAATCAGGTGTTTTCCATTTTGGTGTCCACTGTATCATCATAGCCTAATTTTTAAACATTTAGCTTTGTTCACACCAAGTTGCATGAATGATTGTCATCTGCGTCTGTCGAAAAGTGAGTCTTAAGAAAATTCAATGCCAAAAATTTTTTGGCGATGCATCAGTAATATGATTCTATTTTTTATGACAAGGAATCTGTGTATTTTTGCTTAAAATCAGGAAAAATGATATGAAAATGTTATGCTTTATGAAGAATAAACTTTTAGAGATCTTACTCTTGCTTTTCTTTTATACTTAATTCAGATCCACAATTGTAAAATAAAAAAAAAACCCACAAAAACCCATGAAAAATCCCAAAACCCAAATTCGGAATTTTGAAAATGGGTTTTCTCCCAACCCTGGGACCAGGTTCGATCATACATGTAATTGGGAGGGAAGTGCTATGGGAACCCCCCCCCAGAAATCGTCGACCATATGGCTAGCCATTGGGCGACCGCCCCCCCCAGGATTTTCCAATCCTATGGCTAGCCATATGGTAGCCCTAGGGACCCCCATACTTTTGGTCGGAAAAATACTGAAAAATGTCAATTTTTGAACAAAAATTGGTCATGAACATCAATTTTCTTGGCGCTTCGCGCCATAAGTACATTTTTTCATCATTTTTTAGACAAAAATTACTATTTTTTGAACCATTTTTAGGACTTTTTTCGTCAGAAAATCGAATTTTTTACCTTCAGAGACTTCTCCCCCCAAAATTTTGGGAATTACTGACCCCCAACCACAAAAAAGTGGCCCAACCACCCTCCCCAGACCTCAGGGCTCCGTTACATATATGGGTTCGATTCATGATAGAATTTTTCTGTTGTGACAAGGACTATTGTGAGATGTGTGCAGATTTTATGCAAATGAGTTCTTGAATACCACGAGCGCCTGGATTTTCGAACTGATCTTAATTGCTGGCATCTTATGGAGTTAAAAAATGCCAGTTTAGACCATAATTTGGAAGGGAACTGAGTTGTAAAAAATTCCAAAAGACGCCTGCCCAAAAACACTTGGTGTTTATGAGCATTTTCAAGCGAAAAATGGGGATTTTAGGACGAAAAATATTTTTTCCACATGTGGAAAAAAAAATTCTGACTTCTTTCCACATTTGTGGAAGAATGTTCGTGGAAAAAAGTGTCTTTTCCTTTTTAGGAAAAAAATTGGGTCTTTTTAGGAAAAAAATTTCGGAATGAGGAAAAAAATTTTGGGGAATTCAAAACTGAAAAGATGTGTTTTGGTGGACTTGAAAGGGTCAAAATCTCAAAATTGTCCAGCGCTTCGCGCTGATCATGAGTATAATGATAACTATTTTCTATCAGGCGCGGCCATTAGCATATCTACTTCGACTTTACTAATTAATGCTCATCAGTTTCTATCAATCAAGTTAGCTCATTAAATTTCCTAATCGTTAACAGTCAATTATGTTGCCGAAAGAGATTTTTCATCAATCCTCACAATTTTTGTCTCGATGCTTGAAATTTTTTAAACGTTTACAACCCGAACTTTTACGTTTATCAAAGATGGAAATTGAAAACGTCATACTAAACTGCGACTTCAGAACTTCTGTTCGCGAATATCTGTTGGAGTGATTTAGGAATTTTTTTCAGGTCGGTTCCCTTCCCAATTATGGTTCAAACTGGCATTTTCAGACTCCTGAAGATGCCAGCTATCCAGATCAGTTCGAAAATCCAGGGGACAAGGCATTCAAGCAAGAACTCATTTGCAAAAAATCTGCACACATTTCACATACTCCTTGTCACTGCAGAAAAATCCTACCAACTACAGGAATCGAACCTGATCCACCAGCCTATGGACTTTGTTGAACAAATTTTCTAGCAAACTATCCAAGAGCATAATTGACTAGAATTACACAAGAAATCAATGGTCAAGTCCTCTATGATGACAAGCGAAAGCCCAAAGAAGATGGTAATCTTTCCGGTGCTGGGCGCCGGAAAATTTTTTGGGTATATTGACATTCTGGGATGCTGGAAAATCAATTTTCCGAACATTTATTTCAAAAATTAGATTCCAATTTTGTGTCCAAGAGTCGTGATTTCTAGAATTTTACTTAAAAAATTTTAAAATCTGTAATTTATTTGTAAACTCTCATGAACTTGGTCAAAAATATATGAGTAAGAAGAGTATATATTTCCGAAAGATATTTCCATGAAGCTTTTGAATTGCTTTTTTGTTAGCAAAGAAATGATTGCACCATAAAGCATAGAGACCTGACGTATTGATTTTTCTCAAGAGGAAAAAATGTGAATCTTCATTGAATACTATGATAAAATGTTGAAGATTATCAATTAAAACATGAGATACTACGTTTAAGATGATGAAAACTGTTATAGATTAAGTGTCAAATGAAGGTAGACATGATAAAAGCCACGCCTGAGCTACTTAATGAATAATGATGATTATTGAAGTTATAACTGGCGCGAAGCACCAGAAAATTTTGAGATTTAAGACCTCCTAAAATGCACCAGAATGCATCTTTTCAATATGAAAACCCCAAATTTTTCTTCCACATTTGTGGAAAGACCTCAAAATTTTTTTCACATTTCAGATTTTTTTCCACATTATAGTGCAAATGTGGAAAAAAACAGTGGGAAGGAGGCCGAAATGCAGGGTTGGCAAGGCTTTGGTTTTTTGGTTTTCTTGGTTTTTTAAAAAACCTAAAAATGGGAAATTTTCTGGTTTTTCGGTTTTTTTTCCAAAATCATTGGGAAAGTGTTTTTTCACATTAGTTGATCTTCTAGGCATGTATTGGTGTCTATCTAAATCAACAAAACTATTAATTGAGTTGAATTGACTTCACTACAAAGTAGAAAAAAGTCGTATTTTTATGATACATTTCGTACTCAAAAGATGTAATATAAATCAATCGATATTCTTTGTATCCATCTTGCAACCACACATTTAGTACATGAGTCAACTTTGCTATAATTTGCTCACAAAAAGGTAGACACTAAATCTTTTGTGGAGTGTACTGCGACCATACGGGGTGACATCCATTGATCTATATCATCATCAAAATGTTATAAAACATGATTGAGTTTAATAACTGATTTAATTGTTACGGTGAGCTTTTTAATTTTCTTAGCTCGAAATTTCAAAATATAAATGAGACAACAAGAATAAAATTTTTTACAGATCACTTAAGCCTGCTGTAGGTTAGCAAAGAGAAGAGCTTTTGAGTGGCTCATTTTTATGTGACTTGACGTCGCTACTAAGTGATAAAATTGTGCAAAAATATGTATATCTATCATGCAAGCGAGAATAGCATATATAAAAAGACCAGGGCCGTAACCAGGATTTTCCCAAGGGGTGGGTAATGACCAGACCATATAAAATGTGCCTAAACTAAAAAAGTGAGGGCGCGCAGCGCCCGAGCTTCGGGCTGGGGGGTTTGGGGTGGCGCGCCTAAGCGCTCCCCAACGGGGTCTGGGGCGGAGCCCCAGAAACTTTGAAAAATACGCGTTTTATATGCTGAAGAAACATTAAAAATTAATGTTTTTGGACCACGTTTTTGTTATAATTTGCTGAAAAATGTGGCATAATCCAGCTTAAAACTACAATTATCTCATATTGAAACATTTCCACAAGAATATTTACATTTCAGTAAATCTAACGCAAAATTAAACCGAGATATTCAACATCCAAATATACATTTGTCTTATTTAAACACCTCCATTCAATTCAATAACGCTTATTGTCAAAATTATTAATATTAGTGAACAATATTATTAAATAAAATAGTGAATCTATACACTATTGTTAACACACAAAACAATTGACAAAATTGAAAAATTTATTCAATCGCCAAGGGGTGGGTAATTACCCTCCCTACCACCCCCTTAAATACAGTCTTGAATAAGACCTATTTGCTGTAGTTATAGCTCGCAGACAGGTTTGAAAAGCAAAAATTTAGAAACATCTGAAATGTCTATGTGTGACCTTCAGCTGCAGTTTGTAATATTAATAACATGTAATAATCTATCAATTTAAAACCCTCTTATCGAAAATGGTATAGTGTCATTTCAACTTTTTTGTGCGTATGTATATATGTGATGCATTGATACAATTCTGTAGTTGATTTCTTTCGAGTTTTGATTACTTACATTGTGTATTGTATATTTCTCTTTATTTTTATTCTGGAACGAATTTATTTGTCATTAGAAAAAAATACATTCACAAAAGAATAAAGAAAAAAATATTATCACGAGCTTAAAGGCGATTAGTATCGCGTGGATATAAGCTCAAAAACGCAATGCATCATTTTTTAAATACATGAACTTTAACGGCAGATGTAACATGACTAGGTAACATATTCCACGTATCAATATATCTATTACAAAAATCTTTTTCAAGTAATTGGGTACGAAATTTTGTCTTATATAATTTATATGGATTGTTAATATAATTAAATTTACTGTATACAAAAAAATTGTTTGAGTCCAAAATGCTGTTACAGATTATAGAATAAACATAGCATAAATCAGCTATACTTCTCCTAAATTCAAGAGAATGCAGACTGGCCGACTCCAATCTTTCTTGATAATTCCCAGAGTTAAAACCATATAATCGTTTTGTGAACCACCTCTGAACTTTCTCTACCCTTTGTATTTCACCCATTAGAGAAGGATTCCAAATAGGACTACCATACTCAAGGATTGGGCGAACATAAGTTTTAAATGCCCTGATTTTCAATTCATTTATATTTGAGTTGAAACATTTAAAAATTAGATTTGATACCCTAGAAGCCTTCTTGATCATGTAATCACAGTGCGGAACGAAACTGAATTTTTCATCAACATAAAAACCAAGATCTTTCATTTCAGTGACAGCATCAAGATCACATTCACCAATTTTGTACTGATTTGATGGATTATTTTTCCCCAAATGTAAGACTGCACATTTAGGCAATGACATACTGAGTTGCCATTCCTCAGACCAATTATAGAAACTGTTTAAATCTTCCTGGATTAATACTGTATTACATGCATCATTAAAAATTTTAGCATCATCTGCAAATAGATAGAGATCACTTTTAATTATATCACTCAGATCATTTATAAATATCAGGAACAATGTTGGACCTAACACACTTCCTTGAGGAACACCACTAATTATTGGAGTTGGAACAGAAATGGTATTACTTAGTTTTACACATTGAGTTCTATTTGTAAGGAAGTCACAAATCCAATTTGAATGAATGAATGAATGAAGAAGATTTATTACCTGTCAGGCAAGATATAACACAAGAAAAGAAAAAAAGGTTAAAAGGCGAGAACAAATGATTAAAATGAAATAAGAAAACGAAGAAAATGTTTGGAAAACTCAATCCATGGCTACTTCAAAACGACAAATACAATATCGCAGCGAAAATATGTGCTACAGTAAACAAGTTAATGACGGTAATAGGAAGCGCAGGTTACATATTTGTAACAGGCTAACGCGCTCCCCCGAGATAATCAGAAAAATCAATCTTAGAGATTTTTGTTTTGAATGTGTGTAAATTGGAAGAACTAAGAACTTCAGCTGAAAGTTCATTCTAGATATTAATGTACCTGTTGGAAAAATCATATAATCTAATATTTGTTTTAGCTTTACCTGTTTTGAGTTTGTAGTCATTTTTACGACGGGTGGACTCGAAATTACTGCTAATAAAGAAGTCCGATTTTTGCAGACAGGATTGGCCTTTAATAATTTGAAACATCATGCATAAGGCGGCACGTAGTCGGCATATTTCTAAGCTATCAAGGCATAGCTTAGTTAAACGCTCATTATATGAAAGGATAGACCCAAAACCACATATTCTCTTTGTGAATCTTCTCTGAACTTTTTCAATGAGATTTATGTCAGAGGCATAGTAAGGGTTCCAAACAGTTGAACAATATTCTAGCAGGGGTCTAACATAAACAGTAAACACACGTACAAGGTTAGAAGTATCATGGGAAGTAAAGGTTCTAATTATCAAAGAACTTAAGCTAAAGGCTTTCTTGGTAATTGATGCTATGTGATCTCTAAAACTCAAGTTTTGGGATATAAGTACGCCCAAGTCTCTGATGTATGGGTTTTCACCTGGAGTTGGACCAAGAACACTCCCCTGGGGGACACCACTGCTTATGTCTGATGTTAGGGAAAATTTGTTGTTAATGCAGACTTCTTGAGTGCGATTTGAAAGGAAGGCGATGATCCAATTCGCAAGAAAACCACAGATGCCATAGTTTTTCAACTTTAGAGCAAGCTTACTATGGGAGACAGAGTCAAAAGCTTTCTTAAAATCAATGTAAATCAAATCAATGGAAGATCCTGAATCAATAAGTTTGGTCCATGAATTTTTGCATTTGAGCAACTGTGTTTCACATGACTTTTTTGGCAAAAACCCAAACTGAAAGGGAGATAATAGAGAGCTTCTCTTAAGGTAATCTAAAATAGAAGAGTTAATAATGCTTTCCATGACTTTACAAGCAATACAACAAAGAGAAATTGGTCGGTAATTGGAAATCAATGAGGAATCACCCTTTTTGTATACTGGGATTACATTTGCAGTTTTCCATATAGATGGTAATGCACCAGATCTAATAGAAACCTCAAAGATATGAGAAAGCGGGTCCGCCAAACAATTGGATAGTTTTTTCATAAAATAGGCACAAAACCCATCAGGACCCAAGGCAAGGGACGGATTCAGTTTACGAAGAGCAGCACGAACTAGCTCAACAGAAAATGATTAATTGGAGATTTCAGACATAGTTCTTTTGGGGAAAAGAGGAACAGAACCATTATCATTGGTAAAGACTGATGTGAAATAATTATTGAAAAGTTCGGCCTTTAGATCTTCATCAGAAATAATTTCATTACTTATACAAATTGGGGGAATAGCTCTATTTGATTTGATTTCGGAATTTACAAAATTATAGAAACTTCTGAGATCTGATTTGTCAATAAGTTTCTTTTCAATGTTGATTTGATGTGATTTGATTTGATTTTTCAAAAATTTGCAATGACTGTTGAAAAGAAACTTGTCACGGGCTGATTTAGTTTTCCTATAGTTTCTCCAAAGTTTTAATTTTTTAGTGAGTAACTTCTGGAGGTATTTAGGATATTTTTTTGCCTTACTTAGTTTAGATGTGGGTACATGTTGTGTTATAATGGGCTTCAAAATGTCAATAAAACTACAGTACATGTCATTTGCATTTCTACATGTGGAGAAAACGTCAGGCCAAGAGATCTGGAATAAGAGCTCAGAAATAGTATCATAGTTTGCCTTGGGAAAGTTCAAGGGGAGGGATTTTGGATTCAGGGGCGTTGTCTTGAGAATTATTTTGAACTTTACACTTGAGTGGTCACTAGTAGAAAAAGGAGGGACAACATGAACGTCAGAGACAGATCTATCACCAAAAATTAGATCAAGGATATTGTTATCATGGGTGGGTTGCAAAACCAGTTGCTGAAGACTTGTACTAGAAAGACACTCAAATAAAGATGTGCAGGTGGCTTCATAGGGGTAGGTAGAATTGATCCGGTCAAGTTTGGGTAAATTGAAATCTCCAGCTATGAGGATAGGATAATTAACATTTGACGACCATTCTATAAAAGAACAGAGCTTGTTGCAGTAATCTAAGTTATACTCAGGTGGCCTGTAAACAAGAACAAGGCGATAAAGGAGACCAGGGAGGGCAAGATCAACTGTTAGTGTTTCAGGAGTATCAATAGAAGGTGGGACTTTAGAGATGATAGCAGGTATTGATTTTTTGATAAAAATTGCAACCCCTCCACCCCTTTTGTTGGGTCTATCCTTGCGGAAGACATTATACGACCTTAAATTACATAAAATACCATCAGAAATACCATCATTTAACTATGTTTCAGTACAAAAGATTAGGTCATATTGCTGTGTCTCAAGCATCATGTTGAGTTCTTCCAATTTAGACACTAAGCTTCTAGTGTTAAATAAAATACATTGCAAAAACTACTATCAAGGGGGTCTTTCACCTGAAATAAATTAGCCCTGTTATTATGTGAACCTTGCTTACTTACACAATTATGATGAAAATCAATATATAAACCCGTTTTGCCTGCTTGTTTACGATTGTTTAATTCGGCAACTAATTGGCGTTGACGTTGGCGCTGTAAAAAGGATAAGGTAGGACGCGAACGTAGAAAAATAAAAGGTTTCAAGGTAGGATCATTACGTGCTTGTGGTTTAACAACTTTATTGATTAATTTTATAAAAGAACGTTGCATTTTAGATGAAGAACAGCATATTTTGAGAAAACGAGGATGGTTAGGGATTTTAGGCCCATCTCGAAACACTTTAACTATGTCATTTTCAGTGAGTTGATTTTCATTATCATTTTCAATCAACTGGGGTCCGAAATGGGTTACTATTTGTCGGACTTTTTCAAGGTCATCTTGATTGTCCTTAGCTAATCCGAATAATACGGCATTCGACTTTTTTGATTCACGCTCGATAGCATCCCCAACTAGCATTTCTATATTTAGGTTGTCCAAATTTTGAGTAATCGTAGGATGATTTATTTTTGAGGGTTGATTTGGCCCAATTTTTGATTCGATAATTGAAACCCGGTGTTGTAAATCGACAATTTGTTGAGTCATGTTTCTAAAACTAGGAGCACATTTGCGACAAATAAATGGGAAAATTGCGCCAGATTGAGATTTAGGTTGACTGTTAAAAAAAGAAATTAGTGTTTTTGGTAGGTTTAAACATTCGGAATGAGCCCATAAGTTGCACATATCGCATTGTAATGCAGTAACATGATCATCAGTATTAATTGATCGCAAATAACGCAGGTGCAGTCGTCGGAAGGTGAATTATTCAGAGATGGCGAATTTTTCGAGAGAGACGGAGTAATTACATTTGATGATGGCGAATTGTTGTTGTCATTTACTTTGGTTTTGACATTGTTTATTTGGGCTTTTGAATTTCATTTCGAAGTAACAGATGATTGAGACATTTCGGCAATGAGTTAATGCAGTAACCTAATGAAATCGGGTAATCACGTCCAATCTTCGAATATTTGATAAGATAAAAGCAGCGGTACCTTAGTAAATTGGGTATTAACCCCATTTTACTAAGAATTTATCAATTTTATATCCTTTTAATTTTTGTAAGAGCTTTGAATGTGCTATTTGTAATTTTTCTTCTTTTCTTTGAATTTGCCCTTTACATATCCCATGCTCTGTTCTATTTTTACTTTTCTTATGTTCTTCACTAATGATTCCTTTCTTATGTGCCCACTATTACTGTATTTCTATTGCTAAATAGGGATTTCTTATAAGCATACAATAATGACACTTCTGATAAGATTAATACTTCTAGCTGCCATTTTACAGCTCCCTAACTAGTCTTAGATGATACAGGGAGCTTCCAGCAGTTTTTTACATAGTTATTATGATGTACCAAACATTCTAAAGAATTAAACCAGAAGAAAAACATAAAAAAACCATAGAAAAACCAAAAAAACCATTAAAAAACCATAAAAAAACCACTAAAAAACCAAAAAGTCGAAATTTCAAAAGTTTGGTTTTTGCCAACCGTGCCAAAATGTAAAGGAAAACTTCATGACAAAAGGTCTATAAAAATATCTGAATTTTCGCAGCATTCAATTTCTTTTCGGATCGTAGAAACCGTTTGTTAGATCAGTTTTTCTTATCTCGTTGACGTGGTTAGAGAAAATAGAGCAGGCACGATTTTTATGCAAATGAATGCGGTGAAAGTATCTTTAGTTAGTTTTTATCAAACTTGAAAGAAAGAAAGAAAATAAATTTATTAAATGCAAAGAAATACAAGAGTAAATATGAATAATACAGAAAAGCTCATGGACATGACAAAAGCACGTGCGAATTGAGCTTTCAAAAATGACTCAATTCAGATCGAAAACATACCTGTACTTGGTAAGGGTTGGGGGGACCCCCCCAACTTGGCCAACCCTGTACCCAAAATCATTCCCCCCCAACTCTCCCCCAGTTTTGGAAAAATTAAAAAAATTTTCAAAAAGGTGTATGTTTTTTGGCCTTTTTCGGGAAAAATTTCGACTTTTTCCTATCCTCCCCCCCAACTGGTGGCAGTGGTTATTCAGCGCCCGGCGCTGAATAACCAAGCATGTTAATTTTTTTTATGCAGCGCCGGGCGCTGAATAACATTTTATCATTACGTTGGTTATTCAGCACCCGGTTCTATTATGTTACAATATACTTCTCGCGTTGCACCCGTAGAGTTTATGTTTCATCGAAATATGAGATTCTGGTAAACCTCTCTGAACTGCGATCAAACTACGACTGGTCGCTTGCAGTCGGCCCGGCTAGGAATGAATATCGACAGCTTATAATTGTTTACCATTACCATTGGATTTTTTCAAGTGATTTGTGGCTAAGGAATATGATTTTAATCTAATCCTCATCAGTTTCGTTGCAATACATACAACGCCAGTCTATTTCTTAAAGCCAGACTTTAATATAACATTTCTACTACTGTGACTATAACTCGCAAAGTCTTCACCCCTATAAGGTCTTTGGACTTTTGCTGAAGTCTCGAAAATGATTGAACACGAATTGCAATCTGCTTAGAAATAAAGAACTGGCTAGTCAAAAACAGTTTCTCATCAAGCATATACGATTTTTATCATTCCGTGGGTGTACAGCAAAGCTTGAAAATCGTGAAACGAGTCATGGAAAAATTTAACAGAGCAATCGTGGTGGCGATCTTTCTATTCATCAAGTTCTGCTAGCAGCAACCTAGAAGTTCAACAGTGTTATTTGCACTGTATTAGAAGGTCAAGTTCAAAAGTGTTATTTGCACTGTATTTGCACTGTATTAGAAGGTCAAGAGTTCAGGATTACTTGCTTGTTCACTTGCACAAAACACTCCTAGAGTAGTTCTTTCTCAACAGGTTCAGGATTAACTTTATTCCATATATATTACCAATGAAGCAGATTACATATAGTTTTTTCGCTTTTTGTGTTTTATATGTCTCGAATGCGAATATTTTGTTCACATGATGGAAAAACTAGATTCTTGACAATCACATGAAGTAACCACTAGAAAAAATGGTCAAAGTGTCATATACATGGAAAATAGCTGAACTGGCAACTACCAGACGGACTAGTTCTCGGCACCAGACAAGGGGCTAGATGTACCAAACGCATCTGAGCCTTTCTATTGATTCAGTAGCGTAAAAATTGACCTGTACCAAACTCTGCACCACAGAACTGACACACACTGCACCACAGAAAATAATAATGAACTGAACTAATTGAACGGCGTTTTCTCTTGCACCTACTTCTATTTATAGGTACCAATGAACCTTTAGAAGAGTTCAGGGCACCTCTATAAAGGTTTTGCTTGCACCAAAATGTAGCGGTTCAGTGATACTTTATTGTGCAGATTTCCAATGGTCACATAGATAATTGTTTTCATGTATCCAAGCCAATGAGCTATATAAATTTCAGAATTCATGCACTAACAACCAGAGTAGGTGCAGAGCAATTTTCGAAAAACAACTCACTATTTCCCACTTCGTTGGCCAATTTCAGATGCTCACGTTAGAAAACGCACCAATATTGTTTTTCGTGCGTCGATAATTAACATTTTCAGCTTTTTTAAACATTTTCCCAAATAAGCATAATTTCGAAAAAACAACGGATTTTCCAATCCCAAGAATTACAACATATACTCCTGCACTAGGCGCCAGAAAACTGTAATTTCGACTAATTGTATTTGTGCTTGACACCACTGAGCATGTGAGAGGTACGACTCAACCACCGTACTTGTGAATTGTGAAAGTAGCCCCAGATCAAAAATTAAGTCAGGGCCAGTTTGATTGGAAAACTGGCTAACAGTACAGAGAAAAGAATTATGTTCAACATGATAATTTCATTTTTATTTTGTTCAAAAGTGTCCAGACTGTCCCATAGGGAGGGGTACGAGGGGGTATTACCCCTACCCAAAGTCCTAAGAATTGATCACTGGATGGCTAGTTTTGTCAAAACTGATGCATTTATATTGGACATTTAGCTATACATTGCCGCCGCAAATTATTAAATTTACTACTATCTGAAAATCTGACCTTGGGAGCTCTTGATCTGAAATAAGCCCGACAATCAACTTTGATTGTATTTTGTCTATTTTCTTCGGAATAAATGTACTACAGCCGGTTTTCTAAGCTGATTTGGCTCAGCAAAGACGGAGAAGATTTGAGAACCAACCGAATTTCTGTATGGACTGACTACAGATAAACCCATATTGTTTTTGAAAGTATATGCGATTGTTATGGTAGCATGCTCTTTCATGTTAGAGTCATGCGCAGTGTTAGACAATGAGAGAAGTTCATGCTGATTGAAGAATTCAGATTTTTGGTTGGGGGCCAGATCTCTGATCTTCGGTTGTCTATCTCCAAAATATAATTTTTACTGTTTTGTCCATTTCTAGCTCATTTTTTTGTTATCCAGTTGGTTGACCGCAGTGTCTGGCTGATTGAAAACATCAGTACATCGCCCATGCCTAGTCATTTGCTACATAATCATCTCAGTTCATTTTGACATACACTATTCAAAGCTCACACATGAAAATCCACAAAATTAAATTATCAAATTAGGTCTCTTCCTTGAACTTCAGCCTTGAGAATTATGTTGTTACGTCTTATAATCACTCATGTCAAAGTTTCATGAATATGGAAATCCGTAGGCAACGCCTAGAATAGTTCAGGAATCACTGGCATACCAGTGCTTGTGGGATAGCTGGAGGGTACCTCCACCCCCAACTTGGTCGAACCCTTTACCCATCGGAACCCTCACCCTCAACTTGGTCAACACTATACCCAACCCCCACCCCGCACACTTGAAAAAAATTGGGGAAAAAAGTGGCTTTTTGGGAAAATTTTCGAAATTTTTTGCGTTTTTTCGACCCCCACACCCAAATTTTGGGATCCCCCCCAACGGGTCGGATCTCTTACAGGTATAATCACTGGTGCAAGCGGTCCCTATTACTTTTGACTTTCGTTCACTAATATCGCTGATTAGGTTAGTATTTTCAGCATATAATGATTCAAGTCTCGATTATTGTAGTTATCGTCGCCGGGCGCTGAATAACCGTGTGTCATGCCACTGGTTATTCAGCGCCCGGCGCTGAATAAAAAAAATCATAATGCTTGGTTATGCAGCGCCGGGCGCTGAATAAAAAAAATAATGAAATACTGTTATAGAGCACCGGGCGCTGCATAGCCCCTGCCCCAACTGGTCGGAGGTCTTACAGGTAGGCAGTGGCTAAATGGACTCGAGTCCATCTAGTCAAAACCCACAAAATGGCTAAATGGACTCGAGTCCATCTAGCCAACACCCACAAAATGACTAAATGGACTCGAGTGCATCTAGTCAAGACCCACACAATGGCTAGATGGACTCGAGTCCATTGAGTCAAAAATACACAAAATGGCTAGATGGACTCGAGTTCTGAGAATACAGTAATCAGATCGATCGATCGTAATTTTTAGTAAAGTATAAAACTTGACGATAAACAATGAAGTTGACGATAACCTAAAAATTGATAGGTACTTCAGTCAGACTATACGGTTTGATGACACGGTTTGCATAATCTTATATTTTTTTCAGCGCCGCTTATACCCGTTTACAGCAGACGTTTATGCCTATAGTGGATCAATCAATCTACATTGGAAGATGATAAAATGTGATATTATTTCATTTTTAAATATTGTGATACATATCGATAGCATTATTAAAGTATGCATTAATCAATATGATAAAAACAATAAAATCATGTATTCAATGTGTTATATACAGGGAAGGTTTACACTGCTGACATTTACTCTGATGTGGGGGCGGGTAGAGGCAAAGTCATAAATAGCCATTGTACTAGAAGAATGTAGGCATGTGTTATATTCTGATATTTGTTGATTCCAGAATTCTGTTAGTTTTATTAATTATCCACTTTGTCTTTTTAATATGCTAAATGTGTTTAGGATTCACTGAAACTCTAATTCAGCCATTGCATGAAAAACTGGTGAATAATGTGAAAATTTCCATTTAAGAGCTCATCAAACTGAATTTTTCGTGAAGCTGTATTATATAAATTGCTTGTACTTTTGATGGGAAATTTTTCAGAATGGAAATTGTTTTCCGGATACCCGTTCGTGTATTAAGTTCTCATGAGAAGAAATTAATTGTCGAATACAACCATGGAAAAAATGTTTTATATTGGGGCAAACCGTCGCCTCTTTCGCATTTTTACCAGTCCAAAGTGGTACATAATGGTGTTTCTTATTCGTCCGTTGAGCATGGATACCAACTTTTCAAAGCTTTTTTCCATGATGACACCATCAGTTACAAGGGTAAAGTTGATCTTCTTCATTAAGTGAAGTCTCGGGAAATTTAGGTGCACTTCATTTACAACACTTCTGAGGTCTCGTAATTGCTAACAATACAGTAATCATGAGATATTAACTTTCTTAGAATTCAGAAAAACCGTGTTTAATTTCGAATCAAAAGAAAGTTGTTTGTGATCGGTTATTTATGAATGGTTTACTAAAAGTACGTTTGTTTGTAGCTACTAGCGATGGGTATAAAATTATTCGGCCGTCCTGAGTTCCCTCATCATAGTTGGTGTTTCTCTCGAAACAATCGAAAAATGACAAAAATGGAATAGATTCCCACTTCCAAAGTCGATTGTGGAAAGATTATATTGTGAAGTTTTAATTTTTCACGCAAAAATTTCCAAAGATTAATTTTGTTCTCCAAATGTTTGGTTTAGCATAAAATTATGGAAGACGGTACCGGCGGGGCAGAAATTCCCGCGTTAAAATCGATTCTGAACAAGTCAATCCCCTTTGCCAAGCCGGAAAAAATTGAAAACTCATTGATCAATGAGTTTGGAGGCATCTGAATTGAACAACTTACATGCAACGCGTGCATCATTGTGGCGATACTCGTGAACGTCCTGAAGATTCACTAACATGTTTGATTCGTATGGATATTGGTAACTTCATTTTTCAAATCTGCACGTTTGAAAATTTGGCTCAAAGCTTCTAATATTCACACATTTACTGTATCGCGGGAAAACTCGAGTCCATTTAGCCATTTTGTATATTTTTGACTCAATGGCCTCGAGTCCATCTAGCCATTGTGTGGGTCGTGACTAGATGCACTCGAGTCCATTTAGTCATTTTGTGGGTGTTGGCTAGATGGACTCGAGTCCATTTAGCCATTATGTGGGGTTTGGCTAGATGGACTCGAGTCCATCTAGCCACTGCCCTTACAGGTATGATCGAAAACATGGCATATTGTTATAACTCTCGGCACAAAACAGTTTTATGGTTTTCAGAACGTTTTTAGAGTGAAAATTTTTTGTGCCATTGGCACAAATTTTTTTGGCCCTTGGTGCCAATTGGCTTGGCACAAATGTCCGTGCACAAAAAAAACGCTGGTCTAAAAACACCGGAAGGCTTGAAAAAGTTAAAAAACAATGCGATAAAGCGTCTGTGAGCATTTTTAAGCGAAAAACGCGGATTTTAAGATGAAAAAAAATTTTTTCCACATGTGGAAAAAAAATTTGACCCCTCCCCACATTTGTGGAAAAAAACAGTACGCTCGGCTCGGCAAAACCTCATCGAAATTGCAATTGGCGCCAAAAATGACAGTATAAAATGTCAAAAAACATTAATTTTCATACTTGTTGATTAGATCGGATTGTTGCCCAGGCTATTAATTGCCAACAATGTGGATAATTCGTAAACAATTCAATATATTTACATAAAGCTCTAACAATGTGATTTATATATTAATAATAATTATAAAATAACAATAACTGATTTGGCACTATGTTTGATATATATTTGAACAGAGAAGATCACTCGTCATGATCCGTATTTATCGGCAAAAGATCGACTGATAAAACCCGAAGTATCAACAGAAAAATCTCGAGTCAGTTTCGAAATATCGGACGCGTCGTGTTCATTCAATTCGCGAATAAATTTGTCTTCTAATGCCTAAAGGAATCATATCTGAAGAAATAACCAGATCAAAGTGTACGAATTAAACGTGAGGTTATATAATAAAATGATTTTCATGGACTCCAGATTCCAACTTTTAGGCAGCGAGAACTTCCTAATGACTAAAATCGCTGTGATTTGCCCAACCGCCCAGAACAAATAAGAATGATGTTGAACCTGATACGATACACGAATAGTTCAGAATAATGACAATTGACATTGAATCAAAATTTACAGCTAATACGACTGCTATACAGCGAAGCCCGTCGAAAAAATAGACTGTATGATTTATGAGTTTGAAGAATGAAAATATCGTCATTGGCTCCATTCTATAGCCCATTTAATTTAAAATCATTAGGTTCAATTTGGTACGCCATTCTCACTTAATGAAAAACTTTATGCTACATAAAAAACAAAATTTCTTCATAAGAATGGAAAAGCCAAAATCGGAAAAAGTCATGCTTATCCACAGTCGATTTCGACAGAACTGCGTCGATACCTGGAATATTTCACCTGTTCTGTTTTCCGCCCCCTGACGAAAATTTTCTTTTGCTGGTTAGAGCAAAAAGCTTACTAGTTTTCTCCGTATTAAACTTACTTTCATGGGGTCACTGCAACGACCATTTCAAAATGAATAGAGTACAGTTGCGTAGTATGTAATGATTTGATTATCGCGCGTTTACTTTGAAATGATAGACGCAGCAACAATCAAAAAACAGGTCCACTCAGACACGCGATTTTCACAATGAAAAATTTGATACTGCAGAAAAAACGCTGAATTTGTTCGCGACAAAAAAAAGGCCAAACCACGGGAAAACGTCATATGATAAAACTGTGTCGACATCCCGGTGCTAGTCGATAAGTTTTGAAAATTTAACCAGTTCGTTGAGGAAATTTTCAATTGTTCTATTTGCCGCTCATCGACGAAACATTGTTTTCAATGATTTCAGTAATAAGCCTATTAGCTTTATGTGTCAAACTTACTGTCATCGTATCACTGGATCTGTAGCTTCAGAATAAACAGACCATAATAATTAGTTTACCTGTTTCTTGGGCTTTAGCTGTTCTTTCCACTTTTTAATTTCAGTCGAATAATCATCGTCATACTGTTTCAATTTCAGCGTCTCATTTTCCAACAACATAGAACGTTTCTCATTCTGTAAAAATGAATATATTGGTGCTTCATATGTAAAATGGAGCTGGAAAGTCTGGGGTGTCGGTCGGCTTTTAATGGGTGGCATTATCTAGGGGCATAAGCCGTGGGACGATAGCCACCGCCTCTTTTGGAAGGTTGGTCGAAGAATTTTTTGGGTATTGCTGGAAATGCATTTTTAAATGCTGATAAGTACGTGACATTCAGAAATTTTACGACCCTCCGGGCAGGACTGAGCCATACATTAAGAACGCATTGCGGGGCGATTTTTTGAGGTTTTGTTCCGACAGCTTTTCTGGCTTAGGTTTAGGCTTAGGCTGAGTAAACAGTAAACTCGAAAAATCCACAAATTTTGTTGACCAATCAAATTGGTGATATAAATTTTCTTGATCAATTAAATTGATTACAGTTCTTGCTCTACAATGCTTAGTCATGCATTATCATTTTCGTGATTTTTCCGCATTGGCGACTAAAAATTGTACTTTTATCATACAGAGAGGGTATAAAAAAACAAAAATAGAGAAAATTTAGACAATTTTGGTGTAAAATAGTTGAAAATTGTTTCGACCCCCTTATAAAATGTCTGTCTACGCCCCTCGGGTCATCAATCGTCCCAAATTTAAAGTGGAGGCCATTGAACAAGAAAATATCGAATTGAAATAAAAGACGAGAAATGGTTCAAAATAACAATTTTTAACTAAAAAAACTATATTTATAGTGCGATGCGCTGAAAAAATTGACTATTTTATTCAAAAATGTCTATTTTCACCAAAAAAGGATACTATTCAGCCGTTTGCGCGGAATCTGAATTTTCACTGAGCAGCGCTCCGGGACTTTTTGTCTGATGGCCGTATCACGTCGCTGGGGACGCCATTACTGTCTAGCTTTACCTACGGGTTATTTAATAGCTCTCGAGCTCTTTATCCCCTTAATTTTAACTCTCAATTATTCCACAAGCACATTATTGTACTAGCGCAGTTGGAATGCTTTTACCGAAAGATCCGGATATTGCACATATGCAGTGCAGATATGTAACAGCTAGAAAAGCCGGGGGAGAAACTGGGTCCTCGAAGCGCCGGTAAATGGTATTTTGATACAAAATCTTTAAACCCCACATCTCAATCTAAATAGAGATAATAAAATAAAACTAGTATATTCCTGATTTAAACGAGGATTAAATTTAACGTAGGACATGACTTGACCAAAGCAATATTTTTTAATGAGATGATTAAATTTCTGTAGATTAGTTTATTAAATTTTATTTTATTCAATTGGGCATAAAAGATTACTTACGTGGCATTCATTTTCGAATGAGCCTCGTAATGCGAAAAAATCCGTAGACATGTGATAATGCTTCGCAAGTCAATATTTTTTTCAAGTTGCAGTCCTGACTGCTAAAATCAATCTGAGGAAAACAGGCGGCCGTGTAAACACGATGTTAAATATATGCATTTTTACATAACCATATTTTTCTTTCCGGAACTAATTTGGAAAAAATAGACCAGTAATATGACAGTAGATCTTTCGGGCGGGGATGCACAAAAAGTTGTTGGGGATGGGAGACATATTTTGTATGGTAACATGCAACATTCCGAACGTAGGATTGATGTTACAGCCAATCCACGGGTTCTGAACCCGGCCGTTGTTGTGGAGCCATGATGGGGATAATCACACCTAGCCTGACATTGGCCGGTGGTAGGACGGCTCTGGAGCAACCCAGGAAGCCTTTCAACACATACATGCAAATGTGGTTTGCCAGTCGATTTGACCTGACTCTCAACAAAAGACATCTTTTTGATACAAAATTCGAAATTTTCTTCGATTTGTTCGGAAAATTGTGTTCCCGGCCTCTGGCTGACTAGCCAGGTGAGCATTTATTGCCTAGGTTTTTTTTACTACAGATGAGTTGCTACCAGGGTTTTTTGGCAAGAGTTCCATTAGCATTCGTGCTAATAAAAAAATATTTCATTAGTATAGTAAGCACGGTTGACAAATGTTACTTTGTTGGTGTCAAACTAATGTGTGAGTATGTCAATTTTGATAACTTGCTTCTATTGTATTAAGTCATGAAATCATGCTTGATATTGGTACTTTTAACAGGAATAAGACTCTCATCTGATTCTAATTAAATCAGCTTATTCTTACATTATGCAATTGATTAGTTGACCGACAAGTAAATATTCAGTAGTTAGTTTGACAGTAATACTTTTAGGAATCGTTATATTCGCATTCTGTTTAGATAAAAGTTCACATGTTTTCATTGTATTTGGAACTGGACTTCAACTTCAATACTGGTTGTCGACTGATTTTTTCAGAAAGTATACAATTATATTTGCTACTCACTATTACTGATTTGCCTAAATTTCAGCATATGTCAAAACAGCTGTTTTCAAATTACATAAGTAGTGTCCAAGAGGTTACAGCGAAGCGAATTCATATTCGAGCCACAGTCATTCACTACGCAAAAGTGACGGAGAATGAGGATATTGACGAAGTTGTTATTTGTGAAAATTGTGATTTTTGAGTTTTTACCACAATTTTGTGATATCCTTTTCTTCCCAAATTTTTTTTCAAAAATTTCTCCCTTTCAGCCATTATCACGCGTGCTAACGTTCAAAAATTTTCATTAGCACAGCTCTACCAGTGTTTCTAAACCAAAACTGCTCTGCTTGCACTTTTTAGACAGGAGCCTAGTTTCTATCAAAGGATCATGGCCGCTTAAATCTTCTCGTTGTTTGTTTTTTCATGTAAAAAACAAGAAATAGAGGAAATTCTTCTGAGATATCGTTTCTATTTGGATGACATCGGAGAATACGTCTACATTTTATTTCAAAAGTAATTCTCGATTCCGCTCTTTACATGCACAATTTGAACATCACACACCTAATTGAAGTGTAAAGTAGTAATTTGATTTTAGAACAACCATGTTGAAGTTTATCAAAGAAGTCATAATTTAGTACAGGTTCGTTCATATAATACAAATTTAGTAAGATAAATTTACTTGTATTTGTTGTAGCTCATGCAAAGCTGCTTCATTTTCCGCCCTTAATTGCTCTAGGCGTTTTTGATGCTTTTGTTCTTGCTTTTTCGTTTCGCGCTGAATACGTTTTTGCTCTTGTTCCTCGAATTCGCGAATATTTTTGCCTAAGGCGTTGACGTCAACTTTATGAATTCGCAGAGATTCGCGAAACATCATGGTTCGCGTTTTTGCTTCTTGACGTAAAATTTTCGGTAAGCGTTTTCGTTCCAACACATGAGCTCGAGTCATATCGTCTTCCTTGCGCAAATGCATCTTGCGGACATGTTCAAGTTCCTGTTGAAAGGCCAATAAAAATATTACATATGTGTTTAATGAATACGAAAAAGATCTGCCAAAAATTATCAAAGTGAGATGCTATGAGATATTTTTGCAGTGAATAGACATGTGGTTGAATGAAAGAAGAAGTGATGAAAACAGCAGTGGTAAACCATGTTGAAAATAGTAAAGTTTCATAGAAGTTTTCAGAAAATTTGATCAGCGTGGAACGATGAAACAGCATGATTACTCGTTGATGCCGCACCAACATTTGACCTCGTTGGAGAAAAAACAACTCTTTGATTTGATTTTTGGCCAACTGGTGTTTTTCGTGTAAGTGTTTTTCTTCCAATCTCCATATGGCATCTTCTTTGGCTAGAAAAAAAGGATGAACATGATCTTCATATATATATATATACTTGCCTATTCTCCCCATATAAGACAGATTTTCGATAACGCATTCGACTTTGAATGTGACTCACGATACCAAGGGAAAACATTAACAATTATAAAAACTATGACTATTCTAGACTTGCTTTTTAAACATAAGTCCGACGATGATAACAATCTCAAAATTACTGACTAATATATTTCCTAAAGCCTAGAATCAAAAAATTCACGAAATGCAGTACTCATATAAGCTTCAGTGCTCGTAGGCGATCACCTCTAATTTTCTGATGCTTCTGTTGTAAATATTGTGTCTCCAGCAAGAAAATTTTTTGTTCGTGGCTTTCTTTTTGACGATACAAAATGCTGTCTAGATTGAGCTGTAATGAGGCGTTTAATTGTTTCTCCTAAAAGAAAATAGAAAAATTAGATTATCATAAAACATTTCCGACAAAAATTTACTCGTACAATAAACATGTCAAAAAAACAAACGTTATAATTCAAAACAAAAAATCTGATAGGAGCCTTCAATTATTTCATAGATGAAATATAACACAAACGGGATAATGGTATGTTTGCTGCAAAGCGAAGTTCAACACTGGAAAATAATTCTTCAAGATTAGCATCAATTGAGCAGCTCTATAATATAACACTCCGTTCCATTTTGAAATGATCGATGCACGAGGTCGCAGCCAAACTTTTAAAAAAATGTAAAAAAAACAAAAATATGAAAGGCTTGTTGACCCTGTTCGATAAATTTTCCTTCCATGATACAGACACCTTGATGATTATTCTTTTCAACCATTTCAAGATTATCGAAATTGACTTCCCGATCTCTAGTAAGGCTGCGTTTTCCGAAACTCAGACCACAGCATCAGTCATTTCAGAATAAATGGAGTATAGTGCCATCCGGATACAGATACCGGTGACATGTGGAAACGTTTTATTTTGATGCCCCGTTATAGGATAGTGTGCTGACACCTAAGCTCTGAATATTCGTTGTTATAATTTGACTGAACATAATTTTGGGAGTCTTTGAGATTCTTCCATTAACTATCCTTACAAAATCTGTTGAGGTTTGATGATCATCTAAAGAGAATATACGTAATCTAAATATGATAGAATTCTTGAAAAATTTTGATATTTCGTTATTCTTCAATTTGAATTTCCCTCTTTTCTTACCAGATGTCTTTCCCCGATAGATCTAGATCCTGTCAATACAGAAAAGTGTAATTAATGCCCTTGTATTTTTGTACGTACAAGGTAAACATTTTTTGTTCTTAAAAATTTTGTTTGATCAGAAATTTTGTGTTCGTCAGAAAAAGTGTCTTATAGCGTCAAAATACTAAAGAACTTTACGGCGCGCAATTTTCTACTTATTCAGATTGGTTTATCCGAGTAAGTTTTAGAAATACTTCTCCAGACAATGTTTTTCGCTATCCATTGGAATAGAACCAGTCACACCTGTGCATTGAGAGTATGGTAATCCTACCAAGCCCGGTGGATGCTCATGTGCTACCCATGGATTTCTGACAGGAGCATTTGCTGCGTGGATTTTCCAGACTACATATGAGTTGTTACCAATCTTTCTAGCGCTACTTCACCAGCACTTTTTTGTAGGAGCCCACTTACTACCAAAGGATGCTAGCCGTTTAAGCTTTCGCTGCTTCTTAAACAAAACCAGTTTAGTGTTACTATCCTGACAAAACACCAGTTTACTTCTCTCAGGCTGACTAACCATGAACAGGTATGGTACTAGTATTCGGTGATTTTTTTTGTTTTGCCAATATTTATGAAGAACAAAAAATATGATCTTTGTACATGCATTAGCAGGCTCGTAGATTCCAGAAAACCGTCTAATCTTATTATCATCTCAGAAGACCTATATAACGGGATGAGACAACCTGTGTGCATAGATACATACAGGAAATATGGAGGCCGTAAACTCTTCGATTTGAAACCCCAGATACACTTCAAAATTTCAACAAAACGGGTCAAAAAAACTCAAGGTGGTTTCAAGGGGGCCAAGGCCAATTTCTGTTAAAATGGCCACCTTGAAAATTCTCTTCGTGGGTGTCTGCCTGTATATTCATCAGGAAGCATACAGAAAATTTAACCAGTAGAACTTAAGGCAAATGTTCCGAAAATTTTGTTTCCCAAATTTTAAAATCAGCATGGAAATGAATCATTGGATCATGGCCATCATTTGCATGCACTGACTTCATTGGAAAAGTTGCGGTACTAGTACCGGCAAAAGAAATATTGTCGGGACATCACTATTTTATGTATTATAAACACGAAAAAGCGGTTGAAATTTTTTGTCGAGTGGTCAAAAACATAAAGTTTTTAAGCATCATATGCAAAGATGTTTGTGCGAAATCGAGTTTTTGCTTGTAAAAGGTGTTCTAAAAAATCAAGACTGCATTTGGATTCACACAGATGAAAATTTTTTGACTTGATTTTAAATTGATTTTAAATTTGATTGAAAAGCTTATTAATCTGCGTTGGATGTTATTGTTGTTGTGAGTTGTATTTACATCATGATGCGAATGCTGTTTACAATCCAGTTGAAGATTTATGAAAATATCAGGTGTACTCATGGTAGCAGGTTTGGACGAAAAGTTTGGATAGGTAAACCATACACAAAGTCGTGCTTACTAATTGGGAGAGTATGTGCGACCTCGCCTGAGTTTTTATCAATAAATCGATTTTTTGCATGATATTATCAGAAATTCTGAGTAGTCATAATTTAGTTGTCTTTTCTTCTTGGGTTAATTGTTCAACGAATACCTTATCTCGGGTGGAATTTGACTATGAACCCAGTCTCGAACATAAGACACCTGTTAAGCATTCACAGAAGGCTTGAGCGAGCGATATTTGATAGTAATATATTGAAGCGCCAAAAGATCGTCAGGAAAGAATGAGTAAATAGACTAAAAAAAGTTACCCTCTCGATATGAATAGCGTCTAACTTTTCTTTTCTTGTTTTCATTTCATCTTTTCGTTCATCTTTAGGCAGTATGTCCACTTCCTGTTTGAGAAGTTTCTGCTCTTGCTTCAAAATTTCGCGGAAAGCTCTGACATCTTTTTCCTATAGAATGTGCAAATAACGCAATAATAGCATAACTCGTACCTCAATCAAAAAACCTGTTCCAGTTTGATCTTCTTCAGTGTCGCTTTTAAATCATCTTCCTGCACTTTAGTAGCGTCATCGATTTGTTTTTTCTGCTGCTTAACAAGTATTTCCATTTCGTAGTCGAATTGTCTGACTAAAGACTACAAAAAATACCAATCGTTAACAAGATATCAAATTTAGAAAAAATGAGTTCTACCTGCAAGTCTTCCTCGAATTTTCGGTCTTGCTGATCGCACAAAAACTGTGTTTTGACGTTGAGGCTTTGGAACTGTTTCGCCTCTTCTTTTTGCAAACGTTTTAGTTCTTGCAACTCAGCTTTCCTGTAAAAATTTTTCGCCAAAACAAAATTTTTTCCATTCATCCTTTGGGTAACGAACAACATGCATATGCTCAAATCTTGCAAAGCGACATCTAGCTTACCATGAAAAGTAATTAAGTATACTTGACAAGCGAAAATGTAAACAATGTTAGCATTTGAATAAGCATTAAAGTCCCGGTGCAAGCTCACCTCAATTTGAAATCTTCCTTAACTTTGTAAGTATTTCCCTCTGCCATCACGTGATACGTTGAAGATGTAACTTGAACTCCGTCAATAACGTAAAGTCGTGTTTTCTTTGTTATTTTCGGATTAGAATTTGTAGTGAAACCATTACTAACGTGCTTGTCGGTCTTGCTTATTACACCTTCGCCCTAAAAACGAAACCGAACTGAAAAAACTTCATTTTTCACAAAAAGAAATAGCGCTGTCTTGTTCAAATTGGAAATATCTGACGCAGACTTCTCTTAGGTGAAAAGTGAACCATTGAAGCTGCAAAGTCTTAAACTGATTCAATTATTCACTTACATTTTTAATAAAAGGTCGTCTAAAACACACTTCGCCGGTGGATGCATTATCGTTAGAATCAGGGATATCTTGAGAAATACTTTCCACTGCTTCCGATGAGGATCTCGAATCGTCTATTCAGAAGACACAAAATATGAAATAAGACAGAATAACATTCATGCGAATTTGTGTGAGCAACGTTGGAAAATTTGACAAAGACGCCAAAGCGATTATTCTTTTATTTTTCTCAAAAACAGATCAAGATCACAAAAAAATAAAACTCGCTACTCAGCAACAAAATGCTCAATTTCGCCCAGAATATTCATTTTTGAACTGTAAATAGGCATAAGTAGAACGCTTTAACTTTACACGTTTTAATACGAGAAGTTTTAGTCTCAATTTTCTCGTTAAAAATGGATAACTTTAGGATCATTTTTTGAATCGCTTACGAAAATTTTGACCATTGAGATTTGAAGAAGACAATATGACTAATTCAAGTTCAGCCAACCTTTTTCAGCATTATTCATCGGTTCATCAGCACTGTGATTGTAGAACTCCGTATCACCGATGTTAACGTCTGTATCGCAATTAGTTGCTGTAGGAAAGAAAAAACGAACGATTTTTGACACGAATAAAGATGATGTGAACTATTCCCGATGAAAAACGAAAAAGTAAAGTTATGAGAAAACTTTTCGGAACATAAAAAAGAAATGATTGCTTAAAAGGAAAAATGAATGTGACTTACGCATTTTTTGTAGTCAATCAGTGTGAAATTCATATTGAAGGAAAGTCACTGTTTTAGATGCAGTGGGATTGAGAAAATTAAGGAACATTGAATGTCTCCTACGTTGCAACTCTTTCTGTTTTCGAGGAATAAAAAAGATAAATCAGGAAGTCCAAGATGTTTGTAGAGCAATATTAGTGCATACTATACGACAATGGTGGAATTTCTACCTATCTTTCAAGTAAAAACTTCTGGCGCCTCTACTCCTGCATTCTAGTGTCCTTGAGTCCTAATTTTCTGCGTCCCTAATTCTGCGTCTTAATGCCCTGCGTCCTGATGTCTTGCTTCCTAATGTCTGCGTCCTAATGTCCCGCGTTCAAATGTTCTTACGCCCTAATGTCCTTGCGTCCTAATGTTCTACATTCTTATGCCCTGCGTCCTAATGTCTACCGTTCGCCTTGCGTCCTAACCGCATATCGCCTCGCCTATGCTAATATAGTATTAGTTTAAAAAATTTCAGTAATCTTTTCTCAAACAGTATCATATAATAAAGTGCTAAATTAAATAAAATATTCTAATAATGATCATTTTAGAAGGTGACGAAATTCCAAATCAGGAAACCGAGTCGACTATAACCGAAAATTTTTGCAGTTTTCCAAAAGTAGTAGCCATCACTAGAAAACTTTTGTTTCAATTTGATTTCTGAAACATAAGTGAGTGAAAGACTTAATTACAATCACATCGAAAACATTATGAGCACTGAATTCCTGCTAAATTGATCAATAAATTAACATGCACCCAATCAACTAGCTCACTGTGATCAATTTTTAAGAGAGACTCAAAACGTAAATAATGTCTATCCCAGATGAAAAACCTGCAGTGCCGTCGATAACTTATTTTCATGAGTTGCAGTAGACCTATCGACTACAGCCAACTTTAGAAAAAAGCGTGACCGCATGTACACGTCGCTTCTTCTGGACCGGCAGTTATTCAGCTACCTGTCAGCCACGAAGCCACTGAGGCTTTTTAGCCACTGTGTCGATTGAGGTATTTTTTTCTCCTTGGAATTAGTTATGTAATCGTATATCCGGATATGAAAAAATATGCGGATATCCGGACATCCGAATTTTTTATGGAAAACTTTCAACAAAAATGACGTATAAAAATAGGAAAGTCAGAGCAATAAATGGATTCATTCAACAGGCAATAGTGATATCAAATCAAACTAATTTTTAGATGACATAAATGCAAAGTGATCAACTACAAAAGTTGAGAGCTAATGATAAACATGTTATGCTTTTATTGAGCAACTTGTAGTTTTCCTGTCTTTATTTTCGGTTTATCCTCTTCTGTGGTTGATATTTTCTGCCTGTTTTTTAGGTTTTTTATTCTGATTTCCTTCACCTGGATGCATTAACAGTTCCATTTTTTAAGTGGAATGAATTACACTAGTAGTTTTTCAAAATGTGTCTTTTCGGACTATTCGGAATTTATACTATTCCGCTCGAGTCAGCTTTATAAGTCATAAATTTTCAAATCGTATAGTATTGCTCAGTTTCTTTATGCGCTTTATTTTCTTACTCGTTGATCATAAACACAGACAAATTTTTCACCGGATAATTTTTCAAATTGAAACAAAAATCTGTAAATGGTATTACCAAAATTTTGAACGACCAAAGACCCTGTTTCCCGATTATAGACAACTCGACATTCCGTTACATGTGAGAAATATTTGCTCAAGCCTGAAACTAGTAGAAAGTGAAATATCTTAGCAGCAGACGAACGATTTTGGGGCGTGTCATTCGTAGATTGTAAATTAGTTTTGTCAAGGCGCACAGAGAGGCGCACAACTTTTTTGGACAAACACTGACAATTACCTGCTTCCGTGACATTTGTGTCCAATTCCTTAGCCGAAACTTTTTCCTGAGTTTCCAGACAAGTAGCATATTCTTGATTCGTCGCCGCCGTAGTATTCGTAATTTCATCACCCTTTAAACTTACCGTAGCGATTGAACCGCACGTCGAAATTTCGACGTTATCTCCGCACACATTTTCATTATGCACGGATTCTGCACGTCCGTCGTTACAAGTTATAGTAGTCACCAAAGTTTGGTTGACTACGCCGTTTAATAAATCGGAAATTAATTCGCATACAACATTTTCTAGTTCGATTTTATAATATTGACCGCGCTCCGAAGCGTCTGTGGAATCGTTTTCATCACCTCGAGGTGAGACAGAGGCAGAATTGACAATTTTACTATGCAAATTCTCTACCAAGTCAAGCCCATTTTGGCAATTTAAATCGCAAGTAATATAGTTGCTTCGTTCCCGGAGCTCGCATCCTTCGTCAGAATTGTCGCCGGTCACAACACTCGAGTATCCTAATGAATTGGAAAAAAGAATCACATAAATTAGTTTTCGTAAGAACCTCTGTACATAACGTAACAGCTCCCTGGCGCTAGAAGACAGCGGCCCTTTTATGAGGAGAATGATGCGGCTTATCTATAGGACGGGGTCAAAAGTGATAAGGAGAACAATTGTGATTTTTGAGCTCAAAAATTGCTAAAAATATATCGAAAATGCCCATTTAAATAACACAAAATCTAAAAAAGTTCTTTAGGCTCGAAGCGCCACAACATTCTTTTTTGATTAGAAATTTTCAGCCTCAAAATTGACACTTTTTCTAGATTTGAAACTGACAAGGGTAGGAGTTCCGAACAGCTCCCTGATTTCTCTGAGTCCAGATATCCTGTCGACCCATGTTATGAGAGAGTCACTTATACAACGATGTCTGATTACCCTTCACTCATACCTGTAATTGGGGAGAACTGCTGTAGGAACCCCCACCTCAAAATCGTCGGCCATATGAACAGCCATTGGGCGACCCTAAGGATATTTCAATCTTATAGATAGCCAAAGGTAGTCACAGGGACCCCCATATTTCTGCCGGGAAAAATACTGAAAGATGTCAATTTTTTGATTAAAAATGTGAATTTGTGAACAAAAAATGTCAATTTTTTAGGCGCTTCGGGCCATGAATATATTTATTTATACTAAATCTGTTCCAGTCTGTGGATAAACCCTCTTAGTGTGAAGCGTTTATTTTGCTTACCTTTAGTCAAAGTTACAAAATCTATCTCCGTTTGCGATTCCGAAAGTGAATTGAGGTCTGGAGTTATCGATGATTCTATACTCTGGCTATCCTGAAAAATAGCGTTAAATAGCCCTACGTCATGTGGGGAAAAATCACAAATCGGGTGAGAAATAGAGAGCCGCCTGGAGCAGTAGTGCTTAAAATTTACATCAGTCTTATAGTGCAAGCGAACCCGGAAATTTTTTGATTTAAATAAATACAAATCATAATAGTATTCAAAAATCCTTAACAAAACTTGAAATCATGTATATTCTCGCATCCCAAAGGAAAAATCGATAATTGGGCTGAAAAAATTTAAATTTGTTAAAAATGTACGATTTAATTTCGAATTGAGATATTAATTAATCCCACAACAAATTTAGACTAAGTCCCATTGCAAAACACAAACGGAAAATTCCTCAGGGCTTCATTTTTCCAAATTCAGTGAATTACTATTACTTCTTCAATATGATTAATCGTTTCTTCGATAATTTCTGCGCGTAGTTCGGTCAATAAATCGATAATTGGTTTGGGGTCAGTTGCCGTACGACAAAAAGAGTTCTGTAAATAAAGACACATTTGAAAATATGGCTTACATAGAAAACTGCACTTCAAATACTTCTAATAGAACCGAAGCAGCAGGTCTATCGCAAGGTTTCTTCTGTAGGCACTCCGACAAAAAGTTGTTGAACTCTCTTGACCTAAACTTGTCTTCCTTCATAAATTTATTTGAATCCACCCACGCAGAAGATGAGTATGTAACATTAAAAAAATAACCTCACAAATTTATTTCATTCAAAGTTTTTACATATTTCGTGAAAATCGTGTTCCTGCTACGATTCGAATAAATTTGGTTTATAAACATAGACAACGTATAGCAATACAGAGTGCATATCAAATAATTTGACTAATAACTTAGAAACCGTACGAAAAAACAGAAAATAGCTTCAGCTGCTTTGACATACCAAAAGGATGCTTTTAATACACATTAGAAAGCGTACACGTAACGGGACCCCGAGGTCTGGGGAGTGGGTCGTTCGACTGTCTTTTGGACCGGGGGTCAATAATTTCCAAAATTTTGGGGGGAGAGATCTCTCAAGCGAAATAATTCGATTTTTTCACGAAAAAAGTTCGAAAAATAATTCAAAAAATAGTAATTTATTCTAAAACAAACGTATTTATGGCGCGAAGCGCCCAGAAAATTTACATTTTTGACCATTTTTTGTTCAAAAATGTACATTTTTCATCAAAAAATTGACATTTTTTAGTATTTTTCCAACCAAAAGTACGGGGATCCCTACGGCTACCATATGGCTAGCCATAGAATTGGATAATCCTGGGGGGCGGTCGCCCAATGGCTAGCCATATGGTCGACTATTTCTGGGCGGTTCCCATAGCACTTCCCCCCCAATTACATGTATGTTAGAAAGGACATAGCCGTTGTTCCATACATAAAAAGCATACATGTAATTGGGGGGAGTGCTATGGGAACCCCCCCCCCCCAGAAATCGTCGACCATATAGCTAGCCATTGGGCGACCGCCCCCCAGGATTTTCTAATCCAATGGCTAGCCACATACATGTAATTGGGGGGAAGTGCTATCGGAACCCCCAACCCCCCCCCCCCCAGAAATCGTCGACCATATGGCTAGCCGTTGAGCGACCGCCCCCCCAGGATTTTCCAATCCTATGGCTAGCCATATGGTAGCCGTTGGGAACCCCATACTTTTGGTCGGAAAAATACCGAAGAATGTGAATTTTTTGACTAAAAATGTCAATTTTTGAACGAAAAATTGCAAAAAAAGTAAATTTTTTTGGCGCTTCGCGCCATGGATACATTTTTTCGGTCTTTTCAGGGAAGAATCACTATTTTTTGAACTATTTTTAGACTTTTTTCGTGAAAAAATCGAATTTTTTACCTTAAGAGACCCCTCCCCCCAAAAGTTTGGGAATTGCTGACCCCCGGCCCCAAAAAAGTCGCCCAACCCCCCCCCCAGACCTCGGGGCTCCGTTACATGTATGGTTAGCGATGTGGTAGCCGTTGGTATCCCCATGCTTTTGGTCGGAAAAATATTGAAAAATGTCAACTTTTTTATGAAAAATGTCAACTTTTGAACAAAAAAGGGTCAAAAACGTCAATTTTCTCGGCGCTTCGCGCCATAAATACATTTTTTAGAAAAAATTACTATTTTTTAACCATTTTTCGGACTTTTTTCGTGAAAAAATCGAATTTTTCTCCTTCAGAGACCTCTCCCCCAAAATTTTGGGAATTACTGACCCCTGGCCCCAAAAAAGTGGCCCGATCCCCCCCCCCCCCAGACCTTCGGGGCTCCGTTACATGTATGGGGTAAAGTGCTCTAAGAAACACCCAAGAAATCGTCAGATATATATTTAATCATACGTCAGATATAGTTAGCCAAAAAAGTCGTTTTACCCCGCATATACTGGAGCTCTGTAACATCTATAACTCATTATCGTATTTCGAATGAAATCGTATATATTATTTTCTTGGACAATTTCTCATCGCGAAAATAATTTTTTTGTGTTTGATTACGATTTGTTCTGCTAATTGCTTTGGTAGAATTAAACGAACTCACCATTTAGAAGGTTTCTGGAGTCTAGGCGGATCCGATTTTTGTATCTTTATCACTACTCTATTCGGCGACATTTCAGAATAAGGCGGATCACGTTCAGCTAATTCAATCAATGTTATACCTTCACAAAGAATAGGTTAACATGTGCAGCATATGACATACTATTCTTGAGTACAGATTAGAATTCTCGAGTTGTTAAGCAAATGTGAATTCAAATAATATCCCATTGATCAAAGACATATTCTAGGGCAGAATAGAAGCCTGGAGATCTGCTAAAGATTGAGATCATAATACAAAAATTGAATGAATAGTGAAATCACAGAGGAGGATAGAATTTTTAGATGATATCACTCATACTTCTCTTTTATTGCAGACAGGTTTCACCCCCATTGTTTAAAAAATACTAACCAAGTGACCATATATCCGCTGAGCAGTCGTACGGTTCGTCTTTGAAAGTCTCGCAAACTATAACCTCCGGAGCCATCCTGAATGGCAAAATGTTCAAGTTGAGCTTGAAAACAAGATTCCTGAATACAGAATCTCTCACCAATAAGGCGTTCCAATAAAAGAATCTCTTTTCTGATTTTCGGCTTTAGTTCTGGCGGATACGCCAAAATCGGCTGCAATTGAAATGACACAAGCGATTTTCAAAAACTGCTCAAACCTGTCCTCAAAAACCCATTTATCGAAGATACAAATAACTACTATAAATCGTTCTTTAAAATTGAAGATTTGAACATTCAAAAGTGGAATTCATGATAGTGAATGAGAAACTTTAAGATTCGGACAACCGTTTGAGCGCATCTTACATATACTCACCAAGTTTGACCTGACCATCGTAAGTCAGAAGAACGTTGCCGGCTTTCAGATCTCTGAAAAATTAAGATAATGATAGTTTGAATGGAATTCGAATCAAAGCAAGTCACATTGGGTAGACTCAGTCATGACATTGAAAATAGTAACCATTTTATTTTAAGGTCGCATATTTTAAGGTCACAATTTTTATTTAAATTTTCACGTTCAATGCTAATTCGTTTTCACAAATATGAGTTAGGAACAGAGAACAACATAGGAGGATGGGGTGTATTACTTCTACCAGAGGTCTGGAAAAATATTTACTGCTGAAGGTAATATGGTGCACTAGGCGATTAAAAAATGGCGTGAGAAAACTTGATTTAGGGTATAGCTCAGTGTACATGAAGCAAGAGCGTACAGTTTTCATCGTAATAAGACAGTTATTACCATTGCGAAGCATATTAGGAGGAAATAATTCAGCAGAGCACAAAAACATTGCGGAAGTAAACAAACTGATTGATTTCCCTCAGATATGAAATCAGTTTGCCGGCTTCCAGCAGAAACTACGCATAATTGGTGCTGTTTTGTTTGAATTCATGGAAAATGGCTGATTTCTAGGCAACTGTTAAATTATGTAGCATGTTAATAGCACCGCATAAATCTTTGGGCGAATGAGAGGACACTTTTGGTGCTTTAGTGTGCTGTGACATAACACATGCACATATGGGTTTTTTGAAGACAGTTTTTTCGAACATTTTTCTTTATATTCTGTATGATAAACATGCTTGTGGACCGCTTTTTGTTTTTTGCTCACTCACCCCTCACCCCCTGGTAAAAAGTTCGAGGACCCTCCTCCGAAAAAATTCTTGCCGTGCATGTCTGTGTGACACGCGACACATCCTAGCACATGTCACAGACAAAAAAAAGGTCATAATACTAGAAGAATAAAAAAATTTGAAGCTCTAGAACGAAATAACATTTTTAGAACATTTAATAGAGTTCGGTGGCATGAAAACCCTTGAGCTAAAATTTGGACCAAAAACTGACAGTTACCGTGTATAATCTCTACCTTTCGGTTGGGCATCCGACAACTTACTCCACTATAAAATTGTCAAAATAATTATTTTTTAAAACAAATAATATGATCTATAGAGTAGAGTGCGCTTACTCGATATTTTCAGAATCGCTTGCCATAAATGTCACTGAATAAAACGGCTGTTATAGTACGAAATACTACCTATACATTATCTGTATATTCGTCGTTAACCCATAAACAGAGCATTTTAGTTTACAAAAATTATGCTTGTACCTATGAGACTTTTAGGGAGCTTGTTTCAGAAACGAAATAAAACCTTAATGGAGAGATAATTTCAAAACAAAACCTGTGTATGACGTAGCAAGAATGAAGGAATTTCAATCCTCCACACATTTCGTGACAAACGTAACGAATCTGAGATTCCTGTAGAGGCTTTTCCAGTTCCATCATGATACTGTCCAGAGCACCACCGCCGCAAAATTCGAGATAAAGCTTAAAAATTACAAAATTCATAATAAGGCCACCCTACGCATAGCCGTCAGGCTAGTCTATTCTGCTCAGAGCAGGCCTGTAGCCAGGAATTTTTTCGGGTGGTCACACATTTTTTTCACGTGATTTACTGTAAAATTGGCCTTTCTGACTGGGCTTTTTCTTAAAGAAAAAAATCAAAAGTCCCTCCCTACCTTTGCCTTTTTCAATATTTGAAACATCTCTGGAGTGGCCCCCAACCCCCCTGCCTACAGGCCTGGCTCGGAGAAACTGTAAGCCAAAAAATATATATGTATTCAAACTAAAGAAAAACTAAATTTTGATCCCCGGATTTGTAAACATTTCTTATTTAGTGGTAATTTTGTTCTATAAAAATACCCACTACGTAAAAATTCCTAAATCCTTACCCAGAGAACATTGGCAAAATAATAGGCTTCGTAGAGCCCAACAATGTTTCTATGCTGACATTCCTTTAAAATCTCAATTTCGATAAGGAAGCTGTCCATATCATCTTCGGAGATGAGTTCGATTGCTTTTGCGGCCGCCAGATATTCTTCGTTCCTTCGTCGAGCTTTTTGTACTTTACCGAAAGCACCATCTCCCAATTCACCGATGATTTCCCATGAATCAATAGGATTAACGCCAAAACGAACATACTGGCGCCCGTTTGGTGAACGTTTTAAACTCTGATTCGATGAACCAGGTTTAAACAAATTTTTTACTTTTTCCAATAAAAAAGACATTAAGCAACAACGGATAAGCAGATTAAACCATATTTCGAGTAATATTTGAACACGCTTAAAATATGGTATATGAAAAAGTTTGAACTACTAAATTGGCGCCGTATTCTCACGAAAACCTGCTTATTGGTGTAAAAGCTTTCGGGGGCAAAAAATATTGATTCTTGGATCAAATAATGAAAAAACGAGATTCTGAACAAAAAATTTTTTCTTTGATAGCTTTAGAGGCGCAACCATCAGGAAGCTCATACTAAGATTACGTAATCAGCCTTTGATTGCTCTAAAGCATATATGATACTCCATTCCAATTTAAGTCAGTCCTATTTTATATTGCACTTAAAAGTACGGTGTAAAAACTGGAGCACTGTGATGTTCAATGTTCATGGAGATGCTTTGAAATGACTTTTGCAATCGTGTCATAGGAGTGTGGAACTCTTTAGATGATTAAGTTGTTTCTGCAACCAGTTCAAGAATATTTTTGAAAAAAAAACAGTAATTTGCGCTTCGACTTCTTCATTGCATTTTTATTTCAATATTATCAATTTCACCAATATTTAGCTTGGCTGCATTAATTTTTCATTGTATTAATTTGTAATCCAATGAAACCATCTATAAAAAAGAATTTCACAAACTCGAATCTGATGGAAAATGTAAACATAGGATTTTTTCTTATCTTTCTTTTTGATAAGTCTAGAATCGCATAACAAAGATTATGTGGGTTATTAACTTATAGGCTCAAAGAGCCGGAAAGTTTAGAGATTTTGACCATTACCTCTGATTGGAATATCGGAGTCCCTCCCACCCACAGAAAATTTCGAACAAATCTGGATAACAGCCAGAAACGAAAAGCGCCGTAAATTTAGTTTAATTCGATTCACTCGTCTTGGAGAAAATTGGGATCCCGGTCAGGGGCAAGTACCATGAATTTAGGTTCATTCGACTCTCTTGATGCAGGCTAACAAGAAAATACGGAAAATTTGCGTCAGCAAAGAAGTGAAAATTTTCCGAAAAGTTAGTATAATTTGTATGCTATAATTAAGAAAAAGTGGGGAAATCGCCCCGTTACCTTCGATTCAACTCTCATCAATTATTACACACGTGTAGCAACAGCTTTTTGGTCTACCAAAGTGCCCTTCGTAGGACGATCAGAGTTGTACTCTGTCGCTACATGAATGAGCCTGGCTTACGGCTGCCTATCATGTAATAAAGAATAGGCAGTTTTTTGTGTCAAAACATGGCTTCTGGCACAAAAAAAATTTAGTTTGATCGGTCAAAAGCTAATTTTATTGAATTTCGGGGCATTTCAGGAGCTAGAGACGAAAATTTTTCTAGGCGCCGCGAAAATGAGCATAATATTAAACTACTTCCATTTGTACAAACCAAAGTAAAAATTTTATCACAGAGATTGTCACTAACTGATAAATTAATATGCATTCCGAACTTTTCTGTTTCATATTATTAGCGTTTTCGACTCAAAAGGGAAAAAAATTAACATTGATGACACAATTTCTCGAATAAAAATTTATGCAACTTCCGACTTCCTCCTCATCACCGCATTACAGAAAAAGACCATTAGTAAAATAATTGAAAAAACAAGACGTGAGTGATTTTCAAATATACATAAGTGATCAGGCCCGTAACTAGAGGGGAATAGGGGGAATTATCCCCCTAAATGAAATCCGAAAAAAATTTAGCGTATCTGATCGAGCGCATGTATGTGAACAAGTGACTACTCTTGGCATCTGTGATTTTTTTTTCTATTCCTTTATTGAATCATAAAAATGAAGGGTTAAAGGTACAAATATTATATTTTATAATGAAATTTGCATGTCTAACAGTGTAATGCGTTTGTTGAATATTGATTGACTTTCATTTCGCTGTTTCCTACATAATATTATGCTTTTTCTTGCTGTACGTATTTTATAATTTGCGTTGGATGTATAGTAGGGGTTGAAGTTTATGAAAATTTTTTCGGGATTGTTTCGACTTTTGAATCTAATACAATATGAAGCGTATCACTAGCTATTTTACATCTTCAAATTTAAACAACAAACTTCAGTGTGTAGCATCAAATTCAGCTTCTTCACGTGAATTTAGTGCTGCGAATGATTCTCAAAAACCTTCAGAATCAACAGGTTAGTTAGAATAAAATTGCATCATCGTTCTAATGATTTAAAATTTATTTAAATATTAATCCCCTTGTAACGCTAGCGTCAACTACCGCTTCTACAGAATCGTTGACGCCAGCAGACCTTTCAGTAGCATCATCAGCATTGGAGTTGTGTGCTAAAAAATCGTAGCCTAGGGGAGCACCTTAATCTGGGTTCACCTCGTGATGTGGTGGTCTAGTGGTGGGGACATCAGCCCGGAATGCTGGTAACCCAGGTTCGACTCCTGGCTGCACCCAATTTTTCAAACTTATTTTCACTCCACAAACTTCCATATAATTTTCAGTTCTAAAAAGTTAGCAACTTCATTGGTGGGCAGTTCAAAAAGCAGCAGGTACGCTGCTGCTTGCCAAAGGTCGTAGGTTCACGACCACCAAGCATTGGAGCTGTGTGCTAAAAAATCGTAGCCTAGGGGAGTACCCTAATCTCGGTTCACCTCGTGGTGTGGTGGTCTAGTGTTGGGGACATCACCCCGGAATGCTGGTAACCCAGGTTCGACTCCTGGCTGCACCCAATTTTTCAAACTTATTTTCACTCCAAAAAATTCCATATAATTTTCATTATCAGCAGGTTAGTTCGATTCAAACAATAAATTTCGATGCACAATGAATTTTAATATAAATTTTGATCTTGAGTTTTCTCAATTATGTATTTTAAATATAGCGTTTTAAGAAATTTTTCGAGCACTAACAGTGCTAAAAATTGATTTTTTTGGGGGCTTCGCCCCAGACCCCACCAGGGGGCGCTTAAGCGCGCCACCCTGGACCCCTCAGCCCACTGGTGGGTCGTTGCGCGACCTCCATTCGCCGAGTTTTGAGTAAGTCAAAACATTTTGGTGATCCCCCCCCGCTGAAAAAAATCCTAGTTACGGGCCTGTACGTGATGATAACGAATAGGAAACTATAAATGTCATATAGGTGTCAGAATTTATCAGGGTTCATAGCAATTTCAAAAAACAAAATTCCCGGCTTTTTCCCGGCAGGTAAAAACGTTTTTTCCCGGTAGGTTTTGACATATTTTTTCAGTATAACAGGTACGTAAAAATTTAAGAGCGCAAAAGAATAAAAAAAGAACAACAGTTCAAAAATCAATTACTCGAAAGTCTAAACAAGATTATTGTAGTGAGGGAAGAAGCTTTCCAAATTTCGTCAGCTTCTTGTATCAAAGATTATGAATTGAAACAACAAAACAAAACTCCAGTTCAAACTCATGAAGCCTACGTTCAAGAATCTGAAAACAACTATCAATCATCTGCTAACATATCGCGAAATAAATTCTTTCATCAAAAGGATCGCAAAATCCTGTGCGCATTTTGTCATCAAGGACATTATAGTGATCAGTGTAAACAATATGAAACAGTGCCATCTCGTAAAGAAAAAGTTCAAGAAAACAAGCTATGATTTCGTTGCTTGAGGGAAGGACATCAGTCTAATCAATGTTTGGCTAACAGACCTTGTTTTTACCGTCAAGGTAATCACAATCGAGCATTATGTATAAAAATTAACCCTCAAAATTGATTGATTCAACTCCGAATTTGAATGCTGGAACACATCTATATCATGCCCCAAATGAAAATAATCAGGTAGAAGCGTTCACATCATATACAACTGATATTACAACTGTGAATAATTTATCCACAAACCTGACACCTAAATCATCTCATGTAGCCCTGATGCTATGTGAAGTGAACGTCGTAAATCGATATGAAAAATTGGAGCCTATTAAAGCGCACGCTTTTTTCGATTCAGGAAGTCAGAAAACATACGTTTCGAATCATCTTTCTGAGCAGTTGAAACTAGATCAATCTCATAGTCAAATCTTAAAAATTAACACATTTGGATCGACAAATTCTAAACAAATAACAAGTTCTACTGTAACCTTTGGAGTCATTTTGAGGGATGGATCATGCAAAGAGATTGTTGCATCATCAATTGACACACTCACTGGTCGCCTAATCACTTCTCTATTGAGACTAGAGGATATTTGGGAGATCGAAATAAATAATCTTGATGGCTTTGACGATAATCTTAGAAAACTAATCTCAAATCAAAAGATCATACCTGATATTTTGATAGGAATGGATAATTTTTGGGACTTTATCAATACTAAAAACATATATCCACTACCATCTGGTTTATATCTTATAGGAACAACTGTTAGACCGATTTTTTCTGGTAATCAACAAGAATTTTCTAGTCCTTTCATTTCCAGTACAACTTCAGTCCATTCTGAAAGCGATAATGCACCTCTGTGCATTATTGAATCAAAAGAAGATCGTTCTGATATCCAACACTTGGAAACTTTCTGGGATTCAGAACAAATAGGCATCAAAAACAATCCTGAAGTTAAGAATGATGACATAGCTTTGGAAAAGTTCAATAAATCAATAAAGTTTCAGGATAATCGATATTTTGTGAAATGGCCTTGGAAATCTAAAACTCCTGAACTTAAAGATAACTTTGCATTGTGTTATGGCCGTCTGAAATCACTTTCAAAACGCTTGTTCAGTGATTCATATTTATCCGAGAAATATCATCAAATCATACAAGATCAATTATCCAAAAATATAATTGAGAAAGTTGATATAGAAACTGAGTTTTTAAAACATTATTTACCTCACCATGCAGTGGTCACTCCTCAAAAATCCACTACAAAAATCAGAATAGTTTACGATGCATCTGCAAAAACAACCAAGAAGGATAAATCATTGAACAATTGTCTGTATCGCGGTCCAACAATGTTACCTGATCTGAGTGACTTCTTATCGGATTCCGAACTAAACCTGTAGTCATCATAGCTGATATTGAAAAGGCATTTTTTCAAATCGCACTGCAAGAAGAAGATAGGGATGTCACCCGTTTCCTTTGGTTTAAAGATCCTAAGCATTTATCGTTAGAGAATAATTTACAAATTTTTCGTTTCAGTAGAAAACCGTTTGGTATAATTTCCAGGCCTTTTTTACTTAATGCAACCATTAAGTATCATCTCAATCAAATCGACAGTCAAATATCTAGAGAACTGAACAGTAATATTTTTATTGATAATTTGATTATCGGAACGACAAGTTTAGACCCGGCATGTAGTATCTATCATGAAAGTAAGAAGATTTTTAAAAATGCGAGCATGAATCTAAGAGAATGGACATCTAATATTAAGGAATTTATTGAGAATATCGATCCAGTTGATAGAGAAGAGAAAAAAGAAGTAAAGGTATTAGGCTTATTGTGGGATACAGAAAACGATATAATCAAATTATCCATATCACTTCCAAAAGAAGAATTAGAAATTTTATCTAAGAGGATAGTCTTGCATTTTGGTATCAATCGCACCTTGTCCGAAGTACGACGGGAATTTTGGATAACAAAAGGACGTTCAACAGTTCAGAAAACCTTGAGATGATGCTTCATTTGCAAAAAATACAATAATGGTTCCTATCAATTGCCAAAAATGCCTCCGTATCCAAAAGAAAGGGTTATGAGGTTATGAAATCCAGACCATTTGAGTTTGTTGGATTAGATTATCTAGGACCATTTTGGATAAAGTACAATTCTCAAAAGGTTAAAAGTTGGATCTGTTTATTCACCTGTTTGAGCACTCGTGCTGTTCATCTTGAACATGTAATGGATCTTCCCACCATAAGTTTCTTGAATTGTGTAAGAAGATTTATATCAAGAAGAGGAAAACCAGAAAAAATCATACCTGATAATGCCTCACAATTCAAACTATCCAGTCAAGTTCTAGAACATGCTTTTGAAGGATGAGAATGTATTAACCTACTTTTCTAATATCAAGATTAAATGGCAATTCATTGTTGAGTATCCACCTTGGCAAGGAGGATTCTATGAGAGATTGGCCGGAGTTGTCAAACAAGCAACAAAGCGGAGTGTAGGTCGACAGATTTTATCCTTTGACAATTTTGTGACACTTTTATCAGAAGTTGAAGCAGTTGTTAACAGTAGAATATTAACTTATCCAGATAATGATATAGATGTGCCCTGCACTCTGAGACCCATAGATTTCATAAATCCACACGCAGAAATAGGGATCCCATCTTTTGGTCAACCATCAAATTTTGATCCTGAAAATGAGGAGTTGGAAGAAAATCATACTCATTCAGAATTCAGTACAACTCAAAAACTGATTTCATATTGGAAGAAAAGTCAAGTTACTTTGAATCATTTTTGGAAAATTTGGCACGATAATTATCTTCTCAGTTTAAGAGAAAGAACTCCACTATTTCACAGATCACCAAAAATTCGTACAGAGATTGTTTTAATCAAAGATGAGAATCTTTCGAGAGGATTTTGGAAGTTGGGTCGATTAATTAAGATCAATCAATCAATGTCTGATAATCAGATAAGAACTAGCCAACAAAATTGTCCTAAATCGACATATCAACCTACTATATCCGTTGGAAGTAAGATCGCCCGAAGAATCAAATGAAACTATTCCGACTGAAGTTCACACAATACAACATGAAAAATATGTCAAGTTGTCAATACCATCTATACTAATAACAAGTCTATTGATCTTAACAATCTTTCTAAGTTTCACTGTTCAGCATATCGCTCAGAATCATGAATGTACAAATTTCCGTTCTATAGATGTCATTTATTCCCAGAAATGTTTGAAATCAGAACTAGTGATTCAGAAGTCTAAAAACCAGAATTTATGTCATTCTAAAGTGTCCTGTCCGAATGAACATTCATCATTATCTGGAAAATGTGATCACAAATGTTTGTGTCCAACACGGGCAGATGATTGTTCCTTTTATCAGGGTCAAATACCTGCAATCATTGGTGAAAAACAGACCATCCTGACTTCTGCTCATCCAAATATTTGTTCCTTCAAACCAGATTCAGGTTGTGGATCTGAAGCAGTGCACACAACAATTCACCAGATTCAGCTTTTTGATAACACCACTCATTTTGTCAATGATCTTACATTTGTTTCAGCATCAAGAGAGAATTTTTCTTGTGTTAGGGAGGGTCTAACAATCGGTTCACCAGAATATTGTGAAATCTATCATTGTAGTAAACATGGCAAAAAATTTTGCTTCTTTGATCGGCACGATACCATCAAATTTGTGAATGAAGAAGGTGAAATTCCAATCAGAAGTAGGGGAACAGTTCCTGTTAATATCTATCCCCACAAATCAAGAGATTTAAAATTAAATTCTCATGAATGTGTCAATTGTTCAGCAAATTGTATTCAAGGTGGTTTGGAACTCACACTCGATTTAACAGTTGGCTTTATTGACATCTGTTCAAAACCATTCTGCTATCAAATACATCATCCAAAACCTTAAAAAGTTATCCGATTTCCGAAAGAATCTATCATAAAACCTCATGTAATTCGATATATGAATTTGGAAAGAAGGTTTCATAGTAAAAGAACTGAGCATTCATCAGAGCACCCCATTGTCCAGCATCAGTATTTTGTGAAATCATAGATTGTTATTTCTGCCTAGAAATCCTCTACAACCCACAGTGTGCGTCAAAATTTGTACTGTTTTTAAGTATTATTTCGACATATTTTGGTTTAGCTACTTTCTATATGATCATAAAAATTCTAAAGTCAGTGTTCAAAATCTATAGATTTATTTTCCAAGCTTCCAAGCTTGTCATAAATTTTTGAAATTACCATGTGTTATATTCGTAATCATTAAAAACTGTCTTTGCATGTGCATTCACATCTTCGTAGTAAAAACATATCAAACTAAAACGCCAAGTCCCTCTAAAGGATTCGAATTTCAACCTAGTTCTCATAAATATTCTTTAGTCATCATAATATATGCATGATACCAATTGTAAATCCTTGTGCAGAAGCAACACCCATCACAGTGTTGACCTCTTCCTGCATCAATTCAAAAAATGGATCTATTGACTGTAAAATTTCCGAAATGTTAAGGCTACCATTAGTACCACAAGGACAAGACACATGTATCACAATCTTGAGTGAGATAAAGGAACCATTGGGTACAATAGCTCTACAGGTTAAGAAGGTATCATTGGAATGTGAAATGAAAAATGAGTATTTTACGAGATCATTTTCTATGCATATACAATCTTCTAAACGATGCTATTTACGAGGATCATGTTCTGGTGAAAAATGTGCATCAGTATCTATTGACAGCTTAATTGAAGAATTAGATGGTGAAGCTAATCAATATACGGGATTCACTTATTGTTCTGAGTCTTGTGGTTGTGCTGCTAGTGGTTGTATTACCTGTAGCTCAGCATTTCTCTACTATCGAACATATGCAAAACCTATATCAGATAACATATTTGAGGTTTTCTCTTGTCCAATCTGCAGCTTTAAAGTATCAATGAAGGTTGACATTATTTTCCAAAACTCATCCTTTTGGCATGAATTAGACTTGAAACCAGGCCTGTCCAAAAGTTGGAAAAATTTGAAATTTAATATACCGTCACTAGTGAATCCACCACTCAATATTTTGGGTAGTCAGTTTCTAACAGATAATCATAGAAATATCATGATCAAAGCATCAGCTTCTGGACAACCTATATCAGGAACGATCGGACAATTTCAATGTGCATCTAGAGGAACTGCATCAAAATTTGATTGCTATCTACCACATGAAATTTGCAATTGTCAAATGCAGGAATCAAGAGCATCATGCAGCTGTTCAGAGCAAATAATCGAACCACTTTTTGAAAAACAAGAGCACATGATACCATTGATCATGGAAGGCTTATCAATCACAGGATCAGGAACTCATATCGAAGCAGAGTATAAAAACTTAGCAGCTCTTGAAGTGCAGTTATCCATGGAAGGATTTCATCTTCAATCAACAACAAGTAGAAATGAATGTATAATCAAGTTTTTAGACTTATCAGGATGTTATAATTGCTTATCAGGAGCGAAATTGACCTATACTTGCTTCACTGATTTTGATCAAGCTCTAGCCCATGTTGCATGTGCAAATACATTTTTTTCAACAATATGTACTCCAAAAGAATCTACTTATACTTCTATTCTCAATTTTAATCATGCTCTAATTAACGAGACATGCAGAGTTAGCTGTCCAGCCAAAATCACCGAATTTGTTATCCAAAGTCAATTAGCATTTGTATTAAAGGAGAGGATCAACAATATCAGTAATTTTACCACTTTTATTAATGAAACTAAAACAGACAATTAACTTAACCTGAAATTTGCATTATCCTCAGTGATCTTTTCTAATGATCTTGTGACTATGATAGTTGGTCTAATTTTCATCATTTTTTTCTTTCCACTTATCACATGTTGTTATTCATGTTTGCTAATATATTTTAAATCAAATCAGCAAGCCCAAAAGCAACACCCCAAGCAATTCTAATTTTTTTATAACCTCATCCAAATTTAAAAATCACTCAACACGTTATTCTATGATGATTTAATCACAATTGCAACCATAGTTTTTTTAGCATTTTACAAGCCATGGCTTGTTGGACTGACAAAATGGCTTGTAGAATTTTAGTTCAACAAGCCAAAATGGCTTGTCAGAATTTTTTGAGTCATGTGTTTGATCACATCGGATACAGAAAAGATGCATTTTGGTGCATTTTAGAAGGTCATAATCTCTAATTTTTCCGGCGCTTCGCGTCGGTCATAACTTAAATAAGCATTATTATTTATTTCCTAGCTACGGCGCAGCTTCTAACATGTCTACCTTCATTTATCATTTAATCTTTAACAGTTTTAATCATCTTAAACATACATATTATCTCATGTTTTCATTGGTTATCTTCAATATTTCATCTTGATATTTAATGAAGATTCACATTTTTTCCTTGACACATTTTTTCAGAAAGATCAATTCGTCAAGTCTGTAAACTTTTTGAAGCGATTATTCCTTTCTTAACGTAAAATCAATCCAAAAGCTTCATGGAAGTAGTTTTCAGAAATTCTACTCTTCTTACTCATATCTTTTCGGCCAAGTTCGTGAGTTTGATCGATTGCCGTGATGCTCAATATACATATACATTTCTTTAAAAAATAACCTGGCATTGGAATTTATTCATGTATACTGATATTATAAAATTGGCTTGTAAAAATTTGGAATGGCTTGAAAAATTTTATGTCAACAAGCCATTTGGCTTGTGACTCGTAGGTCAAAAAAAAACTGATTGCAACTATTTACTTATTCTTATTTTTAAACACTTCCGACATTCAATCCATCTAGTTGTGGAAAAAAATTCTTCCGTAATCATTGATTCGCTACTCGTCAGAAATGTCATTGGCTTCAAAAAGCTTATCAAGCCAATCCGAACAAAGCATTTCAGTGGCCTCTCAATAAAATGGATACCTGATTTTCTCTCTAACAGAACTCAAAGAGTTAAAATTGAATCTAGTCTATCTATTAATAAAACCTGTTTTAATTGCAGTTCCACAATGTAGTGTCCTGCGACCTAGGCTATTTCTATTGTTTATAAATATTATTAATAACATTAAGCATAGTAGTATTCTTTTATTTGCTGATGATGTGAAAATATTTGACACAGTCTGACAAATCTACTCAACTTCAATCTGATTTGAATAATATTACTCAGTAGGATACAAATTAACAGCTAAATATTGTAAATGTTCTGTCCTTTATATATAGGTCATAATAACCCAAAAAACTGATTCTGGTTCGGCTGTAAAAGATCTTGGTGTTTACATTAGCAATGATTTATCTCCCGGGTTACATTGTGAAAGCATAGCCTCTAAAGCAACTAGGATTTCCAGTCTATTACGTCAAGGATTTTCCTCCAAAAAATACTTGCCTGTTAGTCAAAGCATTTGAAATTCATGTTAGACCCTGTGGCTCTTACACTGAAGGAGTGAAAAAATTTTTTTTCAAATCAAGTTGCATTTTTAACAACGGCTTCAACTACTTTACTTTCAAACAGGCTTTTTTTGTACAGAACAACCAAATTTTTTCTGTCGAGTTGCACAGTGCAACTTGAAGCCTGACTGCTTCTTTTGATTAGGTTATAAGTTTCCTGTCCGGAGATCATGCACAGCACATAAATTATGCTGTGGGTCAGCCAGGATGGGGCTGGAATAGAAAATTCTTATTCGTTCTTGATAACGAAAAGAAAGGTCTTCTAGCATCCAAGAAGCATATTCTTCGACCTATATTAGCCAGATATGAGAAATTATTTTCTCAGACAGCATTAACGTTTTAATGTTACTTTTTTGGAATCAAGTACACTTTTTTGGAAAAATTGTTAGACTACGGCATCATTTCCATTTTTATAATGACTTTCTCTTCTATCTTGCTCATTTTCCTTCGTCATCTTCTCAATCATTGATGGGGAGTCAAATCTGCTGGGGGTCAATCAAAGTCTGCTGGGGGTCAAAACCCTGCCCTAAACCCCTCGCCCACGTGCATGTATGCCAGAGATGAATTTTCATGCGTTATAAAAAAAATTGTGATAATTTGTCTATATTATTCCAGTGCGCGGCTAGAAAGTGTCACTCTAGCTAATGCTTATAGCTTTTAATTATCGAAATATTATGAATAAATGCTCGATCCTGCGTCGCTTTTTTGAGAATTTGACGAAAAGCAAGATTTTTCTCGGTTATTTTCCCAAAGTCTTTCTGCGAGCTTTAAAAAGATTTTGACGTTTGTGTGATTGAAACATTTCGAGTCCAAGTGGGAATTCTTGCTGGTTGAAGAATCGAAGTTCTTCGTTGCTTTCCTAGTTTTTGAATTGTAGTCTGCCCGACTGAAAATTCATTGGATTCACTGAAAAATAAAACCTTCTGTCTAGGAAATAAAAGTTGAAAATGTTCATTTTCCAGCGTTCTAGAATATCAAAATCCCAGAAAAATTTTCGGCGCTAAGCGCCGAACAAGTTACTTATACCAATCTTTCCCTTTTCTCTTCAAAACCGGGAAAATTTGGTTTTAAAATCCTAAAACCGACGCGAATCTAATGAAATAGAAGAAAACTAGCTTTTGGTGGGTTTTCCGATAAAATTTAGCTAATTTATTGATTTTGGAGTGAACAACCAAAAATTTATCTGTGCTACCAAAATTTCTCACCAAGTTGCACATTGGAATGAGGCCAGAGCACCCCATGGGGGGGGGGTATGTGGGGGCTATTACCCCGGTCTTAGGATTCGGAAATAGATTTACTACCCCCCTAAAAACAGCCCACTATAGCAAAAAATTTTGGCAGACCTTATCCTCTCCTCAGTAGGTTATAGTTATTCGAGAAAAATTGCATAATGTGTGCTTGAGAGGAATTACTCACTGGTCTTTTTGACACATTTACTGAGCAGATGATAATGGGAAAGTATGCAACTTCTGTGCCATACAGCGATTTTTAGGAAAGGACATCAGCACATTAATATATACTACTTGTAGGAAATCATTATATATGATTGGGAGATTAAATAATGAGTTATGTATATGTGATTTATCAAAAAATCGTCCCTTGGGAAGGAAAACATTATGTTCTCAAAATTCTTCCTCTTCATGCCCTGCTTTCCTGTTTCCCGCTTCTGCGTTGAGTCTTCTGTGCGCATATGGTTATATTTCTCCACCCAAACTGTGGCATACTTTCCTGCTATGAGTTGAGACATGCGAGATCCGTTGACGCGAATCAGGAATGGTACCTGGTTTCAAACTCGTGGTTCATAATCTAATGGGATTAATAATACGAAAGCCACATTCGGCATCAGCACTTTCAGTTGGAAGCACTGTGACAACCCCTATCAGTGACGGAATAAGCTCATACTCCTGAAGATGCTGGTTCAAATAATGTTTCTAAAAGTTTGTTGTGCCCGATTGTTGGAATGTGCAGGAATCAGGTGACACAACAATCGTATAAGTGTGACTATTCTCTGCGTATAATTAATACATTCAAGTTGCATGATTAGGAGTTGGAAAATGAGATTTAAATAGTAACTGTTGAAGCTCAAAATAGGAGCATCATTCATTTTTTAAAGTTTTAAGTGAGCATTGTTTTGTGGTGAAAGTACTACACCACCCCCCTCCACCAAAAAGTTGAGAGTAAAAAAAAAGAAATAAAGGTCACAGCGTGGCGCGGCATATTTCAAGTTACTACCCTTACAATTTACGATTTTACCCCTACCTGAATTTTCGACCTTGGGGACCTCTGAATGAGGCCTTGCAGAAAAAAGCCCTGAAGTCAAGTTCATACCTTTACGTCAGATTGTCAGCTGTTCGGAATCAGTTTTCAAATTTCATTTTTCATTGTTATCTTTTTATCAAAGTTTACCGTTGGATTTAATAGTTATGTCAAAATTAGGTTGTTTCATGCACCGTTTTTTCCTCAAATGGGGTCTTTTGAGGAAAAAAATTTCTAAATGAGGAAAAAAATTTCGGGTATGGTTCTTATTGTGGAAAAAATTTTGGGGAACTCTAAACCGAAAAGATGCGTTTTGGTGGACTTCAAAAGGTCAAAATCTCAAAATTTTCCGGCGATACGCGCCAGTCATGGGTATAATGATAACTATTTTCTATCAGGCGTGGCCGTTGGCATATCTACTTCGACTTACTAATTAATGCTCAATAGTTTCTATCGATCAAGTTAGCTCATTTCATTTCCTAATCGTTAACAGTCAATTATGTCGCCGAAAGTAGAGATTTTTCATCAATTCTCTCAATTTTTTCTCTCGATGATTGGAATTTTTTAAACGTTTACAATCTGAACTTTTACGTTTATTGGAGACGTCATTCTAGACTGCGATTTTAAAATTTTGTTATTCAGCGCCGGGCGCTGAATAACCACTGCCCCTGAATCGACGTGCGCCGGATCAAGAACTAAATAACATTAAATGATTCTAATCGGAACCACAGAAATGTTGATAGCGGATAAATTCATGAGAACTCTATAGTTAACTTGCTTTATCCGCTCCTATAGAACACCAATATATTCTTCATGAGCTCATTTTTAACTAACATAACCAGAATTTTTTCAATTTTTTTCCTCATTTTTGCAGGTGTCTGACTCCAAATACAACGAAATGTTTGGGTATCTCCTAAAATGCATTAAAAAATATCCGTAGCCACATTATAGAAGTTTTTAAAAATGAGGAAAATTTTTGGAAAATGAGGAAAAAAATTTTGGGTCGGGTTCTCATGCGGAAAAAATCTTCGAGGAAAAAAAACGATGCTCCGGACAGAAATATACCTGGGGGGTTGGGGGGATTACCCCCCCCCCCCCACTTGGCCAACCATTATACCTGTACTTGGGGGGTTGGGGGGGACCCCCCACCCAACTTGGCCAACCCTGTACCCAAAATCATCCAACCCCCCAACAACCCCCCCCCCCCCCAGTTTGGAAAAAATTAAAAAAATGTGCAAAAAAATGTATGTTTTTTGGCCTTTTTTTGGAGAAATTTCGACTTTTTTCAACCCCCCTCCCATACCTGTACTTGGGGGGGCATCCCCCCCCCAACTTGGCCAACCCAGTACCCAAAATCATTTCCCCCCCCAACCCCCCCCCCCCCCCCCAGTTTGGGAAAAATTAAAAAAATTTTCAAAAAAGTGTATGTTTTTTGGCCTTTTTTGGGAAAAATTTCGACTTTTTTCTACCCCCCCCCCCAACTGGTCGGAGGTGTCTTACAGGTATGCCCCCTCCCCCCCCCCCCCCCCAACCGGTCGGACGGAGGTCTTACAGGTATGCCAACCATATACCCAACCCAACTCCACCCAGTTTGAAAAAATTAGAAAAAAATTGGCAAAAAAGTGTATGTTTTTGGTCTTTTTTGGGAAAAGTTTCGACTTTTTTCGGAAAAGTTTCGACTTTTTTCCACCACCTCCTCAGTCCTCCCCAAAAATTTCGGATTTACCTCCCCCCAACTGGTCGGACCTCTTACAGGTATGGACAGAAAAGCCTATAACCTAGTCAAAAGGCAGTCAGGCTTCAAGTTGCATTGTGCAACTTGGCAGAAAAAAATTGGTTGCACAGCCCGAAACATACCTGTAAGACCCCCGACCAGTTGGGGGGGGGGGGGTAAATCCGAAATTTTGGGGGGGGGTAGGAAAAAGTCGAAATTTTTCCCAAAAAAGGCCAAAAAACATACACTTTTTTGAAAATTTTTTTATTTTTTTCCAAACTGGGGGGCACTGTTTTTTTTCCACATTTGCACTATAATGTGGAAAAAAAATCTGGAATGTGGAAAAAATTTTTGAGGTCTTTCCACAAATGTGGAAGAAAAATTTGGGGTTTTCATATTGAAAAGATGCATTTTGGTGCATTTTAGAAGGTCATAATCTCAAAATTTTCCGGCGCTTCGCGCCGGTAATAACTTTAATAATCATCATTATTCATTAAGTAGTTCAGGCGCGGCTTTTATCATGTCTACCTTCATTTATCACTTAATCTATAATAGTTTTCATCATCTTAAACGTAGTATCTCATGTTTTAATTGGTTATCTTCAACATTTTATCATAATATTTAATGAAGATTCGCATTTTTTCCTTTTGAGAAAGATGAATACACGTCAAGTCTCTATGATTTATGATGCGATTATTTCTTTGCTAACGTAAAATCAATTCAAAAGCTTCTTGGAAATATCTTTCGGAAATTTATATTCTTCTTACTCATATATTTTCGACCAAGTTCATGAGAGTTTACAAATAAATTACAGATTTTAAAATTTTTCAAGTAAAATTCTAGAAATTACGACTCTTGAACACTAAATTGGAATCTAATTCTTGAAATAAATGTTCGCAAAAATGATTTTCCAGCATCCTAGAATGTCAATATACCCAAAAAATTTTCCGGCGCTTCGCGCCGGAAAGTACCATCTTTCTTGAGCTTTCACTTGTCATCAAAGAGGACTTGACCATTGATTTCTTGTGTAATTCAAGTCAATTATGCTCTTGGATAGTTTGCTACAAAACTTGTTCAACAACGCTTGTAGATTAGGCTTTTAAGTCGAACATTTCAATTTTTCTCCAATTTTAATGAATTAACTTCTCTAAAAACACCGGAAGGCTTGAAAAAGCTCAAAAACAGTGCGATAAAGCGTCTGTGAGCATTTTCAAGCCAAAAAACGGATTTTAAGACGAAAAAAATTTTTTCCAAATGTGGAAAAAAAATTTGACCCCTTTCCACATTTGTGGAAAAAGGTTCGTCGAAAAAAAAACAGTGCTGGGGGGGTTGGGGGGGATATGATTTCGGGTACAGGGTTGGCCGAGTTGGGGGGGTCCCCCCCCCAACCCCCCAGCCCCCAAGTACAGGTATGGCCCGAAATTTGGTTGCTGTGTGCAAAAAAACCTGGGTCCGTGCGTGCACAAAAAACACCACTGTGCAGTTTTTACGCCGTGGGGGAAACCTACAGTAGAATCAATCCCTTGACTCACGTCACGCCAAAAATTTATAACGTGTGAGTTTTTCTACGGGAGTGAGATCATATATCATCCGCGTGCCAGTTCCACTCACCGTAACCCTTAAAAAATTGATCATTCAAGGAGCAAAAATTTCTATAATAGGGCCAACGAGTCTTCCATATTTTTGAACTGAATTTTCGGACGCTATAACGATCATTTTCAAAACTAGTTTATTAGAGAATGCCTCGATGGGGCAGAAAAAAGAAGAATATACTTGCTTGGATAGTCGCCAAGCTGGAAAAATGAGTAAAGTAGATTTTTGAGAACTTCGGTTAAAGTTGGAAAAATCCCTTTTCTAATATTGGGTTTTCATTCTCTCTCATTAAAAAATTTTCCATGTTTGTGAAAAAGTGTATGCTGCGGCATCGTGCATTTAGTCTTTCCCCTGGCATCAACTACAGTAGAATTTTTTCTTCATGAAAATTATACGCAGTGATGCCCATGCCTGAATTCCCTCAAATGTATAGAAAGGGTAAACCAATAGCATTTTAACTCCCGACCGATTCAAAACTTCTGCCTCTCACTCTAGCTGAAAATTAGCGAGGGAGGCAAATTATAATCATTTTCAGAACTACAAGAAACCTGAGGTCGGTTGCACTAATCCAACATGGGGATAATTCTATCATCGGGATCAATTTGCTGATCAACAGTTTGGACTAATCGCAATGTCGAGATTATTTTCTTCCAGTGCATAAACAATACTCACTTCAGGATTAACTAATACTGAAGTTTATGTTCGAGTTTGGGAATTGCAAACATTTTTATGTTTATTTGCTTTAGAGATAAGAAAATTATGCGAAAATGTCAGTGCAACCCGACAGCTCGGGCTGGGGATAATCTCGACATTGAGCTCGTTATAATCCTGATGTTATTGAGATTATACCAAATTTTAGATAAAACCGATTCGCCTTTTTGTTCGAGATTATCTTGAGCTCGAGCTAGTGCAGCTGGGCCTTGGGTACAGACATCGGGCACCATATGCAAATGGGGCAACAGAGTAAAGCATATAGAGTCATCAAAAATCTGATTCAACAGTGCCTATATCAAGGGTTTGCGCCAAATTTGGTTCCCGCTTTTCCCCCACTCTACTCCCACTGTCCCATGGAAACAGTACGAATGTTTTGAAAGCAGGACGGGAGCGACTTGGATGGGTGAAATTGCTTCCCGTCTGCAATCCTACAAAAAGCGCTCTTTCTGCAAATTCCAGTTTAAATACAAAAACTGTGAATAATGCTATTTTGTTGAATAGTTTAAACAAACACTTGTGATACTTGATTTCGAGTACCTATATTGAGAGAATAAATATGTTTATAGCTTGTGATCAGTAAAACTTACGGAGCGAATTTTATACGAAATGTTATATAAAATGACTGAATTAAACATATATCTTGCTCAATCGATTTAGTTCTAGGAAGACTTTATGCTATAGGTTTTTTTCTAAAGAAAACTGCGTGGCATTTTATGTGTCACTTTTCCACAGTTGATTCTTGTTTAGTGAAAAAGTTCAACGAGTTGGAAGCACATATGTGGAAAGAGAGGACATGGGGGTGCAAACTACCTCAAGAGTTTTGAAAGTGGAAAATTTTGTATGAAAAAAATTTTTTCGGTCAACTTTTTTTGAATTTGTTGTTTCAAAAAACGTCAAAAAACCAGGATCCACCTACGTGTCATCCTCAAAATTTCGGAGATGCACACGTATGGTTGGAAAGTGTGCTGATACACTCAGCTGCAGAATATACTTTTTCACAGAGATGGGAAATTTTTTAATGAGAAAGAATGAAAATCCAATATTAGAAAAGTGAATTTTTTCAAACTTTAACCCAAGTTCTCAAAAATCTAGTTCACTCCTTCTTCTAGCTTGGCGACTATCCAAGCAAAGTATATTCTTCTTTTTTCTGCCCCATCGGGGCATTTTCTAATAAACTAGTCCATCTCTTTTCAGTGTGCCTCAACCATGCATGAAAACGTTCATAGAAGCACATTGAAGTTTTGAATTCCGCCATCTTCGCATCAAGAAAAGAATAAAAAACAATCTTAAGGCTATGAATTCTCACTTTCGGCAGATGTAAAAGATGTGTAAACTGCGTAGTACTTACAACACGTTGCAAAGAGAGTGTGAAGTGACCATATCGATTGAATTCCTTATGGTCAAGGACCCCTCAACCTAAAATATCGCAGAAATACCTTTGTTCACCCACCAGAAAATTTTTTGTGCAAGTGATTGCGTCCCTTGAATTCCCCATGGTCGGAAACCCTTTCCCTCAAAAATCGCAGAAATATATTTGTTTACACAAACGATAAATGCTGTGTAAAGTGATCCCGTCTGTTGAATTCACTGTGGTCGAAAATCTTTTCCAAGATAAAATCGCAAAAAGCTTTTGTTTACACTCGGGATAATTTTTTGTGTAAAGTGACCGCATCCATTGAATAATCCCCCGTTCGAAAACCCCTTCCACCAAAAAATTACAACACACGCTTGTTTACAGTCGGGATAATTTTTTGTGTAAAGTGACCGTGTCCATTGAATTCCCCGCGGTCAAAAACCCCTACCACCAAAAGAGCGGAGAAATTCACGCGAGTTAAGTTTTTATGTAACTGAATTCTTTGTAGTCGGAAATTCCCTCCACCAAAAAATCGGGAAAATTCGTTTGTTCACACTTGGGATAATTTTTTTGTGTTGAGTGGCCGCATCCATTGAATAACCTCCGGTCGAAAATCTCTTTCACCAAAAAATCACAAAAATACGCTTGTTTACACTCTGGATAACTTTTTTGTGTAATGTGATCGCATCCATAGGATTCCCAATGTTCGAAAACCCGTTCTCGAAAAAGACCACGGAATACCTTTGTTTTACACGCCGGATAATTTTTCGTGTAAACTGACTGCGTCTGTTAAATTCTTCACGGTTGAAAACTCTCTACCACCAAAAAATTGCTCAAATAGGCTTGTTTACACTCAGGATAATCTTTTTGCGTGACGTGACTGCATCCATCGAATTTACTGTAGCCGAGAACCCCTCCTCACAAAAAATCCCAGAAGTAGATGTTTTTACACTTATAGTCTGTTTTTTATAAAATGCTTCCAAATACAAGACTGGCACAGATCAGTACTGCCGTCAAAATCACTTACATAGAGGTCTTATCGTAAAATTTTTTACTCGAAAAATTGCTAAGGGTGAGGCCAGTATGTTCACAAATTTTCAGTCCTATATGGTATGCGGTTTATCAGAAAATCGTAAAAATCTGAAATACTACATGCTTCCCACTTTCATTATTTAGAAGAATTTCAAGAAAAACAGACTATATGATAATTTTTTGTGTAAAGTGATTGCATTCATTGAATTGCCCACGGTCGAAAACATCTTCCACGAAAAAATCACGAAAATGCGCTTGTTTACAACCAGGATATTTTTTGTGTCAAGTGATTGAATTCAATTAATTCCCTGCGATCGAAAACCATTAACACCAAAAAATCACGAAAATACGCTCGTTTACACCCGAGATCATTTTTTGTGTAAAGTAACCACGTCTATTGAATTCCCCATGGTCGGAAACCTTAGTACCCCAAAAATCCCAATAAGGCTACTGGTTCAATTGAAACTGCAAAAAAATTTGGCACCGTGGTGCATCATGCTGCAAAAAATAATTTTTTTGAAGATGTAAGTATTATATAACAAAATTGCCGTATTTCGCGGTTCCCGGTACTTTGAACCATATAATTGAATTGAGGCCATGTTTTGAAAAAATAAAAAATTGCATTTGAGATTACACCCCCAAGATGCTTAGGCCGAAGTATGGAGCTTGGATATGGCACACCTATTGTGGGGCATGGTGGGACTGGGAGCCCCTAAAAAGTGTTTTTTGCATGTTTTTGGGGCCCCACCGAGCACCACTTGCAGATAGAGGCGAAATGACAAAAGGCACCCCATAGTTTGCCCCTATGCCCGAAATTATGAAAAAACCCGAAGGTTCTAGCTCTTACCGTTTTTGGCTCTAGGGTGGGGGGACATGAAATTTGGGGGCCAAGTATATTATAGGTTGACGGTATGGCGCCGCCTATGATGAATGGAGTATACTGCCTACAATCCTCATTCTTCGGAACCATGGAGCTAACAGTTCCGGATTTGGTCGCTGGGGACTGCAGGAACTGTCAGGTTATTGTATCGGTTTTTACGATAGCCTACATAAAATGTAAAAACATACACGAACAGGAACATAAACAATACACACAGCAAACGATAGAAAAAAGGAATACAAAAAAAGAAAAATATGAGATAAGGAAGCAAAATATGAAGAAAGCTTTATTACATATCGCTCGTTTGGGATTCGCCCAATCGGAAAATCGGTCATCGGAAAATACGCTCACTTGGGAATTCGCCCATTTGGGAACAGTTAATCAGGGAAAGAAGTCGGCTCGTACGCAGATTGTTTATTATTTGCATGAGCATCTTTTTTTCCTTCCATCCCGAATCTCGTTTGGAGAAAAAGGGCTACAACTTTTTGTTGATGACATGACCTTAGAGACCTGATCGATAAAAAGACACATTTCCCGAGAAAATTTAGCATCTCATACAACACAGAATTTTGATAAGTAAAAAATTAACCCCACCTGAAAATCACATATTTAGTGCAAATTGGAGCTTTCGCGTTAGGAGCGAAAATGATATTCATTTCGTCTAATATTCCAAACTCGCATAGCTACAGTAAAACAAACAATTAAATTTTCGATTTTTCCGACTTTTTGACATACACTTCTTTAATTTTTGCAGGATTAGTTACGTCAGACATTGTGTTCTATAAACATACCCTATGTTAGGCAAATAAATGTACAATTTACTGTAAGCTTCACAAATTTAAAGTGTGTATTAAGAATAAACCAATATTTGAAACATCAAATTTTTAGAGCAAAGTTTTTTCTCACAAAAATCGTCGTATCAACTGCTAGAGCTCAGAAGCACCGAAAATTTCATTACGCAATCAATAATTTACGATGTCTTCTACTGCTAACAAAATAGGTAGAAAAATGCTAAAAAAATGCGAATATTCCAAATTTTAGGATACTGTTGCTATGCGAATTTTATTTTTTATGCAAGATGAACTATGTCTCATTTTTCAAACTTGAGTTGTAATTCATCCGAAATGGAGGTCGCAGTTATCAGAAAATGTATGTATAAGATGGTATTCAAACTCCAAGTCCTGCAACCCCTAGTAGTACAAGAATTTCCGTAATTTTTTATCTGCAGATAGAAATTGTTTAGAGAAATTTTTGGTCGTCTGAGCTTTGGCAGTAGATATTTCGATTTTTGTCAAAAAAAATTAAAAAACGTTTGTCAAATTTTTATGTTTTCCAATTCAGAAGTGCAGTTGCCGATTATCGCTGAATGAATCCTAGGAATCGGCGGCAGTCACCGATTGTGGCCAACTGTCGTCAATTGTCGGCAACAAAAATCCTAGGATTTTTCACTTCTGATTAGTACCTTATTTGTAGCCTGTTGATTCTCCTAAAGCTCTATTCAGAAGTGAAAAATCCCAGGATTTTTGTCATCCACAATCAGCGACTGTCGCCGATTCCTAGAATTCAATCGGCGACAATCGGCGACTGCACTTCTGAATTGGCCTTAACGTTGGGTAAATTTACAGAACACCAGTTTTAGCGCACCTTATCCTGAAAAAGTTTAGAGAAGTATATGTCGAAATTTGAAAAAATCGAAAATTGTCAACTTCTGTGTTATTGTAGATATTCCAGTTTTGTTTTTCAGACAGAATGAATATCATTTTCGCTCCTGACGTCCCAAGTTATACCAAATATGTGATTTTAAGATAGGATTAATTTTTTACTCATCACAACCAAGTGGAACCCTCCCAGAAATCGTGTCTTACCCCAGTAACCGTGGACTTGAAAACACACTTTTTTCAGAATGGTTCGCATGTCGTAAATTTCCGACATATTTTGTTCAGAAATCGACTTTACTGCACGTATCCTATTCACAATACAAAAAAGGCTTTGGCCATACAGACTGTCTGTATAGCCAGGCCGACATACTTATAACTTATTTTGGGTATACTGTAGCATAACATCGCCTGGGCATACTTTAGACACACAGCGTCAGCAGTGTTAAATTCCATAGGGACACTTTGGGTGCATTAAGCTATAGTATACAGTCGCTTCGCTTTTTCTGTTCTCGCTGCACCCGCTTCTATATTTTCGACACGTCCACTTCTGTAAACTTATTGCTCCCACCCACCCAACCATACCTTTCACAACAAAACCTTTCACCATTCAGATTGCCTGGATCCTGTGAAATTTACAAATTTAAACGTTTTTCTATCCAATGGAAACTTATCTAGGTCCCGAATCAGAATAATTCATGCAGCATTGATGTCCTTTCGGGCTTCCAGTACTCCTTCGATTTACACCACACATTTCCAGAAATGGTCCCATTGGGCACAGTGATATAATTACTAGTTTATTAGAAAATGCCCCGATGGGGCAGAAAAAAGGAGAATATACTTGCTTCGACAGTTGCCATGGTAGAAAAAGAAGTGGACTAGATTTTTGAGAACTTGGGTCAAAGTTAGAAAAAATTCACTTCCTTTATACTGGATTTTCATTCTTTCACAAAAAAATTGTCTATGTCTGTGAAAAAGTATATTCTGCAGCATCGTGCATTTTGTCCTTCAACTGGCATCAACTACAGTAAAATTTTTCTATATGAAAATTATATGCACCTGACTTCAAGTGTAAAGAAATGGTAGACCGATAAGATTCTAACTCCCGACCAATTCAAAACTCCTGTCTTTCACACTAGCTGAAAAATAGTGAGGGGGCATATTATAGTCATTTTCAGAACTATAAAGAAACCTGAGGTTCGTTGCACTAACCCAACATGAGGACAATCTCAACATCGGGATTAAATTGATGATCCTGAGTTTAAGCTATTCAAAATGTCCAAATTATTTTCTTCCAATGCACAAATCATACTCACTTCAGGATTAACTAAAACTGAGGTTTAAGTTCGGGTTTGGGAATTGCAGAAATTTTTATATTTATTTGCTTTAGAGATAAGAAAATTATGCAAAAATTTTAGTGCAACCCGACAGCTCGAGCTGGGGATAATCTCGACATTGAGCTTGTTATGATCCGAATGACATTCAAATTATACCGAACTTGAAATCAAACCGAGTGGCCTTTTTGTTCGAGATTACCTAGAGCTTGAGCTCAGACCCCTTTAGTGCAACTGGGATTTGGTTACAGTGATTGGGCACCGATCTGTAAATGGGATTCAGCCATGCATATATTAGGAGTCTGCGCCAAATCCCGTATCCGGTTCTCCCCGACTCTAATCGGAGCGACAAAGATGGGTGAAATTGCTTCCCATTTGCAATCCCGCAAAAAGCGCTCTTTCTGCAAATTTCCGTTTAAATCCAAAAACTGTGAATGATGCTATTTTGTTCAATAGTTGAATAGAAGAGAATAAATTTGTTTGTAGCTTGTAATCAGTAGAACTTACGGAGTGAATTCTATATGATATGTTATATAAAATGAGTGAATGAAACGTATCTTGCACAATCGATTTAGTTCTTAGAAGACTTTGTGCTGTATCTCTATTTTCTAAAAAAGCTGAATGGGATTTTATGTGCCACTTTCCCTCAGTTGATTCCTTTTGTTGACACCAAATTCAGTAAAAATGTTTAACACAGTTGGAAGCAAACATGTGTGAGAGGGGACATGGGGGTATAAACTTCCACAAGGGTTTTGAAACTGGAAAATTTGTTATGCAAAAAATTTTTTGGTCAACTTTTTCTGAATTTTTTGTCTCACAAAATCCCAAAACACCAAGGTCCACGCCTGTACCCTCCTAACAATTTCAGAAATGCACATTGGTTGGAAAGTGTGTTGATGCACTCAGCTGCAGAATATACTTTTTCACAGACAGACAATTTTTTTTAGAAAAGATGAAAATCCAATATGAAGGAAGTGATCTTTTCCCAACTTTGACCCAAGTTCTCAAAAATCTAGTCCACTTCTTTTTCTACCATGGCAACTGTCGAAGCAAGTATATTCTCCTTTTTTCTGCCCCATCGGGGCATTTTCCAATAAACTAGTTCACCTCTTTTTAGTGGGCCTCAACCATGCACGAAAACTTTCATAGAAGCACATTGAAGTCTTAAATTTGGTCATCTGCACTTCAAAAAACAATAAAAAAAACTTCAAGCAACGAATTCTCACCTCCGGCAAAAGTAAAGGATGTGTAAACCGCATAGTACTTAAAAAACGTTGTAAAAATACTGAAAGGTGACCATATCTATTGAATTCCTCATGGTTTAGAATCCTTCAACCCAAAAAATCGCAGAAATACCTTTGTTTACACAAATGACTTTTTTCATGTAAACTGACTCCGTTCATTGAATTTCCCATGGTCAGAAACATCTTCCCTCAAAAATCGCAGAAATACATTTGTTTACACTCAATATGAATTAGTGTGTAAAGTGATCACTTTCATTAAATTCCCAGTGGTCGAAAACCCCTCCCACAAAAAACTCACGAAAACAGGCTTGGTTAAATGCGGAATAATTTTTTTTGTGTAAAGTGACACATCCATTGAATTCCCCGCAGTCAAAACCCCTTCCATAAAAATCACGAAAATACGATTGTTTACACCCGCGATAGTTTTTTTTGTAAGATGATCGCATTCATCAAATTCTCCGTGATCGAAAACCCTTTCCAGCAAAAAATCACGAAAATACGTTTGTTTACACACGGGATAATTTTTGGTGTAAAGTGATCACATTCATTGAATTCCTCGTGGTCGAAAATCCCCTCCATAAGAAAATTACGGCAATACGCTTGTTTACACTGTGGATAAGTCATTTGTGTAAAGTGAGGACGTCTATTGAATTCCCCGCGGTCGAAAACTCCCTCCACTGAAAAATCACGGAAATACGCTTGTTTACACCCGGGATAATTTTTCGTGTAAAGTGACCGTGTCCGTCAAATTCCCAATAGTCGAAAACCTTTGCAACCCAAAAATCCCAATAAGGCTACAGGTATATTTGAAACTGCAAAAAAATTGGTAGTGCATTATGCTGGAAAAAAATTTTTTTTGAACCCATAAGTATTATATAACAAAATTGGGGAATTTGGCGTTTTACGGGACTTTGGACAACCATATAATTGAATTGAGGCCATATTTCAAAAAAAAATTCGCATTTGAGATTATACCCCCAAGATGCTTAGGCCGAAGTCGAGCACCACTTGCAGATAGAGGCGAAATGACGAAAGGTACCCCATAGTTTGCCCCTATGCCCCATATTATGCAAAAAACTCGAAGGTTCTAGCTCTTACCGTTTTGGCTCTAGAGGGGGGGGGACATGAAATTTGGGGGCCAAGTATATTATAGGTTGACGCTGTCGCGCCACCTATGATACCATATTTCCAGTGAACCCCTTGGAGTTTGCCATCTATCTAACCGACATCGAAGCCTTAAGGAGCCACTCATCTGCAGTTCATGCCTATTCCTCTTTTTCTTGGTTTCACAAACGATCGTGCCCCAACTCCGCCACCATCCCAACACCGCCACCGTCCCAACACCGCCACCGTCCCAACTCCGTCACTTTCTTGTCCTAACTTTCGCAATCTTTCAAAAAGTTTGTTTTTTGTAACTAAGTTTTTTTTACTTAACAACATGACATTGCTAATTCATAGGATGGCAAAAACTGATATTATCATTAAAGCAATAAATACATAGTATATCTATATAATCTTCGTTTGTATAGTCGTACTTAACTATACAAACGATTTTACTGAAATAACCAAAAATAGAACAACGAGCGTGAGACCGGGATTTACTTCATTAGCATATTACCAAAATAACTGTGTGCTTTGCACATTAAAATACAAATATACGTGTCTGTTTTCATTTCTTGTCGTCAATTGATTCGAATTTGTGTAATCAAATCATGGGTGACTTTGGTCCTATTGAAAATTTTATGAATCAGGAATTAAATAGTAATTTAGTGATAATTGCGACGCGTAAATTTGCATTCGGAATTGATGAAGAAATATGATACATTGACACGGAAAAATTATCACTTACATCTTAAAATATTGTTCATTCATAGATCTGATAAGCACATTTGGTTAAGTTTAACGTGTTACAAAAAATAAACTTTTTGAAAGATTGCGAAAGTTGGGACGGTGGCGGTTTTGGGACAATAAAGTGGCGGAGTTGGGACGGTGGCGGAGTTGGGAGGGTGGCGGTGTTGGGACGGTGGCGGTGTTGGGACGGTACCTCACAAACATGCAAATTTGCATGCTTTTAGTTCGAACTTCCTTTTAAAATCGATCCTAGATTCAGCCCAACGTTGTCTGTCAAAGCAAAGCAACAGAAAGGAACCACTCTCTCCTGAAATCGTCAACAAAATTGCCGTTCACTCCACAGGGAATCCTAGCCTCACCAACCTATGTCTAGTTACTGTTGTAACTTTAGGCTATGGTAGTTTCCTCCATATAAATGAAATTCTCAATTTGAGGGCAATGGACGTCAGCTTTAGTTCCTCCAGCTTTAGCATAACTATCCCACACAGTAAAACTGATATTTACAGAGAAGGTAACATAATCTCTATCCCAAAAGTTCTCTCCTTGTCATGCCCTTACATCGCCCTGCTCAATAATTTCCATTCCGCCAAAATTACACCGAATTCAAACCAACTTCTTTTTCGTGCCCTCTTTAGAAAAAAGATAGAGGCGTTCTTAAGAGAGGCCAAACATTGTCCTACAGCAGATTCAGAAAACAATTCCAAGAAATTTTAACAGTCCTACAATTGGATGCCAAAAACTATGGAACACATAACTTGCAGGCAGGTGGAGCAAGTGCAGCCACACTTGCAGGCATTCCCGATCATGTGACTCAACTACATGGTTGATAGAAAACTGAATACTGTCAAAATATATACGTAAAGAAGAAGATGTAGATAAACAGTTCAGCAAGAATTTTTATATAATCATGGAATTAAATTTTTGCAGATTTTCCAGGAAGCCTCCACTGTTTTAAGCTGAATATAGACTGTGTTTTGCAGATATACATGTGCGGATTTGTACAGTAAACTGTGACATGCATGCATGTCAATTTTCAATGTGTACATCATTGATTGCTATTCGAAAAATAAATTCAATTTCTGACGTCGGTCTTGATCACTAAATGCTGATGATCGATTTTCAAATAAATTTTATTGTACACATGGTTGACCATGCCGATTTCAACGTCCAGCGTGAAGAAACATACGTGCATTTTTTTGTAATGAGCTGAACAACCGATTTTTTCAACTGTCAAAGTAGGCATATTTTGTAATTTAGGCAGATTAAAACTGTTCTTTGTTAAATTAATGGTTAATCAAGCAAAGCTCGTCGAATGGTCGAAATTTCTTGTTCATGTGTAGGCGGATACTGTTTTCAAATCGTATAGCCGTATCAAATGCGCTTCCATTTTTATACAAATGCATATCTATAGTCTATTTTTTTAAATGCTTCCAAGTAGAAAAGTGACACAAATCAGCAGAGCTCTTACTGTAAAACTTCTCACTGGAAAAATTGTTAATCGTTAGGTCAGTATGCTCATAAATTTAAAGTCCTGCATGATGTATTGTTTATCCAGCAAATCGTGAAAAGCTGAAATACTACTTGCTTTCCGCTTTCATTATTTAGAAGCGATACTTTTTTTTGTAACAGCCGCTCAATGAACTGGAGAAAAAAATGTGTTGGAAAAATACTATTTTTGAAATCTGATAATGAAAATATGTTACACTAATCTTATGAATATCGTTTACTGTAATTTTAATATACCTATAGTCTGTTTTTCTTGAAATGCTTCCAAATGACGACAGTGGAAAGCAAGTAGTATTTCAGATTTTTGCGATTTTCCAATAAACAGTATATCATGTAGGACTGGAAATTTGTGAGCATACTGACATAACTTTTACCAATTTTTCGAGTGAAAAATTTTACAGTAAGAACTTTATGTAAACGATTTTTACGACAATACTGATTTGTGTCACTTTTCTATTTGAAAGCATTTTATAAAAAACAGACTATATGTACGCGCGCGATGTCAATTTCATACATTGTTCGCTGGTTTCAAAGTTTGTTCATCGCATGTCGTAGTTTACTGTAGATATCCGCATATGTATATCAGCAAAACACAGTCTATATAGCCGCTTCTCTGCCCTGCAGTCTTGGTAACTACAGCCCATTTATATTTGCCGCCGGTGATATTTTCCCCAAGTAAACTCGTATCTCATTCTTATTAATAATTGTAAATTGTAACTATAGTATGTTTTTCTAGAAATGCTTCTAAATAATGAAAGTGGAAAGCGAGTAGTATTTCAGATTTTCGCCATTTTCTGATTAACAATATATCGCATACGATTGGAAAGTTGTGAGCATTCTGACCTCGCATTTAAAAATTTTTCGAGTGAAAAATTTTACGGTAAGAGCCCAATATTAACGAGTTCGACGGCTGTACTGATTTGTGTCACTTTTCTATTTGGGAGCATTTTATAAAAAACAGACTATAGATTTCTTAGACAAATGATCATTCATAATTCTCATGATCTACTCTGCTTCGAATGAAGTCGCTTGTTAGCCCATTTACGTGATAGACGCAGCGACAACCAAAAATAGGTTTTTTCACCGAGTGGAAACTTTATACTGTAGAAAAATGCTCAACTTGTCAATGACAATGAGAACGCCAAAACCATAAAAAGACCATGATGCCCATTCACTTTTCGACGCCTGAGTGATACTGCAGAAATTGTAACCATCCAACGAAACTAAGGGATACAATTTTCAGCCTTTCTGTTTCCGCTCATGAATTTTCTTATTTATTACAGTAATAAGCTTTACCAGTATTTCCGTGTCGTACAGACTTTCATGGAATCGCTGCATCGATCATTTGAAAATGAATGCTGTATAGCAGTAGTTGTGACCGTCGTCTATTTAATGTATATTCAAGTATACTTAAAGTTGTTGGATCAAATTTGAGTATCATACTATGTCAGAAATATGCTTACATCAGGCTCGACGTCAAAATTATGCACTTATGGAGTATCGTTTTCTGGTCACGATTTTGTTGGTCAGGATTAGCATGTTGAAAATTCGAAACCGGTTCCTTATTTTTGTACGTAAATAAATTGACATTACCAGTCTATGTTTTCTTGTGCGTAACAAAGTGGACCATGCATTACCGAATTTATTCTCCTTGATCTACAAATAATTCGTGAATATTTCTAATGCTCAAACGAATTTTCTTATGCTTGATTTTGAAGCTCGTTGGCAGTTTATGTAATGATCAGGTATTACTTGATTTGTATGATATTTGCAGAATTTGATCAGTAGTTATATAAAAAGAATCAATACCGGATCGTTTTTCTGGTTCAGCAATGATTTCAAAATACATGCTTTTGGAATACATGTAATTGGATCGGGGAGTGCTACAGCAATCTTCCCAGAAATCGTCGGCCTATGGCTACCCATTGGGTGAACTTTCCTTCGGGATTTTCTAATCCTATGACCAGCCATATGGTAGTCATAGGGACCCAATACTTCGGTCGGAAAAATACTGAAAAATGTAAATTCTTCGATGAAAAATGTGAATTTTTGATGAAAAGTGTCAATATTTGAAGAAAAAAATAGTCAAAAACCACGGTTTTCTAAGCGCTTCGCTCCATAAATACATTTTTCACGGTTTTTTAGACAAAAATTACTACTTTTTGAACCGTTTTTTGGTTAAAAAGATCGGATCTTTTTTTGTTCAGACCCCCCCCTAAAATCTTGGAGAATCAGTGACTCTCCGCCTCAAAAAGTCGCTTGAATCCCCCCGCCCCCGAGACCTCGGAGACCCGTTACATGTGTGCTTTGAAATGCAAAATCAAAATATTCCATATTACTCAGAAATCGGTCACTACTGTTTATGAAATTTCTAGGAAAATGCGATTCTGGTAGACTGGTCCCTGTCAGTGATTGCAGTGGAGATTAATAACTTTTTATTAACTTACGACCCACCGGTTGGAAAACCACCGCCTTACACTTATATTGGCCACGATATTCGAAAACTATGGTTGAAGGAGCTAATGCCGGCTACAGTATACCACGTTTCGGTATCTATTGTTGGTAGCAACACAGTTACTAAAATTTTCAATGAAACGTTTATTACAGGTAAAATTTTACCAGTGTAGCGTTTGTTCTGAATTACAGTTTACTGTAGGTTTGACTAAACTATGTTAATGAAATAATTATCCATGTATTCATAGGGATGTCCAGTTTTTGAACGTCGCTTTTGCAAAAGTTGTTCAAATAGTAGTTACTGTTGAACTTGTGACGTTTTTCCCGATAAAATTGTTTTCGCACAAGGATCGCGCGAAAATCAAAAGAAATTGCAGATGTATTGTAGCGCGCATAAAAATAGTCTATCGGTAATGTTTACAAGAATTTTACTGTATTTTTCTAGCGCCCGAAATACCATTGATCAATTTCGTCCACCCATCGGTCAATCGGGCTTATGTGTCGATTTCTTACTTCGACTACGAAATGAATAACCGAATGTCTTTTCGCGTGATTTGCAGTCCAAAATCGATCGATAAATCAATCGTCGCCGAAAATCGCACGTCCTTTAGATATCTTGAGACTAACGACACAAATTTCTATGTCGAAAATTTGTTGCCTAATCGATGGTATTGCTTATCGATTTTTAGTCGATTCATGAACATTTCGTCGAAATATCCGTCGAAATACGAATTTAGAACTTTAAAAAGAGACAAAATTGAAGTGCGAAACGGAATGAGATCATTGACAATGATTGAAAATGACACAGTTCTATTGAGGGGTGAATGGACGACAGGATCAACCAGTTCTGAATGGAAAGAACCATGTATGATTATTGTTTGCTTTCTTTATGAAATGGTCTTGAATTAAAATGAAAAAATCGACTATCTCGTCGTCCTTGTTTACACATAGCGCTCCCATTTTGAAACAAATGCCTAGCTCCTATTGCAGATTCTGTCGGACCGATAATTACCAGCGTCGTAAAAGAAGGCGCTAAATTGAAAGTCGAATGGAGAAATAAAAACGACGATTTTGAGTGCGATAATTATCAACTGATTTCCGACGATGACGATGATAAGTTCGACAAGCACACGATAGAAAATATCCGTGGGAAAAAGTCCGCTCTGATCAGTGTAGTCAATCGAAGGCTAAAAGTAAAAAAGTTTCAACTGCGGTCAAAGGTCCTGACACTTCAACATTGATACTTGACTTAGATCGTACTCCAATGCATGAAAAATGGTCATTCTTACGGTCAGATTTCGGAGCGTGTTGTGGATTTACGTCGTAAGTTGATACTACAGGGTGCACCAGAAATTATTCATGGCCTTTCCCAACGGAACGGCATTCCATCGCGAACCTTCCGTACGAGAAAGACTCCTTTTGCTTTCAAAATTTGTAGGCACAGTACAGCAAAACCCGTTCCGTGAAATCCGTGAAATTGCAATGTCAGATGTCGAGCAAGAACTAAACTTCACAAGTCAATTCTTTTCTATATTCACAGTGTACTACACAGCCTTTTAGGTTAACGAAAGTAAGTCAACGAAAGGTACCCTGTGATAGTGAGAAAACTACTACTGTCATCAAAAAGAATTGCCCACCCATAACGTGGCCTCAGAAGATGATGTATTCTGTGGAAATTATAGCAGATTACACGGGCTGGTTCGAATAATAGTATTAGTACTGTTGTCAAAATAATTTTAAAAAGCCTTTTACTGTATAATTTTTCACTAGAAAAATTGTTGAAAATTGGTTGAATATGCTCACAGATTTCCAGTCCTATGTGGTAAACGGTTTATCAGAAAATCGTCAAGACATGAAGTAGTAATTACTTTCCAGTTCTATCTTTAAACAAATTTCAAGAAAAACAGACTGTTATTATTCGAGTTTTGTTCGGCAGGTAGGCTGTCTACACTCCCTATTTATTTTGAATGATTGATAACTTATGGAAGTAAGTTCAACACGGGAAAAACTAGCAAGCTTAGTACTGTAGTCAATACATTTTTTTCGTCAGTGAGCGGCAAATACAACAGCTGGAAATTTCCTTAAATTTAAGGATTGTGGTCAAAATTTTCTCGAGTAGCACCAGGTATCGATACACTTCTGTGTACATCGACAGTGAATAAGCATGATGTTTTTTCGATGATTTGACCATTCACTTTCTCATAAAGAAATTTAGCATTTTTCTGCAGTATGAAGTTTCCCTGTAGGTGAACATTGCGAATCAAATTGAATCTACTTTTCTAGTTTTCGTTGCGTCATTATTTTAAATTTTATGGGCAATAGTCGTACTTTTAGTTAAAGAATTTTCTAAGATGTGCTCGCTGGCAGTATGCCACTACTTTTTGATCAATTTCTACTGCTATTTGAATGTCGAGGAATCCACAGAATTTGACTATTTTTACGTAAGCCTACCATGTAAATAATGTTATTATTAATGGAAATTGAACTGGGTAAACAGCAGACCTCCAGTTCTTGAGCTGCAACTGTCTTTTTGCATAATCTGGGCAAAAAGTATTCTCTGTGAAATTTGTTGTTTTTCAGGAAGGAGAGCTGCCAATTGATTATGGCCCGGTTGCAATAAATGGATGATTCCGGGCTCGAGATAATCGCGAGCTTTTTTGCACATAAAATAAATCGAAAAAGTTCGCAATCAGCTCGTTTATTGCAACAGGCGCAAAAGTCCGTCTAAAACTGATTAAGTGCATGTGTTTGTAAGTAAGGATCTTATTGAGCGTTTTTGAAAATCAAAGACTTGACATCTCAATGGTATGTTCGTTTCAACCGTCGATCTTTTGGAATCTACATAAAAATGGTATGTTCATTTCAACCGTCGATCCTTTGGAATCTACATAAAAATGATCCGCAGAAAAAGGATAAACATGATTTTTTGTCGAAAGCAAAAGCGGGAAGTTCAAATCCGCTGTACGATAGCAGTTTTGGACCACTGTTTACACTAGGTTTTTGTAATTGTGTAACATTCGGAATTGTCAAAAGCAGTACTTTTTTCAACTTCTGACACCATGTACTCGAAATTTATCTTGGAATTTTTGTTACAACAATTATCATGTTTGTCTTATTACATATCCGAATAGATGATTTCAAAAGAATGCAAAATGGGAAAAGTTTGCCTCGGTTCGGTAGTCTCTTAATATCCATACTCAAGGTCTATCCGTATATATGCATTGGTCGCAATCCGCAAAAACGTGTTGAGACACATTGTTTCATATTTCTATTTTGAAGAATTTCTCCTTGCTCAATGACCTGCGAAATAAACCCCCCTTCCACCATGAGGCCGGGGCCCCCAAACCCAAATGAATTTACAGTCATTTTTTTCCAAGTGAGCCTCCGGAAGAAAAAGATTTACTTCTGCAAATGCTTCTGCAAAGCTTCTGCAAATAATAAACAACCTGCGCTCGCGGCCGTCTTTCTTCAGATTTACTGTAGCCCAACACTACAACTTGAGAAAGAAAATGTTAACCTATACCTATTTCTTTGGACCTTTTGTACTTCGAGACTCATTTGAAGATAAACAGAGTAGAGCTCACTTTTTGGGCTTCAGTCAAATGGCCGGAATGAGATTTTCGTATTCTGCTATTTTGTATTTAGTTGAGTTGACCTTTTTAGTGCCAAACGCTGTACAAGGATTCAAAATTGATCAGTACGAAACTGACCAAACATTCCTATCACAGGTTAAAGTTTCATGGACAACCTATGCAGTGAACGACTATTTTGTTGTTCTTTCTTATTTTTCCGGAAAAGTAAGAGAAATACTTTCTACTGTAAACATTTATTGATCGTTCTTTTGAAGTCTAAAAAATTCACCAAAGATGTAGTCGTCAATGGCACGGATAACTCATTCGATTTTGATCATTTGAAACCCAGTGAATCGTACACTTTTTCTGCGGTAAACGTTTCGCAATATGGATTGAGAAGCAAGGCGGTACATTCAACAATTGTTACTCGTAAGTCAGAGTTGATTTGCGTGAAAAATGAAAAAATCGCTAAACACAGAAATAAAATTTGACGAAAATCGACATGATATTCAAGATAGTCCTTAAAAAAGGGAGTAGTCACTTCTTATCATCGTAGTTTGGTTTCGAAGAAATTTACCAACTTCATAAATTCATAACTTCATGTAAGTTCATAATCCAAGAATCAGTAAAATTATCGAGAAGACATGTTGTAAAAAAATTTTTTGGTTCATTATTCCGGATAAAATTTTCTGAAATCCGAATAAAATACGGTGAATACATCATAAAACGACAATTTTAAGGACAATCGTCATAACCTATAATCATAATGATCTACGGAACGAAAAAATTCGAAAAATCTAGATTTTGGATTGATCGTAGTCAGAATTCATCTTCAATGTAATTTTTGGTATAATTGTACAAATTTGCATCCTGTTTGTAGATTTGCAAGGAAATATACTTAAAACACCAAATTTTGAATGAGCAATGTCACCACACTGCAGCTGCCGAGCAAAAAATTTAGGCTTTACACGTTCCAATTTTATCTTCTGATGTTGAAATATATTAGCTTTCAAGTTCGACCGTTTCCTGTAACCAACTATTTTTCACAATTGTGTTTTTAAAGCTCCTATCATTTCATCTGTGATATTGCCAAGTTTCACATCCTCCACGACGCTCCATATCACATTTTCGCCCACAGATGTTGATGGAGCATTGTTCGATCACTACCAAATAACGGTGTTTTTGTCACAAGCTAAAAATATCACTTTGAAAAAGTCGAAGTTTGACAAAAAGTAAGCCTCTTTCTTTCGGGGAGGAACTGTGTAATTTCCATTTTCTCTTTTCAGGCGTGAAATTCGTCTGAAAAATTTAAATCCCGGACAAACCTACAAGTTCCAATTGCACACTGTTTTCCGAAATGTGACCAGTTCGCCTGTTGTGACATATTTCACAACCTGTAAGTGTAGTACGATTTGCTAAATTTTTAAAGTATTCTGCTGAACCTTAAAGTCGAAATCCGCATCGTTCTGTGGCACACGCAATAGATAATAATACATAACCGGGGATCCGAAGATTCAGAAAATTTATGGGGAAAGTGAAAAAATTTTTCTCCAATCAGGAAGCCGCATGCTTGAAAACCTGTTTCGCTTTTTTACATTCCTGAGGTCACTTGGTTCAGATAGCTTTTCGAAACGCTAAAAGAATTTTATCATAGGTGGCGCGATAGCGACAAACTATACTAAACTATATCCAAGTTCGCGCCCACCCCTAGAGCCAAAACGGTAAGAGCTAGAACCTTGGGGGCTTTTTCATAATTTCGGGCTTAGGGACAAACTATGGGGTGAATGTGGTCATTTGACGTGCCCTAAAACCATGCGAAAACGATCTTTTTGAGGCTTCTAGTCCCAGCATGCCCCACATTGACTGTAGCATCCCCGAGTTCGGTACTTCGCTTCACGCATATACCCGGTGTCCCTCAGATTATACCTTTTTTTGAAAATATGGTCTCAATCCAATTAAACTATGGCCCAAAGTCCCGAAAATCACCAAAATCCTACAATTTGGTTAAATTTTATGGCTTCAAAAAATTAATTTTTTGCACAAAATTTTTTGCTATGTGTTTTTTAAGCACGACGCATTCATGACCACATGTCTGCATGCATGATGTCGTAGAGAGCTATATGAGGTGCATGTGGTCATTTGAGCACCTTGTCCCACAATGGTTAAGGATTGGCGGAACAATTTTTCCTGGACTACGTGGTCACATGACCACGAGGGGGTTCCAGTGGATTGCGCGGCAACGTGTCTGAGCTTGCGCGGCAACGTGTCTGAGCTTGCGCGGCAACGTGTCTGAGCTTGCCAGGCGTGGCCACAAGGTCACTTCCGCCGCCGCGTCACCTCCTCATCAGGTCATTTCCGCTACTGGGTCGCCTCCACAACAGGGTCATTTCTCCCACCGAATGATTCCTGCCACCGGGTCATCTCCACCACTGGGTTTCCCACGGACATGAGAAATTCTTTAATGAGAAAGAATAAAAATCCAATATTACAAAAGCATATACTTCAAACTTCAACTCAAGTTCTCAAAACTCTAGTCCACTTCTTTTTCTAGCATGGCAACTATCCAAGCAAGTATACTCTTCTTTTTTCTGCCCCATCGGCGTATTTTCTAATAAACTAGTCCACCCGTTTTTAATGGTTTTCAACCATGTTTAAAAACCTTCATAGAAGCACATTGAAGTTTAAAATTTGGTCATCTTCACATCGAGGAAACAATGAGAAACAATCCTAAAGCTACAAATTCTCACTTTTGGTAAAAGCAAAGGATGTGTAAACTGCACAGTAAAACACGTTGTAAGCAGAATATAAACTGACCATATCTGTTGAATTCCCCCTGGTTAAGAACCCTCGGCCCAAAAAATCGTAGAAATACTTTTGTTCACACAAAGGACAATCTTGTGTATAAAGTGTCAGTCTCTATTGAATTTCCAATAGTCGAAAATCCCTTCCTCAAAAAGACCACGGAAAAGTCTTTGTTTTACACGCACGATAACTTTTGTGCAATGTGATCACATCCGTTGAATTTCCCGCGGTCGAAAACCCGTTCTACCAAAAAATCACATTAATACGCTTGTTTACAGCCGGGGTAATTTTTTGTGTAAAGTGACCGCATCTATTGAATTCCCAGCGGTCGAACACTCCTTCCACCAAAACGCGCGGCCCACAGATAAAAGTATCAAGGTCCAGGGATGCATACACATTGAGGAACCAGCTGCAACTGGGGGCCCTGAAAAGGGCCGTTCTTTGCATGTTTTTGGCGCCCCACCGAGCACCATTTGATTATAGACCCTCAACGACTTTTGCCGCCCCTATGTTTGCCCATATGGCGGATATTATGCAAAAAGTTCATGTCTATAACCGTTTTTGTTCAAGGGGGTTGGTCAGATTTTAGAGGGCCAAGTATATTATAGGTTGACGCTACCGCGCCACCTGTAATTGAACAGAGTTAATGAGCCTTCCATAATTTTGAATAAAAGTTTGACTGTAACCCCCTTGCATCGACAATTCCAAAATAAATGGAATATTGTAACTACTCTCATCATTTTGATGTATTGTGACTTAGAGAGCTTCCTTCTCAATGTGCCGGTGTGACAAAAATGTTGTAATAATCTTAATATTGATTCTAATCATTCTCGGTTTTGTTTTAATTTTTTTTTAAATTTAGTGCACCTTGTAAGAAAAAATTTCTGTAATGCTAAAAACTGGGCCTAAACAAAAAAATCGTGAAAAAAAACAAAATTTATCCGGCTAGACTTTCTTGATACAGTATAAAGCACGTTTTCTAGCATTTCTAGTGCAGTTTTTCTTGCACATCCAGTGCAAAAAAAGACACATGAAATCGATATCATAGGTGGTGGTATAGCGTCAACCTGTAATGTACTTGGCCCCTAAATTTCATGTCCCCCCTCTAGAGCCAAAACGGTAAGAGCTAGAACCTTAGGGTTTTTTCATAATTTCGGGCATAGGGGCAAACTATGGGGTGCCTTTTGTCATTTCGCCTCTATCTGCAAGTGGTGCTCGGTGGGGCCCCAAAACATGCAAAAAACGCACTTTTTGAGGCTACCCAGTTCCACCATGCCCAGCAATGGGTGTGGCATATCTAAGGTTCATAGGGCTACCCAGCCTGAGCATCTTGGGGGTGCAATTTCATATGCGATTTAATATTTTTTTTTTTTAATTTGGCCCCAATTCAATTATATGGTGGTCCAAAGTCCCGGGAAACGCAACATTCTTCAATTTTGTTTTATAATGCATACGGCTTTAAAAAAATAATTTCTTGCAGCATGATGCACTACTAATTTTTTGCAGTTTCAATTGAACCGGAAGCCTTGTTGGGATTTTTGGGCTGTAAGGCTTTTCGACCATTGGGAATTCGATAAACGCGGTCACTTTACACGAAAAATGATTCCAGGTGTAAACAATCGTATTTTCGTGATTTTTTAGTGGAAAAAGTTTTCGACTGCGGGGAATTCAATAGATGCAGTCACTTTACACAAAAAGGTTATTCCGGTTGTAAACGAGCGTATTTCCGTAATTTTTATGTGGAAGGGGATTTCGACCGTCGGGAATTTAACGAATGTGATCACTTTACACAGAAAAATTATCCCGGGTGTAAACAAGCGTATTTTCGTGATTTTTTAGTGGAAGGAGTTTTCGACCGCGGGGATTTAATGAATGTCATCACTTTACACAAAAAGTTATACCGGGTGCAAACAAACGTATTTTCGTGATTTTTTTTGGTGGAAGGGGTTTTCGACCACGGGAATTGGATTAATGCGATTACTGTACACAAAAAATTATCTAGGGTGTAAACAAGCGCATTTTCGTGATTTGTTAGTGGAAGGAGTTTTCGACCGCGGGGGATTTAAGACACGATTTCTGAGAGGATTCAGCTTAATTGTGATAAGTAAAAAATTGACGCTACCTGAAAATCACATATTTGGTGTAACTTGATGCGCTAGGAACGAAAATGGTATTCATTTCTTCTGAAAATCAGAACTCGCATAGCTACAGTAAGGTGAAAGTAGAAAATATTCGATTTTTTCGATTTTTGACATACACTTCTTTTAACTTTTGCAAGTTTACGTACGTCAGACATCGTGTTCTGGAAATTTACTCAATATTAGGCCAATGGATGGGCACAATTTACCGTCGGATTTATTGGTGTAAAGTGCTTATTAGGAATACAGTGGTGCTTGAAACATCAAATTTTGAGAGCAAAAATTATCGTTTTTTTCACAAAAATCACCATATGTACTGCTAAAGCTCAGAAGGACCAAAAAATTCCCTATATAATAGATAGCTAACGATGTCTTCTACCTGCTGACAATAAGTTAAGGAAATTCATGTACTGCTGGAGGGTCGCACAACCTGAAGTTTGAACGCTATCTTATAATTGTATTTTCTGGAAGTTCCAACCTCCACTGTGGGACTACTAGAGCTGCATAAATTATAAAAATGAGACAGTAATACAAGTTTCGTATGGTGAATATTAATACAACTCCCAAACCCATAAAAAAATAAAATTCGCGGGGCTACAATATCCCAAAGTTTTGAATTTTCGCATTTTTTAGCATTTTTCTGTCTATTTACATGACTTAAGATATATCGACCTACGCATTTAGAAATTTTGTTATTGACTGTGCATTTGATACAGAATACAATGCTCTATAATGTGGTATAAAAATGTTTTCGGAATTGTGCATTTTACACTTTTTAGGAAGTTTTGAAATGTCAAAAATCAGACCGAAAAATTGTGAAAATGCAGGTTTCTCTCCACAAAAATGACTATATGTACTGCTAAAGCCAAAAGCATCCAAAATTTCCCTATGCAGTGGATATACTATGATGTCTGCTAGTTGCATAAAAATAATTTCCAAACTTCGTGTACCAAACAATAATAAAATTAAGAATGTGGACGGACCACTAAAATATTTATGTAAGTGTAAGAACTAAAGCCCCGATAAAGTTTATTGGTGGGCGCCGGCCTAACCACACTAAAAATATATCAAAACTAAAAGAATGATCTCATTATCATTTTTTCTTCTTTCTTTGTCGCTATGCAAATTTGTCTGTGCCACTGGTCACCCATCATCGATTTGCATCGCGAAATGAGCAGCAACGGGCTGACCAACAACAGTTTCGAATCAGTCAGGAGTTAGAACGTTATTGGTTTACCATTTCTGGACATTTGAGAGAGTCAGCCATCAGCATCATTGCATATAATATTCATTCATAAAATATTCACTGCAGAGGTTACAATGCTCTGGGAAGGATAAAAAGCATGAAGCTGCAGATAACTTTTTAGAGACATGGAAAACTTTTCAATGCGAAAGAATGAAAATCAAGTATTACAAAATTGGATTTTTTAAACTCTCACCCAAGGTGTCAAAAATCTAGCTCGCCCCTTTTTCTAGCTTAGCAACTATACGAGCAAGACATTCTCTTTTTTCTGCCCATCGGGGCCTTTTCCAATAAACTAGTGATGAATATTTCGGTTTCTGACTTGGAGTAAATATTTCCATGAAAACTCTGGAGCAGTTTCTAAAGTCTATTTTTTCATAAATCGGTGACGCATTAGCTATAGTATGACACCATCGACAAGATGGAGAATCATTGTACTTTTAATGAAATCATATCACTTTCCGGAATTTTTATCTTATCACTGTAATTAAATAAGTCTCGAAATTCTGAGCCATTTCTGGATCAATGTGTTCAGATTCAAATCATTGTATAATAAAAGCAAAATAAGTGCAGTGCAGTGCACAATAATTGCTCAAATATATTCTTGTAACTGCAGTTATTCGTGTACCAATTCTCCATTCCAGATCCATTAAAAGTTGAACGCATAACTGCTTTAATTCGAGTCAGCTCAATTAATTTGATGTGGATATCGCCGGAATCACATTTGAAGAACATTTCCTATAAAATCGGGTGAGTGTATATATAAAAGCGATCATATTGATTTTACAGAAGACAGTGCCCAAAACTAATTACACTCAAACTATTCTCCTGTTCGTTACAGTTACACCGGTAGCGATGGAACAGAATATGATGCGCCAATCGTGATCGATAAAAATTCTCACATTTTCGAAGAACTTAAACCATCGATATGGTACACATTTTCCGTTACTGTAATAATGAATAGCCAAGAAAGCGAATCAGAATCTGTCACGTTGACTAGCGGAAAAGCCAGTAAGACGTTCAGTGTATTACCATATAGCAACTAGAAGATTTCTGTTTTGATTTTCGTCTGCGCTGTCGCTATAGTGCCAAACATAACGCTTCGGTGACTATGAAACATGAAAATATCAAAAAATTGTTGAACGACGATTCAAAAAATATTGATGTCAAATTATCTTTTAAGGCGATCCAGTGCCTCGTTTGATTGAATCAAGTCCTTATACTTTGAAAATATCATTTGACGAAAGCATTTTTGCCGAAACTAATGGCCCCATCGAGACTTATTTAGTTATTTTGACCGAAGATTATAAAGTAGGATTCAGGTCGAACACGAAGATTGCATATTTACAATTTTTAATAATCAAACAGTTGGACAATTATTCCTCTAAAATGTCAACTTGGTACGATATCCAAAACGCGGAAATGTGGCCACCGTACGTTACGTCACCGATCGATTATAATCCGTTTTCGGACAAGCGGATCAGTGAAGCAATTTTCACAATCGGTAACCTTCTCATGAAACATAGAATTTGGTTCTAGTTGAGATTAGTAAGTATTAGAAACTGGCAACTTAGTTCAAAATAAATATTATACTCCCCTCACTGAAATCACTGAAAAATAAACTACTCCCCTCACTGAAATCACTAAAACTGATCCGAAAAGTACTATAAAATGTTGTTCGGTTTGAACTAATGTATGCACTTGGATTCATTCTCAGAAATCGATGATCTGTTTGCAGTGGGCAATGTTTTTAGGCCAAGACAATTGTAAATTTGCTAGGCCAGGCGAAAGGTGCAATGGACCACTGAAACCGCTCACACTTTTCTATGTGAAAATTCGTGGATGCACGAAAAGTGACGTTTGCATGGAGAGCAGTTATTCAAAAATGGCTACAGAAAAAGGTTTGATGATATTATGCGTGTTACGTGTCTCAAAATCGGAGATGATTTTCGTTTGGTTTTTTTCAGAAATGATACAAAACGACAAAATCCGCTATTTGAACTACAGTTCGACCAGAAGCATCTTGAATCTGGCGACATTGATAACATTATTTTATTTTTCTAAATGTTCATTCATGGGTAATTCAAATCAAATCTGGTTGGAAATGCCGAATACGAGAATCGCATTCTTTTAGATGAAGTTTGAAGTCGAATATTTAAATTTATTTCGTTTTTTGTGAATGCTAGAATCGAAATTTTGAGGAAGAGGATGGTCAGCAGAAGCTTCTTGACTTATTCACCCCATTCACTTGTATTTTTTATTTCGTTTTTCGTTGACAATTCGGATTTTTAGTCATATTGGCGTTTTCCATCTTTGTGATTAGAGAGGTATAGATTCATCGAATCCTGGATCCGCTTCTTTCTAAGAATCAAAGGTTTTCTTTCCACTACTAGAAAAATTACCAATAGCTACACGGCAAGCTGATTTTTCTACGTTCCTGAACTATTTGTTCAGGAGTCATTGGTGCAAGCGCGCCATGACCCGGGCGTACGAAACAACCACCGTATATTGAGCTTTTTATTCCCTTATTCAATAAAATATTCAAATTTTTCCGGAATTATAAAAAATGTGAAGGTACAAAACTGCTTTCACTCCAGCCCTATGAACCGTGGTAGTGATGTGATCATAATAGAATAACAAACTTTGAAACGTGATAGCACTCGACAATATACCTATTAGGCACCACGGTCAAATATCCCCAAGAAAGCGTCCCCGAAAAACTGTTTTCAGCATAAGCATAAAGCCGTAGGCATACTTGACCGGTTTTTTTGCGGCCGCAAATTTTGCGGCCCGCAATTGCGGGTCAGTTGCGGCTCTCACAATGGCATACTTTTCTGCGGTTCCGCAAAAATGCGGAACCGGAAAACCGCAATTGTAAGCATAGTTAACCGCAATTTCGAACCGGAAATTACTTAAGAGATGCAAGGTTGTAGGTTTCCAAATCCAAAGCGTCAAAATGCTTGGGTATGCTCCTAATTGCATGGAAAAGCATCCGTAGGCACGTTATAAACGTTTTTAAAAATGGCGAAAATTTTTGGAAAATGAGAAACAAAATTTTGGGTCCGGTTTTCATGTGGAAAAAATCAACCGCTCTAAAAACATCATGTTTTAAAAGCTTAAAAACACTAAAATAAACCGTCTGTGAGCATTTTTAAGCGAGAAAAGACTTTAGAAAATTGGGGAAAAATTTTTTACCCCTATCGCCATTTGACGAAAAAGTCGGCGGGAAAAACAGTGTTCACCAAAATACATCTTTTCAGTTTCCGATTCCCGAAAATTTTTTCGACAATGAGAACCTTGCATAAATTTTTTTCTTTATTCCCGTATTTTTCTCCTCAAAAGATTCCTTTGCAGAAAAAAAACACTGGACAAAGCAAATTCTGGAAATAATTGAGTTTTCTAGTTGATAAAGATCAGGTATTCAGTGTTATTCAGCGCGAAACGGCATATACTGTATCAAGTGCGGCTGCCAGAACCGCAAAAAGTACTCCACCCGAGAACTTTTTGCGGGTCCATAAACCGCACTAAATCGCATTGCGGTTTTGCGGGTGACCTACGGGTCGCAATTTTTGAAAACCGCAAAAAAGTGTGCGAGCCGCAGACTTTTTCGCCCGTTGCGGCTAAGTATGCCTACGGCTTAAGCAAAGGAAAAAAGTATTTCTAAATGGAATGACCCGCACAAAATGTCCTCAAGAAGGATATAATTTTATGCGAAGTTTTGATCTGCAAAATTCTTTGTATAAAGTCCATGTCTGATGTTTCTGCAGCTGAGTACATACCATTCATATGCAGCTCCAAAACTTCGAGGAGGATATTGGAAGCGGACCCTGGTTAAGCCCTAGGCATATTTGACCGGTTTTTTTGCGGCCGCAAATTTTCCGGCCCGCAATTGCGGGTCGGTTGCGGCTCTCACAATGGCACACTTTTGTGCGTTTCCACAAAAATGCGGAACCGGAAAACCGCAATTGTTAGCATAGTTCACCGCAATTTCGAACCGAAAATTACTTGAGAGTTGCAGGGTTGTTCATGTAGGTTACCATATCACATACGGAAAATAAAGCATTTACTGTACATGTCTTATTTGATTCATGAATTTTTCTTTCAATTCCATCCATGTTAATTTTTTGAACGTGCGTGATCGCACCTGTGATTAGGGGGGGGGGGGGGGGTTGGGGGACCCTCTCCCCAACTTGGCCAACCATATACCCAACCCCCAGTTTGGAAAAAAATTGGCAAAAACTTCCCCCCAAATTTCGGATTTACCCCCCCCCCCCCAAACTGGTCGGACCTCTTACAGAGGGGTTCGAAAAAAGTCGAAATTTTTCCCAAGAAAGGCCAAAAACTACATTTTTTTGCCAATTTTTTCTAATTTTTCCCAAACTGGGGGGGGGGGTTGGGTATATGGTCGGCCAAGTTGGGGGGGGGGGGGATCCCCCTCCCCCCCCAACCCCGTCCCCAATTACAGGCATGTTAGGCTCCCAAAAACGTTGAAACAATCACTTTTTAAGCTTATTTTTTCTTTGGCAAGATGAAAATTTTTGGATTTCCTCGCAAATCGTTTTTTGTGTTTTCTTTTATGCATCTTTTGGTAAGTTCATTTCCCCCATTTAGAGTTATGTTTTTTTTTTCAAACGAGTTCAGTGTATAATTTAAATTTGTATTCAGAATCGTATGCACTGTTTTTTTTCCACATTTGCACTATAATGTGGAAAAAAAATCTGGAATGTGGAAAAAATTTTTGAGGTATTTCCACAAATGTGGAAGAAAAATTTGGGGTTTTCATATTGAAAAGATACATTTTGGTGCATTTTAGGAGGTCCAAATCTCAAAATTTTCCGGCGCTTCGCGCCGGTTATAACATTAATAATCATAATTCTTCATTAAGTAGCTCAGGCGTGGCTTTTATCATGTCTACCTTCATTTATCACTTAATCTATAATAGTTTTCATCATCTTGAACGTAGTATCTCATGTTTTAATTGATAATCTTCAACATTTTATAATATTTAATGAAGATTCGCATTTTTTCCTTTTGAGAAAAATAACAAAAAATCAATTCAAAAGCTTCATGGAAATATCTTTCGGAAATTTATACTCTTCTACTCATATATTTTCGACCAAGTTCATGAGGGTTTACAAATAAATTACAGATTTTAAAACTTTTCAATTAAAATTCTAGAAATTATGACTCTTGAACACAAAATTGGAATCTAATTCTTGAAATAAATGTTCGGAAAATTGATTTTCCAGCATCCCAGAATGTCAATATACCCAAAAAATTTTCCGGCGCTTCGCGCCGGAAAGATTACCATCTTTTTTGGGTTTTCACTTGTCATCATAGAGGACTTGACCATTGATTTCTTGTGTAATTCGAGTCAATTATGCTCTTGGATAGTTTGCTAGAAAATTTGTTCAACAATGCTTGTAAATTAGGCTTTTAAGTCAAACATTTCAATTTTTTCTTCAATTTTAATGAATTAACTTCTCTGAAAACACCGGAAGGCTTGAAAAAGCTCAAAAACAGTGCGATAAAGCGTCTGTGAGCATTTTTTAGCCAAAAACGAGGATTTTAGGACGAAAAAATTTTTTTCCACATGTGGAAAAAAAGTTTGACCCCTTTCCACATTTGTGGAAAAAAGTTTTGACCAAAAAAAACACTGATCGTATGTTTCTGTTTTAAAGACGCTTCGGGAACAAATTTGGTGAATATCCTATTTCGAAAGTTTCTGTGTTATATAATATATGTAAAGTTTATGAAAAAAAAATTTTCTCACCTATAATCTCATGGTTATTATATTGTATTATTGATGTGTTCTCGTATCATGATAAATTGCTTTCCAAAAAAAATTCTAAATTAAAAAGAACTTCTGTCCCAAATATCTGTTGGAGAGATTTATTTTCCAGCGTTTTAGAATATAAAAACCGGAAAATTTTTCGGGCGCTTGGCGCCGGAACGGGGAACAAATTATACTTCATTAGTTTGATTTTAATTTATTTTTCAACGTTATGAAGGTTTATTTTCCAGCGTTTTAGAAGGTGAAAATCCATAAATTTTTTCCCGCGCTCCACACCGGACCAGGAACTAAATAAAACAAAATGATTCTAATCGGAACTACAGAAATGTTAATGGCGGATAATTTGGTGAGAACTCTATTGTTTACATTCTTCACCCGCTCCTGTAGAACACCAATATATTCTTCATGAGCTCATTTTGACTAACAAACCAAGAATTTTCTCAATTTTTTTGCCCATTTTTGCAGGTTTCTGACTCCTAATACATTAAAATGCTTGGGTATGCTCCTAAAACGCATAAAAAGCATCCATAGCCTAGCCACATTATTAAGGTTTTTAAAAATGTGGAAAATTTTTGGAAAATGAGGGGAAAAATTTTGGATCCGGTTCTCATGTGGAAAAAATCTTCGAGGAAAAAAATGGTGGTTCTGATTGTGGAAAAAAATTTGGGTAGTTCAAAACCGAAAAGATGCGTTTTGGTGGACTTGAAAAGGTCAAAATCCCAAAATTTCGGGGTATATAATAATGATGACTATTTTCTATCAGGCGCGGCCGTTAGCATATCTACTTCGACTTACTAATTAATGCTCAACAGTTTCTATCAAATAACTTAGCTCGTTTCATTTTCTAATACGTTGAAGTCAATTATGTCGTTGGAAATAGAGATTTTTCATCAATGCTCAATTTTTTCTCTCGATGCATGGAATTGTTTAAACGTTTGCAACCTGAACTTTTGCGTTTATTAAAAATGGAAATTGAAGACATCATTTTAGACTGTGATTTTAAAACTTCTTTTCATGAACATCTATTGGAGAGATTTATTTTCCAGTGTTTTAGAATATAAAAACCCGAAAATTTCCCAAGCGCTTCGTGCCGGAATGGGGTACAAACAGAGGTCCCCAAGGTCGAAAATTTACGTAAGTGTAAAATCGTAAATTTTAAGGGTAGTACCTGAAATATGCCGTGACCTTTTTTTTGCTCACAACTTTTTGCCAAGGAGGGGGGAGTTGTAGTACTCTAACCACATAGAACTTACATAAATGAATAATGCCCCTACTTGCTTTTTACAGTCAAAAAACATTAACTGGTTTAACTCCATTTTCCAGCTCCCAATCTTGCAATTTTAATGCACTAATTATACGTACAGAATAGTCACACTTTGAAGACTGTTGTGCCAACTGATTCCTGCACATTTCAAGAATCGGGCACAAACGTTTGGAAACATTGTTTCAACCAGCATCTTCAGCAGTATGGGCTTATCCCATCACTGATTAGGCTTGCAACAGTGCTTCCAATTGAAAGTCCTGATGCTGAATGTGGCTTCAGTATTATTAATCCCATTAGACTATGAACTACAAGTTTGAAACCAAGTACCACTCGTGATCCACATCAACAGACCTCACATGTCTCAACTCATAGCAGGAAAGTATGCCACAGCTTGGGTAACCATACGCGCACAGAAGACCCAACGCAGAAGTGGAGAAAAGTAAAGGAGAGCATGAAGAGGCAGAATTTTAAGAACATAATGTTTTTCTTCCCAAGGGGCGATTTTTTGATTAATCACATATACATAAGTCATTATTTCATCTCCTAATTATATTTATAATGATTTGCTACAAGTAGTATACTGTACTGATATCCTTTCCTAAAAATCGCTATATGGCACAGAAGTTGCATACTTTCCCATTATCATTTGCTCAGTAAATGTGTCAAAAACAGCAGTGAGTAATTCCTCAGAATCACACATTCTGCAATTTTTCTCGAATTAGTATAACCTACTGGGGAGAGGATGAAGTCTACCAAAATTTTTTGGTATAGTGAGCTGTTTTTATGGGGGTAGTAAATGAATTTTCAAATCTAAGATGGGGGTAATACCCCCCCATACTCTGCTTCTTCTAAAAGTTTGGGTAACACCCCTTTAAGGATATTTCTTATAACAATCTCTTGTGCCAAATTATTTGTTGGCATCTCCCTCTGATCATATGCTGCTGTTAGAACTGGATCCATATCAGAGTTTAGAGACTGCAAGATGATTCAATTTGGATCTCGTTGGGGTGCCACACCTTGATTTGATGGTACATTGTCTCTGTCAAGTCTATATGGGAACAATGTTAGTTGATCTGGTCTAAAGGTATTTGGATCAACTGTATTTCCTCTACCATCATAGACCACTCTTGTCAAAGTTGGATGCTGCTGAGCTATCTGATTTTGATTCCTAAGGTCTGCCGATTGCTTAGCTTCCTCGAATCAAAGATCTCTAGCTGGACCTCTCCAACTTTTGGGCTCAAAATTGAGTCTTTGCCCTTCATCAACTTCTGGCCTATTACTAGGCCCACAGCTCACTATACCAAAATTTTTTGGTATAGTGAGCTGTTTTTATGGGGGTAGTAAATGAATTTTCAAATCTAAGACGGGGGTAATACCCCCCCCCATACCCCCCCATGGGGTGCTCTGGGTACAAATTACTCTTCATCAGTCTGATTTTAATTTATTTTCCAATGTTTTGAAGGTTCATTTTCTAGCGTTTCAGGAAGTGAAAATTCAAACATTTTTCCGCTGCTCGTTGCCGGACCAAAACTGAATAAAATTTGAAACAGTGGTGTCAATTAGTGCTTCACACTTTCAAAATTTTAGGACCCGGGTACCCGGTCTTTAGGGTACCCGAGTAAACCCGGATACCCGGGTACTATATGCAAGTATTAAAAAAGTCAGTGAATGAACACACTCTTTGAAAATTTTCAGAAAAATCATAAATCTTGGGGCATGACCCTTGCAAAGTGCTAAAAAACAAAAATTAGGAAAAACCAATAACACATTTTCTTCAAACAAGTCTTTTTTTCAAAAAAAATTTTCTTTTCGTTTGGAGAGAATGAATATTTCAAAATTTTTTACACTTTTAAGCAAATTGTGGTGACCTGGTCACGCATCACAACTATTTGACGAAGCCAGATATCCCACTAGGTCTGGGTTTAATCATCAATATATCCCACTAGGTCTGGGTTTAACCATCTCTACACCGGTTCATCATCATTGGTTTTCATGCCTCTTCAATCTTATACATAATGCATCTCTCCAACTTTTATTGTTTTCTTATACTGCATCGGGTACCAATATTTGACACAGACATAATTTCTCGAAGACTTTTTTATATTTCTGTTTTGTGCTTCATTGTTAAAACACATAGATTTTTAGTTGCTAAAAATACGCCACAGTGACTCTTTGAGAGCCATAAGCAGTGTTGTTAACACGTTGAGTATGTACATGCACTGAATTAATTAATGAAAATCATACATGTAATTGGGGGGGGGGGAAGTGCTATGGGAACCCCCCCAGAAATCGTCGACCACATGGCTAGCCATTGGGCGACCCCCCCAGGATTTTCCAATCCTATGGCTAGCCATATGGTAGCCCTAGGGACCCCCATAGTTTTAGTCGGAAAAATACTGAAAAATGTCATTTTTTCCATGAAAAATGTTATTTTTTCCATGAAAAATGTCAATTTTTGAACAAAAAATGGTCAAAAAAACGTCAATTTTCTCGGCGCTTCGCGCCATAAGTACATATTTTATCATTTTTTAGACAAAAATTACTACTTTTTAAACCGTTTTTCGGACATTTTTCATGGAAAAAATTGAATTTTTTTTTCCTTCAGGGACCCCTCCCCCCAAAATTTTGGGAATCACTGACCCCCCGGCCCCAAAAAAGTGCTCCAACCCCCCCCCCCCCCCGAGCATACCTGTAAGACCTCCGACCAGTTGGGGGGGGGGGGGGGTAGGAAAAAGTCGAAATTTTTCCCAAAAAGGCCAAAAAACACACTTTTTGAAAATTTTTTGAATTTTTTCCAAACTGGGTGGGGGGGTTGGGGCATACCTGTAAGACCTCCGACCAGTTGGGGGGGGGGGGGTAAATCCGAAATTTGGGGGGGGGGGGGTAGGAAAAAGTCGAAATTTTTCCCAAAAAAGGCCAAAAAACATACACTTTTTGGCAAATTTTTTTAATTTTTTCCCAACTGGGGCGGGGGGGGGGGTTGGGGGGGGGAAATGATTTTGGGTACAGGGTTGGCCGAGTTGGGGGGGGTCCCCCCCCCCAACCCCCCCCCAACTACAGGTATGGGTTGGGGGGGGGGAAATGATTTTGGGTGCAGGGTTGGCCAAGTTGGGGGGGGGGGGTCCTCCCCCAACCCCCCCCCCCCAAGTACAGGTATGCCCCCCAGACCTCGGAGCTCCATTACATGTATGATGAAAATACGTTCATTCACTGTAACTGCACATAAATACAAATAATAGTATATAATTATTCCGTTTATACAATATCTTGTTGAAACCCGCGTACCCGGGTCTACCCAGGTTTCATTCAGAAAATTTACCCGGGTATCCGGTGTGAAGCACTAGTGTCAATAAGGCTCCATAAGTAAATAATATGTTATATGTGTTTTTTTGAAGTGTCACCAAGCTGAATTTAGTCCTGTAATAGCCGCTGTCGGCAACTGTCGATAATTGATCGTGATATTCTCGCCCAGGCCCATATTTAGAGGGGGAAGGCGGGAATTCCTCCTAAATTTTTTTTAGAAAAAAATTTTCAGCAATATCATTGTACTTATACATCAGAATTCCCAAATTACATACTTTTTGTCAAACATAGAATTTAGCCACTAATCCAGGCACATATGAACTAACTGATAATAAGTCGTCTTTAAATGATTTTGATTTTCTTTTTATTCAGTAAATCCTGAAAAATTTTGGAAAATTCCATCCCTTTTTTGAAAATCCTGGATACGGGTATGTTCTCGCCTTTAACGAAACGCAATTCGACAATCAGGCGAACTAACAAAAATATGAATTCACCTACCAGAAAGAATTTCTTCCATTTTCTAGGCTCAATATGTTTATTTTCTGAATGCAAAAAGCTATGTTTACGACTTACGAAATGCAAAGCTTTTTTCACAATAAGATTTTGAGGGAGTAACTGAGAAAAATCTTGGTTTTTATCAAGTTTTTCAAAAGGCAATTCAAAATCAAACATTTATCTGGGGTTTTTAAGGTCAATTAGGAGCCATGGGTCCTGAAAATTCTGATTGACTGCTGAAAATTTAGCGGCACAAGCCAAATTGACCTGTAAAAATTAGAGCCTAATGACCGATTTGATAGTTTCCGGTCTGGAGATCCATTTTATGTGTTTTAAAAGGAAAAATGCCGAAAAGTTTTCGGCGCTTCGCGCCGGATTTCAAATGGTCTATGATTTTTTGTATCAGTTCTCTTGTGCAGTTAGAAAATGCTTTGAAACATCGGCATGTTATGGATGAATGTTTGACCTTGTATTGTTTTTTGCGTATTTGACAAAAATCAAGATTTTAAAATATTATTTTATCAAAATCGTTTTGTGGTCCTCCAGAATTTTAGGCTTTTGTGAACATAACTTTTTGCATTTGGAAAATAATAAGGCATCATCAGCATGGGGAAATGGCAGAGGTTATTGCTGTCTGAAGAAGCCATTCAAATTCTAACATTTGTATTAAAAAATTTTTTTATTAAAAATTCCATTTATTTATATTTTTTAAAAGTTTAAATTATTTTTTTAGATACAGAAATACGATGCTTTGTACGAAAAACAAGTTGAATGCGGTTTCCGACGTCTAAAGCTTCGTTGGGTTACACTCATTGTTTAATAAGAAATTTTAAAATGGGTAATGAATATCAAATTGATGGAAATCAAATTTCGGATTTTTACAAAAAAAATCTGAATTTTTCTCAGTTTCTTGCTCAAAAAATTTTTTTTCATACGAAATTTTCATCTGATTCCAATTGACTTCCCAAGAAAATTTCATTTCGAGATCATTAAAAATGTGAAATTTTCATCTGATTCCAATTGACTTCCCAAAAAAATTTCATTTCGAAATCATCAAAAATGCAAAATTTCAATTCTGATGATAAAACCAAATTTTTTTTAAAGTTCATACATTTATCTATCCAAAACATACATGTAATTTGGGGGGGAAGTGATATGGGAACCCCCCCAGAAATCGTCAACCATATGGCTAGCCCTTGGGCGACCACCACAGGATTTTCCAATCCTATGGTTAGCCATAGGGTAGCCCTAGGGACCCCCATACTTTTGGTCGGAAAAATGTCAATTTTTTTGATGAAAAATGTCAGTTTTTGAACAAAAAAACGTCAATTTTCTCGGCGTTTCGCACCATATATATATATATATATATACATTTTGTATCATATTTTAGACAAAAATTACTATTTTTTGAAATGTTTTTCGGAATTTTTTCGTGAAAAAATCGATTTTTTTTCTTCAGAGACTCCTCCCCCCAAAATTTTGGGAATTGCTGACCCCCGGCCCAAAAAAAGTGGCCCAACCCCTCCCCCCAGACCTCGGGGCTCCGTTACATGTATGATCCAAAAGCAAGTCTGAATCAAATTTGGAAAATGTTTAAATTGTGGAAATTTCATGAATATCAAATTATTTGAATTTTTTAGAATCAATTAAAAAATTGTCTAAAATAGAAGAATAATTTCCGACTATTCAAAATACGAATTTCAGAATCGGAATCATTTAGAATAGCATAATTTTTTTTCAGATTTACTGCAAAAATATGATGACAACGTCGGAAAACGTGATTATATTTTCGATTTGGTGATGGCTTATATGAGAAAAGATTTTGTAAAGCCTTGAAGGCCATCGAAGCCGGTTTATGGGTTGAACCAACCATTAATCAATTCTTAACTTTAAAACAAATTCGACGTAAAGTTGGTGAGCTTAAAATTCGGAATTAGTTCCACGAAAATTTCACTTTTTGCTAGTGAAAATTTGTTCGACTTCCGCTTTTTTTGTAAGGAAAAAAAGGCGAAAGTTCTAAAATTTTAATATATTTTTTTAAATTTTGGATGGAAAAATGGCTATTTTCTAGACATATATTTCAGGAAAATCGACAACAACTAAAATTTCAAATAATTTTTTTCAGAAATTTAACTTTCAAATCGAAAAACCGTAAAAACTCGTCATTTTCTTGTCAAAATTCGCCAAAATCTGGCGAAAATCCGGATTTCAGGAAATTTTTGGATAAAATTGAGCAAACAATTTACTGGTTGTTTTGATCCAAGCTGAAAATTGATCATTTGCTTATAGAAATCTGAATAACATTTTGATTTTTTTGGAAGGTGAAAATCTATCGTTTTTTATGGAAAATTAATCAGAATCCAATTTAAATTCTGAATGTTTGAGCAAAAAATGTGAAAAATTTTATGTTTTTTAATCAAAAACCAAAATTTATTAATGTTTTTTAATGGAATTTGATCAAAATCAGATTTGAATTTTAAATTGTTGGGGATAAATGTGAAAATTTACTGGGTTTTTTTATCAAAGTCGGAAATTTAGTAATTTCTCATGGAAAATTGATCAAAATTTTGATTTTTTGATCGGAAAGATGTGAAATATCTATTAGTTTTTTAGTCGAAAATTTAGTCATTTTTTCATTGAAAATTAATCATAATGTGATTTAAATTTCAAAGTTTTGATCGAAAATATGTGAAAAATCGGCTATTTATGAATATTTTTACTCTTTTTTCACAAATACTGTGAACAATTTTTATTGTCACATTCTCTTAAATTCAACTTCTCAATGGTTGAAACGTTTTTTAGGGATGGACATTAATTTCAATGAATTTTTCGAAGATGAAGGAAATTTATTCGGCACTTTATGATGGCTCACACAAAAACGTCGCCAAGATAAGCGACGTTGGTATATTCGTCCTGTCAAATTGGCAGTCAATACAATAATTTGATTAACAACTTACGCGATTTGCCTATGCTTTTGAACTATTTCTGGATGTCCCAGATAGATATGATCAATTGCTCCATAAATTATTCCTTATCCTTTGGCAGACTCAAAATCGAGAATGAGTTGTTTTTGCCATATTGCATGTGATGTTGAACAATAACGTTTTCATTGCTATAAATTTACATGTTTAATCAAATAAAATGCAGTGTTTTAAAGCACATTTTAATGAACACGTTTTTTTATCAAACAAATGAAACTGGTTGCACGTTCACACTAATTTTCGGACATTTAAATTATATTACTGCTGCTTTGTTATGTCACATATTGCGCCATCCATGTCACGTGTATGACATGTTGGTCTTGGGAGAGCTGGGGAGGTTTGGGTATCTCATCAGGTAGTACCGTGTTTTAGACGTCACATTGATGGTGAACCATATCAGATTGATCCCATTACAGTGAGTAATAGGCTGTGACTCCTGATGGATACTGGCATTTTCCCCAGGCTTCCCAAGTTGGCGTTGGGGCCTAACCTGGCAATTGGTGGCTATAGAGAGGTCTATAGTTGGTTCTCTTGGGTTGTCCTTGGGGTCTTGCTGTAGGGTAATGGACAACGCTGCCAGGCTAGGTGCGACAATCCCCGAGTCCTACTCCGTGAGAGTGGGGACAGGGTCACCCGTAAAATGACCTAAATTATGGGACCCGATTATGAACCAGACAGCCCCTTTTAGCCCGTACCTGAGAGGTGGAGGCCCTACTTATCTGTGGAAACCTTGGGAAACCGACTTAGGAAGGATTTCCCAACAAATAACCCACAAACAACAACAATAATCCCCTGAGAAGACTCACCTAGTCCTGTTTCTCAAGCGATTACGACGCGACAGGCGGCAAGTCCCTGGATGCTTTCGGTCTTCTGGCACTGGGAGCGGGGGATGCGATCCTCAAACGTCCTAGGCGGCGAGCGGCGGCGAGCGGCAGCGAGCGGGAGGGAGCGGAAGCGAGCGGGAGGCGAAACTCCAACGGTTAATTCACGAACCAGGGCGGTCGGACACCTGGCACTGATGGGCAGCGGGGTACTGTAGACGTGAGGCGGCGGACGCAGTGAACACGAGTAAATTTATGCAAATTTATTGATAATAAGGCGGCGGACGCACAGGTATATAATAAAATTATGCAAATTTGACGAGGAGGCGGCGGACGCGGAGTGACAACTGGACGAAAGCTTGGTGAACCCAAGAATGAGCGAAAAACTAAAGAAACATGTCCTTTTAAGGACATGTTTGGCTACAGCTGCAGCTTGGGCGGAGTTTCTCGGCGCTCAAGCTAACTTCTGCAGCTAGACGCGATGCAGAAGATGCCTATGAGCACATAGACATTTTTTCATTCACATGCGTTTAGCACTGAGGCCGGCTGCAGTGCCTATGCTAAGCATATGAACGTCTTTAGCTAAAACTTCTTAGCTAGTCGTTTTGCGTAACAAAAACGACGCTAATTTTGATGATAAGAGGTGCGTGAGTGCACCAAAAATAGCCATGTGCTCGTGGAGCACGACTGGCGGAAGTTTTTAGCTAAAGGGCCTACTGTAGCCCGCGTTTGTAAAGAAATAAAAATACAACAAAACGAAACATAGAAATGCATGAAAAATATAAAAACGAACGTAAAATGCATGTGTAAAAATGAAATAAACAAAAGCATGATCGGGTAATAAACAAAACATGAAAAATAACAAAATGCCGGCATGATCGGAATCACGTGACGTTGGAGGATTGAGCGGCACGTGACACGGCGGTCCTTCGAAAAAGGGCGTCCTCGTCCTTGCAGTGGTCAGTAGTGAGGTTTTATGCGGCGTGTCCGTGGTCGTAGGTCATTCCAAGGTGTGACGGCGAGAGTGGTCGAATAGGTCCGTTGGGTTGTCGGTGGATGAGGCCTTCTTTGATCGTAATTCGTTCGGTGGTATGGTGACCGGAGGTTGTTGATGCGTGGAGTAGCCGACATTGAATATCCTGTGCGAAGGTCTGGAACACAGAAAAGAAAAAATTTTCAGGGCAAGGTGTAGGCTATCGCAGAGGATGCGCCCAGTGAGGTACAGATTGTCGGGCTATCGCAGAGGATGCACCCTGAGAGGTGTAGGCTATCGCGTGAGGATGCGCCTAAGGCGTGACGCTTAGGTTGCTGAACGCTCTCTTCTATCCGCTAAGATCCAGCATGGACAAGAGTGGATACTTCGTGAGGGGCACGGCGGTCCTTCGAAAAAAGGACGTCCTCGTCCGTAAGCGGGGACAATGAAGAGAGTGCATCCTGAGTTACGGGTCGGGGACCTCTGCATCAAGATGTGGGTCAATCAGATTCGGTGTGAAGTCCCGGCTTATTGAGGGATACAATAAGGGTGCCGAATCTGTTGCCTGTGAAGTGGGAGGTGTATCCTCTGCTTCACTCGGTTGTTCAGGGGACACGTAAAGTCGAAGCTGGTTGACATGTACCGTGTCTTCCTGATCCATCTCGAGACGAAGTGTGACATTGGGATATGCCACATTCGTTACAAGGTAGGGTCCATCGTAGATGGGCAGCAATTTAGGAGTGAGTCCACGTTTGCTGGAGGTGCGCAGTTTGAGCACCTGATCCCCGACTTTGTACGAGACATCATGTGCCCTTCGGTCGTACGACCGCGCATAGGCTTCCTGTGCTTTCTCAATCCGACTCTGGATTAAGGTTAACGCATTCGTGAAATGACGTTTGACCTCCATATCATATGAGGAAACATTAATGATATGGGCCGGAGGGTTGAATGAGAGCGCGGCGTCAACAGGGAGCATGGGTGTGCGACCGTACATGAGTTCAAAGGGCGAGTACCCTGTTGACTCGTTCATGCTGATATTGACGGCAAACACAGCGTATGGTAGGTGTTCATCCCAATCAGTATGTCCTTGATGGACATACATACGTAGCCGTGTGGCTAGCGTCTGATTAGCTCTTTCCACTTCGCCGTTGGTCATCGGGTGATAGGCGGTAGAGTGGATTTTCTTCGTTGCGCAGATCGCAGTGATTTCAGTCATCAGTTTTGATGTGAAATCAGTGCCACGATCTGACTGAAGAATCTGCGGTGCCCCGTGCCGGCAGACAATTTGCGTTACAAACAGTCGGGCTATGGTGTTCGCAGTGATGTCCGGAGTAGCAAAAGCCTCGACCCATTTCGTAAAGTAGTCGATAAAGACTACGATGAAACGGTTGCCAGCTTCGCTAGTGGTCATTGGTCCCATGCAGTCGACACCTACCCGGTGAAACGGTCCCGTGATGGTGATAGGTTTCAGGGTCGCAGTGGATTTCTGTCGAGCGGGCTTATTCCGTTGGCAAAGATCACACCGCTGACAGAAGGACTTGACATCCCGACTGAGGGAGGGCCAGTGGTATCTGCGAGCAATGAGCCGCGCAGTACGTTTAGCACCGAAATGTCCAGCTAAGATGTCATCGTGATGAGCCCAGATAATGGTAGTAACCATGGATCTGGGTATGACGATCTTATTGGACTCGCCTGTCCATTTCTGAAGGACGTTGTCCAACAGATGGTAGCCTCGCACATCATTCTGGTCGCCCAGAGGCTTAAGAGAGCGAATGATGTCGGCTCATTCCGGATCCTCCAGCTGAGCAGCGAAAAGGTCGGGGTGCTGCGCACCGACGGATATCTCGGCATAAGACTCTGATCGTACCGGGCGCTCCGCGCCAACAGTGATCGGTGCTGAATTACTTGAACGCGCCAGGTGCTGCACACCATCGGTCAAGGTCCTTGATCTCGCCAGGTGCTGCGCACCATCGGTGATCATCATAACGTGCCCCTCAGGTCTGTAGAGGGGAGTATCATCAATACTCTGACCGGTGAGGGAGTTAGGATCCGGCAGGCGTGATAATGCGTCAGCATTACCATTAGACTGACCTTTTCGCGGCCGAATTGTCAGTTTGAATTCGGCGAGCGCGAGTCCCCAACGAGCGATCCGAGCAGAGGGGTTAGGCTTCTCCAACACTGCTTTGACCGCGGTATGGTCAGTCTGAACGACCACCTCGTGCTGGAAGAGGTATGGTCGAAAGTGCTTGACGAAATGGACAACAGCGAGAGTCTCCAGTTCTGTAATGGAGTAGTTTTTCTCGGCCGCTGTTAACCCTCGGCTGGCGTACGCAACAGGATGGTCGTATCCATTTTCGTCTAACTGGCTAAGAACCGCTCCTATCCCCGAAATACTCGCATCAGTTTGAAGGATAAAGGATTTCGAAAAGTCCGGATGGCGCAGGATAGGAGGGTTGGTCAGCAGGCGGCGGAGTTCATCGAACGCCTCCTGCTGAGGTTTTGACCACTGGAAAGTAGTTTCCTTCCGTAAGAGCTTGGTGAGTGGCTCGCTGAGCCGGGCACAACCAGGGATGAAACGCCTGTAGTAAGACACGAGGCCTAGGAAGGACTTGATGTCTTTGGCGTTTTGTGAAATGGGTAGGTTTTGGACGGCGGCCAGCTTGGCTTGGTCAGGTTCTAGGCCGCTCTGTGAGATGCGATAGCCTAGGTACTCTACCTCTGAGTGCGAAAATTTGCACTTGCTCAGTCTGAGCTTCATTCCACCCTGGCGAAGACGGGCGAACACATCTGCCAGGCGCTCAAGCATTTGGGTGTGAGAGTTCCCGAACACCAAAATGTCGTCGAGATAAGTCAGAACCGTGCGCCATTGGATTCCAGTGAGGAGGAGGTCCATAAGGCGTTGAAATGTCCCTGGCGCGTTGCATAAACCGAAAGGCAAATAATTGAATTCGTAAAGTCCAATAGGCGTATTAAAAGCCGTCTTTTCCTTATCGGCCTCGGCAATCGGGATTGACCAATAAGCGTTAGCCTGGTCAAGGGTAGTGAAATACTTCATACCCTTGAGTGTGTCGAGGATGTCATCTATCCGCGGGAGAGGGTAGACATCCTTTTTCGTGACCTCGTTAAGACCACGAAAGTCAACACACATACGGTGAGAACCGTTTTTCTTGCGCACCAGGACAGTATTAGTAGCCCACGGAGACGTGCTGGGCCGAATAATACCTTTCTCCTGGAGCGCCTTGACCTCCTGCATGATGAGATCCTTTTCCTTAGGTGAGGACCGGTAAGGAAAACGGCGGACTGGGCGGGCATCACCCGTGCTGATTTCGTGCTGGACGAGATCAGTGGAACCTGTGTCCTTTTCATCAAGAGCATAAAGGTCGGTGTATGCAACCAGTAGATCGAGTAAGGCTGCCCGGTCCCGAGGGGAGATGTCCGGTGAGATCACAGCATTGGCCTCGACCCACTGACGATCGAGGACGGTGTCTGAGTCGACCGGTGATTCATGTGAGGGCTCACTATGCATTTGCACATGACCGATGGTCGTGTGCGGGTAGAGAACCACGGAATGAGTACTTGGGTTGACTACCTGAAGCGGTATGTGACCGTTGGTCACGGTACTGACGCTTCCTGCAAAATATACGTGTCGTTGAGACCCGGTGAGGTTCTTCGGAAAGAAGGCCACCTCAGGCACGTTCGTATAGATTGGTGGGACAGGTACAGTGAATCGTGTCATGGAGCGAGGCTCTAGAATCACCAAGTCCTTCAGGGGCAAAGCGCCGCGGGCAGAAGGTGGGCTGTGGATGAGACCGTCACAGGGGATTCTACTTTCTTTGAACTGGAGGAAAGATTTCTCCCAGTTCAAACTGACACAATTGAACCGGCCGAGGAAATTGGTTCCGAGGACCAGCTCAGCTGAACAGTTCTCCTGTATTTGGACCTGAATCCGTTCAGAGACATCAGCCACTGTAACTGTTATGTAGGCTGCTCCTAGCAGTGGGATCGGGGACCCGTTGGCTGCGATAGGGCGTGCCCTGGTTGGTGATAGTGACAAGTTGGGCAGCTGGGCCGCTAACTTGTGGTCCAAGAGTGAGAAAACAGCTCCTGTGTCGACCAGTGCCTTCGTTTCTACCCAGTTGTTGAGGAGAACTTTGATATGGGGTGTCCGAATATCATTTGGGTAAAAAGCCGTGACCACATGACCGGAATCACGTGTGGTGGCACCACTAACATGTTTGGTCTTACCGGACCGCTTTGGAATCGGCAGTCCCGTACGACGTAGGAGGCCTACTAGAGCGTATCCGACGGAGGGTTCCGGGTCATTCAGAAGGGTGGACTCATCCTGTACCGTTAGTATGTGGTCTGAGTGATCCTTCGGACTCTGAGTAGCTCCTAGTGATTCAACCTCGGTGTCCGATAGCGGAGGTGCGTTTGGCACGGGTGATGTCGGAGCATCTGAATCACTTGGCTCACGGTATCGGCCTTTCTCTAGCGTAACTGGAGAGGTTCCAGGCGGAGGTCGAGGGTAACCTGACCCGTGCAAGGTCGACAGATGACGACTTGCCCGTCTAGAAGAGGCCCGGGATCCCCTAGTTGACCCACGTGATGAGGCAACTGAGGAGGCCCGTGAGTGTGGCCGAGAGATGGACGAAGCCCTGGACCGCGATCGTGATCCCGACCTGTGTGAGTTTCGCGAGAGAGCACGGGTGTTCTCCCACCAGGGGTCGATCTGGTCAATCTCCGGCGTGGTCAGCAGGAGGGGTAATTCTACCACGTCCAGCCGACAGACATTACGTTGATAGTCAAACATAATGTTCTTGAACTGTTCTAAGAAGTCCAGTCCGAGTATGAGGTCAACAGGTGCCCAGAAGGGAGACGTAGTCTTGCACACATGGAGATGTACATCGATCCGTGTGTTCGGCTGGCGGTTTCCGGGCAACATGATTTCATATGGTCCCGAAAGGATGGTATGAACGGCTTTACCATTGATGCTCATCAATGGGTTAAAGTCGTGATGTTGCTGGCACGCCATGACCGCCTTCGGACTTTCTTTAGCCAAGGCCTTATGAAGGCGTTGGCTAATGATAGTGCGTGGGCAACCCGTGTCAAGGAAAGCAGGAGTTTCCTTGGTGTCCAGCAGCACGACAAAGCACGGTGTGATTCGGTCAAGCTGGGAGGGTACATCGTTTTGCACGTAGTGAAAACCGATCCAGCGTTGGACTTTGCGGTAAAGACCCAACGGGGAGAAACGGCTAACAAACCTGACCTGTTTGCTCCGCAGACGGTAGCTGAGATAATAAGATACACCAAGATAGGCAAGGTATCCGGCACCGATCAGCACTGTCAGGGTAATTAGGATGTTAAAGATCAACTGGACCGGCCCGCTCAGGACAGCGTGCAAGCCCTGGGCGAGGGTGTGTTCTTGACCCGTAATAACATGGTTTGCTGCCAAACCGACACCTTCCAGAGAGGCCTTGATGTCGGTTCCTACCCCTGCAAAGGCCTGGTAGATGGCGTCTGGTTGCAGGGATAGGCCAGCGGTAAAGTTCACCAGCCGGTTGAGTACCGCTTCAATTTGCTCAGTCTTATAAACGTACTGTTTAAAGAAGGCAAAGTTTGAAGGGGTCATCGCCAACTGGTCATGGAAGAGCGCCGGTGCCTCAAAGTGAGTGATGTTGAAGCGCTGCTTCCAGAAGAGTTCCAGTGGGATGTGGCTCACATGGACCGCGCCAGACTCAGTAAACCAGCCCGAGCGATTTCGGAAAATCCCTGTAAAGTGGTGATGACACGGCACAATTGGGCTAGATTTAATGAGATCCGGACCACCGGGGGTGGCGAAGTAGATGGTGCCGCCAACCTGTACAGGTAAGTACTTGTAGCAAACGTTCCCCACCCGGTACGAATGGTAAACGTAGGTGGCGTTGACCTTCTGACACGGCCATATTGTCAGCGCATCGCCTGTGAATTCCGCCGTCAGGTCATTCCTCTGGAGGAATGCCCGGGCACCCAGGGTAGGGTCGAAGCGAAGCAACTGCCAAGTCAGATCAAGATAGCGTTGAGCGTGAGAGCAAAGCTCAAGCCACGTGAACCGGAAACCGTTAATTTCCGACTCCTTGATCTGCTGAGCCAGATAGTTCAGCTTGGCATTGACAGGATCGGGACGGCTGTCCGTTGCCACTCTGAACATGTTTTGGGTCAAATTGTATCTCCCGTGGATGCGAAGGAGAAGACCCTGATCCGTCCGGACTGTGGTGGAACGTAGTTCTGGGCACAGTTGGAAGACACGGGAGTTTCCCGGGATCTTGAGGGCAACCTGTAGATCATCGATGATGACGTGGTTCCCTGACATGGACGCAGTGTAATTTCCCTTGGGGTGATAATGACACCGCGCCGTGAATTTTTGTGCAGGCCAGACAATGACCCCGTCTAGAGTAGTGCACTGGCCCGCAGTGGGACTGCATCCACCTACATCGCCTAAGGTGCTTAGGGCCGTAGTGCCGTCCCACGAAGCGACTTGTCCCTCCTCGATGAAGAGGTTAGTCACTGTCTTGCAGACGTCGCTGCAGCACCATTCGTACATCACTTCCAATGTTTGGTTGGTGCTATAAAAGCCAGGGCGAATGCCGACAAGTTTTTGTGAACCAAACATTTTAGTGCGATGTGCTAGCGTGCATGCCGCAGGCGCTAAGTGCTGAGTGGTGATGACGTCTGCAGTGATGCCCCTAGAGCCGAAGAAACCAGTGTTGGTGCAGACTTTGCGGGAGCGCAATGTGCATTTCCACGCTGTGGTTGTAATCGGGTCTGAGCTAGGGACATACACCGTAACATTCATGCGCCGCGGGCTCCATGAAGATTGCGGTGGTTTACACTCTACACGCTGGGGTAACTCAAGTGGATGTCCGCTTCTTGAGAGACCGCAAAATTGATACTGAGCCGCCGGTGCTGACAAACTCACCCCTAGAAACAGTGATGCTACCAAGGTCAATTTTATTGTCAAAAACAACTGTACAAACGTAATTTGTAAGTGTTCACTCAATTTCACAAATCTGGCCTGAGGGGCAGTGTCAGATTTCTTCTTCGTCGCTGTCGGACGAGATTGGTTCCTGGTCGGGGAGATCGAGGACCAATTCACCGCTGGGGAGGATTTCCCGAAGGGTACCGACTTTCGGCGACCATGGGTTGACTGCCGTTGGGAATGGTGATTTTTCAACAATGCTGACATCCTCATTAACTGGACGTAAGGTCTCGTCGACGGCCATGGGTTCGACGACGGGCGACTTGGTCGCGTCGGTCGGAGATGTCGTTTGGGCTGGTGCCGGCGATTTGGTCTGGGCTGTTGCCGGCGGTGTAGGATCATTTGCGGGTTCCTTGGCCGGTGGCGAGGAAGCAGTAATGTCCATTTTCGTTGGCGAGGTCGCGGCAACAGGTGGCGCTGCTGCCGGTGATGTAGCGGCGGCAGCAGGCAGGAGGATCCGACTGGCCTGTTCGACTGCTCGGCGGACGGCATCGACTGAAGGCGAGGATGGCTCCCCGTCCAATAAGAACTTCTCGACGGGCGAGATGGTGATAGTTCCATTGGCAATGAACTCGAGTGCCCGGCGGGCGACGTCGGGTCGTAATAGGCGCATCGAGACGGGTGCTGCAAGCACGACGTCGGCGGCCGTGAGCGCTTCGACATTTGATGGCTCGTTGAGGAGAGTCCACGGCAAATGCGGGTATTTCTTGGCCAGGTCGACTGACCAGATGGCCAACATCGCGTCTTGGACGGGCGATGGCGCTGTGAACAAGAAATCGATAGAGTCGTGGACTGAGATAGATTTCTGGTTCCTACTCTAGGATCACCTGAAGAAGAAGGTAGTATACCTGACAAATTCATGGGCTCGACCTGGTCGAGGACTTCCGTAGCCGAATCCGTGGGGATCGAAGGCGGTGGTCCTGGAGGGACGGTGCGGGCCGGTGGCGCCGAAGACGTCGTATTTGCGGCTGGAGTTGGCTCGGCAGTCTTGAGTTTAGGTATGCGATACGATGCGAGGATGTTAGCGTGGCCAACAAACTGCGGTGTCGTCGAGGGGTCCAGAGTGACCGGCATCGCATACTTTGGTGGTGGTGGTGGCAGCGGTATGTCCGATACGTTCATCGGTACGGGTACCTGGGCTGCTTGGACCACTGAAAATCCAATGCTGATTATGCAGACAGGATAACACTGTTGTGAAGAATCTGTCAGGTGTTCAGCAAGTGCCTCATCATCCAGGTCAAGAGGATCTGGGTGAGGAGGGCCATCGGTAGCCCCAACGGCGTTGTTGCGGCGTATGGGCTGCCGATAATGGTTTCCTGTCCCGTTGGGAGGGTGATAACCATTTCTTTGATGATACACATTTGTCCCCTGGGAAGAATAACCAGTATCTTGGTAGACATTCTCACCCGTGTTTGCCAGATTGCGCTGCGGACAGGCAGTTGATCGGTGCACTCGCACTTGACGACAATGAGGGCATGGCCTATCACATCGGTCCGTGGGGTGGGCACGTGTACGGCAAAAATAACAGCGACCACCGTTAGCGGCGTTGTTACCGGGGGCGGCACCGGTGGGACGCTGGGCCCGGCAGTCGGCGTCGCTATGTGTACACAGTCCGTGGAAGGAGCACGTTTGGAGGTGTGCTCCCGACGAGCGTCGCCCGGCGGACTGATTTGGTGTCGACGGCTGTGGAGGCGGCGTCCATTGGATTGGCGCGGGTGCACGTTGCTGGGCCGTGAGCTTCACTACGTGGGCCGTGAGCCTGGCCATTTCCTGTTTCAAGCGGCGAACCTCATCGGCGGAGGATGACGACGTTGGAGCGTTGCTCTGACGACCGTTTGCGCTTCTGTTAGGCATATCGGGATTATATCCGGCGTGTTTAGGTTCTGAAGAGAAAACGGCGTTAGATGGAGCAGTGTACCGGATCTCGTCCCGAAAGATTTGGGATTCTGCGTAACAGGCTGCCTTGAGTGTCTCTTCAAGAGTCGTGAACTCCCTAAACTTGATACTATCTCGGAGGACCGGCTTCAGTCCCCGCAGGAAGATAGGTTTGATGATAGAATCTCGGACATCCGTCGCGAGATCTGGATACGCTACCCTGGATAGTCTCTTGAGGTGCTCAAGGTAGACTATCGCGGACTCTGTTGGCTTCTGCAGTCGATCTTGGATCAGCTGCTGATGCAGATCAGAGTCGCGCCCTACCGGAAAATCTCTCCGTAGAAAAGCCGTAAACTCTTCGTAGCGGGTAGGTATTGGAGTGCTGCTGCTAAAGTCCCGGTAGGAGGCGAGAGCAGGACCCGTGAGGCATGACTCCAGAAAGGCGATTTTATACGCATGATCCGTTTCGCTTACACCCTGGAGTGTAAAGAAACGAGTAAGATGCGACATAAAATCGGTGATAGACTCACCAAAAGCACCGGAGAAGGTGGGAGGGGCCATAAAGCTGGACACGGGAGGGTGCCTCCGACCATTCATGGCCTCTAACTTTTGGTTGAGGGGTCCAAGAGCATTCTCAAATGCTGCCTGGACCTTGTTCTCGATCTGTGAAGGGAGATCAGTTTCCGACTTCATGTCCGAGGGTTCGTTTTCCCGTAAGGTGGTTAGAACAGACGTCCTTGCCCGTGAAGCAATTAAGTCAAATTGAATAGAGAGCGGCTCACTGGTCTGTACAGGCTGGGTACTGGGACGGCAGGAACGACGGGGTGTCTCTATTGTGTAAAATGAGAGTGAGTACTACTTTTGAATTCGCGGCGAAAGAGCGCGTGAATTCGGGAAAACGCGTGTGCGACGGCGTTTAAGACGTAAATTGACTTAGCTTAAGACTAGCGACCACGGAAAGGGAGCTAGAATGGAATAGGATTATAAGATGTAAGGTCAGAGTACATCAGGGTGACGCAGAAGGGAATTTATCTGGTCGCCCGTGATGGACAGAGGCTTGGCCTGAGATATGGGGAATCGATCCCGACCAAAATGTAGAATTTGGGGCCTGGACCCGGCAATTACAATAGGTGAAGAGGACAGAAGATCATGTAGAAAGGAGAGAAGAGGCGGTTTTTCCTGCCGAGAAATAAGGTGACGGATAAACCCGCTCAGGAGGGATTTTTCCTGGAGGTTCGACCGCTGTACTAGTTTACAAACCTTGGGGCGAGGCGGACTCGTAGCCGGCAAGATCCTACTCACCAGGAGTAGCGCATAAAGTGGCATAAGGTAGAAAGGATGGGGTCAACTGAAAATGAACTTAAGAGGGAGCAATAAATAGGGACAAAACTAATTTACAAACCCAGTTACGCAAAGGGGTCGCGCAGTTACGCAACGGGCCTCGCTCGCCAGGAGCGATTGCGATCTCTGCATAGTGAGACGGACTATACAGGAGGTTCCGTGCTGGACGACATTCGCAAATAACTTACAGCCGTGTCCGGAACGGGAGCCCGCATTCCGAACAGAACGGACACTCTCCAGGAGTATTATACACAGCTGGTGGCCGGGTTTGCCGATCACTGAGATGAAGTGAGGTTCGCAGGTCACACAGTAGAAGAGGGAAGGAGCACGGGTACCAAGGGTGCTATTCTGACACACTCAGTCAGTTAGAATGAAATCTCTGGATGTTTTGAGGGCGCACCCGAAAACATCTAAGGGATCACGGGTACAAGGTGTCCCTGATTGAATATGAGTGTAAAGTATGTATCGAGGCGTACTCAATACCTTCGCTGAGGCGGACTCAACGGTGCCTATTATTTACATGACTAATAAAGGGTAGACCGCGGAGGCGGACTCTGGGTCAGTGGCGACTCTAGTGCGGGCATCGTTAAGCCAGTTAACGAAGGCCTTCGAGTGAAAGAAATATGACAGGGGGTCCTATACACTCTAGGCCCAACCGGAGGCTGTGCCGCGGTCCCTTGGGAACCACTACGGCGGGGACACTAAAGAAGATCTATGTATGACAGCTCGATGAGATGAAAGAGAAAGAGTGAATTTAGATAAGAAATTTACAAGAAGATTGCCGAACCCTTGCAGACGTCAGACACAGGCAGTACCGACTGCAAATGCCTATCGTCTGCACGAGTCAAGCAACCAACCCAGCTGAGGCCGAGTGTAACTCGTTCAAACCTGCAGTTAAAGCTTGAAAACAGCCACATACTGATCAACAGTGCCGCTACCCGGGCGGACAACCTGATCAGTACGTAGGCTAGTGAGCATCTCAGGTGGTGTATGTATGTGGACTGATGTTTCCCAGGCATCAGCCCCCAGACACACACAAAACCCTTGAACAAGAGAGGTAGGTGATAGGACCATGCGCCAGCAACCACCTACAACTCAAGTGGAATACTCATAGGGCCGACAGTAACCTGGTGCGGACGTCAGAAGGTAGGGGGTATGGACCAACACATAACCTTGATGCTGACTGCAGGTGCCTGGGATAAGAGTATTCAAGTATCACGTCGCAGTTGCAGACGCCAGGGGTGAGTGCCTAAGGCCAGCAAACCCCTGCGGTAGCACGTAATGTTACCGTTGCAGACGTCAGAAATAGGATCATGTAACCTCAATTCCTGCTGCGAGGGCATGATACGTTGTCATCGCTGATGTCAGCAATAGGGCCCTGAAGCCAGCTATCGGTGTACAGCAACACGTGATGGTGCCGTTGCTGACGTCAAAAGGTGGAACCGAGGGTCTGGTACCTTTGGTCAATGACATGAGATGCAGTTGTTGCAGACGTCAGATGTGGCATCCATAAGACCTGCACATCTTCGAATAGTGACACGGTGCGTCACCATTGCTGACGTCACAGATGGGGTGCAGAGAACCAGCCGAACCTGTCGCAACAACATCGGCTTCACCTGTTGCAGACGTCAGAAGTCATTACTGCTGGAGTGTTAACTTGAACAACAACACGTAGTGTCGGTTGCTGACGTCAGGAGTAGAACCCGGAGGGCTACCCACCCCTTAAAGCAACAGCAAGTGAAGCGGCTGTTGCAGACGTTAGTGGTTGCATCCGTGAGGCTGAACCACACAACAACAACAACCCGTAACGTTGTTGTTGCTGACGTCAAAGAACATGACCCGTAAAGTCTATGGTCTAGATGCAACAACCGGAAAGTAGAAGAAACAGACCTTACAGTAAGTAGAAATGAAGAAGAGAGAAACTTATGTAAGGGTGTCATACTGTAGCGGTGGCGTCCAAAAAACAGAAAAATTTTTTTTTTTTTTTTTTTTTTTTTTTTTTTTTTTTTTTTTAACACCGCTCAGATGACCGAGAAAGGAAAAGGGAAAGGAAAATAGCCGTAGACGGGGAATACGGGATTTGGGCATACGCGTGTTAAATGTGTAAACAGTCTGTGTAAATTTTGGGGCCGGAAAAGTGAGCAGTTCCGACAGTTTCCGCCGACAGAAAAAAATGCTGTACACAATTAACAAATCGCAGCCGCGTATGACGTCCAGAATCATACGTGGAGGGTGTACTGTATCATGGGGTCACGGACCACCAACAGTCAGGAGAGGCCGTAAACCCCTACAGCTGTGATACCAGTACCCGCGTATGGGTATACTGTAGTTACAGTACGGGAATGGGCACAGGCGTACTGTAATGGCACCCACCCGGAGGGCTACAGTATACCACCCAGGATTAGAGGAAGGGGGGGGGAATGATGGAAAGAGAACAGATAAGGGAATTTACAACACCGATTTAAGTAGGCAGAATGTACAGAAATAATCAGAGGAGAAATACAGATACTCGATATATAACTCAACTCTGGGACAAATAACGCGACTCTGGGGATAGATAACTCGACTCAGAGGGGAATTTATTACTCATAGGGGATAATACACACGCATGAGATAGTTATTTACACATATAGATCACATTTAGATCACTTGTAAGGGCAAATCCCGTCTTACAGTAATTAAATTTGATGTTCAGGGATAAATTCCCGACCTACAGTAACAACTCTCGGTTGCACGGGAAAAAAATTTCCGACTACAGTAATAACACGCGACGTGAGGTGGGGGTATCCGACCTACAGTAGCGGTAATCCGAAATAAGGGGCATTCCCGACCCATTAGGCAGTAAACCCGAATTTGGGGGGGTTTCCGACTTATTGGATGGCTAGTGCCCAATTTTAAGGGGGCTTGTCCGACTTAAAATGGGAGTTGACCCGACCTGGGGGTAGATCCGACCCAAGGGTAAAGTTTTACACTTAAGGGCGAGTGCCAGACTTAAGATCGATTTTCCAGCCTCGCCATGTCACATATTGCGCCATCCATGTCACGTGTATGACATGTTGGTCTTGGGAGAGCTGGGGAGGTTTGGGTATCTCATCAGGTAGTACCGTGTTTTAGACGTCACATTGATGGTGAACCATATCAGATTGATCCCATTACAGTGAGTAATAGGCTGTGACTCCTGATGGATACTGGCATTTTCCCCAGGCTTCCCAAGTTGGCGTTGGGGCCTAACCTGGCAATTGGTGGCTATAGAGAGGTCTATAGTTGGTTCTCTTGGGTTGTCCTTGGGGTCTTGCTGTAGGGTAATGGACAACGCTGCCAGGCTAGGTGCGACAATCCCCGAGTCCTACTCCGTGAGAGTGGGGACAGGGTCACCCGTAAAATGACCTAAATTATGGGACCCGATTATGAACCAGACAGCCCCTTTTAGCCCGAACCTGAGAGGTGGAGGCCCTACTTATCTGTGGAAACCTTGGGAAACCGACTTAGGAAGGATTTCCCAACAAATAACCCACAAACAACAACAATAATCCCCTGAGAAGACTCACCTAGTCCTGTTTCTCAAGCGATTACGACGCGACGGGCGGCAAGTCCCTGGATGCTTTCGGTCTTCTGGCACTGGGAGCGGGGGATGCGATCCTCAAACGTCCTAGGCGGCGAGCGGCGGCGAGCGGCAGCGAGCGGGAGGGAGCGGAAGCGAGCGGGAGGCGAAACTCCAACGGTTAATTCACGAACCAGGGTTATTGCTGTCTGAAGAAGCCATTCAAATTCTAACATTTGTATTAAAAAATTTTTTTATTAAAAATTCCATTTATTTATATTTTTTAAAAGTTTAAATTATTTTTTTAGATACAGAAATACGATGCTTTGTACGAAAAACAAGTTGAATGCGGTTTCCGACGTCTAAAGCTTCGTTGGGTTACACTCATTGTTTAATAAGAAATTTTAAAATGGGTAATGAATATCAAATTGATGGAAATCAAATTTCGGATTTTTACAAAAAAAATCTGAATTTTTCTCAGTTTCTTGCTCAAAAAATTTTTTTTCATACGAAATTTTCATCTGATTCCAATTGACTTCCCAAGAAAATTTCATTTCGAGATCATTAAAAATGTGAAATTTTCATCTGATTCCAATTGACTTCCCAAAAAAATTTCATTTCGAAATCATCAAAAATGCAAAATTTCAATTCTGATGATAAAACCAAATTTTTTTTAAAGTTCATACATTTATCTATCCAAAACATACATGTAATTTGGGGGGGAAGTGATATGGGAACCCCCCCAGAAATCGTCAACCATATGGCTAGCCCTTGGGCGACCACCACAGGATTTTCCAATCCTATGGTTAGCCATAGGGTAGCCCTAGGGACCCCCATACTTTTGGTCGGAAAAATGTCAATTTTTTTGATGAAAAATGTCAGTTTTTGAACAAAAAAACGTCAATTTTCTCGGCGTTTCGCACCATATATATATATATATATATACATTTTGTATCATATTTTAGACAAAAATTACTATTTTTTGAAATGTTTTTCGGAATTTTTTCGTGAAAAAATCGATTTTTTTTCTTCAGAGACTCCTCCCCCCAAAATTTTGGGAATTGCTGACCCCCGGCCCAAAAAAAGTGGCCCAACCCCTCCCCCCAGACCTCGGGGCTCCGTTACATGTATGATCCAAAAGCAAGTCTGAATCAAATTTGGAAAATGTTTAAATTGTGGAAATTTCATGAATATCAAATTATTTGAATTTTTTAGAATCAATTAAAAAATTGTCTAAAATAGAAGAATAATTTCCGACTATTCAAAATACGAATTTCAGAATCGGAATCATTTAGAATAGCATAATTTTTTTTCAGATTTACTGCAAAAATATGATGACAACGTCGGAAAACGTGATTATATTTTCGATTTGGTGATGGCTTATATGAGAAAAGATTTTGTAAAGCCTTGAAGGCCATCGAAGCCGGTTTATGGGTTGAACCAACCATTAATCAATTCTTAACTTTAAAACAAATTCGACGTAAAGTTGGTGAGCTTAAAATTCGGAATTAGTTCCACGAAAATTTCACTTTTTGCTAGTGAAAATTTGTTCGACTTCCGCTTTTTTTGTAAGGAAAAAAAGGCGAAAGTTCTAAAATTTTAATATATTTTTTTAAATTTTGGATGGAAAAATGGCTATTTTCTAGACATATATTTCAGGAAAATCGACAACAACTAAAATTTCAAATAATTTTTTTCAGAAATTTAACTTTCAAATCGAAAAACCGTAAAAACTCGTCATTTTCTTGTCAAAATTCGCCAAAATCTGGCGAAAATCCGGATTTCAGGAAATTTTTGGATAAAATTGAGCAAACAATTTACTGGTTGTTTTGATCCAAGCTGAAAATTGATCATTTGCTTATAGAAATCTGAATAACATTTTGATTTTTTTGGAAGGTGAAAATCTATCGTTTTTTATGGAAAATTAATCAGAATCCAATTTAAATTCTGAATGTTTGAGCAAAAAATGTGAAAAATTTTATGTTTTTTAATCAAAAACCAAAATTTATTAATGTTTTTTAATGGAATTTGATCAAAATCAGATTTGAATTTTAAATTGTTGGGGATAAATGTGAAAATTTACTGGGTTTTTTTATCAAAGTCGGAAATTTAGTAATTTCTCATGGAAAATTGATCAAAATTTTGATTTTTTGATCGGAAAGATGTGAAATATCTATTAGTTTTTTAGTCGAAAATTTAGTCATTTTTTCATTGAAAATTAATCATAATGTGATTTAAATTTCAAAGTTTTGATCGAAAATATGTGAAAAATCGGCTATTTATGAATATTTTTACTCTTTTTTCACAAATACTGTGAACAATTTTTATTGTCACATTCTCTTAAATTCAACTTCTCAATGGTTGAAACGTTTTTTAGGGATGGACATTAATTTCAATGAATTTTTCGAAGATGAAGGAAATTTATTCGGCACTTTATGATGGCTCACACAAAAACGTCGCCAAGATAAGCGACGTTGGTATATTCGTCCTGTCAAATTGGCAGTCAATACAATAATTTGATTAACAACTTACGCGATTTGCCTATGCTTTTGAACTATTTCTGGATGTCCCAGATAGATATGATCAATTGCTCCATAAATTATTCCTTATCCTTTGGCAGACTCAAAATCGAGAATGAGTTGTTTTTGCCATATTGCATGTGATGTTGAACAATAACGTTTTCATTGCTATAAATTTACATGTTTAATCAAATAAAATGCAGTGTTTTAAAGCACATTTTAATGAACACGTTTTTTTATCAAACAAATGAAACTGGTTGCACGTTCACACTAATTTTCGGACATTTAAATTATATTACTGCTGCTTTGTTATGTCACATATTGCGCCATCCATGTCACGTGTATGACATGTTGGTCTTGGGAGAGCTGGGGAGGTTTGGGTATCTCATCAGGTAGTACCGTGTTTTAGACGTCACATTGATGGTGAACCATATCAGATTGATCCCATTACAGTGAGTAATAGGCTGTGACTCCTGATGGATACTGGCATTTTCCCCAGGCTTCCCAAGTTGGCGTTGGGGCCTAACCTGGCAATTGGTGGCTATAGAGAGGTCTATAGTTGGTTCTCTTGGGTTGTCCTTGGGGTCTTGCTGTAGGGTAATGGACAACGCTGCCAGGCTAGGTGCGACAATCCCCGAGTCCTACTCCGTGAGAGTGGGGACAGGGTCACCCGTAAAATGACCTAAATTATGGGACCCGATTATGAACCAGACAGCCCCTTTTAGCCCGTACCTGAGAGGTGGAGGCCCTACTTATCTGTGGAAACCTTGGGAAACCGACTTAGGAAGGATTTCCCAACAAATAACCCACAAACAACAACAATAATCCCCTGAGAAGACTCACCTAGTCCTGTTTCTCAAGCGATTACGACGCGACAGGCGGCAAGTCCCTGGATGCTTTCGGTCTTCTGGCACTGGGAGCGGGGGATGCGATCCTCAAACGTCCTAGGCGGCGAGCGGCGGCGAGCGGCAGCGAGCGGGAGGGAGCGGAAGCGAGCGGGAGGCGAAACTCCAACGGTTAATTCACGAACCGGGGCGGTCGGACACCTGGCACTGATGGGCAGCGGGGTACTGTAGACGTGAGGCGGCGGACGCAGTGAACACGAGTAAATTTATGCAAATTTATTGATAATAAGGCGGCGGACGCACAGGTATATAATAAAATTATGCAAATTTGACGAGGAGGCGGCGGACGCGGAGTGACAACTGGACGAAAGCTTGGTGAACCCAAGAATGAGCGAAAAACTAAAGAAACATGTCCTTTTAAGGACATGTTTGGCTACAGCTGCAGCTTGGGCGGAGTTTCTCGGCGCTCAAGCTAACTTCTGCAGCTAGACGCGATGCAGAAGATGCCTATGAGCACATAGACATTTTTTCATTCACATGCGTTTAGCACTGAGGCCGGCTGCAGTGCCTATGCTAAGCATATGAACGTCTTTAGCTAAAACTTCTTAGCTAGTCGTTTTGCGTAACAAAAACGACGCTAATTTTGATGATAAGAGGTGCGTGAGTGCACCAAAAATAGCCATGTGCTCGTGGAGCACGACTGGCGGAAGTTTTTAGCTAAAGGGCCTACTGTAGCCCGCGTTTGTAAAGAAATAAAAATACAACAAAACGAAACATAGAAATGCATGAAAAATATAAAAACGAACGTAAAATGCATGTGTAAAAATGAAATAAACAAAAGCATGATCGGGTAATAAACAAAACATGAAAAATAACAAAATGCCGGCATGATCGGAATCACGTGACGTTGGAGGATTGAGCGGCACGTGACAGTTACAACATCTTCTTGAGATCAGCTTCCTCCGAAATTTGCATAATCTTGATCGTCAGACAGTTTTTAGTGACCCGCCGCAAGTTCTGTGTCAATCGGTACAAACACTGTTTTTTCGTGCCATTCCAAACCTTTTCGTGCAAAAAAATCATGTTTTGGCACAAAAACACTGCTCGGTACATTTAGTCAGCCCTCGATTTTGTATGCAATTTAGGTTTCCTTCGCTTTGCTTTTTGTTACTGTGAATTTTGATAAATTCTTATAATCTGACCTAAAAACCAAACTTAAATTTTTGATAAATTAATTACTGCAGAAGCATAAATAAGTTACTCTGAAAAGCTCAAGCATGCATGGCATATGGTAGCATTTGAGCGAGAAAAACGACATGATGGGTCTCCACAAAAAGAACAGTGATTATACCTAACGGAAGCAATAAAGTTTTTAGATTTTGACCTTCCAAAGTTCATCAAAATACATCTTCTCGGTTTTAAATTCCCCAATGAGAACCTTGCCAAAAATTTTTTTCATTATTTCTAATTTTGTATTCTTTCGAGTGAAAAAAGATGAACAGAGTTGGTTTTTGGAAAAATTTGCCATCTAGTTGATAACATTCAGATATCTAGTGTTTGTAATGTAATGCAAGGTAATGTAACGTAAAGTAATGTGATGTAATGCAATGTAAGTAATGTTATATGAAGCGATGTAAAGAATGTGATGTAAAGTAAAGTAATGTAAAGGAATATAACGTAATGTAATGTAACATAATGTGATGTAATGTAAAGTAATGTAATGTAAAGAAAGTGTTGTTAAGTAATGTTAAGTAATGCAAAGTGATGTAATGTGAAGTAATGTAATGTAAAGTGAAGTAAAGTAAAGTAATGTAACATAATGTAATGTGATGTAATGTAAAGTAAAGTAATGTAACATAATGTAATGTGATGTAATGTAAAGTAATGTAAAGTAATGTAAAGTGAAGTAAAGTAACGTAAAGTAATGTAATGTAAAGTAATGCAATGTGAAGTGATCCAATGTAAAGTAATGTAATGTAAAGTGAAGTAATGTAATGTAACGTAAAGTAATCTAATGTAAAGTAATGTAAAGAATGTGATGTAAAGTAATGTCATGTAAAGTAATGTAATGTGAAGTAATGTAATGTAAAGTAATGTGATGTAAAGTAATGTGATGTAAAGTAGTGTAATGTAAAGTAATTTGTTATATTTTCTGTTTAGGATATTTTGCCTAGGACATTTTGTTTGAGATACTTTGTTGGGGATGTTTGGTGTAAAATATTGTGTTTAGCGACATTTTTTAAAGAAAATTTTGTGGTAGACCCATCTATCATTGCGACTGTAATCTGTATGACGTCCATTTTAAAACATTTTCTGTACAAATTCATTGGATTTTGATGATACTGCAAAATTGTAGTCACTTCAAACCTTTCATAAAAACAACTTTACTAACAGGAAATTAAATTTGTTTTTAAAAACGGATCGTGCCAAGTGAAGGATGTATAACGGTAACTAGGATCCTCCCAGTAAAAATAGTGACCATGGACAAGCGTGCCCAAAAATCGACAATCAAGACAAGTATTAACCAAGTTTGACATCGTGGAAATTTTCCCGATCATAACGTAAACGAATTGGGTGACCTAATGGGTAAAAAAATAAATGCATAAATGTAAAAATAAATCATGCAGCTTACTGAGTTGAGCCTATGGGCGACATTTCGGTTGAGTAAGCTTTTCCTTCATCATCAACGTAGTATGGTTTTGCAATGCCGCCATCAATTATCCACTTTTCGGCGGATTGTAAGTCTGGTTTGTAGCGTCTATAAACAATGCGACTCGTTGCACATTGCACTAAAACTTTCTAATCAGTTTGACTCTGAAGTCATTTCTAATTTGATCTTCTTGGAATAAAAGACATTACACATTACATTCAGTTCAATCAGTTTATGGCCAACGCAATTGTGCCTTTAACAGAATGATCATGCTTTTTTTAAAGCAGTTCTAAATCAGAACAGACTTGAGGATGATATTTCTAATGATATCTATAGAATAGGAAGCATGTTCTTCTGGAATATCAAAAAAAGGCGGTTTTGTTTTGAAGTTTAAGTTTTTCAACGAAAATTTTCTGGGTTTCCTGTCGTATGTACACTGTTAGTCATGTCGTGTACCGGATTTTTGACTCATCACTGATATGATGGTCATTCAACATTTCAATTGAATGATCTAGACGACAAACTGGTGCAGAACATGAAAAATTACTACATCAGTATTCTAGATGTCATTGACAGCGAGCACTGTCTTTTTGCTGAATCCAAAAAACATTTTCATCCACAAAAACCCACAGTAATAGCTTTGCATCAAATCTACAGTCCATTTTTTCTAAATGTGACTTGGAACGCAAAAAGTGCTCAGGGAGAGAAACACCAAGCTTTACGTTGGTGAACAAGTTTTTTTTCGCAAAATCACTGTAGCAAACAGGACTTCAATTTTGCTGACAATATGCATGCGCATCGCAAGCTTTCCACCTGAAAAAGGCATTTCTCTACGTTCCCGGTCTCATTAAATAGGCTATTTGCTTCGAAATTGGAGCTGTGCGACATAAAGTAAGCTTTACAGGAGGGGCCAATGGCCCAAGAATTTGGGCAACGGCGGTAGAGAATATTTACTCGTGTCGACAGAAGAGCTCGATAAAAAAAGTCAAGATCTGACACGCCCTTACAGTTGGAATAATGTATGGGCATGCACAGGAGCAGCACGGTAAAAATGCATGCACTTCTGTTTTTACGACCCACAAAGAAAAATTATTGTTGTGAATTTGTGATTTTTAATGATCGGATACACCTTCATCTTTTTGATAGGAATGAAGGAAAAAAAATCGAAATTTTGACATCTCCGTCAAATACACAAAGCCTTCGAAGCCTGGACATCTCTTCTAGAACGGTCCTAGGAAGTGGCTTTTGGAGAATGTCGATAACGAAATATTTGATTTAAAACGCATGATTTTGATATGGACGAAAAATAAATTTTTAAAATATCAAAAACCATGTTGTTCCTAAGTTGCTGGTAACAACATGTCCAAATTTTTGAAATCGGGCAATATTATTCGGGCCATATTATCCAATCGGGCAATATTACCCAATATTACATAAAATCCAACATCACAGTCATGAGAACGCGCTGAGACGATTAAAAAAATACAGAGCTTTTGATCGGAAATTGACAATACAACATGGAATTGAATTTTGTCCTTTTCGAGCATCAGTATCCAAGATCCTACGAATCTAACATATAGCTTGCTGACGTCACAAATTGTAATTTCTCAACTCAATTTTACCTTCGATCCATTATCCATGAAATCCAAGTTGAAAGAAATGTCATCAAAAGGACAATAATGAGAATGACGCTGATAACGTAAATCATAGTGTTTCCTTCTCGACGACCGCTCGACGATCCGGCGGCCGCCGCAGCCGTCTGTGTCGCACGACGATCGCGAGGAATCAACGTTGACGATTTAGCACCCGTTTTCAACATTTTAGTCGTCGTCGTTGTCGTCGTGGTAAAATGTTCAAGCAAGACGCCATGGGCACGGCCAGCCGCTGCGCCGTTGTTCGAAGATTGTTGCTCAGATCCCGCATCGTAAGGCAACGCGTCGGCGGTCGTCGCTGAAACACTGGCGATTAAATTGCCACGATTTTCTTCTTCCGCGGCGTCGCTCGAATTTGAAATTCTAGTCACGACGTACGTCGATGAGCCTCGTGTAATTCTGCATTAATAGGTGAAACAAGTGTCGTATGCCCTATCCATGCGGCCGGCGCGTCAATAAAGTAACGCTCGGTGAGGGTCTCGAACCCTCGGGTGTATCCCCATTCTCCGAATGTCCCTTTTCCCCGAATGTCTCGATTCCCCGAGAGTCCCGTTTTCCCGAAGAATGCTTTAAATCAAACATCGATTTTCCCTTTCCCCCCGAAAATCCTTATTTCCCGAAATTGTCAAATCCCGTTTCCCCCAAAATAAACGAAGGCTATTTTTAAATTGCATTCTGTAAATTGCTAATTTTTTATTTCAAACAATGTAAATTGTAAGTTCCTTCGATTCAAAAAAAAAATTTCCTGCCAGGCTTTGCACAAAATTCGCACCGTAATCATAGGTGGCACGGTAACGTCAACCTACGATATACTTGGCCCCCTAAAACCTGACTAACCCCCCTAGAGCAAAAACGGTTATAGATAGAGACAAGAGATTTTTTGCATAATATCTGCCATATGGGAAAACAAAGGGGGGTCAAAGATCATTGGGGGTCTGTATTCAATTAGTGCTTGGTGGTGCGCCAAAAAAATGCAAAAACGGCCTTTTTCAGGGCCCCCCAGTTGCAGCAGGATTCTCAATGGGTATGCATCCCTAGACGTTGATACTTTTACCCGTGCCTTTTATTTTTTGAAAATATTGATTTTGTCAAATTATATGAGTGACCAAAGTTCGAGAAAATCCCCTTCGTTTGGGTAAAAAAAATCATTTTTTTGTGAAACATATGTAGTGTTATCTGATTATTCTGCGTGTAAAACAAAGGTATTTCCGTGGTCTTTTTGGGGAAGGGGCCTTTGACTATTGGGAATTCAATAGATGCGGTCACGTTACACAAAAAATAACCCCGGGTGTAAACAAGTGTATTTTCATGAATTTTGGGTGGAAGGGGTTTTTTAATCACGGGATATTCAATAAATGCAGCCACTTTACACAAAAAAATTATCCCGGTTGTAAACAAGCGTGCTTTCGTGGTTTTTTTGTGGAAGGGGTTTTCTATTAAGGGGAATTGAATGGATGCGGTCACTCAACACAAAAAAATTACCGCGGGTGTAAACAAGTGTACTCTCGTGAATTTTTTGGTGAAAGAAGTATCCGACCGCGGGAATTAAACAGATGCAGTCATGCAGTCACTTTACACAAAAATATTATTCCGGGTGTACCCAAGCGTATTTCCAAGATTTTTTGATGGAGGGGGCTTTCGACTGCGGGGAATTCAATAGATGCGGTCACTTTACACACAAAAAAATCCCAGGCGTAAATAAGCGTGTTTTCGTGATTTTTTGGTGGAAGGGGTTTTCGACCCTGAGGAATTCAATGGATGCAATAACTTTACACAAAAAGCTCCTCAGTGTAAACAAAAGTATTTCTGCGATTTTTGGGCTGAGGGTTCTTGACCATGGGAACTCAACAGATATGGTCACTTTACGTTCTGTTTACAACGTGTTTTACTATGCAATTCACACATCTTTTACTTCTACCGAAAATGAGAACTTTTAGTTCTAAGATTGTTTTTTATTATTTCTTTGATATGAAGATGACTAAAGTTAAAACTTCAATGTGCTTCTATGAAGGTTTTTATACATGGTTGACACCCACTAAAAAGAGGTGGACTAGTTTATTAGAAAATACTCCGATGGGGCAGAAAAAAGAAAAATATACTTGCTTGGACAATTGCCATGCTAGAAAAAGGAGTGGACTAGATTTTTGAGAACTTGAGTTGATGTTTGAAAAATCCACTTTTGTAATATTTGATTTTTATTCTTTCTCATTAAAAATTTTTTCATGTCTGTGGGAAAGTATATTCTGCAGCTGAGTGCATCAGCACACCCCCAAATACTGAGGCACATAGGGCGGGGACTAAACCGTTCCACTGAGACTCTGGATACAGCCGGCTGGCCTCTGGAAAAACTCAAGTGGCTATTCTCTGGACTTTTTCAAAATCTGAAAACACATGAAAAAACAGGTTTTTTGATATTGATTTTCCAAAAAATTTTACTTCCTTCTCGAAAATTCTTCCCATGCATCTCTACTTTCAACCATACATGCGCAGCTCTGAAATTTGGGGAAAGAGTGGTTACAGAAGGGGTGGATCCTGATTTCTTGAGACAAAAACTCCAAAAATTTTACTAAATTTTTTTTTATACAGGAAAAGACTTCCAATTTCAAAGCTCTGGGGGTACATACCCCCATATCACCCTCGCACATGTATGCTTCCAACTTCACTGAGCCTTTACAGACGAGGAAAAAATCTGAAATTCAAAAATAAGAGTGGCATGAAACATTGCTTTGCAAACATGGCATTTTCATTCAATCAGCGCTATATGTATACTCTTTGTTCAATGTGACATACAATTCGATGCAGAGGTTGATCAAGAAGGACTATAATACATTAAGATTTCATGACATAGAGCAGAGCAAGTTTGCCCATCACATTAACAGAGATAGAGATGAGTAATTAGCGAATAGTGTTTCATATGTGGGTGCCCAATACAATTTTGTTTCATGTAAAATCAAACATGGATCCATTTAGAGACATAAGTTTGGTGATGATAATTGTGTCAAAGTAGCATGCACATTTCTGAATCAAAAACTTTTTAAAGGCATTTTTGTATGCTTTGTCATGTTGTCCTATTTGCAGGTAGTGTGCAATGACTGTAACCATTGCACATATCTGCTAAAGGTTTAACCTCGAGCTCAAAGATAATCTCGAACAAAATTGTTGTAGTGTGTTTCTGCCGATTTTGTCATATTTTGTCAAATTCGCACATGAGGCCCGCAAGTACCAAGTGGAGCGAGCAACGCAGACCGTCAACAGTCGTCTTACTGTAGCACACGTCGGTACGCGTGCGCTGGTTCTCTCATTGTGCATTATTGTTGTGCGTTTTATAACATAAGCCCCATTAGATATATTCCGTACTCACTGCCTCCCTGCATGCACGTCTTTGTTTGTTTTCCTTCCCAGTGCATGGGAGTGAATTGTTTGTATTCTCGCCCCGTCCAGTTTGTAAGTAAGTGTTTTTCATTACGTAAGATAAAATTAGAAAGGTCTTTGGATTGTATGCTTCCTTTCCCCGCCACTGCCCAGCATCTGAATACAATCTCAAGTTTCAAAATTCGACCATGCTATAGTTGCGCTCAAGGTTACAAAAAAGGTTATTATACCCTGAGGAAAAAGATGCCGACAGTAAGCCACACACCGCCGGATCTCACATGCCTCTCATCGCGATCAAGCTCGCCTAACGCTGCCATGGACACGTGCCACGCTTTGAGTTTTGACCAGATGTTACTGCCCCGGCCGAAAAATATTATGCAATCATCAGCGGTACCCACGGTAAGCCTCTGGCCCCATAACCCACTCTTGTCTACTTTCAGTAACTCCGTGTTGGACGGGACCGCACAGGCTCAAGTACCCCTCATTTCGGCAACCCCCGCTATAGTCAATTCACACGCGCCGCTGCCGCAGAGTCAAGACCCACTCATTGCCGCCATTATATGTGCTAGCACGCTGGCTGTATCACAAATACCGCTGCCCAGCACCCCCGCCCAAGGCAACAACGACCAAACCGTGGCCAGAACCGATTCTTCAGACTCCTTTATCAACATTGACCCACCGCAGGCCCCAACTGCCACTTGCTCTTCAGTAACCAACCACTGCAGCAGTTTAGCAATCACAAATGCTAACAAAGTCCATAATTTCCGAATTGTGCATAACTGTGCATAACCCCCCCCCCACACCAAGATCACCACTGGTGACTTCACCATTTCACGGCGAGGAAACGCAAGATATTTATATCCCGAACGAAACTCTCGGTGAAACTGAACCAGCTCAGGTTTTCGGTCGACCGCCAATTCACGTCAAACCTAAAGCACCTTCTACCAACACCCTGTACAATAACAAATTTTCTTGTACCACGCATGGAGAAGAGGAAATATCCCATTCAGCACCTCAAAGACGCCCCTAGTCTGCGGCCAATCCATTTGGTTTCTCAGACTACCGGCCCGACGACTATTACGACCACCCCCAACCTCGGTACGAATTGGGGCGCATGTCTCACCGCGAAGAAGATAGTCCTATCAAAACCATTGTCGACAATATGCACCCGTTAACTATCGACAGAGCTGTGACAAACAAACGCCTCCTACGCTTTTTCATTTGCTTAGAAAAGGAGTTTGGATATGACGCCTCCAACCACGTCAAGATGAGCGCACTCCGCTGGCTTACCCACGATACCCCGAGCGATATGATCCAAGATATGACACGCTATGAAGACGCAAAAAATTTCCTCATGTTCCAATTAGCCCCGGATTGCAACCAAATGACTCTCAAATGTGAGCTCCTGTTGATCACCCCCAAAAGTCGGAGAGGAACCCGCCATGTTTTTGAGTAAGGTAATGATGTATGTGCAATTGTTATATCAAGATGAGGATCAAACTTTTCGGCACAAACAAGTAATTGGAACCTTTTTGACAAAAATGCTTGTTTTCTACCAATTAACAATTGGAGAGCAAGCCAAAAGTTTTACAAACATCCAACAATTGGCCAATGCCATCGCCAAAGGCCGTAGCGTCATCAACGCAACTAAAGCTGAAATTGGAACCGCGGAACAGCCTATACTGGTCAACCAAGCTGACCCAGAAAAGCAGCCGCCGAGGTCCCCGCAGCCATTCAATCGCCGTTTTGACGGTCGCCATAGCACGGACCGAACACAGGACCACTACCACGACTGCACACTTTCAACTGATCGCCGCCTGCACAATTCGGCGCTGCTGCCCAATAAATTCATATCTTTTCAACAGCAACCGTTAGAACAACCTCTGCATCGCAACCACACACAGAGATGCTTCTGGAGCAATTGATTCAACGATATGACCGTGACCATGAAGAGCATAAATCACGGCAACGCCCCGAGGAATTTTCATCCAATACCGGGCAACAAAGCCCTCGCCACCAATCTCAACCTCGAGAACCTTATGCCAACCGCTTCGATGGATCCGCAAGCCGAGACCACCCCCGCATCACGCAATCACCAGGCCTTTGGTGCGAAGCTCATAAGTCCCACACCCACAATACCGAAGATTGCATCTGGTTGAAGCGACAAAATGCTCAATGAACAAATCAACAAGATTTCAACCGCCCAACCCATGCCGCTCAACCGCCGCAAACCGATTTTCAGATCAATTCTAATGATATTCGTGGCCAAGCAATTATAGACCACGCTGCGGAGCACCACCACAAAGAGGTTCAAATTACTCCCGCCGTGCAAGGAATTATTTTCATGAAGGTAATCCTATAAAGTGTCTGAATGATTTTGTTCAGAACACCTACGCCGTTTATCCAAATCAACATTTTCCGGCGCCATGGGAACAACACATTCACTATAATGCTGTACGAGCCCCATACATTACAATGCCCACGGATTCCTCGCGGGCCAGTTCTCAATCCTCGGAACTCCAGCTGGCGCTACCGGCTCTACCATCATCTGCTATTGTCACGGCAAATACTCTGGATATGCACGCGCTCAATCAATCAACTTTCGCCGCCAACATGGTCATCCCTTCTAAAGAAATAGTGTCCGCCGCCCCGATCATGAGCCCCGGGATCGTTTGTTGGAACACAACTGGCCATGCTTTTCGAGATCCTTGCCACATCCATTCGTCCGTTTGCCAGATTGACAATCTCACGCCATCATCAAAGACTTCCGTCGGCAAATACGACCCCACGCGAGCTTTCCAAATTCCCATCAAACTTGGCGCAGTCAAGGCACATGCGCTCATCGACACCGGTGCCCAATGCTCTGTATTGTCTTCAGGATTAGTCAAACGCGCTTTTGACAAGCAATCGCTCCAACTCCCGATCTCTGGTAAAATCAAAGTGGCTGATGGCACCGTTGTCAATGCCCATGGTCCAGTAGTTGTTACAATGGAATCTGCGTTCGGTGAACATATGATCAAGTGTGTAATCCTCGACGATGACGGAAACGATCAATGTATCATTGACACTGATTTTCTCGCCCACTCGGATATCCAAGCCATCTTAAACTTCAAGGAAAATTACATCCAAATCCAAGACGTGAAGCTGCTGCTCAAAGTAGTCACCTCCATCTGCCCTCAAACAGAATTGTTTTTAAATGCCTCGAATGATAACGTTCTTGAAGAAATCCCCGACGAGGAAAGAGTAAGTTTCTATGATGATAAATCCGATATTTTTAGCCAACCTGAAGAAATCGAGGCCGAACAACTGGTACGGCAGGCTCAACCTAGTCCACACCAACCACCATCTCAGTAGCTGGAGGTTAGGGAGCTTGCCGAGCCAATTTTCCTCATTGCCCAAGTAATGGTTTTGATTTTGCCACATTGCCAGCAACGGGTAAACCGCATCTGTCTTCCCTACAACAATGGCAACCATTCCAGACGTGATTGTTCAACCACTATCAACCAATAGCATAGTCGCGGAGCTTCCAATCAAAACAGCAATCATTAACGAAACCAACGGCCACTGCCCGCTACTGTTTATCAATAATATGCCGAATAGGATCAAACTCCGCCCAAACCAACTTATCGCAGTGGCAAAACATACGCTAGGTCAGGCCAAATTCCCCGTCAATTGTCAAATAGCAACCGCCGTCTCAGACCGCGACTGAGCCGACCACAAACCGGCCACCCTTGATAAATCACTCCCTTGCCACACCGACCAGGAAAAATTAGATTTTGCTTTAAACAAGATGACCACAAAAACTTAGGTTACCACCGCGCAAAAAGCAAAGGCCCTCTGCATGCTAGGACAAAACCGCGATGTACTCAGCCTGCCCAGCGACAAACCAACTATCACTAGCCAATTGACCATCAGCATTGACACTGGCACCGCAAAGCCTGTATCCTGCCATTATTACCATGCCGCGATAGAGCAGAGACTGATTGTATGCCGCCATATCCAAGAAATGCTCGACAACAATTTTATCAAACAATCACGTTCACCTTGGGCTGCACCGCTATTCCTTGTAAAGAAAAAAGATGGATCTTGGCTACCCATTGTCAACTACCGTAAAATAAATGACGTTACGCCCAGCAACAAGTTCCCGATCCCGCCCATCGACGACTATTTGGATGCCATGGGACAAGTGAAATTCTTCACCACACTCGACCTCAAAGCAGGGTACTGGCAGGTACCTATCGATAACGACTCCCGCGATAAGACAATATTTATCTGCCAAGAAGGTTTGTTTTGTTTCAAAGTTTTGCCGTTCGGTTTGAAGAACGCGCCTGTTGAATTCCAATGTTTAAAGGAAAGAATTCTCCGCCCGTATATTTGGAAAATTTGCCTCGTCTACATCGACAATATTATCATTTTCTCAAATTCCTTTGATGAACATTTGGAACATTTACAAATCGTTTTTGACGCTCTCCGTGCAGCCAACCTCACGCTTCGGCCCGATAAATGTGAATTCCTGCCGCCACAAGTCAAGTTTTTGGGGCATCTTCTTAGTGCCCGTGGAATCACTGCTGATCCCGAGAAAGTCCAGGCTATCGCCGAGTATGAATTTCCAATGACCGAAAAAGGTATGCAAAGTTTTTTAGGTTTAGTCCAATGGTGCAAGCGATTCATCCCGAAAATGGCGACATTGTCTAGTCCTTTGTACATACTCCTACGGAAAGACGCTCAATATATCGCCAGGGACAAACACCAGGCCGTGTTTGAAGGCATCAAGAAAGCTCCTTTTCTCCGTTACCCGGTCTATGATGGTAAAGCTCAATTTGTCATCCAAACCGACGCCAGTACAACTGCCATTGGAGCAATTATATACCAGGAAAACGAAAACCATCAATGGGTCATTACCTACAACAGCCCCGTACTCACCGATGCCGAAACCTGCTACAGTACAACTGAGCGCGAATGCCTGGCCATTGTCTACGGCTTCAGGATGTACCGCCACTACGTTTATGGCCAAAAGGTAATTGTTCATACTGACCACAAGCCCCTCAAATGGCTCAAAGACAAAAAGCACTCAAATTCGGGCCTCCAACATTTTGCGATAAACCTCCAAGATTACGACTACAAAGTTGAATACGTCAAAGGCAAAGACAACGCTTGTGCTGATTTTTTGTCCAGAAAAGATGACGGCGACAAACCACCGATTCCTAATACCAAAAACTTGACTGCCAGGATTTTCCGAAAAAATTTTCACCCTGATGGTGCATTATCAGATGCCGACTTAACGGTACCCGATATTCTCCCGGCAGCAGTCTCGCCGCCCACGGAAATCGATGGGGAAGTCAATGCTGTCACTCAGGCAATGACCAAAAAGACCATCAGTCAACCCACACTCTCCGATTCCATACCATTGGCGGCCGATCACGCGCCACCTTGGGTCGAAGCCATAACAATTGCCTCCTATGACGAAGTCTCACGAGTGCAGGCTGCCAATCCAGCCATCACCCCGATCATCGCCTCTCTCCAATTTTACAATGCCGCAAAACGCCAGCCGATTTTCTTCACAGAAGACGGACTTTTGTATCGACAAATCAAAGACAACAAACAATTAGTCGTTCCGGCATCCATGGCTGACCAAACGCTACACCAGTTCCATGGCGCGAAAATTTTGAATCACCAAGGATCAAGCCGCACCCTCGCAGCCATCAAAGCTCATTTTTGGTGGGCCCGCATGGAAGAAAACGTTCGCGATTAGATCAAGTCCTGCAAGATTTGCCAATTGACAACGCCGCGTACATCACCGCCTCCGCCGTTGTTGCCGATCCAGCCGAAGCACCCTTTTGAGATCATCGCCACCGATATTGTCAATATATCGCCAGAAGGTGAGAAACGCCCATACATTATCGTTTTTCAGGATTACTTTACAAAATGGGTCTCCACGCACCCTATATCTGATCAAAAGGCCTCCACCATCATCGAATGCTTCGTGAATGATGTCGTCCTCACACACGGTAGCCCGCTTGTCCTCCTTTCCGATCAGGGTGGATGTTTCACCTCAAAGCTCATGCAGGATATCTGTGACCTACTCAAAATACGAAAAGTCAAAATGACCGCATACCATCCCCAGTGCAATGGAATGATTGAGCATTTCCATCAAACGTTGATTGCCCAACTAAAGAAGTACACCGCCGAGGATCTGGACAATTGGGAGCGCTACTTTCCATATGCTGTATTTGCCTATAACGCCATGCCGCATACGGCTACGCGTTACTCACCCTTCAGCTTATTACGAGGTTAGGAACCGCGCATAACCTTTGACAATGACTGCGCCCGCCGACTCACACTACCACTCAATTACGACGCATATCAGCATATCCTCACGCAAGCGCAACTAAAGATGCACAAGAGGATCAAAGCTAACCTTGACATAGCCGCCGCAGTCAGTAAAGAATACTTTGATCGCAAAGCCTGAACACACGATTTTGCCATCAATGATCTTGTCCTCTTGACCAACATGCCAAAGGCGAACAAAATCCAACCCGATTTCATTGAACCTTCTATTATCACAGACGCGTCCCGTGCTGCCGAAAATGTCATCACCATCAATTCACTCGATGCTCATGGCCAGCCGCAAACTGTTTCCAGGACGTGACTAAAACCATTCATACCACGCCCCGCTAAAGACGTTTTTGACCTCGAAACTGGCAGACGGCGATTGCCTCACACTTCACGCCGCCAATAGTTTGCTTTGAAATTTTTCTTTTGTGATACGGCACTCATCACGCCGAGTTGTACATAATCCCCACATTTTGTTTAATTTAGATCCTGGCGACCATGTTGATGAGCCAATGACTGCGGACTAAGTGTAACCCGTACGGTTACATTCTCTCCGCCCAATTCATCACCAGCAAACTCTACTGACTTTACACCATGGCCTTACATATCTTCCCGGTTTCCACACTTTTGCCGTAGGAGGGGGTATCTTCTTTTAATGTTAGGTTCTGTTCCCCCTGAGGCCATTCCGTTTACTTCGGCCCGACCCTGGCCGCATTCACTCTCATAAAATTAACTGGGAAAGGTTGATTTTAGTTCCCATTAACATAGTGGTGTTTGTATTGCTTGTTTGTAACCATTGTTTTGCATTTTCTTACTTTACACTTTCTTCACCTTTCAGCGGCTTATTCTTTTACTATTTCATTTCTTTTTCTCGCTTCTGCCCACAGTAGCTGCATTTTCCAGCTGCTCTCAAAAATATTTTTCGAAATGATAACACCATCAACTTCTTCCACCTCCGCAGCCCATGAACCCCCACCGTACCGTGAATCGATAAACGTCAACGAATATTACATACGATGGGCCGAACAGCAGCCACACCAAAAACGATTTGAGCTTCTGCTGCGACGGTACATTTTATTTTTACCACTTTCTTTGCTTTACTTCTGCATGTTCTTTTCTGCTTGGGACCCCATGGGAAACCCCCCTCACTCTGTAGCCCCGCGCTAGAGCCCATGGTCAGCTGCCACGATCCAGTCATCGCCAAGTTGTGGCAACCCCTACACCACAAATGGCCGCTGCTTTGACCCCCACATACGACAACTCTTGTCATCTGGCTATCCTAGCCCGATCCAGTTGACAAAATGTGCTCATCAAAGTGACATCGCTGCCCAAGCCACCATCCCCTCAGGGCGTGTCTCCCTTTTCGAACAGCAAGCAATGCCGTATCTTCTTGGTTCTATTCTAAAGTCAACCTTGTGATCCCATTTCGATTCCTCGGTCTGGAGCCCACTGTGTCATATGCCGAATATCGCGCTTGCTCTTGTTTAAGAAAATAGCGTCAAACAATTGATCCGCGCTGCTGACTTGGAATCTTGGTACATCTCCATGTACGCCAGATCTCTGAACGTGTTGCCGCGGCCGATCTTCCTTTCACCCGGAAGTTTGGGGCAGGCCTTGGCCGCCCAACCCACACCAAACTTCCCTGGCTACACTTTGGTCGGCTTCGACACTGAGTCAATTATGGCCGTGGATATGAAGAATTTCCAGTTTGCCGTGCCCATGCCGGCCGATTCCATGGCGTCCAGCTACCCGGGATATGTTCAGCTCCCGTTCCCCAATGGCATGATGTTTGTTTTTGAAACCTTCGTCACTACCCCGGAAGACTGGACTGCGCTATTCTCTCTAGTCGACAGCGATTGTTGTTTCTTTTGATGGAGCCAACAACTGGGTGGGAATATATGCTCTGTTAGGTACCCAGTTCCGGACCGATCGCCAAAAGAAGAATAAGGACCCCGTCGTAAAAGCAATCCATTTCGATGTGTAATGCGTGATCGGAAACATCGACATCTCCGCGGTGCTGTACGAGCTGGCTCGGCAAATTGAATTTTTCCCTGAAAAGCGCACTTTGAAAGCTATCGTCTAGGCCATGTGGGGCCTGGATGTTTCAAAACTCACGCTCAAATTTCCCGCCGCTTTGGGCTTCTTACATACCGCAACATCATTCCTGCAATCGGACGTTCTCGCGTACGCGGCCCTCGATGCTTATTACCCGCTTTTATTGTTTCTGGCTTTCGGCCGTTATGGCTTCGTCCCCAAAGTATACAATGCTCCCGCGTTGTTTCCCCACGACTCATTGGATGCCACCGAAATCGACCACCTCGCCGAGACAATAATCACCGCTTTCCACAACGTCCCATTGTCGGAAGTTCTACCCACCAATTCCGCTGATAGAGTTTATCCCACTATCTCGCAAATCGCCCTCCCTGCGAATATGCGAGACGAGGTTCTTTCCGCATGCAAATTTTTTATGTTTGATTGCACATCGTCTGACCACGGTTCGTCTTTTTGTTTAGGAACAGTGCCCAACTGTTTTTGCAGCGTCAAAGTATTGACACGTACGACACACCCGAAGCTTCTCACCGCCCCAAAAGTGCCCAAAAAGAAAAAGAAGAAGCAAAAAGACAAATGGAACAAATCGCTGGACATATCAGACGACGAAGATCTGGCTCTCCAACCTAGATCGATGTTTGATGACCCGAAACGCCTTCAAGCAGCCGTCACTTCCACCATGAAGAGCGGGCTCACAGACCGACTCATGGAATTGCTCAACTTTCGGGTTTTGCCTATGTACAAACTAGCTATCCACGATGGCCTTCAATACAACACTGACCATGGGCTGCCACCAATTCCGCATGAGGTTGAAGACGTGTGAATTGAACATGTCGATGCCGACCAACCACTCCTCGATCGAACCTACCAGGGTACCCATTACCATTATCACCCCTCCACCATTTTTAGTTTTTTACAGGTGGATGGCGACTGGTTTCGACGCCTAACAACTTTCATGCCGTTGGCCGCGCTTTTGGCCTCCATTTGTTCTGCCCCCAAATACACCTACGTTAATGATTTGTTTCGATTCGGCAATGCATACCACCTTCTTCAACTGTATGTGGTACCGCGCAGACGGCAACCCCCGAAAGTACCTTACCGAATGAATGAACTGCATACCAGAAGGAGAGCCATCTTTCGCAAGCGACCCTGGAACATACGTCTGCAACCGGTTCACTCTACGCCCGATCATCTTCGACAAGGAATTCCACATGGAAACATCTGTTGAACAAATCGATATTGACGAATCCAATTACATGGCCAACCCCTATAGCTGCTTCCATTTCTAGTCAACTTTGCTCAACATCATCGACTTTCAAAATCGATTTTCGTTCCCCGCACCAGTGTATGCGTACCCCTTGCCAACTACAGCCTCCGTACTCATGCTCACCGCTGAGGAACTGCTGGACCACCCAACTTCAGCGATAGACTTAAAGCCCGCTGATGAAGAGCTTTTGGACACGCCGATTTTCGATTTGAATATAGTGAAGCTGCCGCCATCAACCAACCTGTTGGCCCTTCCTCGGCCTGCTGCCACAGCCAATCTTACGGCGACAGCCACACAAATAACCGATTTTTTGAAACTGATGCTCGACGAGATATCAACCCTCGCCCCAGTGCCGATGGATGCCGAAACAAACACCACCACGGATCAAACCCTAAGCGAAGAAAGCACCGTCAACCAGTCCACATCAATGGACATCGTGCCTGCAGACCCCGCAACAGTATCCCTTCCGCCGCCGCCTGCTGTGGACCCGCGCATTTATTTGGCCACTCCGGCAACCCTGCCCGGTCCTCCGATTATCGCCACTGTTGCCACTGCCAGGTATAGTGCTCCTGTTTGTTTTTCGCAACATATTATTTCAGATCAGCAATGGCAAGCATTGGCTGCAGCCCTCACCGCGTATCATTTTCCCTCGCCGACGCCCAGTATGTTGTTCCCTGAACACCATTGGATGGACTATCCGGATGTGCTCAAGGAAGAGATACAACATATTCTGCTGCTGCAACCGACACCAGCTGCACCAGTTCCCCAAGTTGCTCAACCGGCTCCGGTCATCGCTCAAGCAGCCGTACCACCACACTACCCCCGCTGCCAGTACAAAAACAGCAACCGCCTGGGACTCTATTGCCACGGACGGCACCTATGGATGTTCAAACCCCACAGGCTCCCAGCACGTCTGCGCTCGCTTTAGATTGCCATGGCCAGCCTATTCAAAAACCTGGACGTTACGAACATTCCATGAAACGCAATCAACATCTTCAGGAAGAAGCTGATTACCCTGAGTCTCACAAAACGCGTACAACGGACAAACCCTGCACCCGGTGAATGCGGCCACCCAGTAATTCGCGTACTGAGTGCGGCAAAACGCCCAGCAAACGAACAACCCGTCCCCGTGAACAACCCAATCAACAAAAAGCTCAGGAAGAGGCCCCTCAATCTAGTTCCCAGACTAGTGGGATGCTGCAGCCGAAGGTCATGTCTACAAAAACAGCAGCACCGGTGAAACAAATGCCGCCTGCCCACCACTCGGAAAGTCACCATTCATGCCACGAGTCACTCTCTCGTGACGACCACCACCGGAAAGAAACTCAACAATCCCACACTACAAGACGTGACAGTCCTCAACACGAATGCTGCAACGATGCACCACTGCGCCGCACTCAAAGCGAACAAATGCACCAGGTGCACTCCACAGGCTTCTATGAAGACACATACAAACACGGTTTCGGCCAATCTCCACCAAAGTTAACCGACTATATTAGCCCATTGCAGCGTGACGCCGAAATTCAAAAACGTTGGGAAGCTTTGAAAAATCTGCTGAAAGCCGTGTTCAAGGTCCCGCTTCCGCCGCCACCCCCGATGGACGTGGAACCAGCCACGTCATCAGCAACGTCGCTGCCACTCATGGCCATGTCCCTGCCCCCTAGGGCCCCAACGTTGGTTCAGAGCATTACACCCGCCCAACCACAATTGGTTGTTACAACAAGACCGGTTCTCGGAGTTGCTCCCCCAACCAGTTACGCACAAAGTTTCGAGCAAGGTTTACCCAGCGAAGCAACCCAACTGCCAAATTACACCCACTTCCGAACCATGGACTGGCCGCACTGCATTACCCTGGCGACGCCTGTCACCCGCAGCCTATCGATTCATCCATCGAGTTTTTCAGGCCTTGTACCTTGCACAAAATGGTTTTGATCAACTTCTTCGGCTGCCTAGGCATTCCCGTTACCATGGCCTTTCACATTCGCGCAAGGAATGCATCGCTGGCCTTGTACCAATACTTCTGTGATCACTACCATACCACCTATCATGAACAGCAACCACCCATATCACCTGATGTCACCGCGCTCATTCTGCGATGGGTCGCCGGCCTCTGGGCTGAGGAGCTTGGCGTAGTCAACGCCCTGCACACCGCCCATCTGGCTCTCTTTCTGTACGAAGCACAAGGCCTGGACAATCCGTCTTGTTTATTGCAAGCCTACAACACCACTGTCGGCTTGATCGACAGCTGGATGGCCTACCCGCAATCTTCACCATTTGAACAACCGCTGGAAATCACCGACATCCAACAAATCTACCTTCAATACCATAGCGAAAACGACCGTCCTGTACTCCTGCTGCGTCGGCACAATTTCTCTGCCTGGTGGAACTTGCTACCACTGCGACCATTGCCACCAACAGGGCTACCTTTGGACCGCCCCTCATCAATAGCTACACAGCTGCCGCCTCCCGGCGTCAACCCTCTCTCACCGTTACCATCGCAAACCTTCACTTCGTCTTCCCGATGATGCGATGCCGCTGACTACGGCCGCTATCCCCACCATTCTCGTTCCATTCGTTTCAATGGCCATGACGATCCCCGTGACCCCCATGGTTATCACAATGACCACTATCCCCAAGAAAACCGCAACTGCCGCGACAATCAGCAACAATCTCGATCCTCATCAGACACTTGCCATCATTGCCACCATTGATTCCAAGCTTTTGTACAGTAACATCTGTTTTTTCCTTTTTGTTTTTCATTAACCTCGTTAATACCGGTTGTTTTGTTTTTCTAATCTCTTTTGTGTGCTTTATTTTGTACTAGTATTCCCAGTGCACGTGCAGCCGATGCTAAGACCATGCAGTAAGACGACTCGACTTGTTCTACCGCCAGACGCCCCCACTTGCGCCATTCGGTCCTTTCTGGATCTGCCGCCTCGTGCCATATCGTTACCCCCGCCGCTGTAGTGGCCGGCCTCACCCTCCCATTCGCATGGCGTTGTATACTGGTGCGCTCCAGTATATCAGTGCGGAGGGAGTGACAATGCGAGCTGCGGCATTGCCGAACTTACAGCCTTGCTAATTGCAACCCATGTTGGGAGGTCTCATCCTACACGCCGTCCAAAATCGGCTCAAATGACTGCAATGACTCCCTCGGTCCCACTGCGTGATGCCGAAGATCTCTTTGGCCACCCCGGTGACAGCCTGTAGAGGCGGTGCCCTTTCCCCTTGCACGTTTTGGTTATTTCTTGACGATTGCTTAGGGCGATCTACCACAAGGGGGGAGGGGTGTTGTAGTGTGTTTCCGCCGATTTTGTCATATTTTGTCAAATTCACGCATGAGGCCTGCAAGTACCAAGTGGAGCGAGCAACACGGACCATCAACAGTCCTCTTACTGTAGTGCACATCGGTACGCATGCGCTGGCTCTCTCATTGTGCATTATTGTTTTGTGTTTTATAAACCATTAGATATATTCCGAACTCACTGCCTCCCCCCATGCACGTCTTTGTTTGTTTTCCTTCCCAGTGCGTGGGAGTGAATCGTTTGTATTCTCGCCCGGTCCCGTTTGTAAGTAAGTGTTTTTCATTACATAAGATAAAATTAGAAAGGTCTTTCCTTTCCAGTTTGTATTTAATTTGGGAGACAATTAAGGAAGCGTCTTTTCCTTGATTGGTGGGAATATTTGTGTCAGGTTTAACTACAATTAATTAAGTAAATCGGGTAAGCGTGGGCGAGGGAAATACGTACATTAAGGACGAATCCTGGGATCCCAATCCTGCCTGAACTCAAAGCCCAAAGCCCCGACTACTTTTCAAATACAACAAAATGGCAACCACGTCAGTTTCAGTGGTTGCTCTAACATGTCTATGATATCAAGTGTTTGCTATAATCTCGATGTCTCCAGGATTATTCCCATCTTGAGCTGTCGGGTTGCACTATTTTCTTGAATTTTTATTTTTAGACTGCAATTCCTATACCTGGGCTTACACCTTAGTATTAACTTATCTTAAGCCTGGTGTGAGGAGTTACTTCTGCAAGAAAATAATCTTGACATTGTGATTAGCTGAAACTGAGTATGAGTGCTTAACACTTTGAAAATCTTATGACTTGGGTACCTAGTTTTCACAGTACTCATGTTACCCAGGTATTCTGCATACCCAACCTGAGCACTATATCCAAGTATTTGAACATTGGAGTATATAAGTGTTTTACCCATACAATATCTTGTTAGAGATTCGGGTAAACAGGTCACCTGAATACCTATAGTTTGTTCTTTACGAATTGCTTCTAAATTGAAAAAGAACAAAAATTAACTATGTCATTAAAATTGGGTACACAAAGCTCTCACATTAAGATTTTTCAGTCAAAAAATTGCTTAAGGTTGATTGAATAAGCTCACAAAGATTCATTCTCACCTGATGAACAGTTTAACAGAAAATTGTAAAAAACTGAAATAGTACTTGCTTTCCACTTTTATTATTTAGAAGCATTCCAAGAAAAACAGAGTATAGGTAGCACCCAGAAACTGAATTTTGAAATTGACCTGGGTAGATATACCCAGGTATCCAAAATACCCGGGTACTTAGTATGAAACACGGCTGAGGATCAACAATTTAATCCAGACATTCAGATTATTCGAAGATTGGGTTAGTGCAACTAATTATCGGTTTTTTATAGGACTTAATGACGCCTTCTCAATCACAGGCATAGCAATCAGGGTCTCCACACATGCTTCCTAAAAGCTCACGCAAATAAATAGAACTCACTATACTGATGTCCAAGAAAGGCTGGGGCTTTCCTCGGTGATGGATCCTGTGTAAGTAGGCTCCCACCTCTGCTAATTGCACGAGTAATAAATTATTATTAATAATAATAATAATATTATATAATAATATGTAAATTGTGAGGGGCTGTGGGCGTTCTGCTTACTGGACAACAAGTGGACGAAAAATATAATATAAAATGCATGCAACTTGCCCACAACAGACTCACCCACATACCTGTAAGAATGCCTGAACATCCTGTTCCTTGGTCGATTCACCAATTTTGCATGGATATGAGATGACTGCTACTGTAAATGCATTCCCAACATCCCTTGGGCCATGAAACTGACGAAGGGGAGGTGAAGAAGGAAATCGTGAGCAGGGCTTTTACCTTTAGTGGTGTGACCTACTTCTGGATCCCAACTCCATAAAAGATTATGATCTGACCCTGAAGGGTGCATGGGTCATAATTGTCATGACCTGACCCCCAAGGGTGTATGGGTTATGACTACCCCCAACATCAAGTCTTTTTACAAGGTTATCTAGGTCTGTCCACTAAGGCACAATGGATCATTGATCCAGCATCTGATGGATCGACCACTCTGCGTCGGCTTGACTTTCTCTGGCTCAGCCAGCATGCCTTGGGGCTCCTGAGTACCTTCCTCTACTGTCAATCGCTTCGTCCCATTGAGTGGTGTCGAGTGTCTTTGGTAGCAGCTCCATAATCCCTGCAGTAATTGGGTACTGTCCTTCATTTCTCACCCTTTTGGTTCCCCAATGTTTTTTCACAAAGACTCTAAGAATACTACATGGCGAACAAGTATTTACAAAACTAGTATGGGCGAAAAAATATTGAGCAAAATTTTTAAAATATGAGGCACAATGACAAGAAAAATATCAAGGCACAAAAAATAATGACATGAGAAAATTACGGAGCAAAAAATGTTGAGAATCAAACATGAGAACTGCACAAAAATAAGTGAAAATTTTAAACCAAAAAGTGGACTCAAGCAATGAGCTTGGCCAAAAATGAGATTTTCCAAGCAAAAACACAACCAAAAGTTTAAATAATATTTTTGTATTTTGTATTTTATGATGTTTTTGGAATTTTTGCGATTTTATTATGTTGTTGTATTTTTGTATTTTTTGAATAAATGAAATTTGCTAAAAACGGAGGATTTTAGACCAAAACTTTTGCAGCTAAAATTACTGTTGTTGCCTGCAATCTTGCTGCTGGCCTTGTTGGTGACCTCCGCAACGTCAGAATGCACCACAAGGGTGTTGTACTCGGTATATACCCCAGCCACTAATGTAACCACCTCTGCCCCCTTTCCGATTGTTAAAATAAAACTGGCCTGGTTGGGCTTCCCTTCCCCGCCCTCCATGAGCTCTCTTAGCACCTTGTGAATGCTGTATAGGTTGATGTTGTTTAGGAATGGTTCCAGAGGCTTGCCCAGTGCCAGCACTGGGGCCAGTGGAGATCTGGCTGGTTACACTAGCCGTGGCGCCTTGACCACCAGCTTGACTACTTGGGAGTCCAGGTGCCTGAAGGATCTGTCCCACATCATTCTGAACTTTGCTAAATTTAGCTGTAGTCAGAGGACTTGGGCTACCTGACCTTTTGACATCCATTTCCCCGGCTTGTTGACTGTAATTATACATCACCAAGCAATAGGCAGGCTCGAAAAAATTCGAAGCAGTGGCACTCGGATATTTCTGTAACAGCATGACATTTGGGAACACTTTGGCTGAGACTAATCGTTTACTGATCTGCTCAGCTATAAGCGGCACACAGTCAAGCATAAGGAATATCACTAAGCATAAATATCTGGCTGCTGTGAACACCACACTGGCTTGATATTCAGTGAGCCATTCAAGAATAATTTCATGAAAGATCCTATCCCATAGTGGCTCTGGAATATTTTTTGAGTCATATAAAAATCCTCCTTGGACATCAAACTGCGGCTGATACAGTTTGTATATAGTCCTGACCACTTTATTAAGCACCAGCCAAATCTCCCGATCTTCAAACTGCTCATTGCAGAAATAATCAGCCAATTCTGGTGTAGCAAAAGGAATTGGACCTCTGGCTCTACTTTTATCTTTGGTAACTTGCCAAAAGTTCAGCAATACATCCGCGAACAACTCCATCATCATTTCTGATGTTTGTTGATTTGGGTCAACAGTAACCAGAGTTAACCACTTTTTTCCCAGGTGTAAAGATTTGAACTTTCTGTTCTGCAACCTGCTGCTTGCCAGGAGCTCCCTGCACCTTAGGCTGATGCTGTCCGGAAGCAGAGGTGTCCATAGTCTGCAAAATAGATTGCATGAACTGACTCATAGCCATGGATAAAATATTTGTAGAGGCAGTCTGTGACATAGGAGTAGTCAAAGATGCAGTGGTCACAGATACCATTACTGAAACCAGAGTCGAAATTTTAGTGGTTTTCGGCTGCATAAACCTTTGCAGGCTGAGCAATTGCTTTTTCCACCTTCTTCTCCTGACAGGCTTTTATTTTTGGTTTCTTTTACAAGTTAATGATAATTTGCCTATCATTTAATCCTCTTTCTTTCATATTTTTTATGGTTTCAGCAGTATAGTATCCAGGAACACCTTCTGTATCCCAGGTCAAGGCCAAAACGTGAATTTCCTTCTCTTCTTCAGCCGGCTGGGTCACTAACTCTTGTGGTGTTTCCACTACAGTATGGATAGGTGCCACAGCTGTCTGCTCCTCTTGCTTCTTCTTTACACCTTCAGCATCCATGTATTGACTGATATAAGCTTGGTCATACACATTCTGCTCATCCTGGGCAATCAAAATTTCTTGTGACTGAGCCTGGTTTTCTATGCTGGGCAAGTACTGACTCCCATCCATAGTAGATGCTTGTATCACTTGCAGCACAGGTAAACCTGGTGGCAACATCATCTTTGTCTGCAGCTGCATCACAACTTGTGGTTGCAGTTGCGGCTGCATGACAGAAGATGACATCAGCACTGATTCGGCTACCTCTGGGTCAGCAATTGAAATATACAAAAATGTGTCTTCCTCATCGACCTGTTTGTAGCTTTTCTCTCCCAGGAGTGTGGAATCTACCTCTTCCTCACTCTCCAATTATATAACATCATCATCCACTCGAACTGACCAAACTTTTGATTGATTATCAGCATCAAGAATATCAGATTTCATCTTAAAATCGGATTTTTTGGATTCATTACCATACTGATGAGTAACCATAGGCCATTCCCACAGCAGAGGCCTCTGATGAATACACGCTTCAGGAAATTCTTAAGTATACATCCGATAATCATCCAGTATACATCTAACCTGGTTGAATTGCAAAGTCAGCATGTCTGGTGACAATCCATATCGAAGGGACAGGGTCTTGGCTTCAAATTTGGCATAGTAGAACCTTACATAGAAAAAGCAGTTGGCCCAATAATCCCTATTATGGGTTATATTGTCCTTTGCTTTTTCAGTTGAAATTAGTGAGCCTATTTTGTCACGCAAGCGTAACAGAATGGGCATAAAGCCAACATGATTTTGTCAGGTCATAACCCTAGCACTCTTTACAGTGCGCTCAGGTTCCATCAGTGGTGAGGAAGCTACTATATTTTGATTCTGGAGAACCCTATCATCAGTCTCCCATGCTATCTTTTTTATTAATTCTGAATCCTCTTTTGAGTAGAATTTGAGGAAATTATAGTTCAATAATTCCCTCAGTATGCAATCATACTCAGCATGACTATGAGGCCAGAAAACAAAGAATGGTAGAGGAATCAGGTTGCATGCTTTCTCCAATGCAGAAAACTTTGTTGAGTCCATGACATGCTCATTATTCTTCAAGTTCACCATCCAGTGGTTTCTGTCATACTTAGCCATGTGAGTGTCAATTTCCAACGACTCGTAGCAGTCTGTTCCGAGTTAAACAATTGTAACTGCTTAGACCAGTCCTGTTGAGGAGTCTTATTAATGGCAAGACCTGCTGTAATATACCACACAATATCTACCGGATCTGTTAATTTGAAGAATGAAACCCCTTGATACATTTCTGTATGCTGTCAGTTGTTCATGTCATTGGTACTGTTTACTTCCTAATCCAATGTATCCGTGTCCTCTGGATCATTTAGATCTTCTTACTGATTTAATTTTTTCTAGCTAGGACCAGCTTTTAGTGTCCTGGGATAAACCCCAGACAATAAAGTGTGGTCTGTCGCTTTAGTGGGATTTTTAATACCTGTGGGACAGGAGTATGCTGGCAAATCAGCCTGAAATTGCATAGCCCACCTGGCCATTACTTCTTGCTGCATCATGTGATAAATGTTGAATAACTGCCTTTTCATGACGTCTTCCTCTTCTACGAAGTTTCGATCCTCAAACCCCATTAGGTCTTGAGAATAGACCATATAAAGATGGAAAGCCAAAGTCTTCACTTGGACCAGTGACACCATATCATGGGGGTATGTTGCCATAAGCCCATTCAATGCGCCACAAAATCCATAGTGAAGAAATCCCAAGAATATGGCAATTCAGTAATATGCATCCAGGCCAGCATATACAATTTCATTGTCCCAAATCCTGGAAGCCAAAAACTCTTCTAGAAATTTTTTGTCACAGAAGGCACATTGGTATTTACTGATATCAGCTCAGTAAAATTCGGTAAAAAGGTCTTTTAGTCCAAGATTCTCCAGACATAGACTGAAATCACGGGCATGATTGGCAATGGGCCCCATCATCATTCTGATGCAAATTTCACAATCCCAGTATTTTCCAAATCCTTGGAGTGTATGGGCTTGTATAATTTTTGTCTCATCATGAGTTGAGGCACCTGACCCAGATCTGTTGACATTCAAAATCATGACCAGATCATCCATAACTTTGAAATCAACCAGGAAGTAATCCATGGATGAGAGGAATGAAATCAAAAGATCCCATTCCTGTGGCTTCAACCTTATCAGGTTGATAACATAGCTGGAACCATCTATATGCACAAATGACACCAGCCTTGCCAACTCTTGCCCTTCCGGGTTCTGAATAAACACTTTATAAGGTACTACACATACCTCGGCCTTCTTTTTCCATGTCAAATCCGACAATGCCTAGTGCCCGAAACTGGCTTGTGGCCAATTGTTTCAGGATTGGTTCGATGTTGCCACCGCGGACCCATTCTGGTTTTATTGGTCTTTGTGGCTAATATCCCATTGCGCCGACGAACCACTGTTCGATTTTTCCAATGCAGACCAGATGTTTGATGTTGAAATCTAAAAATCAAAAATAATTTGTCCCTTGACCCTTTGAAAATCAAATATTAGGCCACTGCCACCAAATGAATAAGCCAATTTGACCGGCACCAAATTTAGAAAAAGATTCAGCATGGGGAAAATAAATTAGGTGGATTAGGTTAGGTGTCAAAGTCATAAAGCAAGCAGGCCCCGTGGTTAACGCAAATGCTACACCAATTTTTCAGGAACCTCACATTTGCACCACCTCTCACTTGTCAATGTTGGCCACCGCCGATTTAAGACTTACCTTAGTGATAACTCCATGCCTCAGTACCAAAATTAAACAATGAGTGAATAACCAATTAAGGTTTTAATTAATCAAAAAATAAATTTAGTAAACCAGGGGCATAAATAAATACCATAAATAAATGCTTGGGAATCGGATCCAAGGTAAAAACCATTAGATTTTGGCTTTTTAAGGGAAATAAATCCATTAGGTTTTTTCTTTTCACCTTTCCTAAAATTTTAACAACCCTTTCTTTGAACTCGTTTTCCCCTTAGTTGACCCATTCAGAAAATTGAGTGTGAAGAAATCATTCCTAAGACACCTAGATGGGTAAATTCGTCCTACTTACCAAGAAATAAATAAACAAAAACTTACCATCAGTCAAACAATAACAGTTATTTTATTTGTGGTTGGCCTGCTTTCACGTGGTCCGCATGAGCACAATATTTTCATGTGAAGGGCGCCACGCCTAATTTCAACATTGACAATACAATTAAAAAATTTTTCTAAAATTTTTTCGCCTTGTATTTCTCTAAAGTAAACAAAATGTTAAGAAACATTTATCATTACTTCAATATAAATACAATATTCAAAATTACCAAAATATTTTTTGGGTCCTTGGGCTGGACAAAATATTCATTTAGAAAAAATGTGCAGCATGGAGCACAAAAAAACGACTTTTGGAAAAATGAGAATGAAAAATGGTCGCAAACCTTCCAAAGTGCAAACCAAAAAATTTTAGCATCGGGTTTATAAATTAACAATGTCATTCTGAAAATTTGACCCTTTGCTATAAAATTTAAAAGTATGAAATGAATATTAATCAATTAAAAAACACATGAATAAAAAATTTTATTCACAAAAAATATGTATGCCCCATTTTCCGCTAAAAATTTGTAGACAGCAAAATAATGACCAGATGATTTTCGAACTCCACAAGATTTCCAGTTACAGTAACTGGAGTATCCCAGAATTGCAACTTTTCATGCCAAGACCATCTGGTACCTTTGTATCGAAAGTCTTTTAGCCCGCTTGCCAATATGACCTGCTTCTTTAGCAGGTTATTCCAATGCGCTCTTATAAGCACATTCTCATTCAATCTTTTATCATCAATGATGATATATGGCCCCTGCTAAGGTAACCCCAATTTTTTTTGTCTGTTGACTTTCAACAGAACCTAATCTTGGTTTTTAAAACCAGAAGTCTTAATTTTGTTATCAAAATATTTCTTGCTGTCCTTAGCACTTTTTGTATGTTTTTGGCAATACTTTCATACAAATTTGTAAGATGGGTAGCCAAAACATACTTGTAAGCCTCATAGTCATTTGGCATGACTATTTTAAGGGCAGCAATGAAGTTGATACCAATATTTGCTTCATGTCCCCGCAGCAGTGAAAAGGGAGAACATTTTATTGCTGCATGGGGTGTGGATTTGTATGCAAATATGACTGCACTGAGGTACCTTGGCCATTTGTTATTATCTTCAATTGTAACCTTCCACAGCTGCTTTATTAGAGTTTGGTTAAATCTCTCAACCATACCATTACTCTGTGGGTGGTATGCCATTGTGAAAATTTTCCTGCACTCTAACAGTTCACAGACTGCTTTCATAAGATCTGGATTAAATCCAGATCCATTATCACTAAGAAGTTTTCTTGGGGTACCATGCCTAAATATCACATGCTCTAAGAATGCATCTACTATGGTTTCAGCTGTCTGATCAGGAATCAATATAGCTTCAACCCATTTAGTGAAATAATCCTGAAAGACAATGACATATGGGCCATGTCCCTCCAAGGGAGCAATCCCTACTATGTCCACAGACACAATATTGAAGGGACCCTCTGGTGTAAGGGGTATCAATGAGGATATGGAGCTTTTACTGGGTGTAGCCACTTGGCAGACAGGACAAAACTTCAGCCAATTTCTGACATCTTTTTCAATGCCAGGCCACCAGAACTGCTGTTTGACAACACTCAGAGTTCTTTTGAACCCATGGCCTGTCATTATAACAGCTCTGTGATATTGGTGAAGAATGCTGTCTCTGAGGGAATTTGGGACCATGATCTGATCATGGCCATGTCCCTTAGTTTCCCTATAAAGAACTCTGTTATCCTCATAGAATCTACTATGATATTTGGTAGTGCTTTTGACACCCAATCTTTCCCAAATAGGAGTAAGACTAATGTCTTCTTTTTGAAATTGAGATATAACCTTCATATCTATTGGATAATTGACTTTATCACCATCATCTTCTTCCTTTTCTCCTTCTTTCACCTCTTCAAACTCTGTCTCTTTATTTGAGAACAGCCAAGCAATATTTTCAGGATTAATCGGTACAGATGTACCTGGTTCTTGATTTGCTACACTCTGATCCTGAATTTTTGCTTGTCTTCTAGTTGTAACTACATCAACTACCATAAGCTTCTGCACTTCATTTCTGATTTGCAATGTATCTTTGGTAGTTGGTGCAATATTTTATTTTCCTACTGTCAACTCCAGGATATCCATCAATTCCTTGGTCTGCATGGAGACAACTTTTCCATCTCGACTTCCAACCTCTTCTTCCCTTATCCTCTGAAATTGTTGTACCAATTCTTGGCTTTCAATTTCATCGGTTTGAGTTACAAAATTACGAAATTGAATTTTGAAGACATATTCCTATTTCGGTGAATTTTTGTCCTTAGCTTCCTGGGGTTCATCCTTTCTTGAGAGGAAATCAGTCATCCCATTTTGTCTACCAGGCACATGCTCCAATATATGATTGAATTGATTTATAATGGAATACCATCTTTTCAATTTATCATTGGTTTGAGTATTGACTTTCATTGATAAAAAAGATTTATGATCAGTTTTGATCAATACTTTTTGCCCAAAAAATAGTGCCCATAAACTTTAAGACCATAGACAACCGCTAGGCATTCTCACTCTGTAGCACATCACATCACACTCATTGCTATAGGCTTTTACTCATTGGTCATCTTCAGTCTTCTGATAAAGTACTGCTCCCAGTACAGTTCCACTGGCATCTGTTTGGAGAATGAACTGCACAGTTCCATCAAAACATGTTCCCGCAGAAATAGCACTAAGGTGAGTGCTTTTTTCAGTTCCTCAAATACTCTGCTATATTCCGCTGTAGCTCGGAATTTTTTCTTTCCCATAGTGGTAAGCTTGTACAATGGTTCAGTGAGCTGTGCAAGGTTTGGAATAAATTCCTTACACCATTGCAATAACCCAAAAACTTTTGCATTCGCTTCATGCTATTGGGAAATTCAAATTCCATAATGGCTTTCACTTTTCTGGTGAGATTCCATTTTTGTCCAGTAGGTGTCCAAGAAAATGAACACTTTTTGGAAGAAATTCACACTTCTCCGGTTTAAGTGTTAGCTTTGCTTTCTGAAGAGCTTGCAAGACCAACTCTAGATTCTCCAAATGTTCATCAAAAGTCTTGGAAAATACTATGATATCATCAATTTATACCAAGCAAATTTTCCACCCTAGACCATGCAAAACTCTCTCCATCATTCTTTGAAACTCTGCAGGTGCATTTTCAAGTCTGAAAAGCATGACCTTGAACTGATATAAGCCTTCCTGACATAAAAATGCAGTTTTTTCCTTGCTACTTTCCTCGAGCGGGACTTGCCAATATCCAGGCTTTAGATCCAAGGTGGTATAAAATTTGGCATTACCTAGACAATCCAAATAATCATGCATTCTAGGTATAAGATACCTATCGTCCTTAGTAACTTCATTTATACCTCTGAAGTCCACAACTGGTCTTGCGGTACTGTCCTTTTTCCCAACTAGGAAAAGTGGAGCAGCCTACAGTGACTGACTCGATTTAATAATTCCTTTATTTAACAGGACTTGACTGAACTTGGACTTGAGCTCTCATCCCTGATCTTTGGTTTATGGGAGCTCTGTAATAATGCTTTGCTATTGACATCGCATTACCAGTATCAATTTTGCACATAAGATACAGTGTTGTAGTTAGAGGATCATTGGGTAGGCTGAAAACATCTGTGTATTTAAACAAATTTGCTACAGCTTTTTCCTTTAATTCCTCTATGATATCAGCTTTGGAGATCATTTTATATGGCCCATTGCTAAATGCTAATGCATCATGCACAGACATTCGGGGAGTGGCATTATAATTATGCTCAATGCTAAATATCCCACAGCTCGTACAGTGTACTTCTGATACTCCTGAATCGTCTTGTAGTATTGAGTCACAGTAGCCTACAACCTGATTAGGTTGCAATTAGCATCCTGAACCTGTAGTATTCAAAATCATCAGGACAAAATCTTCCCGTTTACCATCAACCAATGTGCTATCCATTCTAAACTTCTTTTTTTCTTTATTCCACTATAGGTGCTTCCCCTATATGATCAATAGCTTGTATATGATTGCATGATCTTTAGGTACAACAGTTATAGCTTTCTCAACTCCATTAAGCTTCATGATAAATTTACCAAAATCTATCCTTGCTCCAACATCTGGATGTGCTAAAAAATCAGTACCAATTCTAAGATTTTCCTCAGCATTTGAAATGATTATGGCCTTCGCCAAGAAAACTCCAAATTCACAATGCATTTTGAATTGTATGTAACCATGTGCTGCACCATGTGCATGTAACCATGTGCATGTAACCAACTACTGCACCATCAGCAACAGTGACTTTTAGTATCTCAGGGTATCCGGTATATTCTTCATCAAAAGCTTCCTTAAGAAACCATGAAGACATCACTGAACACTGAGCACCAGTATCCACTAAAACCTTGCTGTTAGTATTACATATGGTCACATTAATGTGAAATGGGAGAGTTCGAGGAAACTTAGAAAACCTATGAATTATCCCATGCTTGAATGCCGTTGTAACCTTTGAATAATCTTCTTTCATCATGGCACACTTCAATACTCCAGACCATTTCATCTCACTAACACCTTGACCCGTAGTGGCAATGCTTTTAACACTTCCAGCAGATCCGAACTCTGTGTGACTCAACGTGGATGGTTGACTACTGGAAACTGCTTGCACACTTGGGCTAGGGTTACTGATTTGAACCTGACCTTGAGGGGGAGCTGTGATCATCAGCTGTTGGCTAGGGGCTGGCAGTTGTGGTGCCATATAGAGTTGCACATTCTGCAATCTATTCTGGTAATCAATGAACTGTTGATAAGTATCATAATCCATAGTATCACCATAATAACCTAGGGCATGAGCTCCTCTACTGCTCCTGCTAACATATCGTCCTCTAAAGCCTCCAAACTGTTGCCTGAAACCTCTGTTTCCATTACATCGATTTTTCCAATTACGCCCTTGTACATTTTTCCATTGAAGGGTTTTACATTCGGATGTATCATGATAATTTTTTCTATGGTATGGACAATATCGTTTCATGAACCCTTTTCCACCTTGTTTTTGGGGTTTGTTTGCCCTTATTAATTTTAGGAGAAATTTCATTCAATTTGGCACAATTTGTTTGGCTTATTTCCTGATGGCATTGAGCCGACTTCATAATCTCCTGTGATAACTTTGCTAGAACCAAATCACTACTAGGTTCCTCAGGTTCTTTTCCCTTCTGAGGAGTAGTAGCCATTTGAGTCCCCTGTTAATTATTCTCCTCTAAAGAAGTATTGGAATCCATCTTCTTTGATGCTAGGATCAGGGTTTGCTTCTCTCTCCTTGCTTGCTGTCGCATAGGTTTTTTTGAAACTGCCTTTGTGGGTCATTGCCAAATTTATTTCTACTGACATAAGCCACTTCAGCTTGCCCTTCACCCATAGTCACTTCATTTATCACAATTGGAGATTCTGCAGTTCCTCTCTTTTTATAAGCAGCTGTTATCCACTTATCTATTTTATGTACATCCCCTGCCAGATCATGCCATGTTTCATACTTCTCCCCTTGATCCAACAGTTCTATCTGATACTCCTTAGCTGCTTTATACAAAAAAGTATCAATAATGAAGCAATCTCTGAACTCTTCAGTCTTATTACGGTGCAATCTATCTACTTGCACACTTATTCTCTTGAGGAATTTCACTGGAGGTTCATCAAACTCCTGCTTTATGTTCATCAGTTCCCTTGTTTGCATACCAACATTTGAATCTGTTTGCATACCAACATTTGAATCACTTTGAGTAACTTTCTTCGGGCTTTCTTGTAGCATTTAACCTTTTGGCAGTAGCTTTCAGTATTCCTTTAGAAAGTGCTCGTAATGCAGCCAGCTTCATTTTATTGGTAGTCTCTGATGTAAACTCTGCCTCCAAATCATTTAGGAAACTGAGAACTTGTGTTTCAGCCATGTCATCTAGGAGTAGCTTTGGCTTTACAGCCTTCACTTTATCTGATACAGTAGGCTCCAATTCATCCACTGAGCAGTCATTAGAGTCTGATGAATTTCCTCATGTGAACTTCTTGGATCATTTGTGCTTCAATGTAGTATGTTTGCTTTCTCAATGACTGCCTGCTGCTTCCTTATCAGTCTTTTGGAAAAATTGTGCAACTATATCACTTGCTTGTTCTCGAGCAGCAAGTTTTTCAGTTACATGTTTTTCTGTAGAAACCTTTGATTTCACTGGACTTTTGCTCTGACTCATCCACTTCCATCTGCCATAACCTTTGCTCATTGGCAATACAGGTTGTATACATCATTGGCAGAGTTTGACACACATCTCTGAGTTTACAACGGTCCATCAATAGTCCTACTCACTCCGATATACTTCTCTCTTTGATCCAAAATGAACTTTTTTGATAGGCCTTGGACTCTGATCATTGAATCCGCCATTTTATCAATTTTGATGTTTAGCTGTCGAATTTTGTCATCCTTTTGGCTCATTTCAAAACTTAATTCATCCAATGGATCATGACGGTATTTATAAAGAATTGAGTCGAAATTATCCTGGACATATTAATGATGATATGTATCAAATCATTGTCTCCTCTTTCCTTTGATCAAAATTAAATGGATCATTTTGATCCCCGGCCAATTTCAGCCTTCCATCGATAGACGCATTAATTGGAGCATCTCTATCATCGGCAGTAAATAGTTCCTTTGCCAGGGCCATATTAGTAATATTATTATTGTTGGCCCTTATGGGCCCTGCAGGATTAGGTGCACTTACCAGGTCCAATTTTACCTCAGCCTTCTGGTCTATGGCACTTGAATCAGAGCCCTTTTGCTTGCTCATAGTATTAGATATTATGGGCAGTGCAAAGGATTTATCGGACTCATCATCCCTTGTACTAGGCGGAGTCCTTGGTAAAGTTGTACCAGAGGTTAAGTCCTCAGTATTCTTGGACATCTTGAGTCCTAAATCTTTGTAAAAACCTTTAGGTTTTGTAGCACCTCGGATGACTCTGCGCTTTTCCATATTGCAAGTGTCAGAAGCCACCACTTGTTATGTTTACTTCTCTGCTTAGGTCCAAAGATGTCAGCAATATAAGTAAAGAAGCTATTGGCTTGCATTCAACTGACTACTGTAGGTCACTCAAAGGAGCTTCCTATTAGCAATCCTCTAAGTACAGTGCAACAGTCTGCCAGCAGAAATAAACACAACTTTCAGTCACTAATAAGTAACTGGAAACTCTAACTCTTGCAATCTAACAGCAATCAGGGTCTCCCCAGATGCTTCCTAAAGACTCACACAAACAAATAGAACTCACTATACTGAAGTCCAGGAAAGGCTGGGGCTTTCCTTGGTAACAGATTCCGTGTAATTAGGCTCCCGCCTTCGCTAATTGCGCGAGTAATAAATTATTAATAATAATAATAATATTATATAATAATATGTAAATTGTGAGGGGCTGTCGGCATTCCGTTTACTGGACGAAAAGTAAACAAATATAATATAAAATGGACACGACTCACCCACAACACACCGAAGTTGTAAAAATGCCTAAATATCCCATTTCCTGGTCGAATTGTGGCTTCCTCCACTTGACCAATTTTGCATAGTTATGGGATGACTGCTACCGTAAGTACGTCCGCAACAATTGCAGATTTTCTTCGGTCATTCCTGCAGATAGAAGCTTGCAAAAAAACCTAATCTAACGATTTTGAGCTCTTGCTTCAATTTTCTTCCAATTTAAATGATCAGAATTTCTCCAGTAGTGTTCGACTGTCGAACACAGATCCAAATAAAAAATGGATAAGCATCGTGGTCTCTCTCTAATTTTGGCTTTATTGAGCTGAAGAAATGTGAAGTTTCTTAAAAGTTCGAAATTTTCCACCCCTTGAAAATGATGTATCGAATTGGCCCACATTTTTTGGTTGTCATCGTGTCTCTTTTCATCAAAGTAAACGTGCAATAGATGAATAAATTGCTATGTAGTCTATTTTTCTTGAAATGATTGTGAATAATAAATATGGAAAGCAAGCACTTTTTCATATTTCTGTTGGACTGAAAATTTGTGAGCATACTCGAGTTTCACTGTAGACGCTTAATCTCGGATGGCTATTCCAATGAAGTCCATCAAGTGGTGTAGAAGAACATCTGCTCCAGCTCAGATCTGACACATACTTTGGTCAGCTACTCCAGCCAAAACCACGGAGCTGACCGGAAGCAGAAGCTAAAAAGCGGAAGCAAAAGCGGAAGCAATAGCGGAAGTTGAAAAATGAATACTAACTGCAAGTGGTGATTATTCCAAAGGAAAAGGTAAAACCTCATTGATCGACCTGAACATGCACGATTTGTTACCTAATGCCCTAGAATGTCCACTATGTACGACTTACATGCGAGTATATACGAAGAAGACAAGATGAGCATGCTAAGGCACATTTTGTGATTCTTTATGCGAGATGACCATATCCTTCACATTTCCGGGCCGTTAAGGCGAACGCCCCCTTTTGTTATTTGACCTTAATCGATCAACGTAGAGCGCAAAATCTCTTTCTAAAGTTAATTTGATTAGGATAATCTTCATTACGCAAGATCACATCATTTTTATGGTGGGTGAACGTTTCCAAGTGAAGGTGTTGTGATTTGGTCAGCAAAGTTCAATTTTTAACACAATAATTACATTCTGTCGATTTTCATGGTAAAGCTGTACGACAATGGTGCAGATAACAATATAATTTCTTAATGATTTTGAAGCATACAATATGCAAGAGTTGATTGGTTCTTTCAAGCCTGTCAGCCGTAAATCTTATCGATAATTGCAATTCGGCCAATGATCACTGCTAACACATTCGTCCGACCACATTGGAAAACATTCCCCGAACAGTGGTCATTTTGGAATGATTCGCGTACATTCCAATTAGCGAAAAAAATAGTTCCGATAATCAATATCTATTGCTCTTTGTTCTATCGAAAGTATATTTTGAAACATAACGTTGATTCACATGCGTTTACTTTCTTCAGAAAAATCTTCAGACACACTTCAGACATGCACGGTGAGAATTTTCTGGAAAGAGAGGGTCTTCGAACTTTCATAGAATGGAATGTGTGTGAACAAAAAAACAAAAAAAGCTTCCACGATCATGTTTATCGTACATAATATGCATAAAATGATCAAAAAATGTCTTCAGGGGATCTTTAACAATTTTTTCGAGCCAGGCAGGAGTGTCCAGGGTCTCAGGTATTAGGATTTACACCCTCCTAGTTGCATGTATGATGTACCGCAAATATTTCAAAATTGTCTAGGTAGTAAAATTGTAGAAAAGGGCGAGAAAAGCTTTAAATTTTTTGGTAGGTATGTTTGAGGATGACCTCAAAAATAGCCAAAGGCTCAGCAGGTTTCTTCCTGTATCAGTCAAACAACAAAACTCGTTCTTGATCAAAAGTTGAAAGAGAGGATTGAGAAAACCAGCTTGTTGAACGGAATTCTCACAAAAGAAGGAAACAAAGAATTATTTTTCTTCATACGAGGAGCACATTGCGTTCCATCCTTAAGTGTAACATGCAGAACAATCCGATCAAAAGTATTGTCATATGAAAAATAAAAAACGAAATAGTCACTGAAGAAAAGCCAAACATTGGAACTTTATGGTCTGTATAAATTAAAAACTCTTGGTGTAACTGTAAACGTTTGAGCATAACAGAGCAGATAGGATTGATGTGTAGCTGTTGCTAAACTCGTCAACCAGAACAAGTGAAAATTTTCGTCAACAACTAGGTTAGTAGGTCCAAATTTCTTGAGCAGCACTCAGGTTCCGACGCAGTTCCCCAAATGAAGAATGGATAAGCGTGAATGTATTTCTATAATTTTGGCCTTTCCTATTCTGACAATAGAAGTTAAGCATTTCTCTACAGTATAGAATTTTCCATTGAGTGGATACTGTGTATCGAACTGAACTTACTTTTACGTTCTTTGCTGCATCTATCAATTCAAATAAAGTGAGCTATAGTTTTGCTGCATGGATAAAGGAGAACAAAAGAAATTTAAATTTGACCTGCGAGTAAGGTGGCAATGGTTGCCTAGCGGACGTAAAGGCCTTACAAATAGTCCTACCGTATACGCTATTAAAGTTTAATTGCGATCTCGCCGCATCGATCATTTCAAAATAAATGGAATATATCAGGAATTTGGTCCTTACACACCTGGGCCCTAGTGCTTTGAATGGTTTTCCAAACCGGTCGTCGTCGTCGTCCGTCATGACTCCATCCACTATGGTCGATGGCGTTAAACTGCACCAACACCAAATAACAGCTATGAAAAGCAGATTAATCATGATCGAAAAAAGGCGTCTATAAGTCACAATAAATATCAATCATTTACATCATCCAAGCGAGAAATATCCGCCAAAAGCAGCATTACCGAATAAACGTCAGTGCAATTAAAAAGAGTGTTCACTGTACCTTCATAATAAAAATTAGCTTGAAAATTAAAAATTACGTTCTCTCAACAGATACTTATGTCTTCTATCATCATTAGGGTTTTTCTACGTCAGAACGTCAGATGTTGTTAATAAATAAGATTGACAATCAGGGAATTCTCAGAAACGGAATTGATCAACAGTTCGATTTAATTACTGTAGACATTTTGTTCCCAACACCAATTTTTTGTGCAGCGAATCACTGTTTTTTCCACATTTGCACTATAATGTGGAGAAAAATCTGGAATGTGGAAAAAATTTTTGAGGTCTTTCCACAAATGTGGAAGAAAAATTTGGGGTTTTCATATTGAAAAGTTGCATTTTGGTGCATTTTAGGAGGTCCAAGTCTCAAAATTTTCCGGCGCTTCGCGCCGGTAACTTTAATAATCATCATTATTCATTAAGTAGCTCAGGCGTGGCTTTTATCATGTTTACCTTCATTTATCACTTAATCTATAATAGTTTTCATCATCTTAAACGTAGTATCTCATGTTTTAATTGATAATCTTCAACATTTTATCGTAATATTCAATGAAGATTCGCCTTTTTTCCTTTTGAGAAAGATCAATACGTCAAGCAGGGCTGGCAAACATAGGTTTTTTTCAACCTAGGTTTTTTAGGTTTTTTTAAAAAATCTAGGTTGGACTGATTTTTTAGGTTTTTATGTTTTTTAGGTTTTTTTAGAAATTCTGTAAAAAAATGCATATTTCCTAATGTTTAGCATAGGTATAGGAAAGCACAGATAAAGCCTTTTATGTTACCTGTGGAAAACATTTCTATTTACTTCATGGTTTGAACTACCTATCTACCTATACAGTATCGATGTACTATGCATAAACACTGGAAAATACGTAGGTGATAGTATGTACCTTGCCTTATTTTTTATTATAAGTACCTATGCAACCGTCCCATTTTCTATTATAATAAGTCAACTACCTATATCAATTATTGCCCTTGCAAACTGGTTTTCATCAAAACCAATTCGAATCAACTCAACAATATTGCTGAAAATGAGAAGTCTGGCGACGAAACTGATGGCGAAAACGTCGAAGAGATTGATTGGTATAATGCTGCAGACTGAAATATGTGATAAAAGCTAAATAAATGTTGGTCATTTCATTTTGTGATTTGTGTGTCGTGTCAAGTTGTTACGTTATGTTGTTGTGTTGTGCACTTAATTTTGAGTTTATAAATTTTCTTCATTTGACTCATTATTTTGATATAAAAAGGTGTGCTAGCCTTTTATCATTAATTTTACAGAATTCATATGGCTTAAAGTAGTCTTGTAAGCGATTGTAGGGCAATACAAAATATAAAACCTAGAAAAAACCTAAAAAACCTTAAAAAACCTAAAACCTAAATTTGAAAATTTTTTAGGTTAGGTTTTTTCCAGCCTTGACGTCAAGTCTCTATGCTTTATGATGCGATTATTTCTTTGCTGACGTAAAATCAATTCAAAAGCTTCATGGAAATATCTTTTGGAAATTTATACTCTTCTTACTCAACTATTTTCGACCAAGTTCATGAGAGTTTACAAATAAATTACAGAGTTTAAAATTTTTCAAGTAAAATTCTAGAAATTACGACTCTTGAACACAAAATTGGAATCTAATTCTTGAGATGAATGTTCGGAAAATTGATTTTCCAGCATCCCAGAATGTCAATATACCCCGAAAAATTTTCCGGCGCTACGCGCCGGAAAGATTACTATCTTTTTTGGGCTTTCACTTGTCATCATAGAGGACTTGACCATCGATTTTCTCATGTAATTCAAAGTCAATTATGCTCTTGGATAGTTTGTTACAAAATTTGTTCCACAATGCTTGTAGATTAGGCTTTAAAGGCGAACATTTCAATTTTTTCTTCAATTTTAATGAATTAACTTCTCTAAAAACACCGGAAGACTTGAAAAAGCTCAAAAACAGTGCGATAAAGCGTCTGTGAGCACTTTTAAGCCAAAAAACGAGGATTTTAAGACGAAAAAAATTTTTTTCCACACGTGGAAAAAAAATTTGACTCCTTTCCACATTTGTGGAAAAAAGTTCGTGGAAAAAAAAACAGTGCAGCAAATCAGTGTTTTTTTCGTGCACGGCACGGACATTTGTGTCAATTAGCACAGAGGGCCAAAAAAATTTGTGCCCATGGCACAAAAAAATTTTTTTCACCCTTAAAACATACTGAAAACCTTCAAAAAGTTTTACGCCTAAAGTTTGATAAAATTGAGATACTTTTATCGCACTTATTATTTGCATAAAAATCGTGCCTTATCTTTTTTTTTATCCAAGTCAGTGGAATAAAAAAACATATATTGTTGGTGTTTTATTCAAACAGCATTGTAGGAAAAATTTTTCGACCAAAGATTTATGCAGCCTTCGAATAGTTTTCTTCAGGAGAAAGCAATTGTAAACATCCTTAAGTCAATTTTTTACATTGTTGTGAGGAAGATAGAAGATTAAAGAAAAATATAAATTTCCTGACAAATTCTATAAAAATATCTGGATTCTCGCGAAATTCGATTTTTTTCGAATCATTTAAACTGTTTTCTCGATTAACACCAAAAATAAAAATTTCGGTCATCAGTACCAGTCACCATTTTTTTCCACAAATGGGGTCTTTTGAGGAAAAAAATTTGAGGTAAATTACGGATGGTGGTGGCCACCGAATTTACCCTACCTTCAAAATTTTCCTTAGGCTTAGGCTTAGGGTACAGCAGCTGCACCCATAGGGTGCAGCGCTGTTGAGGCTCTTCCAAATGTTTCGGCGTGGCCACCGCCAAATGTTCTGGTGTGGCCACCGCCAAATGTTTCGGCATGGCCACCGCCAATTTCGGCATGGCCACCGCCATCTGTTGAAATTCCAAAATTTCGAAATGAGGAAAAAAATTTTGGGTATGGTTCTCATTGTGGAAAATTTGGAGTTTTTACAGATGACGGTGGCCACGCCTAAATTGGGGGTGGCCATGCCGAACCATTTGGCAGTGGCCAGGCTGAAGCATTTCGAAGAGCCTCTACAGCCCAGGGCGCAGCTGCTGTACCCTAGGCCTAAGTGTTGTGCGTGGAAATAAGAAGCGCAGTTAAGCTGTTTAGCTTGACGATTTATCGCGCCTTTTAGATGAAGGATGTACAGAACGTAGAAGAGCGTGGGGAACGCTAGAAACAGAACACTCAGAGTGTTGGATGAATTTAACACAATGATAATCGTACGCAGGAGACTGACGGTCTCCTAGAGAGCGCTATGTCAATTTATCCAGGGATCTTTGCTCAGGTCATTAAAGGTTTTCAGATGCAGAAACTCGCTATACACTTACGACTGATACTGGTCCAGTCTTACTACTACTTTAGTTAAGACAGATGAAAGGATTATATATTTTATTAAACAAAAACTTACTGCCAGGGCCATGCACAAGGCAGAGGGGTGTGGGGGGCGGCCGCCCCCCCCCCCCATTGAGGCAGTAACTCTAAACTGAAAAGATGCGTTTTGGTGGACTTTAAAAGGTCAAAATCTCAAAATTTTCCAGGGCTTCGCGCCGGTCATGGGTATAATTATAACTATATTCTATCAGGCGCGGCCGTTAGCATATCTACTTTGACTTACTAATTAATACTCAACAGTTTCTATCAATCAAGTTAGCTCGTTTCATTTTCTAATCGTTTACAGTCAATTAGGTCACCGAAAATAGATATTTTCCATCAAGTCTCTCAATTTTTTCTCTCAATGATTGGAATTTTTTAAATGTTTGCAACCTGAACTTTTGCGTTTATTGAAGGTGGAAATTGAAGACATTACTCTAGAACGCGATTTCAAAACATTTGTTCACGAATTATCTGTTGGAGAGATTTATTTTTCAGGGTTTTAGAATACAAAAACCCGAAAATTTTTCCGGCACTTCGCGCCAGAATGGGAGACAAATTACGCTTCATCAGTCTGATTTGAATTTATTTCCCAAGGTTATGAAGGTTCATTTTCCAGCGTTTTAGAAAGTGAAAATCGAGAAATTTTTCTGGCGCTCCACGCGGGACCAAGAATTAAATGAAATTAGATGATTCTAATCAGAATCAAAGAAATGTTGATAGCAGATAAATTCATGAGAACTCTATTGTCAACTTGCCTTATCCGCTTCTATAGAACACCAATATATTCTTCATGAGCTCATTTTGACTAACATAACCAGAATTTTCTCAATTTTTTCCTCATTTTTGCAGGTTTCTGACTTCAAATACAACAAAATGCTTGGGTATGCTCCTAAAATGCATTAAAAAGCATCCGTAGCCACATTATAAGCATTTTTAAAAATGTAGAAAATTTTTGGAAAACGGGGAAAAAAATTTTGGGTCGGGTTCTCATGTGGAAAAAATCTTTGGGGAAAAAAATGGTGATGGACACAGTATATCCGCGTAAGATCAACATTTTCTGGGGCTATTCAGTGGAAAAATCTAGTTGGCCCCCCCATAAAAAAATTCTGCGCACGGCCCTGCTTACTACTATGAATCGCCCCTTCACGATGTTTAAAATGGGTTGTGATAGACACCAAGGGATATGACTGCTCAAGACCACAATCAGGAGTTGAACCCATTTACTCAAACTATTTTCCAAATAGTTTGACTCAACCTGGAACACACGCTGGGTTTTCGATTTACTAGCGATGCTCAGAGCCTCTCACAGAACCAACTGCTCACTAAGACAAACGAAACAACAACTAACTTTTTCACAAACTTGCTGCGAGTGTAATCTTTGATGTTGTGAACCTTCAGACAACTTTGAACAAATTTGAGCTCCGAAATGATGCATTCTTGTGAATCACTTTGAAAAGCTGACGAGCTTACTGTAGTCGATCGGCGTCCCATTACATAAGCCTAAGGAAAATTTTAACGGTAGGGTAAATTCGGCGACCACCGTCATCTGCAGTTTACCCGAAAATTTTTTGGGAATTCAAAACCGAAAAGTTGCGTTTTGGTGGAATTAAAAGGGTTAAAATCTCAAATTTTTTTGGCGCTCCGTGCCGGTCATGGGTGTAATAATAACTAAGGCAAAGTGGGGTGACTTTGATCAGGGGCGACTTTCATACCTGTAAGATCTCTGACCAGTTGGGAGGGGGTAGAAAAAAGTCGAAATTTTTCCCAAAAAAGGCCAAAAAACATACACTTTTTTGCAAATTTTTTCCAAAATGGGGCGGGGGAGTTAAGTGATGTTGGGTACATGATTGGCCAAACCCCCCCCCCAAGTACAGGCATGGTGACTTTAATCAGAGCATGGCATTTGATAACTGTTTGAGATCAGCTGGTCATTTTTGCTGTGTATACAACCCCTGCTGTGAGGTTGTCTACACAGCAAAAATGACCTGCTTATCTCAAACAGTTATCAAATGCCCTTACTCTGATCAAAGTCACTCCAATTTACCTTATTTTCTATCAGGCGCGGCCGTTAGCATATCTACTTCGACTTATTAATTAATGCTCGACAGTTTCTATCAATCAAGTCAGCTCGTTCCATTTTCTAATCGCACACAGTCAATTATGTCGCTGAAAATAGGGATTTTTCATCAATTCTTTCAACTTTTTCTCTCGATGCTTGGAATTTTTCAAACATTTTTAACATGAACTTTTGGGTTTATTGAAAATGTAAATTGAAGACATCATTCCAGACCAGGATTTTTTTTGCATAGGCCAGGATTTTTTTTGCACAGGCCAGGTTGCAATGTGCAACTTGGGGAAAAATTTTGGTTGCACTGATAAATTTTTGGTTGCTGACTCTAAAATCGTTAAATTTGCTCAAAATTTATCGGAAAAACCATCTCAAACTAGTTTTCTAGTATTTTATTTGATCTGTGTCAGTTTTATACATTTAAAACTCAATTTTCTGAGTTGAGAGAAAATAAAAAGATTTGAGTATATGACTAGACTAGAGTGATGTGCTCGGCGCGTAGCGCCGGAAATTTTTTCCTGGATTTTAACATTCTAGAATGTTGGAAAATGAATCTTTTCACCTTTTATTTCCCAGACAGAAGGTTTGATTTATCAGTGAATTTAATGAATTTAGAGTCGGACAAACTAAAAATAAAAAACTAGGCAAGCGGCTAAAACTTTGGATCTTTCAATAGGAAAAAATTTCTACACTCAAAATGTTTTGATCACATGAAAGCCAAAATTTTTATGAAGATCGCAAAATTTTTTTGGGTAAATGACCGAGAAAAATGTTAGTTTTCATCAAATTCGTCAACAAAGAATACAGGATCAAACATTTATCCATAATATGTTGATAATAAGAACCTATAAGCACTAACTAGAATAACCTTTTCTTACCTCACACTGGAATATTATAAAAAATCATAAATGAATTGAAAATTTTTGACTTTTTTCTATTTTAGAACGCATAAAAATGCATTTCCGGAGAGAAAACCCTAATTTTTTTAATAGTTTATTCGTCATTAGAAAAAAATACATTCACAAAAAAATAAAGAAAAAAATATTATTATGAGCTTAAAGGTGATTAGTATCGCGCATATATGATTAGTATCTAATCAAAAGAGTAGTCAGGCCTCAAGTTGCACTGTGCAACTTGGTAGAAAAAATTTGCCTGCACAGTCCAAAATTTGGTTGCCTATTGGCACAAATGTTTGTGCACAAAAAAAACACTGGCCGAGGGGCTGTTTAGCCGAAACATATATTTTTAGCTAAAACAGCCACGCGGCTGCGATGAGAGTAGTTGAGTGAACTGTTCTGTCTGTTCAAAAATCAACAAAATAAATACACCCACGGTGCTGCATAACTGCATTAATTCACCAGTTAGGTGAATTACAATGATGTAATGCTTATACGACAGACGATCAAAACCAATGAAAGGGGAGATGATATGCAACAGAGAAATTGAATCAATTTTGTTAAAACAAAATCTTCACTTTGAATTTTTTAGTCAATAAAGATTAATTGACTCATGTTCTGGGTAACATGGTTTACCAGAAAATCGTAAATGTGAATGAAGTTAAACTGCAAGAAATATAGCCTGGCCCAAAAATTTCGCTCGACCCCCCCCCAACCCTAACGACCTCGTTACATGTATGGTTAGAATTCCTTCGGTGACTACACTAATGATCTTCAACTTTGAACTATAGTCCGTTTTCTTGAAATGCTTGCAAATAAAAACAGTGGAATAGCAGTAAGACTCCATTCACATGTACGATTTTCTGGTAAACCATGTTACCAAGAACATAAATCAATCAATCTTTATTTATTTTCGAACGAAGAGAAAAAGAACAAAAACACATGTTAGTCTGGAAAAAGAAATACAACAAACATCGAGATTATTGGTTATTAATGCAGTACAAAATAAAGAACAATGTGAAACTGTTAGCATATTGAAAGATCAAACAATACAGTGAGTGAGTGAAAGACAATACGAATTAATTTGCATACGGAGACATGCAGGTACAAAAGTACACTTACGCGCGCCCCGATGAACGAAAAAGAGAAATCAACATAGAAATGAAAAAAAAGAAAATTATATTAAATTAATGTCCTCGTATAAATTTAGAAAAATCAATATCTTTAATTTTCGAGAAAAAGATTCTACTGAAGTCGCTTTTACAACGTGGTCGGGTAATGTGTTCCATGTGTGAACGACTCGTTTAGCAAAGCTATATTTGACAACGTCAAGATGGGAATTGCCTATGTTGAGTTTAAATGAGTTTCTGGCTCTAGTAGGATTTGTACAGAAGGAAAAATAATTTTCGACTGGTAGAGTAGATTTTCGGATGATGGAGTAAGCCGTAATTAGATCGAAATGAATGCGACTTAAAGATTCAAAGTGAGAAAACTTTGCTTAAATAAAATTGATTCAATTTCTCTGTTGCACCTCCCTTTTCGTTGATTTTGATCGTCTGTGGTGTTAGCATCACCTCTTTGTGTATCCGGTGAATTCGTGCAGTTACACAACACCGTGGGCGTCTTCCTTTTGTTAATTTTTGCACATAAAGAATAGTTCATTCAACTATACTTGTCGTAGCCGCGCGGCTGTTTGGCCACTGGCCAAATTTCCCGGCCAACGCGACGAAGCACCGTTTTCTTTCGCGGAGGCCCTTCCACTATTTGGTGAAAGAGGTCAACATTTTTTTCTCTATTTTGGCGATGTAATTTTTTCGCTTAAAAATGCCACCATTGCTTCATTTATATATGCATTTTTGAGTGTTTCAGAAAATAATTCATACTTTTGCAGTCAGTTAGCAAAATGCAGAAAAACAAAAAATTTTGACTTTTGTATAGGATTATGAATATAATTATTAAAATCAATTGTAACAAAAAGCCATAGCAAGGAAAATATGAATTGCATAGAAATTAGGCTGCTGACATCTGTGCTCACTCTTTTTTTTATCCCAAATCGTGTTTTTTGGGAAAAAATTCGGAAAAGGGAAAAAATTTCGTCTCATAATTTTCTCGCTCTTCACGCCCGTAATAATCATTATTTATTACGGAGGTACGGCTTTTAGCACGTCTACTTTCATTTGCCATTTAATCCTTCATAGTTTTCATCATATTATTTTATTTCATGTTTGATTGGCAATCTTCAATATTATCTCTTCATTTTTTTCCTTGATACATTTTTTGAGAAAGATTTACACATCAACTTCCCAAACTTTTTGGAGCGTTTGTTCCTTTCTTAACGTAAATTGAATTCAAAAGCTTCATGTAAGTATTTTTGGAAAATTTATACGCTTCTCACTCATAGCTTTTCGGCCAAATTTATGGAAGCTTACGAATAAATTACTGGTTTAAAAATTTTTCAAATGATAAATTTCTAGAAATTACGATTTATGTATAGAAAATTCGAATCTAATTTTTGAAATAAATTTTCGAAAAATTGATTTTTCAGCGTCGCAGGATGTCAATACCCAAAGGGGATTAACATCTTACTTACCATCATTGAGACCTTAACGGACGATTTTTCATGTAATTCAAAGTCATTATACTATTAGTTTACTGGAAAATTTTATTACCACAATGTTATTAAATTAGACTTCGAACTTTGAAATATAAATTTCTTGTTCAATTTTAATGAATTAACGGCTCTAAAAACATCAGAATGTTTTAAAAGGCTTAAAGATACTAAAATAAAACGTCTATGGACATTTTTAAGCGAAAAAACGACTCAGGGAAAATGGGGGGGGGGGGAATTTCGACCCCTTTCCCCATTTGGAGAAAAGGCCGGCGGGGAAAAAACAGTGTCTGTGCTTGCTTAACCAAAATGAAAAATCATAGATTGCATTTGCATAATTCTTCGTTCCGGCCCGACGCGATGGAAAAATTTTCGGATCCCGACACTGTAGAACGTTGGAAGATGAATCTTTTCAATACTTATTTCATGATTCTCTCTGAGCCATTTTCAACTATCTTTGAAGTCTCCTAAAAGATCGGAGAGATAGGGTCCTGCATGGACGGCCTACGGCCGGCTCCGGCTCAGCTCGGCCCAGCTTCTAGTACTGCTAACTCTAATGATGGATCAGCGATCCCTTGAAATTGAGTTCAATACTGATAACATCCAGTAAGCTTATTACTGTAATCATCAGAAATATTTAGTCAGTAAGCGGCAAACAGGACATCTGAAAATTTCTTTTACCTGATTAATGGTCAAAATTTTTCGAGTAGTATTAACTTATCGATGCATTTCTGTTTTAGTCGACAATGGACAAGCATGTTTTTCAATGATTTTGACCTTTCCCATTCTCGTGAAGAGATTAGGCATTTTCCTACAGTATAAAGTTTCCACCAAGTGAGAATTATGTATTAGATTGAACTTACTATGGTTTTCGCTGTGTGTATCATTTCAAATTGAATGAGCTATAGTGAATGCAGTTTCAGTACAAGTGGACAATTGTCACAAATTTACACCAAAGAATCAATCCTGGAAAACTTGATGATCTGATATTCTTATGCAGTAATTTTGACAGGCTTATGATTATTTTGATTTTTAATCGTGCAGTATTTATATTTTGGAAGATGGCTTTTGCGAGCTGAGACGGGCTTTTTTTCTCGGCCCGTTGATAGGCTGGGCAGGGTACGGGCCAAAGGACTGCTTTGGCCGGGCCTGGCCTCACTTCACCAGCCATGCAGGTTCCCCCAACGATTTTTGACGTGAAGCGATTACTGTTCCAATTTTCAAAATTTCTACATTGGTTGAAAATCACCGACCAATTTCTTTGTGCTGCATTTTATGCTAGGTCATGAAATCATTTATTGATTTGAATGTGATGAAATCGATTGAAAATCTATATTTTTGTTTATCTAGTACTGTTTCAAACTGATGATATTTCAGGAATTTGTCGAATGCAAAAAAATGATGTTCACAAAATCAAAAATTTTTAGAGATCGCAGAAAAATTTTGTGAGAAAAATCAATAAAATCTTGATTTTCGTCTAGACGCGACATCAAAGATAACCCGATTAAACCACGAGATAAGACATTTTAGGTGGGAACAACTATTGAATGCTAACTAGTAAGTGAGGTAGACATGCTTACACTCACGGCCGCACCTTAGCTAGATTATAGTCAACAATGATGAACGCTGGAAAATTTTGAGGCTTTGACCTTCTAAAATGCGCCATAAAGCATTTTTCCGACTTGAAAATACCAAATTTTTTTTCACCATTTGACGAAAGAGCTAGGATTTCCTTTTTAAGCGCAGTGCTAATAAAGTTGAGCCAGTGCTAATGAAAATTTCAGTCGTGCTAAGAAAAAGCAATGAAAAATAAGGCTGTGTTAATGAGACTTGTGAAAAAAAGAACTCTGGAAAGAGCCCAAAATTTTCATCGCATTTCCAGGTTTTTTTCGCCAAAGATACCGATTTAGCGGGAAAAACAGTGTCGCGTTGTGTTGGTCAGTGTTTTTTTTGCACTGTACTTTTTCTGTACTGCAAAACTTTTTTTTCAGATTTTTTGCACCGTGCAAAAAAATTTATCAATTGTGGAAAAAAATTTGGTGTTTTCATATAGAAAAGATACATCTTGGTGCATTTTAGTGGACCCAAATTTCAAAATTTTCCGGCGCTACGCGCCGGTTATAACTTTAATAATCATTATTATTTATTGTCAAGCTCAGGCGCGACTTCTAGCAAGTCTACCTTCACTTATCACTAATTTTTAATAGTTTTCATCGTCTTAAACGTATTATTTCATGTCTAATTGGCGATCTTGAATTATCATTATATTTAATGAGGAAACATCCCCATTTTTTCTTCATACATTTTTTGAGAAAGATCAACACATTAACTTGGTGCATTTTAGAAGGTAATCCCGAAATTTTCTGGCGCTTCGCGCCGGTTATAACTTTAATAATCATTAGTATATTACATAGCTCAGACGCGGCTTTCAGAATGTCTACCTTCACCTATCATGTAATGTACAATAGTTTTCATCATTCCAAACGTATTATCTCATGTTGTACAAAATTTTTTTTTTCGGCGTGCAAAACTTTGTTGGTGATTTTTTTGCACCGTGCAAAAGAGCTCGTACAAAAAACACTGTTAGTCATTATTCTCTATCAGGCGCGGCCGTTAGCATATCTACTCCTACTCGATGAGTGACATTTGTCAGTTTCTTCTTTTTTACCCGTAACAGTCAGCAGTTTGCCCTAAATTAAAATTTTTAATCAATCATTTCAATTTTTTCTCTCGCTGGCTTGAAATTTTTCAAACGTTTTCAACGTGAACTTTTGAATTTACAAAAGATGAAGATGAAATTCCACTGTAAAATTTTAATTTCTATTCAGCAGTGTTCGTTGCAAAGATTTATTTTCTTGCGTTTTAGAATATAAAAGTTTGAAATTTTTCTGGCGCTTCGCGCCGAAATGAGAAACAAATTACAATCAGTTAAACTGATTTTAATTTACTTAATGTTGGGAAATGAAAAAAAGAATGTAAGAGCCCGGAATTTTTTTCGGCTCCGAGTGCCGAATAAGATAACATAAAATTCGATAATCTCTAATCAAAATCACACGAAGGTGAATTAGATAAATTCATGAGAAATTTGTCGTTTGCTTCTAACTGTTGTAGAACACCAATGTGTCTTTCACCAGCTCAATGTGACTAACCTGACTAGAAATTTATCTATCTTTTTAATAATTATTGCGCGTTACTGAGCATCAGAATGTTTGTGTATGCTTCTAAAATGCCGAAAAAAGCATCCTCAATCACATTATAAACGTTTTTAAAAATGTGGAAAATTTTTGGAAAATGAAAAAGAACTTAAGGTAGGTAACCTCAGCAAAAAATCTTCGAGGAAAAGAACGGTGATGCCAATTGGCCCAAGAGGCAAAAAATTGGTGCCAATGCCACAAAAAAATTTTTTCGGCAGAAAGATACCGAAAACTGAGTAAACGTACATACGGGGCCCTAAATTTGATAAAAATATAATTAAAGCTATATTCGCCGCAGTAATATTACTATGTAAAAGTCGTGTCTACTCTACTGTTTCTTGGTTTTTTCAGCTCTAAGTCTTTAGCCAAGTGGCTGAGGTAGGCAAAAAAATTTTTGCCAATGGCTAAAATTTATACTCAGAATACGAAAAAGTATTCGAATTTTTTTCAGCCAATTGTCTGAAATGCAGGGTTTTTTCCGCACCGACCGTTCCGGATCTTGCGGAAATCGACGGAAAAAATTTCCGCACCACCATTAAAAACCACTAAAAACATAAACAAAGTTTTCGTTCCGTGCGGAAAACTCCATAAATTTTCCGCATGACCCCCAAAAAATCCACACTGTGCGGAAAAAAGCCTTGCTGGAATGTCTAAAAAGTTTTTGTCAAACCAAAAAAACTTTAGCCAAAACAGGTCATTTGGCTTAAAAACACTATCTCACTACTTTTCGTCAAATCAAGTCAATGAGATAAACTGAGAGAAAATGTTTCACAATTCAAAAAGATATAGAATGCTGCGAAAATTTGAATATGTCTATGAAATTTTTCAGGAAGTTTATATTTTCCTTTCATTTTCGGCGACGACGATATAACATATTAATTTGGGGATGTCTATTGCTTACTTCAGGAAAAAATTGAGTAAAAAGCTGTTTAAATGTAGGTCGAGAAATTGTGCCAAAATTGTCATTTTTTTATTTGAGTCAAACACCAATAATAGGAGATTCAGTTCCTAAGCACAATCCCAAGCAAATAACAGCGCAAGTTCAGGATTTACAAATATTCATTGATCATTAAATTAAATAGTCATTAACAACCTTAAAGTTTGCTACGACGATATGTAAGTATACTATTCGAAGAAAATTCGTTCGCGGTCGGGCACGAACGCTCGAAATTGGTTGTGCCAAAAACCATGTTTTAGCATAAAAACACTGTTCTCAACTGTACCTGGTCGTGGTTGTTTTGCATTAGCAACCAAATTTTCCTGCCAAGTTTCACTTTGCAGCTAGAAGCGCTACGGCCCTTCAGGTTTCCTGTTCGATAATACAACTTTATGCGTCTCCGCTGAAAATTTTGAAAACACTGAAAATTTTAGGAAAAACGCTGCAAATTTTTTAATGCCGTTTTACAAATGATTTGCAATTCTTGGTGCTATTTCTAGTCCGCGGTTATAACATGTCGTCCTTGCCGATGTTTGTAGCGCTTAAACATCAACATATCATCTACAAATGCTTGTATTGTTTTTTGACGCATTTGACAGAAATCAATATTTTTCCCGGCTTTTTTCACGAAAACTTTATGCGGTGTTTAAGAATTTTTGTGGTCTTCGAACATAAATTTTTCGCACTTACTTGAAAGCATACATGTTATTGGGGAGGAGTGCCATAGGTTTGAACCCCCAAGAAATCGTCGGCCATACGACTAGTCATATTGTGATCTCTACTAGATTTGCCGATCGTGTGGCTAGCCATAGTTAATCATCATACTTTTTGTTTAGTAAATATTGAAAAATATCAATGTTTTGATGAAATGATGATTTTTGAACAAAGAGTGCTGAAAAGCGTCACTTTTCTCAGCGCTTTGCGCTATTATATTTTTAATGGTTTTTAGACAAAAATTACTATTTATTAAATCATTTTTCGGACACTTTGAAAGAACAATATTATTTGCTTCGGGTTCTCTCCCGGAAGCTTTGGGCAATCGATGACCCTCCTTTCCGAAGAAGTCACTTGTGGCATCAGGCTTCGGGGCTCCGTTATGTACAGCTTGGAAGATGATCAGGAGAAAAAATGTCCTTCCGCCAAATTGTTTTTAGCTCAAAAATGCCCGCATATGCTTTTTTGAGCTTGTTTGAACATTCTCATGCTTCTGCAGTCAGCATTTTAACATCCAACAATTATGTATTGGATGTTGAATAGTGGGTGACGTGAACTTTTTAACAGTTATGCCTCAGCTGGATTTCAACAAACAATGATAACCATAATAATCATTAGCGGCGCGAGGCCCCGTAAAGTTTTTGTCCTGTTAAGATGTACCAAACAAAATTCACCTTTTCAACTTTGAACTCCCAAAATTTTTTAACCAAAAATATTGATTTGGTGAAAAAGTCAACTTTTTGAAACAATAGTAAATTTGTTTACATTATTTGAATTCAAATTTTCGTGAGAGTCATTTTTGGAAACTTAGCTCTTCTTGACTCCCAGTTTCAATCAAACTCATGAAACTATATGAAACAGATACAATTTTTAAAATTTCCAAAATGATACAAGTACGATTTTTGAACAAATTCGAACTTAATTCTCGAAATAAATTTGAAAAATTGATTCCACAGCTTCCCAGAATGCCAAAATTAAAAAAAAATTGCTTTGAGCCGGACCGGAAGAAGTATTCTGTATCTGGGACACTCCTTTTGTGATTGCAGAGAGATCAACGGTCGATTTCTTATTATACCACTATACTTGGCAGAATTAGACTTTTTGAAAACTTTCATTTTTTTCTCAATTTTGATTAATTATTTGTGGAAAAAGCTGGCTGGGGAATAATATTGGGCCGCTGCGGAAGCATCTTATAGTCGCTTCGTCTTGAAGACCTGAACTAAAATTATCTTTTCAGACCATTTAATCGTTATTTGTTAGTCGTCAATAATAGTCGATTCGATTTTTATCGTTCATCATGAGTATAGCTTCTCAGTCATCCGCAAGGTATGAAACTTTGATTTTATCCCCTAAATAAATAAGTCTTCCGTATTTTTACAGATGGTTTTAAATCAAATTTGTTTTTTATCGTCTAAAATCAAAAATGGGTTATATAACTGTAATTCGTCCAGATGAAAGGCAACCTTGGTCGTCGGGAAATCTTTACTTCTAATTTTATCTGAGGGCACGGCTACAAATGAAGGCATGTTTCAATTAATCAATCCAAAATCATACCATTTGCCGTCAAATGAGACAAGAATTTGTGTCGTTCAATATTTTTTATGAACAGGTTCAAATTAATCGAAAGTCGATGCACGCAAATTCACTTGATTCATTGCGCTCTAAAAGAAGCCTTGCCCGTGCTAGTCAGAGGACCAATAGGTTGCGGAAAAACTGCTCTGATACAATATATTGCCTGCCAACTTAATCGGAATTCATACCCACATTTCGTGGTTATTCAATTAGGCGAACATATCGATGGAAAAGTGAGAACTTGTGGTACTTTTACTGTTGTAAATAATCCATTAAATAACGAAACTTCATTTCAAGTCGTTAATCGGTAGCTACCAGTGTTCGGATTTACCTGGGAAATTCGATTGGGAACCTGGGCCATTGACCAAGGCTATGAAGCTTGGCTCTTTAATTTTGCTCGAAGATTTAGATTGCGCTTCGACCGATTTGCTGAGCACATTGGCACCTGTTTTGAAAGAAAAGTCTCTCTATATGCCCGACGGTCAACTATTGAGAGCCAATGAGGACTTCAGAATTATTGCCACCATTCGGTAATCAGAATTTCCTGTTCCTAGAATGTTTTACCGAACTATCAATATCAAACCAAAACCTGGGAAAATGTCAATTTTTATGTTAGATAGCCAATTTTGATTAAAAAAGTGTGAAACGGTCAAATTTTTTGGCGCGACTTTTTATGGCATTTTCAGAACTACAGATTAATGACGCATTTTTGAGATATTTTGAGCAGAGCTGCATCATTTAGTTCCCGTCCCTAAAAAACTGTTTACTCCATAGCGTCTCGTATGAATACAAGTATGGTTTATGAAAAAATGTTCAATTATTTCCAGGTCAGATTCGTCATATACTGGTCATTCTGCTCTATTGTCAAAAGATTGGTTTACTGTTGACATTAATTCTTTGACTACCGGCGATATGAAAGATGTGAGTTTCTCCGTCCTTTTTTATGAAATTACGTTTCTTTTGTCTTTTAGATATTAAATTCGACTTTCCCGTCACTTGAAACAATAACTGACTGTATGCTTGACATTTATCAGCTCATGACTAATAATCGAAAATCCGCAAATGTCAGACAAATATCTTTCAGGTGAGTATTATTTATTTATTTTTTATAATTATACTCGAATTATTTATATATAGACACTGTCAAGAAGTGAAGATAGCTAACATTTGGCTAGATTCCTTATCCTCTTAATGTAACAAATTTTTATTATATGGAGTTGGGGTTAGTGTTCTAATATTTATTTTCCTTAAAAATGTTGAATAAAAGGAACTGAGTTGGAATCATCTAATGAAACGCTATTATGCGTAAATGCGCAGCTTAATAATTTGATGGTTATATTCACCTTTTGATTCAGAGATCTGATAAAATTGTTTCGCCGGATTGAAACGTGGGGTTCGCCAAACGACCCTGTGCTTATCTTTCACGAACTGGTTGACTGTTTTGCCGCATACGTCCGTGATAATCGCTCTGAAGTTATTGAGATTTTAGGTGTCAATGTCAACTTAAATAAAGATAAAGTGAGTGAACTCTCCGCGTTGTAAGACATTTTTATCGGTTAGAAAGAATCCCTATCGTTTTGTCGCTTTGCTCCATTTTTTACTAATTTTCGATGTGAATTCGTTACATTACAAGTTTTTTTATTCCAATCGTCATCGACAATCAAAACAATTCATATTTAAACTTCTGACGTGTAGTGTTATATTGAAGCGTTATAAATCAAAGCTATCTCAACTGAAAAACTATAAAGTCTATTTTAATCTTACTGCATTATATTGCATTTTGTTATATTTATCATTATTCATTATGCGGCACTTCACGTTTAATATTGTTATTTTAATAGGTTGATTACTTCGATTCAATGTATAAACCAAGTTTAGAAGTTAAATCGAATCAACTGACTATTGGTCGCTCAACTTTAAACATTACCAAACGTGATCGACCACAGAAGTAAATTGTATTCGTTTGTATTGGTTGTGCATACGAATTTTATTTTTCAAGAACAATTCAGTACCTTCAAAATCATGTAAGACGCATACATATTTGCTTATGGCAGGAATTGCGATTTTGCACAAACAAGATTATCCTTACTCCTGTTGGAGAAACTATCGGTTTGCATAAATATGGGCGAACCCGTGTTATTAGTCGGAGAAACGGGATGTGGCAAAACAACGACTGTTCAAGTTTTAGCTAGCCATCTGGGTAAGTGGCCATCTGCGTTATGTACGTTATTCGAGTAGTTTAGGATGTGAGACACCAAAAAATAATATTTCAGAATGAACGTTGAGCTTTCAAACACTAGAAATTGACCAACTTGTGTGGCGATGTCAAATAACGCTGTTTCAGGAGAAAAAAGTTTGTGTCAGTCTGAAAAAGGGTTTTTTCGCGCAGTGTGGACTTTTTTGGGCTGTGTGGAAGAATTTTCGGGCATTTTCGGCAGAGAACGGGAATTTTTTTGGGCGGTTCTACTGCTGGCATTGATGAACAGGTGCATTTTGGTGCAATTTAGAAGATCAAGATATAAAGTTTTCCTGGCGCTCCGCGCCGGCAATAAGAATAATCTTTGATATTGATTACAACTAAGCTGAAGCACAGCCAAGAAGAAGTTTTGGTTGATTTCTCAGTTGTCCCTGATTGTTTCCATGAATCTTCTATATGTCTTTGCTAAAGTGAGTAAAGCTCGTCACTAAAGTGAGAATTGGAATTTGTAGAATGAATATGAATTTGTTTATTTTCCCCCATTTCTCCATACATCTGTTTGATATGATCACTTTCTTTGGGAAAATCTGAACTGTGAGGATAACAAATTATCTCTAGAATAAATTTTCCAACATTTCAGTAGTTCTTGTGTTCATAAATTCTCCGGTGCTACGCATCGGAAAAATTAAACGTGCATGGTTTTCAATTTAGTTGTAAATTGAGATTTATTATTGATATGAATTCTTCCTCTCGCTTGAAGTTTTCTGAACTTTGTGAAGCTTTCATTAGCACCGTTCTTAAAAAAGCATGATTGGTAATAATGATAATCACATTATGCTGTGAAAAAGTCCGAGTCATTCTCTGTTTATACCTGACCTGAATAGTGCCTTTCTTATCGCAGCGTGATTTTGGATGCCAAACATTAAGACAGAAGAATGTTTCTTTTACTGTTTTGTATAGACATAGAAAATTACGTCTTGTACTGCGATTATTACTGTAGATTGAAAGGTTAACTCTTTATCACGACAAAACAATGACGAACATATAACATCTCATGTATGTTATATCTTTCTACGCAAGATATTTTGAATTTCAGTAAGTCCTATGTTCTGAGTTAATAGCTTTTCTGTCCTTCAGCAAAATGCTAATTTCCTAAACTCTTACGTTTGAATCCTACGCTCGAGTTGAAACTTTCTTTGGATGCCTGTGATGAGCAGACTTGTCGACCAGCATCGATTGATCACGAAAACATTCTGGGCTCAAAATATCCTAAGCCCGTCGTTATGTTTTTCGTTCGATCATTACGATCAATAAGCCGTGCTTCTCCCGAATAAAAACTCATTTTTGGGGCAAAATAATTGATAAAACTTTTAAAATACTTCACGTAAAGCGATCTGCCGTTAAAACTTACTCTGGTAAAATGCAGTATCGAAATCTCTACAAAGCAGTGTCAAGAAAGTTGTTCTATCTTAACTAGAAGTAGTGGGTATTCTAAGAAAGTAGATAGGTTCGCAACACCGTGTACAATTATCATTAAATTTTAGAATCCTTCGCCGTTGTTAAATTCGTAGCCGTATTGTATCACGCACGTTGATTTTCTTCCAAATTTACGGAATGACAAGTTTTTTGGTTTCAGTTAAAATTTAGATACGATTAGTCAGTTAGCCCTCAAGCCTTCTGAAATGGCACTAGCAACTTGGTCCACGGTCTCTGAACGGAATCTATGCCTATGTACATATGTAGATGTTTGCCTATTGATCCTTTCTAGTGTGCGTGGTTTTTTGATATACAACTGAGACTGTATTTTCATGCTCAATTTTTTCTTCGATACGATGCAAATTTTTTAAAGGAAAAACGCTGCACGTAGTCAATTTGAGCCAACAAAGCGAAAGTTCTGATCTCTTCGGAGGGTAAGGATGTGATATCAATTATTTTGTAAAGCTATTTTATGTCCATCATCTTATATCTAACGCACAGTCCTCACATACTTTCCGCCTTGAGTTCATGTCTGATTTTATGCCTATCAATCAGACAATGTTTTTAAATTCCAGTCTGTAGGTGATTGCTGTGATTGGATATTTTTAGATACAAACCATTGGATTTGGCTCACAATATGAAGAAATTCAAGGAACAGTATATGGATCTTTTCTGTCGCTCGTTTTCCTCGAAGAAAAATGAAAAGTTTTTGAATCATGTAAAAGTACGTGATTACATCCATATTTGTCTTCTGTCAAATTTATGCTTCGATCTTTTTAGACTTGTTACGAAACAAATAATTGGAAAATTTTATTACAATTGATGCTAACAACAATCAAAAAGTTCTTATCGAAGCAAGAAATTCTGAATAGTTGTATTTTGCTCGAGTGGCTGCAACTGAACGAAGATTTGCGTAAAATCAGCCATACTTTGCATGTTGCCAAAGAAAATTTATTGTTTAGTTTTGTGCAGGTAAGTCCCATCAAAAAACGAGAATCTGCATTTTTGTAAGGCGGCAGTCAATATTATAATGGCCGGGCAATTAATCATATTCAGATTTCAGAATGTTTGAAATTTTCCGAACAGTCCGACTTCTGGTTGGATATAGTGTTTTTTGAAACCAAAAGTCTGGGAATACTAACATGATAGCTTTTTACAACTGGCTAAAGTACGAACCGGAAATCTAATGGAAGATTTCGTTCTTAGGCTAAGATGTAAATGGCCGATTTAACATTGTGTTTTAACGCTGATCACTACTCGAAAATGCTACTAAATATGACTATTTTCTCGTTCAATATCCATTATTTTATTTTAGAGCTAATCTTGTTTAAGAATCATAATGTAACAGATCCCTGGCACTAGAAAGGTCTGCAGAGTTTTTTTTTTGGGGGGTGAGTGATCAGAAGTGGTCCAGAAACCGAAGTTCGACCGAAAAAGTCCATAAAAATTCTCTTTTTCATTTTTAATTTAAATGATTGATCCCGTCAAAGCATCGGTTTCTCGAAAACTAGTTTTTATGAGTTTTTTTTCTAAAAGGATTGCTTAATTTTAGACTGTTGTATGACTATTCATTTCAAGGGAATTTTAACTCGATCTATCAAAAATGGCGAATGGATCTTACTCGATGAAATAAATTTGGCTTCAGCCGAAACTCTAGATTGCTTGAATACGATCCTTGATACAAAATCGTCATTGGGCCTCGAAAGGTAGTTTATTGCATTCTTTGAGAGTGTGCTCTAAACGGATAAGTCAATCGACGCTGACCTCATATGTCGATCTGTTAACAGACATGTTTATCAATCGGATATTGTTAGGACCTCATATGTCGATCTGTTAACAGATATGTTTATCAATCGGATATTGTTAGGTGTTGAATACCAAAATTTTGGGTATAATACAGTATTGTGATTATTCGCCTAAAATTCTTCCGATTGCACCTTTGACGCGTATGTATTTTTATGAAATGTGTATTTTATGGAGAGTTTCCTTTCTACAATCAAAAAACCAATCCTCTCAAAAACGATGTGGTAGAAATCAGCATCATCTAGCGTTTGTTTATAAATGCGGGTTGATAAAATAATAAAAATAACACACACTTATGTGTGCCTTTTCTTTATGTTATGCAGCGATATGGAATCCTGTTCAGCGCATAAGGATTTTCGGCTATTTGCGTGTATGAATCCGTCAACAGACGTCGGCAAGCGAGAACTTATACCAGCGTTGCGTAACAGGTAATTACTTATATCAGTAACATGAGTGATTCAAAAATATTAGTTTGGCATGAATTTTTATGATAATTGACTTTGTTGCTGAGAATTTTTATTATCGCGGGAAGACGATTTGAATGAAATACGGTTATCCTTCATCTTGTAAATCGTTTATAAACATTTTCGACGACCAACTTTATATAATTCAGCGTATTTTTCGTAGATTTTCAATAACTTTTTTCTTATTTCTGCCCCATTGAACGCAGTCAATTGAGGAAATTTATTAATGAAAGTGAATCGATATGAAAAATACCTCGTTGGATCGACGTTTAATTTTTTTGAGATTCACCGAAATTTATGTCGAAGAATTGAATAGTGTTGAAGACTTGTGCATCGTTATTGACGAATATTTGCGAGGAATCCCATTATCTAACGATCCTTCAAAACGTTCGGACAAAATACTTGAAATTGTCAAGTTTTATTTGGCCGCAAAATCGACCGCCAAAACTCGATTGAAGTCCGATTCGTGGGGACACTTCCCTAATTATAGGTAAATTATTAAATAGCTCCACGCTCCGACTTTTCAATTCATAACCGGTTTGATGTTTTTTAGCTTGAGAACGCTCTGTCGTGCTTTGCAGTTTGTTAGGATGAAATTTAAGAGTGGAAACATTCTGCGTATTCTTTACGAAGTAAAGTCATTTCTTTTTCAGGCTATATGTATTTTAGAGAATACTGTTTTTAGGGATTTTGTATGAGCTTTTTAACGGAACTCGACTGTGAATCTTATGAGCTCATGAGGCAAATGATCTCGGATCATATATTGGGAAAGAATACTACTGTTACCAAGGCTGTATTGAATCAGCCGCTAGAAGCGCCTGAAAATGGAAAGTTTGTGTGAGTGGAGCTGCAAATTTGCGCTAGTTCTTCGAACCTATTCGTAATATTGAATGGAGATGTACCGAAACCTTAGGACTTTGATAGTGATATTGCTGTTTTTCATGAAAGTAATCTTTAAGTTGCAGATGTACATACACATCATGCTCAAGATCAGAATGAAAAAGTCAAAAATTGGATTTCTAATACAAACATTGTTTCTGTTGCAGGTCTGTCTTTGGTTTTTGGCTCCAAATAGGCTCACTAACCCCAGCCAAGAATGAGAAGTATATTCTCTCCTCAACAGTGAAACGAAATTTGACTGACGTATCCAGGATAGTATCGGCCCAGTAAGACTATTACATCAATTTCCATATTAACTCAGTATAGCATAACGGAATTTTTTTCAGATCATATCCAGTGCTTCTCCAAGGTGAAACCTCCGTTGGTAAAACGAGCCTAATTAAATTTTTAGCCCAATTAACCGGCAACAAATTTATTCGTATCAATAATCACGAACATACCGATATTCAGGAGTACATTGGATCGTATGTTACTCAAAATAACGGGAAACTCGTATTTGTCGAAGGTAAGCTTGATGGTCGTGTGCTTATTTTTCATGTTAAAAGTGAAGCTCAATGACCTATAAATACGTTATTTTCGGAATTCATAGAAAATTGCATTACATCTTTGTTATCACCATCTGATAATTGTCATTTTCTGATCATTGCAGATGCATATCTGTGCCTTGAATGCCATCACTCTCTTTCATTGTCTATGTGATTTAACTAAATAATTGTATTACGTGGTTTAGGCCCCTTAGTGAAAGCGATGCGCGAAGGCTTCTGGATAATTTTGGACGAATTGAACTTGGCTCCTCCAGATGTTTTGGAAGCTTTAAATAGAGTAAGTGGGCTTCGAGAGCAATTTTTTCGCTTGCACATAATTTCTTCCAGGTTTTGGATGATAATCGTGAACTTTTCATCGCCAAAACGCAGGAAGTTGTCAAAGCGCATCCGAGCTTTATGCTTTTTGCCACCCAAAATCCATACGGTTTATATGGCGGAAGGAAGCAATTGTCTAGAGCATTCCGTAATCGATTTATCGAATTACATTTCTCTGAATTGCCGTGTTCAGAATTGGAATATATTTTACATATGCGATGTAGTCTTCCTCCATCGTACGCTAAGAAAATGGTGAAGACTATGCAAGATTTGCAAGTAAGCTTTAATTTTTTTGTTCAGTTCTAAACTTCAAGCAATGGAGATTCATGTTCATACTGTACCTAATTACCGAGCTACTGGAGCCACAAGAGTCCGGTAGTCGTTTGTGCCAGTCGGCGACTAGCATGCATGTAACGGAGCCCCAAGGTCTGGGGAGGGTCAAACGACTACATATTTTGGGGCTTTGGGGTCACCGATTCTCTAAAATTTTAGGGGTATCCCTTCGGAAAAAAATCGATTTTTCCTTCAGAAAAGTACGAAAAACGGTTAAAAATATAAAACCGAAAAAAGATGGCATGAAACGCCGAGAAAATTGATTGTGTGCCGCTACCTCGACTATCCCTTTACCTCGACCATCCCTTTACCTCGGCCGTCCTGTTACCTCGACCATCCCTTTACCTCGACCGTCCCCTTACCTCGACTAATGTTAAAAATGAAACATGAAAACCGTCTTTTATCAACCGTGCCGTTGCCTCGACTGCATATAAAGAAATTCCTGAAAATTGAGTGATTATTATTTTTCCACGGGGGCACATGCTGGTTTTCCCACGGTACTTAACAAAATTTAAAACTATGGGCAGTACCACGAACATTTTATCGGTTGTTTTGGTGCGTTGTGTGATAAATCTTAATAATTTTGTCCAATATGGAAGATAATAGACCAGCAATCTTTATACTTTCAAAATATCGCAAAATTAATTTGTTAAATTGGGAAAGTTTGGCTCATCCGGGTCATTTCCACATCCTTCAGAAGAATAAAACCGTTAGATTAGCCGATGGATCAACTACGGATTGCTATCAATGCTGAAATTGTGACAAGCTGGGCGGCGGAAAAGGAAGAACAAGGGCCGAAGCAGGTCGCGTTATCAGTAATCCAGAAGCAGGCCACAACCCTCTTTGTGCCCCAATTGATGCTGTCGCCATGGAAGCTTTGATATTGACCAGAAACATGATGAAGATGCCCGAAAACGGAACAAAACCGATTCGAGCTTATAGACTGGTTGAAAATAAATTGAGGCAGATTTCTTGATTACCCCGAAAATGATTTAAGAGTGCTTAATTAACATTATATTTGCATTGTTTAGTTGCATCAGAAAACATACTGTATTCAGATTTCATAGTTTCACATTGATCTACTCTCAAGCCGTAGCTTTAATATTGTAATTAATGAAAAGTGCAAAAATTTTCACACAGATGCATACCATTTGATATAGACAGTCGAGGTAACGGGATTGTAATAAATAAAGCATACATGTAATTGGGGGGGAAGTGCTATGGGACCCCCCCCCAGAAATCGTCGACCATATGGCTAGCCATTGGGCGACTGCCCCCCCCAGGATTTTCCAATCCAATGGCTAGCCATATAGTAGCTGTAGGGACCCCCATACTTTTGGTCGGAAAAATACTGAAGAATGTTAATTTTTGATTAAAAATGTCAATTTTTGAACGAAAAATAGTAAAAAATGTCAATTTTCTTGGCGCTTCGCGCCATGGATACATTTTTTCGGTCTTTTTAGGGAAAAATTACTTTTTGAACTATTTTTCGAACTTTTTTCGTGAAAAAATCGAATTTTTTTCCTTGAGAGACGCCTCCCCCCCAAAATTTTGGGAATTACTGACCCCCGGCCCCAAAAAAGTCGCCCAACCTCCCTCCCAGACCTCGGGGCTTCGTTACATGTATGAAAAAAAGAGTTCTTGAAATAAAAATACATTGGTCGAGGTAAAGGGAATTTAAAGCACTGGTCGAGGTAAAGGGATGGTCGAGGCATACCTGTAAGCGGTCCGACCAGTTGGGGGGGGGGTCGAAAAAAGTCGAAATTTTTCCCAAAAAAGGCCAAAAAACATACACTTTTTTGCAAACTTTTTTAATTTTTTCCAAACTGGGGGGGTCGGGTATATGGTTGGCCAAATTGGGAGGGGGGTCCCCCCCCCAACCCCCAGGTACAGGTATGGGTCGAGGTATGGAGACACAACGAGAAAATTGACATTTTTTACCAAAAAATTAACATTTCTTAGTATTTTTCTGACCAAAAGTATGTTGGTCTCTATGACTACCATATGGCTAGTCATTAGACGGGCAAATCCTGTGGGAGAATCGCCCAATGGCTAGCCATATGGCCGACGATTTCGAGCGGCGGTTCCAATTACACTCCTCTCCTTGATAGCTTGTCAATCTGAGAGTGTTTCAGCATATTCAAACAATATTTTTGTTTCGATATTCAACCAACCACGTTTAAAAAATGAAAATAGTCTAAAAATATTCTTGTTTGGTTTGATCCACGTTTAAACGCTTAATATTTATACATTTAAAATTATTCACATGCCTATGAGCTTTTACATTACAAGCGATGTACAACAAAAATTAATAATAATTTGTTGTCTCTGATTTGTAAGTAAATTTTTTTTAAATTTTAGATTCATCGAAATACAGCCGGTGTTTTTGCTGGTCGGGAAAGTTATATGACTTTGAGAGATTTATTTCGTTGGGGCGAACGGTACAGGCTAGCGAACTTATCGAAGTCGGAAAAGAGCACGTTTCACGATTGGGATCAGTATCTGGTAGACCAAGGTAATTTAGGTTATGCGTTATCATTACGCATAATGGGATGCGACATTTTTGCTTTTATTTAGGCTACTTCCTTTTGGCTGGTCGATGTAGGCGCGCCGACGATCACGACACGGTTTGCTACGTTTTAAAAACATGTTTCGCCAGGGAAATAGATATAAAGTGGCTGTTTAGCTCAAAATCACCATATTTGTTATTATCCGATAACGTTTTGCGTGACGGTAAACTACAAGTTACTATCACCTTTCATTATTGAAAACTTTAATTTCCTGAACATTCACTTCACGAAAGAAAATTTCGCATCGTGAATTCCGAAATGACTTGTCGACAGAAATTTTAAAAGTCTGAAATTTACAGTTTATTTCACATCAACCTTCAATGAACGAATCAGCGAAAAAACGAATTTTATTACAGTAGTACATAAAGTAAATAGAAAACTACAGTGCATAGTTGTGAAGTTTCTTGATAACAGAATAATCAAAATAGTTTCTCAGTTTTAAATTTGCAGAACACTTGTTTTCTAAAATTTCTACAACCGAATATACTAATGTTAGCTTTTGCAGCGTTTTCACACGTGGTTTGGACGCATAATTTCAGAAGAATGGCGGTTTTGACAAGCCAGTCGTTACTTTATGGCGAACCAGTCTTGTTGGTAGGCGATACAGGGTAATTTATATGATTACACATTTCATCATCAAATTAAAGTTTTCCTCTTTGATGATTTTCACGTATGATGTATATGTAGCTGTGGAAAAACTACATTGTGTCAAATCTTGGCCAAATCGATTGGAAGAAAGTTACATATGATCAATTGTCACATGATGACAGAGGCAGCCGATTTCGTTGGTCGCATTTCTTCGGCTAACTTAGAAAAACTAGTGAGATGTTATACTTTTTCGACGTTATTATTTAAGTCAATCAGGTGCATTTTGTCTTGTCTAATTTATCATGCTCAAGCATACTATTTTTTCGTATAAGTTTCCCAATATTTATCGGATTAAGTTGTCTGCGCTAAAACAGAACTTATTTTTTCTCTAGCAAGACGGTATTCTTTTTGAATGGAAGGATGGGCCTCTCGTCATAAGCATGAAAAATGGCGAACCATTATTGATAGACGAAATATCTTTGGCCGATGATTCTGTCTTGGAACGCATAAACAGTGTTTTAGAACCGGAAAAAACTTTGCTAGTCTCTGAAATGGGCGACTCTACGAATCAGTCGATTGTTGCCGCTCACGGATTTAACGTTTTTGCAACAATGAATCCAGGTGGCGATTATGGAAAGAAAGAGGTCTTATTTTATAAAATTGTTTTACCTCGGATCGACTTACTTTATTGCCCATATTTTTTCAGCTTTCAAGAGCACTGAGAAATCGATTTACGGAAATTTGGTGCGAATCAGAATATGAAAAAGAAGACATTGTCGCCATTGTCGAAAAAAGTTTCAACATTGAAAAGGATTTTTCGGAATTGAGTAGTGGTTTTTCCCTGGGTGCTTTAATTTTCGATTTTATTGCGTGGATAAAAATGTATCCCTCAGATGGTTCAAAGTAAGTTGCAAATGGTTTTGACGCGCCCATTTTTCTAGTATTGTCGAAGAATTTTTGATTCACACTTGCAGAATTACCGTGACGATTCGTGACGTTATTTCGTGGGTATGCTTCATCAATCGTTGTGCTTCTATCACTGGTCTCAAAGTCGCCATTGTTCACGGAGCTTTCGTTACTTTTTTGGATGGATTCGGTAAGCAAGTTATCGAAACAACCTTATTTCACGTACGTTGAACTTCCAGTCATCGTTGCGTTGATTACCAAAAAATTGCCGTTCAGCTGAAACAGACAAGCTAAGATTGAAAAAATTAAGATCCTTTCTTGAAAAAAAAATCAAAATCCCATCTTTAAAAAAACACGATACCATCTTTTAAAAAATCAAGATCCCATCTTATCATCCATAACTTTCACCAGCTCAAATATTTTAAAGCTACAATGATCTTTATTCGTCATTTCCGATAATATGAGAGTAATAATTATTCATGTAAAAACACAGGTTGTTCAAGGAACAGCGGTACTACAAAAGTGAGTCGCGATAAATTTTGTCAGTCGGCGTTGCGCATTTTAGTACAGCTTGTCAATGACAACTTGACGGGAAAAATAGTAAACGCTGCTCAGTTCGATTTAAAAAACTTACAACTCGACCGTAGTAAATCGGGTTTTTTCGGCATCAAACCGTTCTATGTTACCTCAAGTAAGTATATAGTTTAATCTTAGAACCTTATGCTGATGAAATACTGATTATAAACCTTGTATACACATACATGTAATTAGAGGGAAGTGCTATGGGAACCCCCACCCCAGAAATCGTCGACCATATGGCTAGCCATCGGGCGACCCCCCAGGATTTTACAATCCTATGGCTAGCCATGTGGTAGCCGTAGGATACCCCATACCTTTGGTCGGAAAAGTGTCAATTTTTTGATGAAAAATGTCAAATTTTGAACAAAAAATGGTCAAAAACGTCAATTTTCTCGGCGCTTCGCGCCATGAATACACTTTTTCCGGTCTTTTTCGTTAAAAAATTATATTTTTGAGAATCACTGACCCCAGGCCCCAAAAAAGTGGCCCGACTCCTCCCCAGACCTCGGGACTCCATTACATGTAATGTATACACATATTCTTACATTTTCCGTTCAACGAAACTCCGGATTACAACAGTATACTATAGTTCATTTTCAGGGCAAGGACATCAGTCGCTTTATTGAAAAAATTAGCTCATGTGCTGAAAGTCCTGGGTTTCTCAGAATACTTTTTCGCAGCATGATCGTCTAGTTTGATCGCTCTAAAGCTTTTTAGTTCATTTTTTGTACTCATTGCTTCATGGTGTAAGTTTGTGAACTTATTTTCAGATTCACTTAGCATTAGTAGTGAAGTGAAGTATTGTTTCGATTCACCAGTTTGCTTATCGAACATATTCAAAATGTTGCGGGCGCTTGAAGCCGGTAAACCGATATTATTGGAAGGCAGTCCAGGAGTTGGGAAAAGCAGTGTTGTTGTGGCCTTGGCCAAAGTTACCGGCCGGAACATTACCCGTATCAATTTGTCTGAACAAACGGTAATCACTTCTTCTGCAGATTTCATGAGCTAGTTTTTCTTATTGGTAGAAACTATAGTATTTACTGCCAAGATTTGAGAGCTTATAAAAACATTAGTTTTTTCTTAAATTTAAATCGTTTGATAACGTTATCACTTTTAAATTTTCTATTTTTAAGGACTTGAATGATTTGTTCGGCTCGGACGTTCCCGTTACTATGGAAAATAATCAGCAGGGTTTTACCTGGGTCGATGGACCTTTACTAGCAGCAGTTAAAAACGGTGACTGGATTTTGATCGACGAAGTAAAATTGCTTTCGAGTACTCATACTCATTTTTGAGCCGCAGGTTCGGCATTTTTCTCATATTCCAGATGAATTTAGCTTCGCAAGCAGTTTTGGAGGGCTTAAATGCCTGTTTCGACCATCGACAACAAATTTTCATACCACAACTTAATCGTATCTTCACTATAAATTCTGAACAGACACAATTTTTTGCTTGTCAAAACCCATATAGCGAAGGAGCGTCGAGAAAAGGCCTACCAAAGTCTTTCTTGAATCGTTTTTCTACAGTAAGTATACGAGTTTACAAATTTATAATGACCGCTTTGCATATGTAGTTGGCCCAAAAAGTATTTTGAAAAAATTACACACTTATCAAATTTACAAAATATTTTTTATAGACTGTTTATAGCTGATTATCTTTTTGGAGATGCAAGTTTTAATTGAAAAAAAACATTTGGATACTTGGCATTTCTCAGTATAGTAGTATAGTTACGATTAATATAGTGTAGATGAATTATTCAGACAAAGTTTACCAAATAATAAATAAATTATGTTCAACTGTATTCATGTCTGAATGTACACGGTAGGTGCAAGTTGTTTCCAAAAACGGCCGACTAATCGTTGTTACTAGCATAGCTTAATCGAAAACATGGTTTTATGGCTTTTCGTGAATTGTTTTTGACAGATTCCAAAAACTCGACAACTTTATGGTTAAATATCGCTTGAGAATTCAGTTCCGATCGAAAAACGATCAATGACATTATTATCTATGAATATATGATTTAATTTTTTCTAAACAAATGTCCGATCCTTCTGAATCTCTGAATCAAAGAAACACGGACAATTTCAAAAAATGTAAGTTTTTCTGTAGCAGTACTGTAACCCACAAACCAGGCCTCTGTTGTTTCAGTCCGCTCAGTTTTCCGTTTTCTTGGATCTCATAGAGACCTATCGATTTGTAATCTAATTTGTAGAGTTTTAAAAAGGAATTTCTACCCTCGATATGTATGTAAAAGTGCATATTTGTGTGTGATCAAATATATTTATGGGTGAGAGTAAAATCTAAATCTACTAACCGCCATATCCATGCTTAGGGGTGAAGCATTTTTACGCTTAGCGCACATCGCAACAGGCGAATTGCTGCTGCTTACTCAATTTCTAAGAAATGAGGTATTGACATTAAAAATAGCCGTCGACGCGTACTGTCCGTTTTATCCTGTACGTACAGGTATGAAATTTCAAGGCTATCCGATTAACAAAGCCCGACCGAACACTAGCTTAAGTGTCCGAGGGGAACTGCAGGCCTTTTAACGGGCCGTTTTCTTGGAACTCGCTGTATATTGCTGCACCAGCATATTGCTTTGTCAAATACATAGTTATTTCTAACTTTAGGTATTCGTTGATAAACTCGACGCTGCAGATTTAGAACTCATCTTGAAGAGTTCTTTCCCCACGCTGGGCGATGATATTATTCGAAAAATGGTCACTTTTAACGGAAAAGTAAAACCATGCTTTCATTCAAACCAAATTGTAGTCGATTGGTTTTAACTTTTAGATAAACGAAGAAATTATGGAATGTCATTTATGGGGTCATTCAGGAGGCCCCTGGGAGTTCAATTTGCGTGATTTACTACGTTGGGCAAGCGTAATGGTAAGTGGGTGCTTTAAGTCATTTTTACAAAAGATACAATTTCTAGAAATTTTTTTCATTTTGAAACGTTGTTTTCTGTCAAAAATCATTCTTATTTATTGCTCTTGCTAAATTTTTCTATAATTATTAAGTGTAAAGGGTTTTTCCCGTACCGGTCGATCCGTACCGCACGGAAATCTAGTGAAAAAATTTCCATACCATTCTACCCATTTCCGTAAAATTATTATTTTCCACTTGCTTCATATCTTGTAGATAGCTCAAAGTATACATACGTCGTAAAAGTAGGAACATGCTTGCTTACTCTAAAATTGATGAATTTACTTCTCTTTTATCAGAAAACGATTAAACGCTAATTTTCTTGAACCTCATTCAAATCGCGTCAGTTCTAAACTTTTGCAACTGGATTTCATGAGCTTTGGAGGAAAATAATGAAAAGTCTGGCAAGACTACCGATAAATTTTTTCATTTCAAGGCTTGTAAAATGTCGGAAAATGCATTTTTTCGCTTATGCTGCTGCAAGAATAGGTCATCGATCGTATTTACTATTTTTTAGTATAGATAATCATAATAATGCATCAAAAGAGTGTTTTCATATGAATGAGAATGAAGGTTGCAAAAAATTCATCAGCAGACATTCAGTCTTTTAATCGAAGATCGTTAATGCCGGCGCGCAGCGCCGGAAAATTTTCTAAATTTCAATACTCTAGAATGCAGGAAAATGTATCCTTTTCAACATTTATTTAATACAAAAATTAGATCGTCAGGCCTGTGGGAGGTATTTGGCCTAGCGACACAAAAAGTCACGGGGGAATTGCATGCAAATAATTAGGATTTTACTCTTACGTAAATCTGAGATTTGAGCTGAAATTTTCATCGGAGTATTAGAAGTGACTTTTTTTGTCATCACAATAGATTGTGTGTTATACATTTAGGTTAACACGAACTCGACTCCACTAGACAGCGTCAATGTTTTTTATTTTGACCGCTTGAGAACGCTGGGTGATAGAGAACAAGTAAACATTTTCCTTTTACGATGCTTCGGAAGTTTTAAATTCTTTTCGAATCGCATTCGTTCTGTATAATGACGTAATGACTGTTGAAATACTGAAAGACTATAAATCCGTTTTGAAGATGATCCGTTGTTTCGAAGAAAGTTTCGAACATAAATATCGCATGCCATATCTCGATTACGCCATCGGGATAAATTATTTTTCAATCGGGAATATTTTTTTGGAAAGAAATCCTAATACGAATTGCCCGAAGGATAAAAGTCAGGAATCAGAGAACGTTTTATTGAGGAGTACGTTGAACCCTATGCGGTCGTTGATGCATTGTATTGAATCGAAGAATCTTGCTATTTTGGTAATTTTTTTTGCTGTTGTACTATGAATATCTCTGAATTTTTGTTCTTGTAACTGATCTAGACATTTCACATTTCTGTACTAAGGTCGGAGAGCCTGGCTCTGGAAAGTCTATCCTCGTCGAGAATTTAGCTAAAATATGTAATAGACGTTTACGTACGTTTTATTTAACGTCAGACACGGACAGCAGCGATCTACTGGGATGTTTCGAACAAGTATGTAAACGTTAGTTCAATATCACAAATAGATCTACGTAAAAAAATCCATAGTTTAATCTTTTGAGTTAATATTTTTGAATTTCAGTTGTTCACGTGTGAGCATCTGGAAAAGTCTTATTCTTCTCATAAGAACGAATAATGCATGCATTAGTTTTTTAATAGGTTTTAGACGGTGGATGTAAGAAATCATTAGTGAAAGTTGTGCAATCCGTTTCGAGCTTGAGGCTCGAGTTTTTGCGGATATGCTTCGTCAATAAAAATATGGATATCGTGAAAATGTTGTTAGAAGATATTTGCGACGACGAATCTCAGAACGTTGATAAAACTATAGAAAACCTGAAGAGCGTTGCGAACAAGCTTGGAGGTAGTTGCTCTTAGGTTGCTTTCAATTATCTATGGAAATCTTGAAAAATATTAAAGTTTCTGTTGCAGTGTGTCGACGAACGAAACTGAAATGTGATATTATTTTGGAAGTTTAATTTCGGGAAACTAATATTACTTTGCTCAAATCTTTAATATTGCATTACTTTTTGGAGATTTCAATCCTATATTGTTTATAGATTCTCGAATGAATGCGAAGCTCGATATTCTGCTTCATGATCGGTGTTCAATAAACATCAGTAACTTTTACCAAGACGACTCTGACAGAATGGTTAAATTCTCTTGGGTTGACAGCCCTTTGGTCAAAGCGATGCAAAACGGCGATTGGCTTTTGGTAAAAAATGTTCATTATTGCAAGTAAGTTGATCAATGTGAACTTGCGTTTTCCTGATTCATATGAAACACTGTCTTTCATTGTAGCCCTGCTGTTTTGGACCGTTTGAATGCACTTTTGGAAACGGATGGGGAATTGCTAATCACAGAAAAAGGATCGATCGACGGAAAATCCGCTTCTTATAAACCTCACAAAGACTTCAGGTTGGTAGGAACGTTGTACACTTCATTGAAATTTATCACAGTCGATTTTGATTTGTAGAAATCACAAACGACGAGTCTATATGCTTGATATTTTTTGAAAGCTAGTTTTATGTTCTTAAATTATGCTTGGAAATCAATTTTGTTCCAGTTGTCGTCGAGTTTTATGGAAAATAAAATTAACTGACCAAAACTTCACTCCGATGTCACAAAAAAAGAACTTTTGTAGGATTATTTTTACGATGCATCCAGGCAGGATGAACACCATCTCTAGGGCTATGCGGAATCGCGGAGTCGAGATTTACTTTCCCTGCGAAAGCACGTGGCTGAATGACCGACAAGACTGCTACAATATCCTAAAAAATAAACTCCGGATCGAAGTTCGTCTTTTCGAAAAAATTTGGTCAGGATTGGAATTCTTGAGACAAAGCAGTAAAAAAATTCGGGGCTGTTTAGTACAAATTTTCCAACCAGCTAAATGTCTTACATTATTCAGGTCATACCGTAGTCGCGTCGGACTTGTTCAAGGTTGCCTTTATTGCTCGGGAGATGATAGCTAAATATGAAAATTTAACGGATGCGGTTAAAGCAGCTTTCCAAATTGTATTCAATCAAGAACTGGATTTCAAAAAACTCGAGGTGTGGTTGATTTACTATTATTTCTCTATTGCTTTTAGTTAGTCAATTTTTTAAGGACGAGAAATGCTATAGGCAGTACAGTTCGATTTCAAGGCTCACATCACAAATAAATTTATTTCATATGTTCAAAGAAACGTCTTATTTGCAATGGGCAATGAAAAAATTCAAGCAGCCAAGGTAGATAGAAATTACAATGCTATATCATATTATAATACTTTAATTTTCATTACATTTTCCAGCGATTTTAAACGTATCATAAAATTTTATTTACTATCCGCGTCAAAAACCGACTACAATCGTCGATCACACGTCTGTCGAAGGCTACTTTCGGGTCAGTTGCAGATTAAATTCGTGGTATTTGTCGTAAGAGCTAATGATAACATTATCATATATGCACATGCTAACGAAATCGTATAGTATGCAGTCTATATTTGCTTTATGATTTTTAGAATTTATGATTGGCGACGGTTCTATATTGGAAAGTATACGCTATTGTTTCAATCAAATCGAGGCGGCATATGCAGATTTTGCAAGCGACGGTAACCGAAAGACAATGAGAGTACATTTCTGATATTCTGTAACAATTATCTTCTTTTTGTGTTTATTTTCGACATGCTAATGTCGGAAATTATGAGTTCAAAATACTGAAATTTATAGTTTTTCCCATAAAACGCTGAAAATTGTTCGTATTCTGCTACCTCTAGCGGTAGTTTGAGCTATAGCAATACCACTCACCTGACATACACACGCGTCTCTAATCCATTCTCATCTGTTAACTTAAAACAGTATATTGCTACAGCATTGTGAGCTTCAGGGAATCTTCCGTTATATAACCGCTCGTAGTTAATCTTATAATACTTGTTATTCAGAACCGTTGGACATGAGATGGTCACCTAGTTCAATATGCCGTCGTTCATTTATCCTATCTAGTACAGAGAAGAATAATGCCGCTGCTTTTCAGAGGTTTTGGGAACTTCAGTAGAGAATATTTCTCTGGCCGGTCATTTATTCGACATTTTTTCTCAGAATCGCGGTATACCAGCTTCTATCGTTCACAAAAATCCTCGAATGTTCCAAAAATCTAGAAGACGAGTCTCTGCTCAATCTCGCTGCTCAAGCATTGAATGGTGAATTATTCCGAAACGTATCCAGTTCAAGTTCTTGAGCTTATTCTTTTACTTTTTAGGACATATACCGAAAGACCAGTTGCCTTCTAAGACGCTTTTGTTTTTGCCAAGTTTTTTCGAAAACATATTTTTCCTTATCAAAGACTTCATCAATATGGATGTTAAATCATCATCTTACGTTCTTCGAGACGTAAGAAAACTTTCATAATGTTTCTTAATATTTAGTGGGAAATTGTATATTTAAGGTTTGGCTCGGACTGCTGTCTATCCAAAATTTGTACAAAATATGCATAGATAGTATTGATGTCCCTGTCGTCGACTTTTGGCATCAGTTTAAAGTTGAAATTAAAATTTTATGGAAATTTATTATCAAACGTTTCCGACAAGTGTTAGCCGTTTCTGAGTGAGTATGGCACGATAATTTTTTTGATATTTTAACTTTTAAATATATGTATTTGAATGGATTAATGTATATTTTAAGTTCTTCTGTTTCATTTTGAAAATTTCAATCAGTTTAGGTATGCAGAACAGAAGATCGTTACTATCACTGTCTAAATATAAAGGTTTATTGTGCCAAAAATTGAAATAAGTGAAAATCTTCATAAGTATGTTTTCAGAAATTTTAAATGCTTATAGTTAGTTCTTACACATAATTTGCAGCTGGGCTCAAAAGCTGTGAAATTCTGGGTTCGAAAGGGATTGGGACTGTTTGTAGCTCAAAATTTAAGGGTTGTGGTCGTCAAAAGGAATACAGTTCGATATTTTTACGTCTTACTGAAATCAAAAATGGTGAAAAAATCATCAATCATAGCCGAAAATTCTACGAGAGTTTGTGTTTACGGCGCGAATGGTCTGTAAATTTGACCATTTCGGTCCAAAAATAGCTGACTGGAAATTGTCATTTTCAACTTTTTTCGATCATCGTGGAAGAACTCCTTATAGATAATTGTAGGGCTATCCATGGGATTCTAGAGCTCTGAAGGCGAGTTGACTCAAGGCCTAGCCCTGTGGTCGATGCTTTCTTGGAAGTTTTGCGTGAAACTTTCATCCCCCTCGATGGCATCACGTAATGAAGTAGTTTACTTCGAAATTCACAACTAGCTTTCATATCGTGCACCATGCGTTTTTGTACTTCGCATATAAGTTAGCACCGAGTGCAAATGAAAATTTTTCCCTCGTTTTACTAGTGCAAATGAAAATTTGGGAGTCAAATAGTGAAAATGTGCCTTTTTCCAGCGTTTTAGTTACCAAAAACGTCGAAATTTCTAGTGCAAGGTGCCGGATTTGATTTTCAAGTCATTTATTGTAATCAACTATACTTCAACCTCATTATCAGATATTTATGGACTCTTCCAAGATCTTATATATACATAGAATTTTTTAGTCGAACAATCAGGTCATTACTTATGAAGAAATTTCAGTGTACTCACCTGTTGCGCTTTCAACTGAAGAATTCAAGAAATACGTTTGTGTATTCAACTAAGGATTAAACGAGAAATTAATTGCTTTTGTACTATTTTTCAAACTATGAAACAAACAGTGATGTTGTGCAGTCCAAATTTGAGACGAAATTAATGGATCCTTTAAGGCCATAAATATGTTCAATTTTGTACTTGGCCTTGTTAGAAGTTAAAATGCAAATCTGTCTCGGTGCCCTGAGCCGAATATTTTTCTACCCCTTATGCGTAAAGAATATTTGTAAATACAAACGGGTTACGCTAGTCGCTTGCACTGACATGAATCGATGTAGTACAAAAACATTGTCGCTCGAAAGCTTAGTGTAAATAACTGTTAACGTTGTTGAATTGTCTGCCACATTCTATTCGCGTTCTACCGTTTTTGTAGCATTGGCATTCAAATCGCCGAAGAAATATCGACGCGGTGGATAGCTGACTCTGAACATTCTAGACGTTATAAATGCGATCTGAAGGTTTTCGATGTTTGCCGCGCCTTTTCAAATGTTGAAGAATTCGCGGCTACAAAGAATCGTCAATCATGGCTATGTTTTTTAAACAAAAATTTGAATTTGATGTTTGACGGTTTGAGTGCGTCGATAAAAAATCAATTAATGGAGAAAAGGCGGCAGTTGTGTTCAGAGGGATTTACAGGTTTGAGTAGATAGATATTTTTTGACAAAAAAATGGACCTCAGAACCTAATAAACCAATAAAAAGGTTCAGAGATAGAAATTAACTAAAGAAAGGTTCTGAGTTGATGTTTAGTCTTGGTTGCACCAACGCCTACACTTCTGAACTTTTCCATACGTTCAAGCTTCAAGGGACCTATAGGCAAGTTTCGTTGACACCAAAATCTGATGAAAATTCTGAGGAAAGTCGACAAAAAAGTAAACCCTAAAATACTCAAAATTTTGTATAGATCTCGAGGATATCTATCGATTAGTACCATAGTTTTTTACGCACCGTGCGGAAATGACTCCAAATTTTTCCGCACAAAAATTTTTTCCGTCCCAAGTTGAAAGCATTTGAGAAATGCGCTAAATGAACGGCAATTTAGATTACCGAGAAAATCTTCAAACGAATCGGTGATTCTAGGTCAACAACATTATTTCAGAATTATTGGACAAAAAATACAAATCTGCTTCGGTTCAGAAATTATCCAGATTCAATATGAACGACCGGAAGCGTAAAACTAAACCTCTGGCAAAACGTTTCCATCGATTTATTTTTTCAAGTCATGATGCAGATGACTATGTTTTATTAAGCTTGTCCAGCGGCTGCCATTAAATATAAATTATACGTGTAGTACAAACAGCCATTTTTCAGATGAAGATCCGTCCGTTTGGTTTTCGTCGATTTACAACAAACAAAACGAAAATTCAGAATCGATGGATTATGACGGGAAAGATCAAAAAGCAAACACCGATCACTTTTTCGGATTGAAGAGAAACGTATTTGCTGACTACGTCTCTTTTTTGTCCGGTTTATCAAAAATCGATGAAAGAAATCAAAGCTGCGACCAGTCGTTGTTTGACGATCATTTACAACTTTCTCTGAGACATTGTGGTCAAATTTCAGACAATATTTTAAGTCTGGATGACAACACCTTGAACGGATCAACAAAAGATTTTTTGAAATACCTAAATTTGGAATCGCCGATAAAACGCTTCATGGGCGACGAACTATTTTCGTTAAAAGTAAGCAGTTCGTCGCATAAATGTACAACAACCAAAATCTGCTGTGGGATCACGTCGGACTCTGGGGTTTGAGTGAACTTTTTCTATTATACCACTGCGAGTCACGTGGATATACCATTAGTCTCTCATATACGTAGTAGGAGTTCACTATATTTTATTCAGATGGATTCCGCGATAGGTTTCCAAGACTTTATATAATACGATATATCGTACAATCCGTGATTTTTGCAGGCTAGTTCCGTGATTTTTTTTTAGTCAACTGCATATGCTATGCGAGTGTCGCAGTAAACTATAGCTACTTCACATGACCTTTCATTCGTACAGGGTGTGTTACAGTGCTGTTAACCAGCAGGACAATCTAACAGTTACCTAAAAATCACCCGTTTTCCCTAAATTCGGAAAAATGTTGAAAATTACGTGGATTTCAAGCTGAAAGCGGGCAACCTGATTTCACAACCAAGGAAATCAAACGAAAAAGTTTGCTCTGCTTTCTTGTTTCTGTGCTCAGCGAATTCTTTTCTTCCAGAATGTTTTTTTAATAATAATAACTATCCATCTCGTTAAAAATTTCTAGAAATTCAAGGAATTGGACTACCGCCGGATTTTTCCAAGGTTAGACCTCTGGATGTACATATAGTCATACTCAATAATTGTATAGTCTTAGTCAATAAGTTTTTGATTCATACTTGGAAATTCACACACTTTATGGAAATTGTCTCTTCAACGCAACAAATTTAGATTGCAAACTTGATCAAGTTTCCCGCCATGGGTGCTGCCTTTATGCAATTTTTCGATAGAAATTTCTCATCAGCCGGGCAATGGAATGTTCCATTATCGATGATCGACGCTTTCAATGACGATTTACGCTATTTTTGCGAATTTCTCTGGACCATGGGACCATTACTGCCAACAGTAAAGCGAAATTTCATGTAAGCGCTGATTCAGATTGAGGAATTTTTGTTAAAGCTCTGTAGCTACGGAATACGGATTAACTATTTATAGTTTACATATCTTGGTAAATTAAGGTCAATGCATTTCGTTCCATTAATTCATATTTATTCGTGTTTTTAGAAAATATAAATAACATACATGTAACAGCCACCTAACCGCACCATGTATAGAGCAGTGACCATTATGAATGTTGGTGTTGTTTGGTATTAATCATAAATAACCACTGATGTATAGAAGCCACCTGATGTCAGGGTGAAAGCGATGGTCTTTTTTTATGGGGGGGGGGAGGTTGGCCGATGCGGCTTATACGCGTTATAAGCCAGAGTGATCGAAAAAGGCGAATTTTCTTCTCGAAAATTGTCCAAAATATTTCGTAAATACGTTTCAAGTCCAAAAAAGTTTATAAAATGACTGTTTATGTCGCGAAGTGTTGAAGAAAGTTGGTGTTTTCGCACTTGCCTGATCAAAGTCGATTATTTTAAGCCCAAAAAATGACAGTCTCTCTATATTAAGGTCTCATGAATCCAGGCATTCAGCTAGCTGGCCTTGATCTAGCTTTTTTCGATTTCTCATAACTTGATCAAATATTGATGTTCTTAAATGGTTTTTTCATACTAATGCTTAGACTTGTCTGAAAATGATTAAAAACTTGGTGATTTTTCTGAAATCAGCGACCGCCGTTTTAACATACAAGAAATCGTACATGCACACATGGTATAGACAGGGTAAGGATTCGCCCTATTCTAAAAAATTCGGCGGAAGTTTACTATAGGCCAAAAATTTGGCAAAAGTTTACTATAGGCCAAAAATCTGGCTAAGTAAAATGCAACAAACATTAAGAATATTCTTGTAAGAAAATTGTTCTAGTCAATGAGACCCTGTGTCAGCTGAATAGTCACTCTTAATGACAGCTTTCAGGGCAAAAAGTCACAAGAAAACTCTTTATTGAGAAAATCACAAGAAAAAATACAGAAAAAACGATCAATTTAAAAACACAGTTTATGATTAACGGCAGCAAACAATTTTGTTGAGTAATTATTGACACAAGAGCAATAAAAACTCATTTGAAAGTAAAAAAATTACTATATGCCTGATTTCTGGAAAAAATTACTATAGAACCAATTTGAGCCATTTTCGATACCCTGGGACTCCTGACCGTGTGCATGTATGCAAGAAATATAGGTAATACATCCATCTCCATACCTCTTCCCATGTTAATGTACGGTCGACAGCAGCCACTGACGTTTTCTTGATCATCAAACGTTATTGATTGCTTACCGCAATGAACATCAATATTTACCTACAGTCGCGCAGGATGGAGAGTGGTCATGCATGAACACACTGAATGTAAAATTTCACCTTCAAGTTCTAAAAATGAATCTAAAATATGAAGCTTTCAATCAAAAAGTCACTAAGTACGGCTATTTATAGCAAGAAGTACAAAGAATTTTCATCCATTTTTCATAGTTTACTTGCCGAAATGAATATTTATTTCAAATTTGTAAACGTTGTTTTTTCAAGTTCTTCAAGTTCAACTAGGGTGGGACTTCGCATACCCAATGTATGCTGGCTCAATTTCCAGAGTGTGGCCACCACTAATGGTAACATCAAATATATTTTGCCTTTTGCAGGAATTTCATCGAATCTACTGTCAATCGATTGGAAGTTCTGTTAAAAGAAAGTGAATTGTGTAGTACAAACGTATATGGCTTGTGTGAGAAGATTCGTGAATAGTGTTTGTTTTTTGTATAAGGATCTCGATCACTTTTTAGCCGAAAGTCTGTCGGCTCTGGTTGATTTTGGCAGGAAAATCGCCCTACGATTCACACCGCCGAAAAACTTGCTGGATCCGGTTGAGAAGGCGTTAGTAAAGCATAAATTACGTGACTCACAAGTAAGTGGGATAGGTTAAATTCTCAACCATTCGCTTCTCCGCAGATTTTGAAGTGAATAAATTTAACATTTTCCATTTCGATTTGTATCTTCTTTGCAGTTGAACGCCGCTGGAGGTGAGCTACATTTGGCCAATGAACGCTATAAATCGTTTACTAATCAGGATATGGTAAACGATGATCAATTTTGCGTACCGGATTACTGCATTCATCCGTATTTACATGCATTACTTGATATCAAAAATACACTTTCGCAAAAATTGGCCGAAAAGTCTATGTGCGCTTATTATCGACCGTTTCCGAATAAAGTAGGTTGAAAGTTTTTTGTCAATTCAGATTGGCATTCTACAATACTGAAAGATGTGATCGATTTTGCGCAATGTACAGATATAAACTGCGTCAAATTTCCAAACCAAACTTGATAAAGTAATTTAAGGAAAACTTTGTATAGGGTGTACCAAAACGCCCCCCCCCCCATCATCATGCGCACACAGAATGTCACAAACTAGGCCAATGGTTATAAAATATCTTTAATGAAACCTTTTGTCGAAGTACATTTACACCTCTAGAGTTTTGTAAAACATACGAATTAGCCCTAAAACATTCTCTAAGTTTTCCTCGACAACTTTAGTCCTACCGTTAGCTACTTTGATGAACTATTTTGCATCGTTTTTGCCAACAAATTCCGCATCAAGACAACATCATTTTAGAAAAATGCACCGAACGGCCCGCCAGAAATAACTTTAAAAAGTTTTGTGCGAAGAACCGTTCATTCCTAAATATTTCGTTCTTGAGAAAGACTTAATTTCTAGCGTTTCATCAACATCATATCCGATAGTGAAATTCCACTCGATTAATACGTGAAGAGTTTCATCAAAATCGTTACTATCAAACAAAATTCATAAAGAAAAATGTCTCCAGTGTTTTTCTTCAAGTCACTCTAGTTTTTTCTTTTTTTAAACATGTTGCACTACATTTAAGATTTTCTATTGTGTCGATATATATCATCTGACTTAGTGATGTGCGTCGGATATCCGGATATCCGGATGGGTATTTTGAGAAGCGGATATCCGGATCTGAAAAAATATCCGGATATCCGGATCTGAAAAAAAAAAGTAAGTTGCCACATTACACAAAGTTTCAACAACAAAAAAAAAATTGTTCAAATTATATAAGTGTATACACTGTTCATATACTATTCACTATCATGTGCTATTCACTTCAGGTTTTTTAGCACCAGTCCCGATAGCATTTGTGCTAATGAAAAAATATTTCATTAGTACACTTAAGCACTGTTGACAAATTATACTTCGTTGCTGTCAAAACAATGTGCGAGTTTGTCAATTCTGATAACTTGCTTTCATTGTATTGACTCATGCAATTATGCTTGATATTAGTACTGTTAAAAGTAATAGGACTCTCATCCGATTCTAATAAAATCAGTTCATTCTTACATTATGCACTTGATTAGTTGACCGAGGAGTAAATGTTCAGTAGTTAGTTTGACGGTAATGCTTTTAGGAATCGGTAAATTTGCTTTCTGTTTCGATAAACGTTTACATCTTTTCATTGTATCTGGTACTATTTATGAAAACGGCGATTTTTGATTTTTCACCACAATTTTGTGATATTCTTAACTTTCGTTCCGAACTTTTTCCGAAATTTCTCCCCTTTCAGTCATTAGCACCGTGCTAAAAGACCCTGCTATATACGTTACATCAAATTTGGCATACTAAACCAATCTTAAACAGAGTGAGAATCCTGCTGTAAAAGCGTTGTGTAAATGACTTTAACAGTGATTATTGCAATCCGTCTTCGATTAAGAAGCATAAAAAAGATTATGTAAAGTTATTTTTACTTAATTGAAGTCCAACATGTGGTTCAAACGTAACTTTTCCTGAAAAGTCGCCAAGTTCTTAGAAGTCAGATTTTACCGAAGCTGTCGGATCTAACGATTCCAGAGTAAAATCCAGACCGAACAACCGGATTCAACTCCAATATGTGGCTGGATTTTCGGAAATTCAAGAGAGACGTAGCAAAAGCAGGTCAATTTTGTAGAATTTATCCACCGAAAAGCTTTTTCACTTTTCACTAAAAAAGAGAAGATAAAAATATAAAAAAGCTATACTCCTCCTACAGCACTTCCTGAGGCAGTTTAAAAAAGTAACATATTTTTATAATAATCACGGTTAACGTAAATATAAAACGAAAAGTTATTGCACCTATTGAATATTATTATGTCGTATTGTAGTTGACCCAGTGTATCATTACTTATGTGACTTCTGTTTACCTCTGTGCAAACAACATTAAAAATATCCTAATATGTCCGGATATCTGGGGGTGCAAAAAACACATATCCGGATATGAAAATTTTTCTGGGGCACATCACTTATCTGAATACCCGCTTTTCAATCATATAGTTTTAACTTTTTTTCAAGTTTGATGCGGCAATTATCGAAGTAGAAAATTTTTATGGGGCTATCGAATCCTTCATAGGCGCGATTCGAAAATCATTGCCTCAAAATTGGACTGTTTGTGAATTGAAAACGACTGTACGTAAAATACAAAATTTCCTGTGTTCGGCCGATAATTTCGTCGATAATGTTGCCCGAGAAAAATATTTGGCTTATCGAGATATAATGGATCCTTTCTTATTGGGCGTAGATTTACTTCGATTGGCGTTTTCCGAGCAGCTCCTACAGTATTTGAGAAAGATGAAATGTTTGGAGATAGAAGAAAATTATTCGATAAAAGCGGATGAGGTGAGATTCTCTTGAATAATTTTTGAATGAGGGATTTGAACATGAAAGACTAGAATTTTATTTTTATCATAACTATAGCAACACAATATACTTGCATTGACCGGTTAACATTGATGTGTAGACGTTCAAAATGAACGCGTCCGAGAGATTTAGTTCAGGTTTTATGCGTTAAGTTGATTCAGAAACCGGGGCCTAAAATCTTCACTAGTCAATATTTTAAGTAATCCGTTGATTATCCTTGAAGTTTGCTCATTTCGTCCATGTATAACGTAACGACACTAAATGACATATTCACCGAGGTTAACCGTAACGCGCCATTGTGAAATGTCTCAGTCTAATGTTTCTACTTCCTACCGCTACGGTTTAATGAACCATCAGCTAAATAATAGTAATACAATTTAGCGATTTTTCAACCTCCATAGAATCAAGCCATGACGATTACGGTTTAAAATTAAATTTACTGTTTTCAAGGAGTCATATTTTTAGAAATCGTCAAGTATAATTATTTCGGCCTCTCTTTTATTCGATAATACTCTGAAGTCTGAAATATTTCATCTAAGATTACGTAGTGAACGGGAAAAAGTTTGATTTTTAGTTTTTTGTGAGAAACAAAACGAAGAAGTTTCATGTTTTCCTTAAGGTAGATTATCCTGGTTTATTATTATTGTAGGCTTTTTCTAAGCATCTGTATAAAAATTCATGTCAAAAATGTTCATTGTTTCCTTAGGCTTAAATAATTTTCGGAGACTAAGTGATCCGTAATGAGAGGGGCTCATTTGAAAGTTCATTCTTGATAAAAATGGTATATTAAATTTAGCGTCTTTTTTGAGTTGTGGATTGATTTACTCAGGGATTAATAATGCGCTATTCGTACTTGACTACTGGACTTACGGCTGTAGTAAATTTGAAAAGTGAACTTTGCTGATAATAGATTTCTGAATATAAAATCATCAGGTAACCAATTCATAGTGAAGTCAGTTTAATATCGTGGACTGAGATGGAAAAAGCCCCCCTCCACATTTATCCCTATAATCTCGTATTTCCTCTACTTTGATGAAAAGAAAAATCTAGTACGAGCGGTAAAAAACAGGTTATACTATATGATCAGGTTTGTACCTAGCAATATTTTTCAGGAGGAATTTCAAATTTTTTTAGGATAGATGAAACTCGACCTGGTGAGGTCGCGTAGCTACCGAATGTCAGGCTGAGTGGTTCAGAATAGCGTGCCTCCTGGTTTTCAAACCTTGGCCTAAATTTTTAGGGGCCAAATTGAAATTTTTGGAGCCAAAAATTTTTAATTGAAGAATATCGAAAAATGGGCTTGTAACACACTGTGTGGGCTTGTGGGCTTGTAACACAACTAACAATCTATCATTTAATGCAAAGCTATTATGCTATTGGATAGTTTTCTACAAAATTTTTTCTACAATGCTTGTAAATTAGACTTGAAACTCGAAAATTTCAATTTTGATTTTGCCATCACCTATTTTGCCATCACTAGGATTTGTCATCACCTATATAATAAATAAGAAAAAAATGTGGCTTCAAAGCTAGATAAATTTTGATTCATCTAGCTTTGATATTTGCTGAACGACATGCTTCAAATGAAAAGTCAAAAAAATTTTAATTTTTTTATTAAAGTTGAGAGATTGGGCCATTCTGACGTTTCTTTACAGGAAAACGCAAGAGTTATCCCAGTAAACGGTTTTAATGTTTCCTGCATCTCGTTGATGGCATATTTAATGGCAGCAAACAGCATCTTTCTATCAATTTTCAAGATGTGCAGACATCTACAGCTCCCAAAAGGATATACAAACCTGATTTAAATTTTAACACAATGTCTTGGGTACTAGTGGCTATAGAAATAGAGGAAAAATCTGTGGCATCTTAAAGGAGGGTGCCAAAAAAGCTTCAAATGACTCGTTCAGGTTATTTCGACTTCATTTTTGACACTTAAGATAGTAAGATGTCAGAAAATTTCTTTGATACCTATTGCATATAAATGAACGTTTGAAGATTTATATTTTCAAACAGGCATAGAGACTGTCACAATATTCAGCATATATAACAACTCAAAATATCTCATTTTCAGATATTATTAATTTCCAACTTATGTATCATAAGGTTAATGGAACAGTAGGTCAAATCTCTCAGAAATCATCTTTGAATAATGTAACACAGAATAGCATGTGGAAAATATAATGGATCCGGACCCGAAATTACCCGACTATTTTGCTGGACCCGGACCCGTACCCAATATTCTCAAGATTTTGGACCCGGATCCGATATTCTTAAAATTTTGCATCCGGACCCGGATCCGATATTCCTAAAATTCTGGACCCGGACCCGGACTCAGTTTTCGTAAAATTTTGGACCCGATACATCTCTAAATTGTCTATCATCTAATATTACATTTTGATAATGAAGGTGCATTATCATAGGCTAAAAAAATTTTCGATTTCATTTCAGGGAGAATTCCCCCATCCTCCTAGTTACGGGCCTGTATATGATGATGATGAGCTCATAAACAAGTTTATTGCACGAAAATAAGCTCCAATATTTTTCTCAGTTTGATCCCTGACTTTGTTGATATAAATGATAAATTCACATTTTGATACATATATGCATGGGCGAAGAATTCATATTTAGTTATATAAAATTCCGGTGTATGTTGTTTTGCAAAATTTTCTTGTATTTATAAATAAGACTAGCTAGTCTGACGGCTACACCAAAGTTGAAATTTGTCATTTGGTGAAATAATTCAACCCTTGCAATTTCCCTCCTCTATTCTGATTTTTGAGTCTTTAGTTTTCGACGTTTTCAACTTCGCTGGTGAAGTGCTCCAACGACATCACAAGTCAAGACGCCGCAAAATTTTTTTCGGATACTTCTGATGCCATGAAGTGAGTCAGACATAGCATGTTGTGGCATTTAAGCTCATTGCTTATTTTATCTTTAGAATAATTCGGCTCAATCGCGATGCAAATCCTGGAAATTCAGCCGATTGTTTAAAAAAATTATTGAATCTTTATCAAAATTGGACGATAGAAAATGGAAGTGACGATCGCTATTACGAATATAAATCGAAAGAACCTGTCAACGGTGAAGAGCAAGAAGAATACCATATAGCCGCTTTGTTTCCAAATTTCATGACGGAGGGAGTATTCCAGGTTGAAAATGATGTCAGTAGAGCAGTTGACGAATCATCATTCGCCCACTTATTTCGTGATTTATTCAAAAATTCGGCGGAGTTTTCGAAAGAAGCTTCTTACTTGCAAAATTATCATTTGGCGACTAAACTTATTCTGCCGAATATAGTTTATTTTGACATAGAATTTGATTTTCGAAATTACGACTCGCATATCTTAGCTGCAAAGCACGCTTTGTCGTGTTTCGGAGAAGTGAAGTTAGACGAAAAGGACGAAAACAGGCGGCCGTTGAACGTATATAGGCACGGAAGATTGAGCGAGTCGAAAAAGTTAAAAGTGCTGCTCGACGATTTGAAATCTGCTGTCCAAAAATTATTGATCGAGTGGCACGACAATGCAATTTTGTTACAAATTTTTGAAACTTGCGACAAAATATTACAAATGCCGGCTCAGGCGCCAATTATTAAGCTGATGGCCGCACTCGAATCTCTCTTAGGTCAGCAGAATTCCAATTTTTAACTTTCTCTTTACTAATTGATACGGAAGTGGGACCTCAAAATTTTTCATTCCAAGACATTTGGTGTAAAACTTGTTCAGAATTTTCTGTTTCGAGAAATTTTTTCACAGTCTGATAGTGACGTTTATTTCAAGTCAAAAATTTGCTGTTGTTTTGCTAACTTATCAGTTTTATTTTATACATAAAATAATGTCTCCACTCCGCTGTTACTTTCTTCCGATCCACTCTATCTATACATAGATGATGCGATTGAATGGGAGAATATTGCTTCGAGAAACTTGAAGCTAGAACCAAATTTGCAACCTCTACGATCTTTGTATGTTGAATGGCGCAAAATGGAAATCAAAGGTTGGGAATTTCTATTGGACGACGCAGAATGCGAACACGAAAATAGCGCTCTAATTTCTGTTCTAAAATTTCATCTCGTCGTTAAATCGTTTATCGATGGGGTGAGTTTGTGGAATCTTCTAACGGACGTAATAAGTTGTGACAATTCTCTATAAATTTCATATATCCTTTACTTTACAACTGATTTCAATACCAGAATTCTAAAACTTTCAGGGGATCGACCACACTACATTGCTAACAGCTTATTCAAATTTGTTATCCTTTTGTCCTCTCGGTGAATTTCATACAAGACTCGAAGCCAGTAAAATTGTAGCAAAAGTTTTACTATCCGAAAATCGTTATGTTTTATCGTACTTGATCAATCTGAATGCCTATTTCGAATGTTTCGCCACCAAAATCAGCGATCAAAAAGCGAATTTGCGTTTACCTATTGAAAAAGAGCTAAAAGTGAGATAAATGCTAATTTTCATGAAAATTCTAGTTATCAGGCAACGTTTCGCGTTTATTGTTGTAGGATTTCATAAAAATTGTTAAATTCCAAGATTTGAACGTTTATCGAGCTAAGGAAACTGGCCGGCATGCCCATCGTCAACTTTTCAAGATGGTTCGATCTTATAGGGTTAGTTTGCAAAATTCAACTGATTATGATCGAAAAAATTATTTTTCAGTTTCAAGCTTATTGTATCTGTTTTCAAAGTACTTATTCAATCGGAAACTTATACGTACAAATTTAGAAGTCATGAGTCAGTTGCAATATCTAAAACCCGAGGTTTAACTCGAGCTCGGTTTTAACTCCTGAATGTCGGATTTAGCTTAACTCGACGTCGGTTCAAACTTTTATGGGCTGCAATAAAACTCCCGAGCTCTGTTTCAGCTATAAACTTCTGATTTAACTCCGAGCTCGTTATTAACGAGGGAAAACAGAGAGAGCGTATACATGTCATGAATGACTAGCGATTATGGTTTTGCTCTCGCACAATAAAAGACATAAAACATGTCCATAAAAGTTCCTCTATCACCTCTTTCACGAACAAATAATGAAAAGAATTGGTTGTGGAGATGAATGTGGCCATGTATAGAAAGCATACAGGAGCTCAGACTTGAACCTACTACCTCTGGGTTTCATTTTCCACTGGAACCCTGCTCGTGTTTAAAAAATAGTCACTTTTTATTGCAAGTAGAAGTTGCAACTCGGAATTAACTCGGTCTCGAGACGAACCCAAGTTCTAATTTATATATTTCTTTATATATTCCCTTATAAAGAGAATTTATATACTCCCTTTATTTCAACTGCTAAGTCTGACTTTCGGGTTCAAATGGTCGAGTATAACTGGCGATATTGCAACCGACTTCACCTCAAATTCAGTCAGACATAATTCCACAGACGATTAGCATAATAATGCTACTTATTTAATTCATATTCGCTCAGGTTACTCTCGTTTCAGGAAGCCTTACAAGACCCTGTGGCCAAACATATGAATATTGCCTTGACTGTACCGCAAGAAATTATTGATGATTGTAGATCTTCAATTTGCCCCAAAGTTTTAGATCACGATATTAATTTTTCGGCGAATAATCAACATCTGGTAGCGTTGATCAGCTACATATCAAAATTCAATCAATTTTCTTCGAAATTAATTTCTCAATTGTCGAACGATCGATGTTTCCGCGAAATTAACGACGATTTGTGCCAAACTGCTTTAGAGTTTGGTTCCGAAATTAGAAAAAACATCAATTACGGCTACGTCAAGGAAGAAAATCTGAAACTTTACAAGCGTAATAAACAAAAAAGAACGAATTTATTGGTCGATTTGTTCGAAAGTTTACGCTTAAACGGATTCAGATACAGAGAAGGCGTTTCAATAGTCAATGAAAAATTAGACGCCCTAATATTTGAGTTTGATGGGTCGAAGTCAATTTGCGGACGCACAGTTCAACGGTTCGATCGCCTATTCTGGTATTGTATACAGCGTAAAAATATTTTTGACCGAATTTCTGGTCAGAAGCTCCACGATCAGATCGATGGAAACATATCGCAACGTTGCGTCGGTTACGTAAAATTGTTCATCAAAATGCTGACGAATTTTCGTGCTAATTTACAAAATTGGGATATGATGATTGAAAATGTATCTAAATACGAAACATTATTCCAAATATCGTCGCCGGAAAATTGTTCGATCGATTTTTTCGAATTACAAAGTCGCGGCCGAAAAATATTAACGACCTTATCGGATTTAGGAAGAAATTTATCGTACAAACTGGATAGGACGTCTGATATTTGGAACTGTAATATAGGATTGAATAAAGAAAATTTCAATCTCAACCCAATTATCAACAGGTCTCCAATTTTAACGTTTTTGGATCACAAGGACGGACGATTTTCAAATCATCTCTCAACTTTGAAAAAAATCTCTTCGGACGTGAAAGATTTACAAGAAAATATAGCCGAAATAGAAGATTCTTCAAAGAGAGTAGATGGATATTTGTCGCTTGAAAATTTCGAAAAAATCAACGGCATTTGCTCGAAATTGAAGTCAGTGGAAACTCCTTTGAAAATTCTGCTGGACATTTCCTCTAATCCCTATAGTGCAGATGCAAATTTCTACAATACTTATTTGATCGAATGTCTCGATTTGATCGGTAATTTCAACAGCGCTGGCCTGTTGCTGATTGATTCGGAATCCATGCTCAGAAATAATGACGACTTGGCCGAAAATTTGGCTAATAAATTATACTTCGTGGTACAAGAGCTATGGAAGGTTTTAGATGATAAAAGTGGAATTAAAGATTCGGACGATACAATCGTAGGAAAATTGAACGAATGCAAAATGTTGTCACGTGTTTTTAGTTTTGAAAAGGTATAAATTGAATCTAGTTTTGTTTCTCTTTGCAAATATCGAGCTTCTGAAATTTATTTCGGAAAACTCAAATAATTTGAGATCAGAGATGTAGAAAAAAATCGAAAGGATTATTCTTTTTTCAGAAAATAAATTTTGGAAAAGAATTGTTCCGACTAACAAAAAGATAAATCTGAACAACTTAGTTAAATCTGCTTGACAGTTTTATGGTCGAAATCATGATTTCTACTAACTTCTAATTCTGATTAATCTGTATTAATTTTATTTTAAGGTTCTACAACTTTCAAATAAGCTGATGGAAGAATGCAGAGCGAATTGCTCGAGCATTAATCCTTTTATACGCTCAATTTTTACCAATTATTCGACAGTATGCAAGACCTTTTCGACGCGTTGCTTTTCGATGTACGTCGAACTTTCCATCCTCTTCTTGGGTATCATCGAATCGTGGATGCATCTACTGAAAGAAGTAATTGATCATTTTTGCCTAGAACGGTCACTATCGTTCCATCCTCTTTTCTAAAACTTTTTTCTCTCGCAAAAAGGGTTTCGTCAAGGAAGTGCCGGATTTAGACGCCGATGATCAGAATAAATTGAAAAATGGTGGCGAAAAATTCGAAGATACAGAGAACGCTGGAATGGGCGATGGGCGCGGTGCCAAAGACGTTTCGGACGATATCGACGATCTTGGGCAAGTCGAAGGATTGAAAAAGAAGGATAACAATGAAAATTTGGATGCCGAAGAAGACGAAAAAATGGAAAACGTTGATAAACCACTGGAAATCGAAGATGATTTTGAAGCCAGTTTGGAAGATTTAGCTTTGAATGATGGTAAATTTGTTGGAAAAATCAATGGCTAGAAAATCTGTCTTTGATCAGATCAGCTGTATTTAGGAACGCGCTCATTTTCTTGTAAAGATAAAATGAAGTTTCAAAAGCAGGACGGTATCGAAATTTCGTTTGACTAAACGTTAGCAGATATTTTTCTCATAAGTAGCTTAATGCATAAAGTTCATTAGTTCATTTTTATGCTAGGGTACTCTAGAAAATTCTTTGTTCAAAACGAAGACTACTCTACTCAAATTTGTCGTGTAATCCTTCAGAGGAAGAAAAATCTGAGAATGGCCACGACGAAAAGGATGAACAGATGAACGAACCGGATTGGCAAAAAGGCGAAGCTGAAAATCCCGAGAATAATCAGTTAGATCCTAAAATGTGGAACGACAGAGAAGAAGAACAAAATTCGACGCTCGACGATGAAACGGAAGGCGCCAAAGATGCTCAGGAAGATATGGTCGCGAAAGACCACAATAGAATTCCGGAGAAGGAAAACGAAGAGAAAGGTATTACTTCAAAAGTCTAGCATCAGTTTTAAAGACTTGTCGGATTTTAACTATTTTTTGCTAAAAATTATACATGAAACTATATTAACACATGCTTTTATGTGTAGTGAGCACCGGTATCCTGGCGAGCAATATTTGACAATAGGCTGGCGGGCAATGGTTTAGCATAGGGCTGGCAGGCAATAGTTGGGCATAGGGCTGGCAAGCGATGATTAAGGATGCGGCCGGCGGGCAATGGTTGAGGATAGGCTGAAATCTTGATATTTCTTACGAGGAAGCACTTCAGGCTCACAATTGCACCAGTCAAAAATTTTGAATCAAGCTGCACGCGAATTCCTGCTGGCGGCTTTATTACTGCAAATTTGTTTTTATCTAAACTGCATATGACACCAATTAATATTGGCGCTTCATTGGTTAGCTCGATAACACATTATTTCCGAGTTCTTCACCATCAGCGGCTAAAATCTGCAGCCTTCTCTATTTTGTAAGACATCCTCTACAGGATATGGAGACTTTAGTACCTATTAATTGTTTTATGCCAACTTGCCATTCACCTTTTAATTCCACCTGCTTGAGAATTGAGAATTCATGTTTCATACTACGAGTATCTTATTTATAATTTTTAGGCAGAAAGTTGATATGAATCTTGCATTTATCATCGATTTCGATTTCACCATCCCAATTTAAGTAGAAAAATAGGGTATAATTATCATCTACAGTTCATCGCATCTGGCATTACATCTCAGAACCCAATTTCTTTCTCATTTTTCAATTAACTCAAGTCAATAGGCAGATTTTGATGTCCATGCTTTTCAAAATCGTCCAATGTAAAACCAGTATCGGTGTCTGCATAGAGCTTTCTAACCATTTATAAAGATGACATGTATGGTTCAATTCAAGTTTCCTGTGTATTATGGGCAAGTGAAGGGTAATTGCGCCCATTAACATGTACTTGACTGCAACTTCCAGTTTTGAAACTGAAGAGATTTACCAGGTAGTTATCGGTGTATTCTATAGTTTGTACCCTGGTGAAAATAACCGTTTTTGGAATTTTTCCATTCCATATTTAAAGATTTTTGACGTTTGTATGCCCTGGGTCCATTTGACAGGATAAATTTTTCGAATGTGAAGCATCATAGAAGACTGATTCTTGCTTCAAAAAGCGCTGAATAGGCATTATCGCCGATTTTTCTATTTCAATCCTCTACAATTACTATAGTTTTATGATTATGACAGTTTCCCAAGTTTCTGCAGTGCTTGACATGAGGAAAAATAAATTGTTTGCAGGAGCAAGCTGTATATCAAAGTCGACTGCCTGGAATAATCAACTTTTGTCGAGAGAACAGGTTGCAATGTAGCTTGACAGTCATCTAAACCTTTACGCTTTTGCAAATTTTGAAACTCTGCCGTCGAAACTAGAATTTTCATCCTGTTGTGTACTGTTAAACTTGTCAGGAGTTTCTTTATAGTACATGCGAAGGATACCTATAGCATCATTCTTGACAGTAGAAGGATAAGTGAAGTTAGTTTCCGAGTATGCTCTGTAGGGGTACGCACCGCAGGCTTGTAACAAAATTACACCGTTAGGTTTAATGTGACATAATTGAAAATAAATTGTAGAGTCCGGTTGGCTGGCGCCCCTTTTGCATTCTCCGCCAAATCATTGCCGTCCTTATAATTTTCACTTGAACCCATAATTGAACGTTTGGGCGTGTAAGCTGGGTATTATGAGGAGTAATACAAAATTCCAGTACTTATGGGGTAAATTAGAAAAAGAACCTCTGTTTCTCCAGTTTGATGAAAAGTTTGGCTCAAATATGCTTCAATGTTTTTTGACATATTTCTCTTTTGTAGTAAATATTCAGGTAAATATCCCGTTTCATAGACTTTTGATGTAGCTGGCATGGTATGTCAGTAAAACATAAAATTAAAAAAATGATGGAATATGTAGTAATTTCTTGAAAACCTGGGACAGCTAAAATAGCATTGAAGTGGGAAAATATGCAAAAATTGCAGAAACACCTCAATAAACTCCAAAAATGAAGCCAAAATGCATAATAATTGCAATAAACCTGTCGAATTTCGATGTAGAATGTGCAGAAGTACGCGCAAATTGAGTACAATAAAGGTCAATCCACTCCAGGGCTTTCTGTGCACCACAGGTGCACAAATTGGGTCCAAAACTTTCTGCACTGTGAGAAGAAAATCTGCACTTTCATAACATGAGGGAAAAAATCCTAAATTGCTTAGAAATTCCACTGACGACATCTCTGCGATCAGTTAAAGTAAAATACTTAGGACTGAATTTAATTTATCATTCCTTCCGGCGCGAATCGCCGGAAATTTTTTTGGAGTTTTACACCCTAGGGCGCTGGTAAAGGAATGTTTTCAAGACTTATTCCATGGCTAAGGTTTAATTTTTAAGTCTAGAATGATGTTCTGACTTGAGCAATGACACGATGCTTTCTATCAGTTAAGCAGCGAGAAAAGTAGCTTGAAGCAAATTATGTTTAATAAATTCAGGCGAAGCAGCAAGAATGATAAAAAAGTTTTAGGGCGAAGAGCCTAATTTTTTTTTGGATTCCGATTTTCGATATTAAAATGCCAAAAAATATATTCTTTCAACAGTTATTTCCTGAATACGCATTCCAATTTGCAGTCGGTTAAACCATTTTCCATACAAGAACAGAATGTAGAAATCATATTGAGAGCATGTAAGTACCACTCACTAAATCCAAAAAAACGCAAACTTTATGAAAACATAGCGTCAGAACATCTAAATGTGACCTGTCACAACTTGATAAAAAATTCGTGAATTCCGGCAAACATAGGGAGAGAATTCCTGAATGTGATGACCCCAACGCCCCTTTTAATTAAATTATTACTGTGGTATCGGTTGCAGTAAGATCGTAGTTGAGGACAACTCTTGTTCTATGCTTAATCATTTCCCGCCAGCCCCATGCTTAATTATTGATCGCTAGACCTGTTCTTAACCATTGCCTCCCGGCCCTATGCTTAGCCATTGCCCACCAGCCCTATCGTTAACCATTGCCCGCCAGCCCTATCCTTAGCCCATACATGTAACGGAGCTCCGAGGTCTGGGGGGAGGTTGGAGCACCTTTTTGGGGCCGGGGGTCAGTAATTCCCAAAATTTTGGGGGGAGGGGTCCCTGAAGGAAAAAAATTAGATTTTTTCCATGAAGAATGTCCGAAAAACGGTTTAAAAAGTAGTAATTTTTGTCTAAAAAATGATAAAATATGTACTTATGGCGCGAAGCGTCGTGAAAATTGACGTTTTTGGCCATTTTTTGTTCAAAAATTGTCATTTTTCAAGGAAAAATGACATTTTTCAGTATTTTTCCGACTAAAACTATGGGGGTCCCTAGGGCTACCATATGGCTAGCCATAGGATTGGAAAATCCTGGGGGGGGGGGTCGCCCAATGGCTAGCCATATGGTCGACGATTTCTGGGGAGGGGGGTTCCCATAGCACTTCCCCCCAATTACATGTATGCCTTAGGCATTGCCCCTCCAGGATGCCAAGGCTCAATACTTTTATGATAAAACTGGTAAATTTACCCAACAAACAACCGTGTATATAACTGATCAAAATCCGATAGATTATTAAAATTTACAGACAGTTTTTGTCACCATTCCTGTAAAAATTGTAAATTTTCAGCCGAATTAAGCGAGCTTGAAGTGGACGATAAAGAACAACTTCTGCCCGATAACGAAGATGATGTCGAAAACATCGATTTATCGGAAATGATTGATCGTGACGGATCGGATGAAGAAGAAGAAGAAGAATCTTCTTCAGCTAAAAATGCGGGGACAGACGAAGACATGGAAACCGAAAAAGAAAAAGACGGTGAAGTCGACAAGGATTTTATAAATCCAGAGGATCAACAGCCTTTCGTCGAAGATGAAGCGCAACCAACGACTGATCAAAAGCCGTCAAATGAAGCCCAAACAATAAAGCAAAGTGGAGGAAATGATCGCAATGATGATCAAAATTTAAATGAAAAAAATCAACAAGAAATTGAAAATCAATTGAGCGATGACATAACGAAAGAAGGTTTGGACTCGGAAAAAAACGATACAGCAAGGAACGAAAAAGAAGACGATGGCGGAAAAAGCGGGAGATCGTTCGCAAAAAAACGTTCCAGTCGGGAAGATGAGACAAATGAAAGGTCTTCTGAGAAGTAAATGCATATCAACGATGACCCCAAAATCGCGAAACCGTTTTAAACTGGGCTTGTCAATGCCTGAGCAATGGTTTTTTAATCTGGGGAAATTTGTAGTTTTCAGATTTTTTCAATTTTAACCTGTGATGTCCTTTTGCCAGTGCCTTATGCATAGTAATGACACACATAAAGATTAGGATGAGTTCGAGAAATTTCAAAAACTATTTTTTTCATGCAGTATCACATGCTGCAATTACTCTTCATTGAGGTGAGTCATCTAAATTTAAGCTTTGAAATTTTATTTGGTTATAGCAAAATAATTAGCTTCGAAATTTGCGCAGAAAATTATCATGTGTCCAATCAACTACAATCTCTGTATTTTTGGAATGGCTGCTGCAGCGAGGTGATAAACGTTCATCACGAAAACATTGATTAGCTTACTAATTCGAGAAAAAAATTTTTTCGTCAATGATCGGCATAAAAAATACCGATAATCCATCTAGTGTATATACATAGTAGTAAATGTGGTGCGGACCCAGATTTACTTAAATCAAAAGTAGATAGGTATGATACCTTTCTATCATTTTGCGCTCCCCCGTTGTCGAACCATTTGCCGTTTTGCTAAAGTAGGAGTCAAAAAATTGAACTAACCTTTTCTTTCTCGTTGCGACTACTATTTCAAAATAAAATGAGTCTCGACGACACAAATAGATGTTTATGCAAATGAAAAATCAGCATCGTAAATCAGTATCTTTTTTAACAAGTTCAATTTAGCAACCTTCTCATTTTCAATACGGATTTTGTTTTTACTTGCACTGTTATTTATATGCGACTATTTGATTTTCATGAAAAATTTATTTTTACATTGTACAGCACATCACTGCATTTCATATTGTTCGTAGGCGTAGTAGTAAAATCTCGGGCTTCAAAATGGCCGGCGCTAACTGGCGTCCGTGACATCTCTAACTTTACATTGACATTTTTAGCCATAAAAAGCAGAAAGTAGACGAGAGCAACAAAACTTTAGCGGTAGAGAATCAACAGAAGGAAATGATCGAAAAATCGCGCGAAATTTGCGAAATCGGTGATTTGGACGACGTTATCGAAATTGATGACGACACGACTTACACTCATCAACCAAATTTGAATTCGACTGAAAAGGTGAAGCAGGTTTTAGATTCAACGTCTCTGGACATTGCCAAAGAACAGGTTGCCCAAAAAGAGAAAGATTCAGAGATGGATATAGATGTAGTAGAGGAAAACGAGGAGGACTCGACGAGAAAAGTAAGTTTTAAATAAATAATTTGTATCGCTTATTTTTCCAATCATAAATAATTTTTCAGGATCGCAAAGAAAAGGAAGCGCCGAAGTATAATGGCACTGCTATTGACCACGAGAGTAGTACCAGCTTGGAAGAAGATTCTGCGGATGACATCATAATTCTGGGAGAATACAAACCCTCGACTATTCATACGTGTTTAGACTTTTATAATCAGGTACAAGAAGAAACTTGATCATTCGACGAGGGAGTAGAAATTTTTTTTGTCATTTCCGCAGGCTTCGACGTCGAAAATGTTTGAGAATGAAATGTTACAATATTTTGACAATAAAAGTGACACAAATCCTGGCGAATCGAATCAACAAAATAAAGTTTTATGGGCTAAATATGCCCTCTGGACCCAAGCCCTGGCATCGGAGTTGAGCGAGAATTTACGGTTGACTTTGGAACCGACATTAGCGACGAAATATCAGTGAGCATAGTTTCGTTTTTTGGAAGCTTTTTTATGAGGTGAAATCTGGCGCATTTGTTTTATATCAAATTTCCCAGGTAAAACTCATTTGATATGATTTGTAGTCATATCCGCTAATTTAATTTGAGCTTTCTCATTTGCGCCCTCGCCAATTACGCCGATTTTCAAGTGCGCCATTTTTATATGCACCGATTGTTATATGCGCATCAGGTGTGTAATTTGTCAACTGCATTTACGCTTTTTGCGAATGCACCGCCCTTGTGTTTTCATTCATAGAAGCAACAATGATGCGCCTGTAAATTAAACGGTTACAAGAATGACAATCGCCTTCATCAGTTGTTTAGAACTCTTTTTTTTGTGCAGAATTTTTTAATCCAAAAATTCAAAAGGGTTTGAAAATTTTTTTGCAGCTTGCCTCTATTTTTCTCAGACTTACATTATTCCATCTACATTGTTCATGTGTGATTTTCGTTATTTTATTTTTTATCAATGGTTTTCATCATCTCTTCTTGTGTTTCTGCCAGATTTTATGATCTGATCATTCTGTGACCTTTACCTTCATAACTCAAATTTGCTCAAAAACAGCTGCAGCTAACATTTACTCTAGTTTTTACTAGGGTTGTCCCGGGACAGACATTTTAGCCAGGGCCGGGGCAGACATATATACGTCACAGTGGTACCATACTTCATGTATCACATCGAAAAATTTTTAAGGTGATTCTTTTTCTTTTTATTTCATGTCAGCTATGATACTGCATTGATTGATAGGTTAGATAGGGTCTGATGCAGACAAAAAAATTAAATTTTTATGATAATTGTCATTACAAAAAATTAGGAAACTCGTTCTTTTCCCGAAGAAACTGCATTGCATACATGAACTTGTATCGATTCATCTGCGGGTTTTTTAGCATGGTGTCATCGATCGTAATCATCGTTTATTAGCACATAGGTAATCATAATAATAAACAGTCTTTTCAGATCAATGAAACCACGAGAATTAAAGTTGCAAAAAATTCAGCAGCAACTTTCAATCTTTTAGTCAAAAATTTTTCAAATTTCAAAGTTCTAGAATACAGGAAAATGTTTCTTTCTCAACATGTTTAATACAAAAATTATGCGCGCACCCGATAGTTTAGATTCCCCAAACAGATGAAATATCTGTCATTTTTCTGCTGTGATGATGTTTGAATCATATTTCAAATGGGAAGTTTATGTTCACAAAACAGTAAAATATTCAAACACTGCAAAAGGATCGAGAAAAATCTTGATTTTTTTCAACTATGTCAAGAAACAATACAAGATTGATCCACGAGATAGGACGACATTTTTCAACCGTGAATCAGAATTAACATTCAAAATTATAAATCATTTGAATCCGGCTCAAAACGCCGGAAAATTTTCAGGATTTTTTGTTTTAAAATGCATGAAAATGACTTTCCAGACAGGAAATCCTATAACGTAATCAAAAGAATCGTCAGGCTTTAGGTTGCACTGTACATCAAAAAATCTGTACAGTGCGGATCCGTACCAGCCCAAAAAACTCCGTCTGGTACGGAAAAAAACCCTCACTGGAAGGGAGAAACTTTTGAAAAATGCTCGAGAAGAAAGTTGGAGATATCACAAAATTGTGGTGAAAAATCAAAAATCACCATTTTCCCAAATAACAACTTTGTCAAAATCTTCATTCTCTTTGTCACTTTTGCATAATGAATGACTGTGGCTCGAATCTGAATTCGCTTCAGCTCTAACTTCTTGGACACTACTTAGGTAATTTGAAAACATGTTCTGACATGTGTGCTGAAGTTTAGGCAAATCAGTAACAATGAATAGCTAATATAATTGTACGTTTTCTGAAAAAATCAATTAAAGTTGAAGTGCAGTTCTTGATGTAATGAAAACTTTTAAACTTTTATCCAAATAGAACATGAATTTAGTGATTCCTAAAAGTATTACTGTCAAACTAACTACTAAATATTTACTTGTCACAGTCTAAACTTCAATTTTATTATAAATCGAGCTTGTTATACTATCAAAAATACTGATTTTTTGTAGTCTTGCCCCGAACCGGGGCAACCCCAGGTTTTGTTTCTCCCTTCCGAGGCCGGGGAAACTGCCCCGGGGCCGGGGCCTGGGACAACCCTAGTTTTTACTGCTTGAGTTGAAAAGTCAAAACAAGCAAGACGCAAATATTATAAATTTGCAATATTTAACATGCCAATGGATCAACCAAATTATGAGCTATTCCTGTCATAAAATCGATAACCTCGCTCCAGCAGATTTTCATTATTTCAATTGTAGTGAATAGGCAACCTGAAAATTCATGACTTACATTATTTTGCAAGTATGCAGAGCAGTCTTTCTTTTCACATCGACATTTCTTGCCTTCTCCAAAACTGGTAGCTGTTCGTTAAACGAAGCCGTTAAAACGCGAGCAGGATTACCTGTTTTGCATCTCAAAAAATCCATGAAAAGTTACAAAAATGGATTATCGCTCGTTTTATTTCAGTACAAGAATGTGGAGTGAAATGCTAAAACTCGAAGCGGCAAAAATCCAAATATAAACGCAAATGGTGCATTTTACGAGAGACGCATATGACACTTGGCGCCTTTAGATCGGCGCAATTAGCAAAAGCGCATATGAAAATGGCACAATTGGCTACATCTCCTGAATTTTGTTATCTTTTTCAATCATCTATTCAACTTTTCAAATGGCCTTTTGGTGATATTTTCCGGTTTGGGTCTGGTACACACCTAAGTGAACTCCTCCTAGAAAGCTAGATCTCGAATATAGGAAAAAATTGGACGTCCAACAGATGGACAAATTCATAAATATTACGCGGAAATTACGCTAGGTCTTGACGGAGTGCCGCATTAATAAATATTGAATTATAATTTTTCCAGAGGCGATTATCGTACTGGAAAACGTTTAAACATTCGCAAGTTGGTACCTTACATCGCCAGCTTTTATCGTAAGAATAAAATTTGGCTGCGACGAACCAAAAAAGCTAAACGCGATTATCAGATTATGTTGGCCATCGACGATTCTTCCAGCATGAATGATAATAAGACAAAACAAGTACGTACATAATCCTATAGAATATCGAACCCATAATCATGTCACTACCGAGAGTAGTTTTTGTACTATGAAGTTGATTTCAATAGACAATAAATTGATTAGTTACATTGTAAAATATTATCTAAAACAGGATTATTTATATAAAGTTATATCAAGAGAGATCACAAGCTTTTTAGGACTCATTGTAATTCCATCAAATTTATCACTATTACCTATTTTTGAAGTTGGGCAAAAAAGCATGAAATCATTGATGAACAACAGCAAATTTGATAGCGGTACTCTTTCTGACCTACCCTGTATAGGCTTATGTCAGATTTTGTCATATGATATGCATCATTAATGTCACTGCAAATACTAATTTCGTGAACTTTTTAGCTCGCCTTCGAATCGTTGGCCCTAATGAGCAACGCTTTACGTTATTTGGAAAGCGGTCAATTGGCCGTTTGCAAGTTTGGCGAACAAACTCATTTGTTGCATCCTTTCGATCGACAATTCGATGACGACGAAGGCGCCTGGACACTTTCCCATTTGACATTCGAGCAAAAAGCAACGAATATAATCCCTGTAAGCAGAAGCTGTTATATCATTAATATTTTGGAAGTTTGTCACATCAGTATTGCAGCAACTTTTCAATTTTCAAAGTACTGGTATATAAATCGAAAAAGTGATCTTTCTTAACATTTGAAGGTCTCTTTCATCAGATAAAAAGTTTCAACAATTATGATTCGCCAGTCATTATGGGTGGAAACTTCAACATGACAGTAGACGAAAACTTGAGACAAATCAGATGGTAGTATCAGAAGTCACAAAACGAAGTCGGTTAATAAATTTTAGAGTACACATCAACTTTAGACATAGTAGACACCTTCAGAATTGAAAATCCAATGAGAAAAAAGAACACATGGTACCAACCTAAGTGAAACGTTAGGTGTAGACTTGATTACTTCTTCGCCTCTGAGGAAATAATAGGCCAGGTGGAGGAATGCAACACAATCAGTGATCCACCTTCAGATCACAAGGCCGTAACCTTCAAACTAATTGGAAATCGATTCGAAAAAAGGACCAGGTTTCTGTCACTTTAATAATTCACTTATTACAGAAAAAAATACACTAGGCTCATTGTGATACAATAAAAAATTCAGTAGGAAAATATAGAAAAATACAAAGGTCAGCTCAGATGCATCAAATATCAGGGAATATGTAAAATATAAGATGAAAAATTGTACAATAGCTTACTCTAAAGAAGTTGCCAAAACGAAAAAAAACGGAGAAAAGGAACTCAGGACAAAATTACAAGGACAACAGGAAAAATTGGATAATTTTGAAAATAAAGATGACAAATTCTGATACAAGTTAGTTTTAACTGAGCTGAATACAATCATGGATAAAAAACTGCCTTTTCTTTTGAGAAATCAAAACTCAGATGGAAGAAAATAGAAGAAAAACCAAAAAAATACGTTCTAAAGACGAAAAAAAGAAACTACGATAGGAAAAGCATCACTAGTTTTCAAAGTGCAAAAAGTAACACCATCACAGACCCATCAAAAATACTGTATGGGATTAACCAATTTTACAGTAATCTGTATGGACAGAAAAATGACAACTCAATCAAAAAAACAATAAATGCTTGGAGCAAAATATATCTGAAACTGAATTACGAAAATGTGCTAAAAAGAATGAAAAATGGGAAGTGTCCAGGAGATAATGGGTTAACTATAGAATTTCACAAAACGTACAGGGAGTTAGTCAAAAATACACTGATCAATTAGAATTATAATTTAGAAACTAGTATCATGTCTGATTCTCAACGTAGAAGTATTATTACTCTCTAACCTAAACCAGAAAAGAATATGTCAGACTTAGCAAACTGGAGACCAATATCACTGCTAAATGTGGATTACAAAATATTGGCTGAAGTACTTGCCGCAAGATTAGAAAGTCAACTAGGCAAAATCATACACGAAGATCAAAAAGGTTTCATGCCAAACAGATACATTGGGAAGAATGTACGATATCTCCTAGACATGATAGGGCACTATAAGAAACCTTAAAAGCTGGCTATCTAGTATCACTTGATATTGAGAAAGCCTTTGATTCACTAGATAGAAACTTTATGATAAATGCTTTAAAGCTCTTCAATCTTGGAGAAAAGTTCTGTAGATGGATCAGTAGACCGTACAATGAAGCGGAAGCTGCAGTCTTAAACTCAGGCTTTCCAACGAAAAGATGTTAACTTTCATGGGGAGTCCGTCAAGGATGTCCCATTTATCCATACCTATCTATATGTGTGATGGAACTTTTGGATGTGAAATTACCAACATCCCAAGAATACAAAGGATTACAAATAGAAATCGAAACTCATAAGGTATCTATGTATGCAGATGATACTACACTGCTTGCACATGATTAACAAGATTTGCAAAATGTATTAAAAACGCTAAAAGAAAACTCCAATGCGTCAGGTTTACGTGTCAATCTTAAAAAACAGATTCTTGGATTGGGAGAAAAGTGGTCGAAGACAAATAAATATAAATAAAATAGGCACATGCAACGTAACAGACACTATAAAAATACGAGGAATACATTTTTTATATAACATTGATCTCATGACCAGTGTTTTTTTGCGCTGTGCAAAACTTTTTCCAGGTTTTTGTACCGTGGAAAAAAATATTTATCAATTGTGGAAAAAAATTTGGTATTTTCATATAGAAAAGATACATTTTGGTGCATTTAGTCGACCCAAATTTAAAAATTTTCCGGCGCTTCGCGTCGGTTATAACTTTAATAATCATTATTATTTATATTGTCAAGCTCAGGCGCGACTTTTAGCATGTCTGCCTTCACTTATCACTAATTTTTAATAGTTTTCATCGTCTTAAACGTATTATTTCATGTCTAATTGGCAATCTTGAATTATCATTATATTTAACGAAGGAAGATGCCCATTTTTTCTTCATACATTTTTTGAGAAAGATCAACACATCAACTTGGTGCATTTTAGAAGGTAATAATCTCAAAATTTTCCGGCGCTTCGCACCGGTTATAACTTTAATAATCATTATTATGTATTACATAGCTCAGACGCGGCTTTCAGAATGTCTACCTTCACCTATCATGTAATGTACAATAGTTTTCATCATCCCAAACGTATTATCTCATGATGTACAAAAAAACCCTGTTTATAGTACAAAAAAAATTTTCGGCGTGCAAAACTTTTTTGATTTTTTTGCACCGTGCTAAAGAGCTCGTGCAAAAAAACACTACTCGTGACTACAAAAAACTTCACAGAAAAAAATCAAGAAATGTCAGAAAGAATGTAATATATGGCAAATTAGAGGTCTAACATTTTATGGAAAAATAAAAGTTTGGAATTACTTGATAATATCAAAACTAAACTATGGCTTTATAAATTTGCCGATAGATAAAAATCTAATCAAACGTCTGAAACAAATGCAGCAAAACTCCATTTGGAACGGCTCAACTCCAAAAATAAAATCAACAGTCTTAATGTAAAATCATGAAAATGGAGGCATAAAACTCCCCGATATTGTTACATGATTAGAAGCTAAATGGATTTGGCGACTACTAAACTCTCATGGCAAATGGAATAAGGTTGGAACATCATGTTTTGACAGAATAGGAGGTTTCCCGGAACTGATTCAATCAAACTTTTGTACAGATAGACTAAATATTAAAATTCCACTGTCCTACAAACAAATCTTGAAGTCAATACACAATTTTCCAACCAGTAACATACATGAAATTACAACGCCACTTCAGGCTATCTCACGGAAGATAAATAACAATAGACACATTTTGGTAAACAAAAAATCTGTTTTCTGACACTCTCTTCGTCAGACAAATTTCAACTATTTGTGTCATTGGCTAGATAATACAGGGTCTATTAAGTCACCTGTACTATTAAAGGAAGCAGGGTGTTTGATCAGTTGGTTTGATTATTCCAAAATAGTTTATACAATTCCTAAAACTTGCAAAACTTCAATGAAAGACTATGAAATACACTGGAATGAGCATAAATTTGACCCACAAAGTTTTGATACAAAACATTTGAACGACATAAAAATGCATATGATAAATGGACGACAATGCACACCAAAAGGGGAAATAGTTTGGATTAGATAGACCTTAGATATCTTCTGGAAAACGATTTAAAGAATCATGGAAAACATTGCATAATCGGGAATAGGTACAAGCGATTTCACAGGGTTCATACACAACCTGGAAAACACAGTGAATTTTGTGGAAAAATAAATATTTTGTGTTGAAAAGTAGAGGGAAACCGTCAAATTTTTTCGCCGCGCTGCGGTGAGTTTTCTTATTCAACTACGCACATTGAAAGTGAAATTGCTTAAAATCATCGAGTATTTGAGATCGTTTTTTTAGTTTTTCAACTTCAACTTTTAATTTAGCGTTTAAATTATTATGTCAAAGTCAACGTTTCAATTGGATTGTAAGGGTAATATTCGAGAAAACATTCAAACTCCTCATTTATGCCAGAAAATTGAAGACTAATCAACAAAATGTTTTCGGCTATATAGACCATTCATATTTGCGAGCGAAAAAAAATCCAGTCTGGTCAGGGTTTTTTAGGTCAATTAAGAGCCATGGCTTCTAAAAATTCTGAGACTCCTAAAAATTTAGGGGCACAAGCCAACATGGCTTATTAAAATAAGAGTCAAACGACCCTTTTGATTGGGTGAGTTTCCTGTCCGGAGATGCATTCTCATGCGTTTTTAAGAAAACATATCGAAAATTTTCCGGTGTTTCGCGCCTGATTTCAAATCACTTATGATTCTTGTTATCGTTTCTGTTGTGCGGTTGGAAAATGTCGGCCTAGCTTACGCTGGCTTATAGCTTTTAAACATCAGCATGTTATGGATAAATGTTTGACCTTGTATTGTTTTTTCACATATTTCACTAAAACCTAGATTTTTCTAGATTATTTCCACAAAATCGTTTTGTGGTTCTTTAGAATTTTCGGCTTTCGGGAAGATAACTTTTTGCATTGGGAAAATGACTAAGCGTGGGACAATAGCAGAGGTTCTTCTGTCCGAAAAAGTCATTCAATTCATTGCTGCTTGCCTAATTTTTGAATTTTAGTTTGCCTGACTGAAAACATGTTGAATTCACTGAAAAATTAGACTTTTCAGGCAGGAAATAGATATTAAAAATAGTCATTTTCCAACGATATAGAATATCAAAATCCAAATTTTTTCCGATGCTCTGCACCGCATTAATTACCCATATCCGAGTCCGAAGTAAAATATATCACACTTTTTTATGGTTTATACGTTGGTTTATATATATCATGAATAATTATACTTGCTAAATTACTGGCTCTTGATACACGGAAACGTTAGAAAATGTTTCAACGCTTCCACCAATCAAATGGTGAAAAGATCACGATTAATCATCGGTAGCTGCATAAGAATGTGCTGAAAAATTAATTTTCCGACGTTTTAGAGGCCTCGGAATCAAAATTTTTCGGCGCTAGGTTACGCAATAATTTAAAATAAATTTTTTGATTTGGTACTCTATTTTTGATGATACTTTAGCTCACTCATGTTTCTATTATTCAGTATTTTTCTTCAGGATAGTATATTTCATCATTTTCATTTGTTTTCATTTGTCAACCTGGAAAACACAGGGAATTTTTTCCCTCCAACTTTGTATGAACCCTGTTTCAATTCAAGGTGTTATGCAATATACTAATCACGCCATATTTGCTTGCCAAATACAATATCCAAAGATCTGAACTATGCACTCACTGTGATGTAAAGGAGGATATTGCCCGTATACATTGTTTGAACGTTCAATTGTTAAAATATTCTTAACAGATTTAGAGGTGAAAATACAGTAAACCGTACAACCTAATTTTAAAATAAATGAATTCGATTTCATTCTAGATTTAACCAATATAGACAAAATTATGAGAAACACAGTGAACATTCATATGCTGTTCAGTAAATGGGGTGTAGCCAATTGCGCCCTTTTCATATGCGCTTTTGCCAATTGCGCCGATCCAAATGCGCCATTGTCATATGCGCTATTAGCAAATGGACTGTGTGTTAAATGCGCCATTTGCAAATGGGCATTGTTCATTTCGGCCATAATTCTAATTGGACACTGAAAACATAGTATCAAATGAGAAATGTAATTATTCTTGAAGACCACACAAACTAGACAAAAACAACATTGTAAATTATTATACAGTCATACAGGACCACACAGATAGTCACATAGCCAGAGTTCAAAATTACCAAAGTGCAATTATGTCACATTTGGAACTCTAGAATTTTGTACACTCAATCTACAGTATGATCAGGGTCAAATTAATGCTATGGATTTTATGACCAGTATACCTTATAATTTGGCTGATCAGTTGGCGTATTAAATACTGTAACTATGCATTTGTGTTTTGCTTATTTTGACTTTCGAACTCAAGTGGTAAGATTTGGAGTAAATGTTTAGTTTTGCTGCTTCTGAACAAATTTGAAGTATGAAGGTACTGGGTACAGGATTATCTGATCATAGAATCATGATCAGATCAAAGAATTTGGATCAGATCATAGAATCATGATCAGATCATGAAATCATGATCATATCATAGAATCATTTGCAGTAGCTAAACTATGATATAGATTAACTACGTAAGTCTGAGAAAAATAAACATACAGCAAAAATTTTCGGATCGGAAAAATTTTGTAAAAAAATGCTTCCTTAACAATTTCTTTAACATCACGGGTAAATGGCCATTGCGATAAGCCTCAGAAGTAAGTTGTAGCTTATAAATTTCTTTTCGTTTTTGTGTGTGAAAAAAATTGTATATTTGTAGTTGTATTGTTTGTTTAATAAAATCCGTAGGAAATAAAAAGAAAAAGTGATCTTTCTTTTTAAGCTGATGGATTTTTGTGCCAGTTATTTCAACGAAAACCTGACGTCATCTATTTCATCGCGCAATTCTGACTTGCCGGCGCAACTTTTATTGATCGTATCGGACGGACGAGGTATTTTCGGTCCGGGTATGGAAAAAGTTAAAAGCGCCGTTCAAAAAGCGATTAGTCGGCAATTATTCATCGTTTTTGTTATCTTGGATAATCCTAATAATAAGGTACGTAAAAGTCGCAAATTTCTGTTCGTCTGAGGAGATTAACGATTTCGAGCTAATATGTGTGTGTCTTTTTTATGGCTCCAGTGAACAGCCGATTTCCCCTTTTGAAGTTACTAATACTTACATGTTTTCTTTCTCAATTTATTCAGTTCATAATTTTCGTTTCAGGATTCTATAATGGATATAAAAGTACCACTTTTCGGTAAAACGGGTCCGCCGGAGATCAAATCGTATTTGGAATTTTTTCCGTTCGCTTTTTACATCGTTTTGCGACGTATAAATGAATTGCCGGCTATTCTAGGCGATGCTTTGAGGCAATGGTTCGAAGTTTTATCGACCCGTTGAAAAATTTTTACATGTGTTAATTCTTCAAATTTTATGTACGTCCACTTGTTGAAATTCTAGGAAAATAAATGAACAGTTAATGATATGAAGTTTTTTATACATTGAAAGTCCAGAAGTCCAACACAGATATGGTTTTCCTCAAGGCGTGTCGCCGAAACAGCGAAACTCATAACAGCGTTTCTCAATACAGGGAATAGTTCTATGCATCACAGTAAACGCAAACATCATTTTATTACAAATATGCAAATTAGGTATATTAAAATCGTTTTTGTTAGTTATGATAGTGTGTTTTAAAAATTATCGTAAGGATTCCCGATTAAAATTGTTTTGTATGGAGGTTAATTGCAAAAAAATCAATTAATGAAATGAATAAAATCATAAAGCAGTAAAAGCAGAACAAAAAACAAATAATAAAGAAACGAAAAGTAGAATAATGTAATAAAAAGTAGGTAAAAAATAGAACAAAAGTATACAACCTGAAAAAAATAAGAAAAAATTGCCTCAAAATAAGCAGAATATAAAAGGAGATAAGTCAATAAAGAAAAAAGGGAAAAAACATAGATACAGATATCTTGATAATGAAGAAATGAATTCAAAGCTGTAATGTCGTGAAAAACCAGCACCCACCAGATTGAAATAGACGACCAAATAGGCCTATTCTCAATCTCCATTTTTCCATCCTAAAGATAACTTAATTAAAAATTTGCCATTTTGAGAATCTGTTCTGAGACTTCGCGATTTTGAGTATCGCTGAATAGGAGTGAGACCTTCCTCAGGCTCAATGTTTCAACGCATTATCTCCGTAAATCTTTCTGCACTCTGCACGGCGAAGTCCGCCTGAATGGTATCTGAGAATTGATACGGAATCCACAGTTTTTTGACGTATTTCGGAGTCTGGTGGAAAGTTTATCCTGGGCTAAGCTTAACTCCGTCAACCGCAATCCATCAGTCAGAAAACGCGGATAGTCAAAACCTTTAATATGAAAAATAAATAAAATGCGTGTGTTACAAAAAAACAAGCAAGCGAATGACGAGGCCGATTATAAAGCTAAATTGGAACATTTCAACTGGGTGTCGTAAAAAAGGCGAAAACGTGTACCCTGGACTAATGAAAGAATTTGGCGGCAATTTACATTGTTTAGGAATACCTGACTCACAAACAACGCCACAGTTTTGTTTGAGTTTCAAACGTGTTAAAAGCACAAAGGTGTGGTCATTAGGGCAAGAAAGGGTGACGCCTTGTCCTTCTCTCAAACAACAGAAACACTCCTCAAATTGCTTTTGCTCGTTTAAAGTCTGAAGGCATTGTTTGTGCGTCGGACTGTACATGAACAAAAAATTTTAAGGATACTCGGCGTCTATGTGTTTAGCAATGGTGTTCAATTGTATGTTAGACGTGCCTTCGTAAATCGTGCCTAAAAGGAAGAAAACTCCTTATCAAAAGGAGAATTACAAAAAATTCACAGCATTCAACAAAAAACATCGACGAGAAAAACCTGAATTTCTAAGCTAAGTAGTGTTCGTCGCATCAAAAATATTTACAAATCTGATATCAATTCAAGAATCCTGATGACTTCGTCTAGATACATTTTTCGATGTTCTTCAAATGTTATAAGGACTTTTTCAGGTTCAATTTGAAAACTCAGTTTTAGGTTCAAAACCCAACTTGTTGATGAATTCATAATGCGTCTTTTCTGCTTACCAATTTTGCAATCGCGGTAATATTTTTCGACCGGGTAATCTTTTGTGAAACCAACGCCACCTAGCCATTCGACGCTTTTAGTTGTGGCGTAACAGGCGACGTTCGAAGCGAATAATTTGGCCATGGCGGCTTCCTTGACGATTTTGAGACCGGCGTCTTTCAGACGGGCTGCGTTGTAGATCATTAGGCGGCCGGCGTTGATTTGCGTAACGACGTCGGCCACTTGATGTTGCATGGCCTTCAATCAATTAAAAAGACAAGTTATTAAGAATACAAAGTACGTCGATTGGTCGGACATAAGCCGGGGCTAGAAAGGCTATGAGCAATCAAGATCCAGTGCCCGCAACGATTGGTTATTTTCAGCGTTCAAACCAGAAATCCAAATACATTCACGCGTGAAGTCCAAAATCAGAGCTATTGGCACCGTTTCAAATCAGAAATTAGAACATTGTGCACCTGAATCAAAATCAACTCGCAACGAACTTGTGTTCGGTTCCGGAAATAATTTTGTCTAGAACCTGTATCATACAATGAAAGTTCAAATTCAAGTTACCAAAATCTTGAACTAGGAAAATATCGATTCTAAGTACACTAAAAACTAAGAATTGAACAATAAAAAAGTTCAGAAAATGAATACAGGAATAGAAACGTTTGAGAAGTCTCAATGATCGAAATTTAAATTTCTTCCTCCGATCGTGATCATTCGCACACAACTTCAGTTTCTTGAGAAAATATCGTACGAATCAAAAGATAGGATAATTCCTGTCTGCCACAAATGTTAGTACGTTGTTAATTGGAAAGTTTGTACCCAATGAAACATTCCTGAACACCCGCCTGACATTAGATACCAATTTTTATACATCGTGAGAAACTGCGTATCTCTCATTTATTTACCTGAAAATCCCATAATCTTTGGCCAAATTGCTTCCTTTCCTTCAAATATGGTATTGCACAATCGACGCAGCCCTGCGCCAATCCTATCATCTAGAAATTGACTTCAAATCGTACATGTATGCTTCGGCCAGGCTGGTGAGATATAAGTGGCCTTATACATAGGGTGTCCCAGGTCAGCGGATTGGTTAAAGACTCGAAATAATAGTTAAGAAAGATTGTGGATTCCAATCACACGTAGACATCGAAATCAAAATATGCTGGTGTCTTATCTTATTTTGTTTAATGCACCAATATTTTCAAGAAAGACAGATCCACTACTAATCAGATTCAGTTTCACCATTAGAAATGTACTAACCAACGCCTTCATCACTCATGTTAAAAAAATATTAGGATATGCTAAATCCATATCGTAAACAAGATATCGTCAGAATCGAGAAAATTCAGCGGAAATTCATTATTGCTGATCTACTCTGAAATGATAGATGCTGCGACAATAAAAAAGTAGATTCAATTTGGCACGCACTTTTCACAGAGTCGATCGATACTTCGTTTTTTGAGAATATTATCAGTCGGTCTGTTCATTGCTCATAGAGGAAAAAATTTTTCCGATTGATTACAGTAAAGAGTTTATTTTATTGATTCAAAATTACTTTCATCGGTGAATATGCTATTTCAAAATAAGTGGACTATAGGAAAATACTGTTATGATAAAGTACATTATCCTGTGGTAAATGTTTGAACCAACTAGGTTTAGTGCGATTAGATCATAATAAGTCGGCAGCGCTTCGACCTGATTATGGTCTGTCAGTTGACAACCAATTTTCTGTTGTCCGTAATTTTAACCGAGATAACAACTGGCTCAAATTAGGATACTGCAAATATCACTAAAATACAAATTTTGCAGTAGAATAATTCGGGTATAGAACTCTCTCGAGGAAAGTATCATCACTATTAAGGTCAACGTAAATTTGAGTTTCTAGAGTCAATCATAGCAAGTATATATAATGAACAAAAGGAGTGTAATAATGAAAACCAAAGAGTAACGAGAAGACAAGCAGGTCCCGAAGTGTTGTGTCAATCGAAAAAAATCGTCGTAAGTTAGGATGTAGGCTGAGGACAGTCCGGTCCTTTAAAGTATGCTACAGAACAGCTGGTCAGTGCGGCTCAACACTTAATTCGACAATGGTCAGCTGCTCAGCCGGACCTGTTTCCTTACTGCAGTCAGCTGCTCAGCCCGATCTGTAGATTCATTTAGAAGTGGGATGATATAGTTCAGTTCACAATGTGGTAATGACCACAACTCGAAATGAAATGTTTACTATCACTCACGATTAGACGACTGACCACTGCATGCACACTTTTATCGTACACCTTGTACGTTAAATATTTGCGAACTATAATTGCAAGAGAAGTTGAAGAATGGTTCAAATTTTTTAGTTGTGCAGCATCATATTGAAGTTTTGTTATCATATAAGACGATGTCCTACTTAAGAGGAGGGTGTGGGGGCTCTGTGGGGATCTTATGCATGCTCTACAATGTAGGTCATATGGGTAAATGTCGAAGTTCTGTAAAAACCTGAGCAGCAATGCCGATGCGTCCTTCGTTCAGAGTAGCAATAGCATATTTGTAGCCTTGGCCGACTTCCCCGAGCACTTGACTAGCAGGTACCTGAAAATACGATTATTCTGAATGTGTACGTGGGACGTTAAAAACAATAATCAGACCCGTTGATCACCAAAAAATTAGTATATAAACTCAAATTTGGACGCTAAACGTTACTCGTCTTAAGTTTGATCCACATAAACAATAGGTTTCTGTATATTTCTGCAACCGCAATCTTTTTTTTAAAACCGTGATCAGAGATATTCGATCATTTTTCTCAATTCTTCACTTTTAAGAAGACTTCTATGAGAGTTCCGCGTGCAAAATCAACGTTACCATCACTTTCACCGCTTTTAAAAAGATTGGTAACTTCCTCTTTGTATGGAGAAAAATGTTTCAGCCCGGAGTAGTCGATATTCTTTGAAATATTACCAAATCAAAAACAGAAATGTCACTTCGACATTTTCCCTTTTCGCTTCAAAAATTCGATGCAAAATATTTTTTTAAATAAATTCTTTTCTATTACGCGAACAAAGTCTACAGACGATAGTTCGTGCCTTAAAAATTACGCCATTATATCTACTCTTGCATGTATGGGTTTTTACTGTAATTATGGCACGTAAACGTATCCCACAACTTTCTTACGGTAAACGACTTATTTACCCGAACATTATCGAAATGAACAGGGCACGTGCTCGACGCTCTAATGCCCAACTTATCTTCGTGTTTGTCAACTTTCAATCCTGGCGTACCTTTATCGACTAGAAATGCTGTTATACCGCGGTATCCCTGGAATTGCAAACGTGATTTTAAAATCTGAAAAAACGTGCGAATCGAAACAAAACAAAAACAGCCATGTTCAAGAGTCATTAAAAACTAGAGAAAATATATTAACGTTTTAGTCTATGGAAGGACATGTTCTGAATCAAAAACACGTCTGTTTCAATCAATCATTCTATAGATTATATAACAGTAACAAAGAAAATTGTCGGGAAATTCATATTGAGCAAAGCCGATGATGAGATTTAGTCTCACATAAAACTGAAATAAAAAGACACGATAAAAACACGGTGCCTAAGAAATGAATCTATCATTTTGTTGTTATCAACAAGTTGTTATTTTTTGACGAATTCAGTTCAAGTCTATACTACAGTACACAAAGCGCATATTTGTAGTTTCGTTACGATGAAAGCTTTTTCTGGACAATAGTCAACTTTCGGAAGTTTGTATAATAGTATACACCAGGTTATACATGGAACAGGGTCTGGCGGATCAGAGGACTTCCTTATGGTAGAGGTCATGGATTGTTCAAAACGTATGCAGGTTTCCGGATAGAAATCCCCTTTCAGAAATTTTTGGCCATTTGGTGAGCCTCATGGATTGCCAATCATGTGGCTAAAATGAGCTAGTCATAGGAACGTGCTGGACAATAGCAGAAGTTCTGGCTGGTTGGAAGATAAAATTTTCTGGTTGAATACCTAATTTTTAATTTTGGTTGGCTGTTTTCAGCTTATTTTACATTACAAAGAGAAATTACCGGTTTTCCTTCGATTGCGAAGAACTTCTGCCATTATACAGCACCGATGATGTTAGAATCATTTTTAAAAGCAAGAAATTAATGTTGGGAAAATCTAAAAATTTTCGGAAACAGGAAATAGATTCTTTGTAATTAGTCACCATTATCTTAATTTTCATCAAATATTCGAAAGAATTATCGGAGATTACTTCTCTAGACGTGTGATGAGGCATTTAAGATCATGAGAACTACTAAACGTTAACTGTGGTTCGGCAGAAGAGCTCCATTTTTAAATGTTTTCAAAATGTTTCTCATCAAAAACACTGATTTGACAACAAAACAGGACCGAGAAATACTTGAATTAGGTAATAATCTACAGAACCGGTAATCCATACGTGCATAACTCCAAACTTCATTCAACAGTGCAATATGCTATTTTTATTTAATAACTTAGCGGTTGAGCTGAAAGTACATTAGATAAATATCAAATATGAAATTACCCATAATATTAAGGTATTTCCAAAACAAAGAATCGATTTAGTACATGTAATACTCGCAAAAAAATTTGAACTTCGTATGGTCAAATTTCATGAAATCGCTTTAAAAATTACTTTGTGTGATTTGTTTTCGAAATTACCGTTTTCCCTCATTTTTAACAAGATTCCCGGTTATTTCACGGTTTTACCGGTTGGTGGCCACTGGCAACCCTGAATAACAATTTCACAAAACTAATTGTGTCCCGTAGATTATAGAAACTCCTAGGCCACATGCAAAAATTGATATCAAAAAGAATAGTTTGCAGCCAATTAGTATACGCTACAGTTTCCATAACTATTTTTAAACCAGAACATCTTTAAGATTGCAATGCTACGGTTTTTTAATAACATCGACTCTTTGTAGCTTTTATGTGCATCCGATTTGTATTTGCCTGCGGTAATTGAATAAAATTTTCTTTTCGAACCAATGCCCCACTCTGCAAGAACCACTTTTTGGCGTAAAACTAGTCAAAACTGCTGAGAAACCGAGCAGAGGACAAAAAACCATCGAAATGAAACCGATTTTACGCGATTTCATTGAATATTGACTGAATAAACTCAAACGTTCGAACAAATACTTTTCCAACAAAAAGCGGACATAATATGTCCACTTTTTTATTATACGAATTGCTATATATGACAAGAATAGAATACAATTATTATAACTGTTATTTGTAAGAATTGCAGTACTTTAGTTTATAGGGCTGAAGAAAAGAAAAATTAATCGCACTCAACACGGAATTGGAAAACTATCGAATGGTTGAAAAATTACCCTGATATCTGAGTATATAATTTCCATGAAAGTTTCGATAAAATTTTAGTCCGAAGTTATTCTTTCAACGGTAAGTCTAGCAAATCGGATTAACTAACCTTCGACAAATCAACATTGGCGAATACTATAAAAACGCCGGCTTGTTCGGAATTTGTAATCCACAGTTTTGACCCATTCAGTACATAGTGATCACCATCTTTTTTGGCCGTGGTTTTCAAGGCGAACGCGTCAGAGCCGGAGCCAGCTTCAGAAAGACAATACGATCCAACCTACAAAACTTTGATACAAAAAATCGCAACAATTTTACTCGATTTCTTAATTAGTACCATATTTTTCACCAATTTGGGTAAATATTTCTGTTTTTGTTCCTCACTACCCCAATTAAGAATAGGTGGAGATACGAGGGTACTGTGGACGTCGCATAGGGCGCTAATACTCGGGTCGATTTTGGCCAGCTCTTCAACGATCAGAACCATACTGAAGAAACTGGCACCTATTCCTCCGTACTTCTCCGGAACTTCGACCGACATGAAACCATTTTCAAACAGTCCTTCAAAAAATTATGAATACTGAGGACATTGTATGAAAACTATATTGCAAAATGTGGGATTTCAGGCACGAATACAAATTTGGAATCTTGGAATTGATATAGGTACATACATCACTAATTAATTAACCGTTGTACAGTTTTTTATGACTTGAAAAATGGTAAAACAACAGTCAACAATCATGACCTTGACTACGCAGGATCACGATTATCAATGTTTCTTGCCGGTTCATTAGAAATCTATATTAATATAATCCAGTTTCACGTTAAGATACCACTTGGATCGCTGCATTATCGTGATTTGGATTACATAAACTCTCATAACTAATATGTTGGCTTACATCTTACCGTCTATAACTTTTTGGTCTGTTTGACTTGCATCATCCATCTTTCTAACTAGAGGTTTAATAACGTCAATAGCAAACTTTCGAACTGGAAAATTAGAAAGAAACGTGAATGCGGGAAAGAGAATAGATTTCCCATGTTAACTATACCTGACTCTTTGAGAAGGGTTTCATCCTCAGATAGAACATCTAACGGTGCACCTGATTTGAAACATGATGTGGTTGAAATATAATTGGATGACGAAGCCACTAAGGGCCGAATAAATTTTTTGATCGAAGTCAAAAAACGACACGAAATCATGTTTTAAACTTTATCAACGATCGAAAAAGGCACTGAAAAATAAACGCAAGTAAAATGAGTGAACACTGAAATCTGAATAATCATATCGTAGTAATGCGTCTATATGTACTTGCCTTTCCACTCGTGTTAATACGGTTAATTTACTACGTAGCATTTTCATTTCGACAGACGTTTTTTCGAAGATTTTTTCGTGAGACAACTATATCCACAACTTTTTCCACATTTTCAAAACTGTAAAAGTTCTAACCAACCATTTTTGCGCTATAATTTTGAAAAAAAATTATGCACTTTGCACAAATATTAAGAAAATTCGGCCGTCAAAGGCAATAAAGTGCAACTAGGATTTTAACTTTTCGGCTGATCTTATTACACTTTTTCTCAATTGATGATGAAGTTAAAAGTAAAATGAATTATTAATTTCTTCAAATTTTATGAGATATATCAAAAAACATTTCAAAAGCTTGCTTTTCAATTTTTTCGATGTCTAGCTAGATACTAAAGGCTAAATTGGGAATTGTGTTCAACATTCAGTTTTTCATTTTCATTCAACTGAAATTCCAAACCTTTTTCCGTCTTTAAATCGAGATATTCTTGTAGTAGAATGTCATTTTGAGCATATGACACGGATTGAAAAAATCCTCTTTTTTTTGACCTAGATGTAATATTCGTTGTTCCGATTGAAAAATGGCTTTGAGGCGAAAATCACTGATATGAGAGACGCTTTATAACAAGATTTATCTCATTGTACATGCCGAAATTAAAACTAATTTCAAAAATTCAATTTTTACCTTGATTTTGAGAAATTTCAGAGCAAGTAGCAGCGCCATGTAAAATTATGCGTAAAAACGCATCGAAATAGCGACTGCGAGTAATTTTGAACGAAAAACGCGTTAAAAAATTTTTCCACATGTGAAAAAAACTTGGGGCATTTCTACAATTGTGAGAAAAGTTTCGTGTAAAAAAGTGATGCTTGCCAGTGTTTTTTGTGCCAAAACGTGGCTTGTGGCATAGAAAAATCTGAACGATTTTGGGCGTTTGTGTCAAACGGCACAAGTTTTTCCTCCAAAAGCCACATTTCCTTGATTTTAAAGCATTTTAGATTTCCAAAACGCAAAAAATTAACAGGCTAATTCACTGCAAATCCGGTACTTCGTATTTTCATCAGTGGAAATAAAAATGTACCTACAAAGTCTTTTATTTACTTAGTAAACCTATAGTAGAATATTCTACAGTAGTTTGGAATCCCAATTTCATTTAAGATTTCATCATAAAAATTTGGAAAATTCAGGGGAGATTCACAAATCGAATACTTGATTATGATAATATGTACATTATCTTATGGTGAAGGCTTAAACCACCTGGGTTTAGAGCGATAACATTTACGACGGCTTCGTTCCGATTTATGGTTTACAATAATGTTGCTTTTGTTCTGAAGATGATAACTTCTTCTCTGTTGTTCATAATAGTAACCGTCCTAATAATTCGATAAAATTGGGATAGGTACTGTGAATATCACTACAATTAAAATTGTCGGCACAATTTTACGAACAGAAATTTATGCAACTTTCGACTTTATGTTCGTCCGTCAGGAATAGGAAATTCTAAGCACCCTAAATCTTTACATCTTTGTTAGAAAGAAATTTATAGCCGAAAATGACACGAAAATATAAAAATTTGAAGTGAACAATGCTAGCAGCATTTTATTTTGTATAGTGTGTGTGTGTACAATTTTTACTCGTATTCAGAGCAGTAAATGTAGCGTTAATTACATTTTTCAAGTATTTATCTAAAGACTTCTAAGTTTTCAGTGTTTTCAACGAGAAAATATTGTTGGTGCGATCGGCACAAGTATTTTGGGATTCTGTGCCAATTGGCACAAATATCCATGCGGATAAAAAGCTGGAGGTTTTATGTGGTGAATCACTATTTTTTGTGCCCACAAAAAAATTTAAGCGTTTATGTCAATTGGCCTAAAATTTTTGGCAGTTATGCATTGAATAACCTATCGAATTTTTTCGAAGTTTTTTACGCATAAGTTGTATGGTTTACACACACTAAGCTCACGCTCAGACATAGCGTTGGGCTTAGGTTTAGTCTTATATACCTATGTGTAAAAAGTTGGAAAAAATTCAATAGGCCACAAAGTGCATAAGCACCAAATTTTTGACTGATCAAACACCGAATTTCCTTAATTTTTAGACATTTTAGGGACTGAAGATGGAAAAAAATTTTGGCGCTCCGCGCCCATTAATGAATTATAATAATTACCTGCTACCAGAGGTCCCCAAGGTCGAAAATTTAGGTAGGGGTAAAATCGTAAATTTTAAGGGTAGTACTTGAAATATGCCGTGACCTTTTTTTTGCTCTCAGCTTTTTGCTAAGGAGGGGGGAGTTGTAGTTTTTCGAACTTACAAAAATGATTAATGTCCCTACTTTACGCTTTTTACAGTCAAAAACCATTTACTATTTCAACCCCATTTTCCAGCTCCCAATCATGTAACTTGAATGTACTGATTATATGCATAGAATAGTCAGACGTTGAAGAATGTCGTGTCAACTGATTCCTGCACATTTCAAGAATCGGGCTGCTTTCAATTGAAAGTGCTCATGCCGAATGTGGCTTTAGTATTATTAATCCATGAACCACGAGGTTGAAACCAGGTACCACTCCTGATCCACGTCAACAGACCTCACATGTCTCAACTCATAGCAGGAAAGTATGCCACAGCTTGGATAACCATATGCGCACAGAAGACCCAATGCAGAAGCGGGGAAAAGAAAAGGAGAGCATGAAGAGGCAGAATTTTAAGAACATAATGTTTTTCTTCCCAAGGGGCGATTTTTTGATTAATCACATATACATAGTCATTATTTCATCTCCCAATTATATTTATAATGATTTCCTACAAGTAGTATATATTGATGTGCTGATATCCTTTCCTAAAAATCGCTATATGGCACAGAAGTTGCATACTTTCTCATTATCATTTGCTCAGTAAATGTGTCAAAAAGAGCAGTGAGTAATTCCTCAGAATCACACATTCTACAATTTTTCTCGAATTAGTATAACCTACTGGGGAGAGGATGAAGTCTACCAAAATTTTTTGCTATAGTGAGCTGTTTTTATGGGGGTAGTAAATGAATTTCCAAATCTAAGACGGGGGTAAAACCCCCCATACCCCCCATGGGGTGCTCTGCCTGCTACTCATATTTGGTCCGAACGCGAATTCTCTTCCAAATTCGAGATTCAGTTAGTGTATTTTTGCATACCTGTAAGTGGTGGACCAGTTGGGCAGGAGGAGTAAACCAAAAACTTTGATGTGGGGGATCCAAAATTTCCAAAATTTGGGGGGGGGTCCGAAAAAGTCGAAAAAATTTCGAAAATTTTCCCAAAAAAAGGCTAAAAAAAGCATTTTCTCCAAATTTTTTCTAGTTATAGGCGGGTTTCGACATTTAGTTATAGGGTTCGACCAGTTGGGAGGAGTTCCGACATTTGGGCATAGGGTTCGACCCAGTTGGGAAGTCCCCACAGACCTCCTCACCCCGAATTACAGGTTATGTACGTATTTGTATTGTCGAGCATACATGTAACGGAGCCCCGAGGTCTGGGGGGGGGGGGGTTGGGCCACTTTTTTTGGGCCGGGGGTCAGTAATTCTCAAAATTTTGGGGGGAGGGGTCTCTGAAGCAAAAAAATCGATTTTTTCACGAAAAAAGTTCGAAAAACGGTTCAAAAAATAGTAATTTTTGTCTGAAAAATGATAAAAAAATGTATTTATGGCCCGAAGCGCCGCAAAAATTGACGTTTTTGACCATTTCTTGTTCAAAAATTGACATTTTCCATCAAAAAATTGACATTTTTCAGTATTTTTCCGACCAAAAGTATGGGAGTCCCTAGGGCTACCATATGGCTAGCCATTGGGCGACCTCCCCCCCAGGATTTTCCAATCCTATGGCTAGCCATATGGTAGCCCTAGGGACCCCCATAGTTTTAGTCGAAAAAATAACTGAAAAATTTCATTTTTTCCATGAAAAATGTCAATTTTTGAACAAAAAATGGTCAAAAACGTCAATTTTCTCAGCGCTTCGCACCATAAGTACATATTTTATCATTTTTTAGACAAAAATTAGTACTTTTTAAACCGTTTTTTCGGACATTTTTCATGGAAAAAATTAAATTTTTTTCCTTCAGGGACCCCTCCCCCCAAAATTTTGGGAATTACTGATCCCCGGCCCCAAAAAAGTGCTCCGACCCCCCCCCCCCCAGACCTCGGAGCTCCGTTACATGTATGATGATATTTAATGAAGATTCGCATTTTTTTCCTTTTGAGAAAGATCAATACGTCAAGTCTCTAAGCTTTTTGATGCAATTATTTCTTTTCTAACGTAAAATCAATTTAAATGCTTCATGGAAATATCTTTCGGAAATTTATACTTACAAATAAATTATACTGGTTTTAAAATTTTTCGAGTAAAATTCTAGAAATTACGGCTTTTGAACACAAAATTCAAATCTACTTCTTGAAATAAACGTTCGGAAAATTGATTTTCTAGCGTCGCAGAATATCAATACCCAAAAAATTTTTCCGGCGCTTCGCGCCGGAAAGATTAACATCCCTTTTAGGTTCTCACTTGTCAACATGGAGGACTTAACCATCGATTTCTCATGTAATTCAAAGTCATTATGCTTTTGGATAGTTTGCTTGAAAGTTTGTTCCAATGCTTGTAGATTAAACTTTGAACTCGAAAATTTCAATTTTTTCCTCAATTTTGATGAATTAACGGGTCTAAAAACACCAGAAGGCTTGAAAAAGCCCAAAAACACGTAAATAAAGCGTCTGTGAGCATTTTTAAGCGAAAAAAACGACTTCGGGAAAATGGGGAAAAAAATTTTGATCCCTTTCCCCATTTGGGGAAAAGGCCCGGGGGAAAAAAAACAGTGATTGGCATATAACTTTTCCGCAGTTTTCAGTGTGTTTCTCGTAAAAAAAATTTTTGCGCCATTGGCACAAATTTTTTTAGCCTTTCGTGCCAATTGGCACAAATGTCTGTGCAAAAGTCCAAAAAAAAGCAGTGCTTCGAAATTCATATTTTTTGTGTTACACAGCCACAGTATATAGCATCAATGCGCGTTCAATACAAAGTTCCGGAAGATCTTGTTTTTGTATGAAAATGTTGCCATAAAGCCTAATAAACTTCACCGGACTCGAAAACAACTTATGAGCCTCAATAAATAAAATATTTGACAGAAGAAATATACATACACATAGAAATACAATATGGAGAACAGTTAACAATTTTTGATCATCTGACACCACAAGTATAATTCAATTTTTCAAGAAACGAAACATTCAGCAACATAGTATAGTGCATGTTAAATTTTTATAATCACAAAATCAATCCTTTTCTTCTAAACCTGTTCCATTTGAAAATCGGAGTTGGTCACTGGTTCCGATGCGTAGAACAGTGCATGAAGTCCAACAAAGAATACGCTTGCGCCTAAATATACATAAAAAATAATTAGAATAGTATGGGCGGAAACGACGAAAGGTATAGGCTAGCGGCATGTGGCGGGCTAAACTGTGTAAAAAACGGCGGGGCAAATCGTGGGCCAATTCCTGGGCAACTTGGTAAGCTAAATTTGGGACAAACAACGGGCTAAATCTTAGAGCAAATTTCGGGCCAAATGGCAGGCTAAAATCAGGGTAAAATTGCGGGGCCAAATTGGGGCGAGACGGCAGGCTAAATCTAGGGGCAAAATACGGGACTAATTGGCGCTAAATGGCAAGCTAAACAAAGAATAGCCCGCCGCCGTATGACGGAAGGTGGGCTGGGTTAAATTGTCTCATTTTTCGGTGAAAATTTAGCCCACGAAATAGCCCTGCATGGTAGTGGGTTTTTTGTTACATTTGAAAAAATATTGTTTCATGAACAAATTGATGGATTTACTGGAGTACATAGACCTTCTAGACGAGGTGATAGATGTAGATTGGGAAGAAGAAGATCACGATGATAAACCTTCAACTAGAAAAGATCTGTTTCAAATGTCGAGTTCAAATTAGGATATGTATATGGAAAAAAGTTTAGCACATTGTACAGCAGGAATAATGCATTAAACCCTGCAAGCTAGAGTATTTGATTTCGGATCATCACCGTTACACAATGCACCCAACAGTCTCTGAGCTGCAGTAATCTACAGTGCAGACCCTTGTTTATTGGCGTAGATTTTGGATATCTAACAATCATGCACTACATAGGACGATAATTATCGACATCTTAATGTAGAAAAGCTTTGCAGTCGATGAATGTTTATTCACCAAAGTAATCACAAGTTGGGCAATTTATTCCACTAGAAGATGAGCTCATCGTAAATAAATACGCTACCCACCACACTAAAGCCGTAGGCATTAGTTGGCCGGTTTTTTGCGCCCGCAATTGGGGGTCGGTTGCGGCTATCACAATGGCATACTTTTGTGCGGTTCCGGGAAAATGCGGAACCGGAAAATGGCAACCGTAAGCATAGTTCATCGCGATTTCAAAGCAGAAATTATTTAAGAGATGCAAGAGTGTTCATGGTAAGCCTACGGAACAGTCATACGGAAAATGAAGCATTTACTGTACATGTGAAAAATGAATGATTATTTGCCGCAGGGAAGTTTTCACAAAGAAATATGAAATGGTTCATCGCAAAATACGAATTTTAGACAGAGCAGGTTTTAAACAAATTGGGCATCTAATCGATAACACGATCATATTACTCAACTGTTCAGGGCACTACTAAAACGTAGATCCACCGTCGCACCTGTCGCGGATCCGGATCCGACGACATAAACACGGATCTGGATCCGGATTGGCATAACCCAAATAAGGTCTCTGAACTTGGTTTTGCAACGATTTTAAACCGCATCCCCGTGGATCCCACGTACCTCGATCCGGATCCGTGGCCAAAACGACTTGTGGATTTTTTTTCCGGATCACGGATCGCGTTGATATGGTGTATTCTTGATCCGAATCAAAAATCTATTGATCAGGACAAAAATTTTCGATCTGGATCAAAAATTTTGATTCCGCTTAGAGGTAATCAGATTCCTACAGAAAATATGTGGTGTCTAAATCATTTCCAGGCAAAAGTAAAAAAATTTGATTTAGGATCAAAAATTCTGATCTGGATCAAAGATTTGATGCGTAGCACGAAAGTACACATCAGGAGAAAAATGCGAAAAATATTGATCAAGATCAAAAAAAGTTGATCCGTATCAAAAAATTGATTTGGATCAAAAATACTTCATATCAACGTGATTCGTGGTCCGGATCCAGGAAAAAATCCTTGGGAATTTTTGTAGTTTACCGGAATTTTTTGTTTCTTGCTGAAAACACGTTTTACTACCATTTTTGTGGTCGCTGATCACGAAAAACCAGTTTCATTGCGCGGAAACCAGTATATAACGAATTATAGCTGTTCGAAACTTAGTTTTAAGCCATAATACCTGTATGTGTTATTATGAACAATACTAAGGTTTTCTGGCATTAAGCCTAAGCCTAAGCCTAAGCACACAATTTAGCAATATCATCAAAATTAAGTTCCATATCTAAAAAAATAAAACATATTGAAACAATAGTTTCCGCGCAAAATGATTGGTTTTTTGGAATCAGCGACCTTTAAAATGCCAAAAAAAGTTATTTTAACCCAAAAATAAAAAATTCCGGTAAAGTAGAAAATACCCAATCCTTGTTTAAGTCCTTTGGGCACGGATCCGCGATTCGCGGGTGAATCTGCGTTTTAGTAGTACCCTACTATTCACATTCATTCAGGCATCTAGTTTTATTCAACGCATAATTGCATATACTGTATCGATTGCGGCTACCAGATCCGCAAAAAGTACTATACTTGAGAACTGATTGCGGATCCAAAAACCGCCCTGAACCGCAATGCGGTTGCGGGTTGCGACCCGCAAAATCTTTTTCCGGTTGCGGGTGACTTGCGGGCCGCAATTTCTGAAAGCCACAAA